>OZ024727.1:40942334-42142334 GCA_964016875.1 Fallopia convolvulus | reverse complement strand
CATGAATGGCCCAGTTCCTAGGATCGTGCTTGGTTTCATGGGGATCAAAGAAGCAAAACTCAGTGGCACTCTCCACAGCTGAAGCAGAGTACGTGGCTGCCGCCTCATGTTGTTCCCAAGTTCTATGGCTCAAGTACCAACTACAAGATTATGGTATGTCCTTTGACCCTGTTCCCATTAGATGTGATAATACAAGTGCCATTAACATATCTAAAAATCCTGTACATCATTCACGTACCAAGCATATAGACATTAGGCATCACTTCCTACGTGACAATGTAGAGCATGGGAACATCTCTAAGGAACACTGTAGAACTGAAGAGAAAATTGCGGACATTCTTACTAAGGCTTTAGACAGACGTCCCTATCTGCGTCTCCGGATGCTCCTAGGGATGATAACTCTAAATTGAACAAGTCCCTGTTTGTTATTCCCTCAGTGCTTGGCTAGTTTATGTTGATTTGCATGATATGGAACACTAGGAACAATTGCTTTCATTTTGCCATATTACTAGTCTAGAGCTTTTAATGTACTTTTGTAACTCTATTTCTTTTGGCCCAAAATGATCAACCAGAGTTCCCTTTAACCCTCATTACAAGCCACCATGACGGTTGATCATAAAACCAACCCTAAGCCAAGGGCCAGACAAACGCTTCTCATGAGCCAAACTCTTTATCCCTTTATCGAGTTGCAATTGTATGGTTCTTTTGTAAGCTCCCAAGCCACACAAAGAACTTGAGTGTGAGTTCCCTTAACCACTCCACTCAAATCAACCTTTTAAAAGATCATGGGAACTGGTGTGCACAAGCAAGGGAATACTGATATCTCCGGAAAGATGAAGCATCACTTGGGAAACGGGAAATTGTGTCAGAATTCGAAGCATTTGTGGCCAAGCGTTTGAAGTTATCGAAGTGATTTCCCTTGGGAGAAAGCGACGCGTGTCAAGGAAGTTGAAACGCCTCTCCGCATTCATTGTCCAATGGTTATCGAGGTTCTTCAAACTTACCTTTCTACCCCTCTTTCTCTCTCACATATAAACCCCTTTTGCTATTTTTGGGCCCTTCTTCCTCATTCATCCTCTGCAACTTATCTTCCCTGAAACCTTCTTCCTTTCCCCTTCAAGCAAACCTCCAAAACCCTTCTCTCTCTCAAAATTCTCTCATGGCTCCATGTCACACTCTTGAACAGGTTCGTGAGTGGATCCAAGCCAATCCCAAAACACTCTTCATCACCATGTTGAGTGACCTTGATAAAGAACAAGATCTTGCCCTTCGTGCAATCCTCTTTGAAGGGCTTTACAAATATGTTAGTCCCTTTCTTCCTCCTCCACCTCTGGCATCGCAAACCCTAGCAATGCCTCCCTCCACCACCACATCCTCTCAATCTCTTCCTCCTCCACCTCCTCCTACTCAACCTCTCTCAGTCTCTTCCTCCGGAACTGTCATCCTTGACAGTTTCGGCTCCGAACCACCATCCAAGCACGAAAAATCTAAACCCTCAAAATCCAAACATTCCTTCTCTAAATCCAAAAACCCATCTCAATCCAAACACTCTTCCTCCAAACGCAAACACTCTCAGATCTCGTCTTCTCCTTCCTCCCTCTGCACTGAACCGAGAAAGAAATCTATTCTTGCAATGGACAAAGTTCTCAACCTCTCCAAACCCGACTCCTATGTCATCGTCCCTCCTTCCGAATTGGAATCTCTTTTTTCGGAAACGCTCCTCTGCCCCCTCCACCACCAACCCTAAACCCATCTCTGAGACCTCTGGTCCCAGAGATTCGACAACCTCCTCTCCCTCTCTTCCCATGATTGAGGGAACATCAAATCCCCCTCCATCTTCTTCACCACAAAAGACTCCTCCACCACCCTCCTCCCTCATTGCCAAGGCTCCCGTCACCTCTCACTCCACTCCTTCCTGAACCATAAAGGTCCCAACACCACAAAACTCCCCACTCCATCACTCTCCCTCACCACCTAAATCCCCTTCCACCGTCAAGCTTCCTTCTCCCTCTATGGCCCAACAAACAGTGAACCTCGACTCCGATGAGGATGCGCTACCCATCGACGTGATCGCTCGCAAGAAGGCCAAAGTGCACCCTCCCATAGTCATGGGAACTGCCAAGGAAAATGCCAAACTTGACGCCCTCGAAGAAGAACTCCGAGGCGTGCTACACGGGTCCTCCAAAGAGCAAGGTAGCAAGACCCAGGAAGAAGGGAACCTAGCACCAACTGATGGTGCTGGGCTAAGCACAAATCATCACGACGAAAATGACGGATGGTGAGGCCACCACCGAAGTGCAAGAAACCGCAAACGATCAAGGAAGGGCTCTACGAAGCCGACAAGGAAGAAGTGACCATTGGAAGGGAACTGGATCTCTCTGTGGTCCAGAAGATGCGTCACTCAGAGCAGGATGAGGACCAAGAGACGCTTCCCTCTAGTGAAGGCCTTGCGCATGGGAACAGTCAAGTGTTGGTCCACATAGCAGCCATGCACATGGGAACAGTCAAGTGTTGGTCCACATAGCAGCCACACTTGAAAGGATGGCAAGGACCCAAGAGAAAATTCTGCACGCTTTAAACCGACTGACTGAACTCTTGCTCCCCCAGATCCCATGATCGTCCCTTCTTTATCTTTATCCCTGTCTTCCCCACAAAATGTTATGTGTTCCTTTGTACATTCAACTGCTTAAGTAATATAAATGGTTTCTAGTATGATTGTGTGTTCCTTTCTTTCCTTATTTATGCTTGTCTGTTTTCGATGATGCCAAAAGGGGGAAGGACAAAATGTGCGAGATGAGTCTTATTTTGAGTTATCACAGAATATGCTATTGCTAAGGGGGACCTATCGCTTAAAATGCTAAGTAAGAAAACTTTGTTTCATAAGACGTGGATCTCTAGGAACTCACATCATCTCACATAGGAACTCTGTTGCATACTATATTTTGAAATACTTGGTTATTTTTGTGATGGGTTTGTCATCATCAAAAAGGGGGAAATTGTTGGAACGGTGTTGGGACCTCTGGTTCTAAACATCAGAACAATGATACCATTCTCCAGTTTTGATAATGACAAACACCAAATGGGAACTAACGTGCTTTGTCCAAGTATTTCTAAGGAACACACGTCAAGTTAAGAATCTTCATGAACACTCAAGAAATACTAGCTTACATGATGAAGAGTTCCTCTCAAAGGAACTCTGAAGAAGACAGTTCCCATCTCATGGGAAATCACATGTGCAGACAAAGACAACTCAGCGAGATTTGCGGGATCCTGCCTCAAGACAAAACAAACGCTCAGTCTGAGGAACAGACTGAGGCGTTTGATCCAACGTCCCGATCAACTCTCAAAATTGACTCAATTCAAATATTGTCACATGTGAAGGACAATGACTTGGCATACAAGACAAGGGTCATTTCGGTTACAAATGAAAGTCAAGATTGGAGCCCAAGCATCACAAGTATAAAGCCAAGTGAATAGTGCTCGGATAGAGTACTTCTCCCAGAACTCACATATACTCTCAGAGAAAGAAAAGAAGAAGAGAAGTCCCCGACGACGAGTGTCTGATCTCGACGACGGTGAAGCTAAGTTCCCAGGAGCAAGGGAACTGAGATAGTCAAGGTGTAAGGTTTGATCTACTTGTTTTAGTTGAGTCATTCGCTTAGGAACTCAGTTGAGAAGATTCATTAGTGTTTCTAGAGTTAGGTAGAACTCGTAGGAACAGAGAAGTTTGAATCTGGCTGTTTGTAACTAAGGAACAAATCAAAAATACAAGTAAGTCATTCAAAATCCTCCAAGCAGAGGTAGAGGTTTACCCACACAACTGGTTGGTTGTCGTGGGGTTCCTCTATAAGGGAAATGTGTTCATTACTGTTTGTTTACTTACTTCTGTTTACTTCCGCTGCCTTGGGAACGACCTAACCGCTAGTTCCCAAGCTCTCGCTAACCCCTTACGATCCAACACTATAAATATGTTTCAAGGCTTTTTTGTCAACACTGATTTCCTTCTTGAAATTAATCCTTCCTTGTGATACACAACGTAGGAGTGGATTGTATTGCCATATCCTAGAACCTTCTATTGAAATACGAATCTCTTATTCCATAAAAAAATAAGTCTCGAAAGAGCACTCAGATTCTTTATGGCCCATGCGTGGTCAACAAGGTAGTGATGCTAGTGAGGTAAATATGAGGGGGATCGATGCATGATGCATCATATTGCTAATACTTAATACTATTTACTCATATTCCTAGTTTAAGTAATAAGTGGATAGATGTTAATGACATGCATTACATTCATTCAAACTTACACTCTAAATAAGTCTACATAATTTGCTCCTACAAAATTTCAAGTTTAAACATTTTCTTTTCTCCCATAGTTTAAACATTCTCTCTTCTCTCCCATATTTTAAATATTCTCTATTTTCTCCCACAGTACAATGGCGGATAGAGCATTGTTGGAGTCTCTTAATTCCGACTAAGAGCATATCCAACAGAATATGCATTTTCTTGAAAATGGTAATTTGAAGAATTTAGTTCGTGTTTTAAGTCCAACAGTTTCGATCTTCATCTATTTTTCTAAAATGGAGAGAGTCTCCAAAATATAAATACTCATCCCTATATTTATGGAATTCCCCAAAAATATGTAGAGAATGCATTAAATGTATATGTAACCATGTCTTTTTCCAATTGGTTAAATTAGATTTTATACCATTATATAAATGAACATAAAATAATATTGATATAAATATGATTCTTCAAAATGGAGAATTTGGTGGAGTTTGGGTATACAATTTTTAGAGAATATGAGATTTTGTTCTCCATTTTGGAAAAAAATAATGGAGAATTTGTTAGGGGATGCTCTAACATGCTTCTTAGAGTTGTTCTATGGGTTGGTACTTTTTCAGTTAGTGATTTGTTTAATTGCAGAATGAGGTAATTGGTATATATTTAGACTCATCCTATAACCTAGTCTTTCTCTTTTGGCTTAATGATAATCAAGAATTTTCATTTTTCGGTTGAAAATTATGAATTTTCTAACAATTACTTCTCCTTAATTTGCTTTTGATCTAGATGGGTTTCACTTTTCTCTTCTACTAAGAATCAATTGTAATGTACTTTTCCTCTAGATCGAAACAACTTTGCTTTGATTTTATATTTTTGCATGCTTAGAAGAGGTCAATTCAACCTTGTGAAATTCTATTAGCAAATATATTGATAGATTGAGATTTTTATTGTTGGTTGGTTAATTGCAAGGCTTTAAATGAGCTAGCTTAGAAAGGAGAAATCCGTGCCCAATTGAGGAGTTCGATTTTAATCGTCTCCGTTACTATGATCATAGTCGGGAGGGTGCCATGGCCTACACACGACTATGTGCCTATTGCAATAATACTAGAGCATTATTCCAATTTGGGATGGTAAAGTTACACTAATTATATGAATTTATTTAGATGATGAGATTTGAATACAATATATGTAATATGTATATCGCCAATTCTAATCTATTGTCATGTGCAAACACAGATAATATTTTGGAGACATGAAGGTGGAAGAAGGGATGAAGAAGTTGGACAGAGCGACAAACTTAGGGCAAGAGATGGTGGTTTACGGAAGAGTCATATCTAGATGAGAATAAGGATGCTATGCTCTTTTGTGATTCTTGTACTTGTGATTTAAATCCAAGTTCTTTTGTTCGTTATTAGAAGTGGGAAGGGACGTCTAGCGCATTGGTTGTTACTTGTTAGGAGTGATGAGGAATTTGGTTTCTTTCATAAACAATTGATTTCTTTGAGTACAAATAATCTACATTTTTCTTTGATTTCACAAAGTTATGAATCCAAATCACTTATTCCACAATTATGTTTCAAGACTTTTTTCAACATTGATTTTCTTCTCGGCATTAATCCTTCCTTTTGATATGCATTGTAATAGTGGAATGCATGTCGTGTTGCCACATACTAGAACCTGCTATTGAAATACAGATCTCTTATTCCGAAAAAAAGAAGTCTTAATAGAGCGCCTTGATTCTTTATGGCCCATGCGTGGTCGAAAAGATAGTGATGCATGTAAATATTAGGGGGATCGATGTATGATGTATCGTATTACTACTATTTAATACTGTTGGATCGTGACGCGTTAGTAACAATACAGGGAACTAGTAAGGTTCCTTGGGCAGCGGAAATAAACAATAGAACACATAATTTAGAGAGGAAAACTTTCTGTCCGACCAACAAGTCGTAGAAAGAAAAACCTCTACCCCTGAGACTCCTTCTCAGAGGATTTTCAATAGAATACTTTTATTAAGTTTCAACGATTACAAGGCAAGTCAAGTTCCCTGGTAACTAAGGCACCGACCAAAGTTCAACCAACTAGACTTCTACAACCCTAAGCGTAAACCTAAGACAAAGTAAACTACTGACTTATGGATTCTTCACCAGAAAAAGCCACACACTCGTACACTTGAAAAGCTCTCTCTTCAAGTTCTTCATCTTCAATACTCGTTCAACCACCCTTTTAACCCTAGCTAATCCTAGCTATTTATAAGATAAGTTAAGTCTGATCTCACACGTAATTCTTGCCTAATTACGCTGATATTCCACTTAACAAATCCCACACAATAAGGTCGTGTTTCCTAAGATAAGATCGTGTGAAGATTGATCTTATCCTCTCAACAAACAACAACAACAACAACAACAACACCAAAACCAACAACACCAACAACAACACCAACACCAACAACAACAACAACAACAACAACAACACCAACACCAACAACAACAACAACAACAACAACAACAACAACAACAACAACAATGACCCAATGTATCTCCGCTTCAGCAGAATCTGGGAGGCCAGGATGGGAGAACCCATGGCTTAACGTTGAGGGGGAGAATGAGCAAGCTCAGACTCCATGAGAGGAAAAGTGGACTTTTTGAACAAGGATAGCAATTATAAAGAAGAAAGTAGGGTTGTCCAACGGGTCGACCCGTTGACCTATAAAAAAAATAAATTCGACCCGTGACTCGACCCGCAACTCGTTTTACGGGTCGGGTTACGGGTTGACCCATTTGACTTGGTCGAAAAGGGTCAAACTGGTCAAATTTGACCCTTTTGACCAGTAAAATTGACCCTTTTCGACCCTTTTTGACCCATTTAACTTGTAAACTTTTATTTCTTCCTTTCACTTACTATAAAAATATTTTTATTTTTATTTTTTTAATATTACGGGTCAACTCGTAACCCAACGGATTGACCCGTAACCCGTAAACTTAAAAAACCTCGACCCGTTACCCGACCGTAACCCTAAACTGAAAAAATCTGACCCATAACCCGTAAAATACGGGTGGGTCGGGTTGGATTACGGTCAACCCACTCGTTAGACAGCCTTAGAAGAAAGTGACTAAGAAACGGGGTAGAAAGGAAGAAAAGTGTAAGGAACTCAAGTCCCCAGCACTCTCTTAAATAGGTAATTTCATCACCCCTAAACAAGAAATACCAGTACAAATTGGCAATAAATGAAAACGAATAGGATAGAGATGACCTGGCGTGTTGGTGAGATCGAATAAGGTCCCCAACACTCCACTTTTCTCTTTTTTTCCTAGAGCCAACATCCTACAAGCCAAGCGTCACCCCAATAGACCAGGAAAGAGAAGAGCCAACGGTCTATGTCCGGCAAATTCGCCGAAGCAAGATAGGGATGGTGAATCGGGAAATATCTCGAGATGTTCAACACCGTGAAATTGGGACTGGCTCCACCAACTTGACGCTCCATTAGAACAGCCAGCATCATTACATAGGCAAGAGATGAGACTAAAGATGAGATTTGCTCGAATTCCATTCCAAATTTGAGATCTAGGGTTTTCGATTTGGGTTTCTTTGTACTGTTCATGATCGGGGGCGTAAGAGCAAAGGGGGCAACAGTAGGGAAAGTTGTGACTGTGAGAGTAGTTCTCATAAAAACGCAAACTTTATTTGATAAAGACAAAAACCCATTTCCTAAAAAAATGTTTTAAAATGGGAAAAGAACAATACAAAAGTTAGCTTGGTTTAAGGGTTGAAGATCCTTATCTCCTCAAAGATCATAAACCTTAATTAGAAAGAGAGGCAATTCAATACAATTTTCTCATAACCCAATCCTTCTATATTCCTTCGTCTCTCGCTCTATCCCTCTTTTCCACTGGGTTTGGGCTGCCAGATTCTTAAATTATGTTCCAACAGATTTTTTATAATCAAACCAACACATTTTGTGTCCATGGGTTAGATAAAATGCATTTGTCTCCTCCATGCAATAAGAATAAGCGTATTTTCAAGAAGTGCTCTGTTTTGGAAAAAAAATTGATAATCAAACTCTTGCCCTAGATTGGGGCACGATCGAATTGAAAGACAAGAGATCACTAAAGAAATAATCGGATTGATGAAATCTAGATTACAAGGGTTTGCTCTCCTGGAGAGTTTTTGTTACATATGTGTGCGTACAAATGGAATGAATCATTTTTTCTATCTTTATAGCCTTTATCTTTATCAAATTAACCGTCACATCCCACGTTTTACACGTCTTAAGATATGCCTCTAACCGTGTCCCATTTTGCATACATATCGGAGCAAATAACTACCGCTAGTGGTTGTCCGCGTGTGCATATCCCTTTCTATTGACCGCAGCTTTCTTGCTTCCCTTGTGACGGATGACTCTATCTCCTTGATCTTTCTTTCATCCAGCTTCTCTCACGATTATTCGCCCGATCTTTGGGCCGTCTATGTGAAATGGGCTTAGTGGTTCCACGTGGGTGTTCACTCATCCACAGTGGGCGTGTTCCACGTGGATTCACCCTATCTATTCGATCATCCTCGGGGAAGGGAAAAGTCACATCATTTCAGACTATAACTACTCCAGGCACATGCTCTTTGAAGGTACGCGTTCACTCATGTTTTTTCCTCTCTTTTGCTTCGTCTTCTCTTCGTTTTCCTTCTCTCTAAGTGTTTCGGACCATTCCTAACCATGGTTAATGCAAGAATAGCGGATCTAGGCTTCAAATCGTCCCATTCCCTTGAGCCCATGATCGTCGCCCTTCCTCCATGTTCCCGGAGGAAGTAGAAAAAATCATTAAGAGCCATGGCTTTCCGGCAAGCACCAATTTTCATTGCCCTACGCACGAAGCCGTAGATTGGGTCAAGGAAGGATGGGTTTGCTTCCTTGAGTACACTTTCACACTGGGGGATTTTTTCCCTATTTCTACCTTGATCTTGAATTTCCTGCTGGCTCTTAGGGCTTCTCCGACACAACTAATGACGTCGACGTGGAAGATCTTGCACCAAATAAGTGAGGTGTGTTCAGAGGAGAAGATCGAATTCTCGGTGTTAGACCCCTGTGTGCTTATCGGGTGTGTCCACTCAGGGCCGGTCGCTTCACCCTTCATGCGAGGGACAGGAAGAATCCATTAATCCCTAAATCGAAGGTGAATGACAAAGATTGGGAGACCCACTTCTTCTTTGTGGAGAGATCTACGTTGGGTCCTATGTACCAGGAGACTTTCTTCGATTCATGGAGTTCTAAGAGTGAGCATTCTCTACCCTATTTTTCGTTTTGCTTTATTAGTGCTTGCTTCTTTTTCGCTGATTTCCCTATTTGGGGGCTTTCATGTGTAGTTCCATCGGGTTTGGACACCCATGTCTTGGAATCGGAAGCATGCAAGAAACTCTTTTCCCTCCCTGAGGCGAGAAGGACCTATCGGAAGTCTACGTAACTCGCGCTTGAAGATGAATCCATTACTAAAACGTAGGCTTTGTCGGAAGACTAGTCTGATGGTGAAGATGATTCAAGGTTGGGTGAGTTTAAGAAGATGAGTGAGGATAGAGTTCCCGCGTTAGTGACGGCCGTCAAAACAATCGACATGCCTCTAGCGAAAGCCACTAGTATGTGCTTGTATACCGTTTCCCCTCTATTTATTTTTATCTTCCCCCTTTTGACTGATGATTTCTTCATTCTTGACCCCGAAAGCTTGAACCTCTCTGAAACGGAATTTCTCCGCCACGTCCATGATTTAGCGCAAGCTGCGTTTGAGTGATAGGAAACCTCCGTTGGATCCCAAAGTGAAAGTGGAGCTAGCATTAAGATGACCCCTGCGAAATGATCGTCACCGGATGCCACTAAAGTCATTGATCTGGAGGACAAAGCTCCTTCAGATTTGTTTCGGAAGCTTCGTGATGCTCACGGATGCAAGAAACCCCGTTTGGATGTCCCTACCTCTGCCTTAGTCAGAGATGCCTGTCTAATGGTTTAGAAGTTAGTTGTCCACCTTTGCTTGATTTATTCTCCTTCTCTTATATTCTGTCGTAATTGATACTCTTCCCGTAGGCCGTACAAGGTGTGTTATGGATAGAGGACGCCGCTGATAGGGAAGATAGAGGTCTAAAGGAGCACTAGTTGAGTGGGATGCCGTAAGGGCTGGCTTGGAGAAGGAAGTGGCTATTGCCGCCGAGCGACAAAAGTGGATGCTGGCAAGATGGCCAAGCTTACGACGGTGGTCAAATGTCATTCTACTCAGGCTACATCGGACTGCTCTAGAATTGCCGAGCTCGAAGTTGAGAACAAGAGGATCCTCAAGGAGGCCAGTGAGATTAGTGCTTATTTCTCCATGATGTCATGGGTGGAAACAATTAGGCAATTCACAGCCGATCAACAGGTGGATTGGGATTTTGATGCTGAGGAGAGGATTTTTCACGAGTGTTATCCACCTGACAGACTTTCCCTTGGAGATGAAATCTTTGCTTCTCTGGGCTTGATGGAGGAGGACGCGACTGACGGGATTTCTAGCGAGGAAGAGTAAGATGGTAACCACGGGGCGGACGTTGATGTTGCGGTCGAGGATGGGAAAGATCGGGATGATCCTTCTACCAGCAAGACGGACCGGTTGAAGGATCCTACTAACGAAGAAAAGGGTTAGGGTTGTGTGCCCTTGTAATTTACTTTTACTACTTCTGTCGTGTTTGGACAATTTTCTGCTCAGCTCTCTTTTTTTGTTTTTTGTGAATGATGTGGCAGGGTTTTGGGCCATAGACAATTTTACCCCGTCCTTTGAGCATCGTCTCGCTGGGTCAGGTTTTAAATTGGTTTATTTGCATGCATGTGTGGTGTTTCTTGCGTATTTTTGCTTGGTTGTGTCCTTTCATTGTGTGCAGGTGTTCTGGGACGATGAAGTGCTTCTGATCCAAGGCTTTTAGACGAAGACCCGTGCAGGAGTCATTCGTAGCTGGTGGCAATTATGCTTACCGAAGAGTGTTTCCATGCGGGTGACGGCTATCGCGTCGAGGCATGCGCTCGAGATGCTTCGTCGATTGAAGACGCCTTTGGTGTAGGATTTTTTTCCTCTACCGTTTAGGCTTTTTCGGTTGTACGGTTATTTGTCTAAATGATTGTAATCTATCTTATAATGAATAAAACATGCTCGACGTGCTACCCCTACTTATGCAAGAAAGGAAATAAATACGAGCAAGTAATAACACACGCAAATGCCATTCATTTGATAAAACACTGCAACGTGGAAATCATGCAACAAGTAGTTTTCACATAGTTAGGTTGATCGCAAGCAAACTACGAAAGGGATGAACTAGAATAAAAGTAAACTAACAACTAATAGATGACCTCGAACGTCTCACGTCTCACGTGCGGAGGCTTTTTGCTATGAGTGCCTAAGAAGTTTGTGTTCCGAGGAAGGAAGACTTCTTTTAGAAGTGATACTTCTTTTGATGTATCGCGTTCCAACTCCGTGGGACAACATCACCGTCTTTGGACTCGAGCTGGTACATGCCTTGACCAATGACCCTGGTTATCTTGTACGACCCTTCCCATTCTGGGGCTAGCTTGCATGCCTTTTTCTCATGGGTGTTTTGAAAGGCATTTCGCAGTACCCAATCGCCATCTCGGAAAGTCCGAATCTTGATGTTTTGGTTGTAGCTTCAGATGACCTATTGCTGGTGTCTAGCTAGATGTAATCGGGCCTGGTTGTGATGTTCGTCGGAAGTATCCAGATCGGCCGACAACTCCAGACGATTTTGTTCTTCAGTCAAGAAGCTAGCGCGGGCAGTGGGGATGAGAATCTCGGTGGGAATGACCGCTTGCTACCTTGGGCGTTGTTCAATCGACCCTTAGGACGTACAGTAGCTCATCGGCCCAATTTCCTTTGGCTTTCACGAGTCGCTTTTTTAGGTTGTTCACAAGCACCTTATTGCTAGCTTCGGCTTGCCCATTAGACTGGGGGTAGCGAGGTGTCAAAGTGACTAAATTGATGTTCCAACGACTACAAAAGTCTCTGGTTCTCTGACTTATGAACTGAGACCCATTCTCACACACGATCTCTGAAGGCACTCCAAAGCGATAGAGGATATTTCTAATGATAAAGGAAATCACCTGTTTATCCTTGATTTCTCGATAAGCTTCGGCTTCAATCCACTTGGAGAAGTAATCGGTCATGGCGAGGAAGAATACCCTTTGTCCGGACGAGGGGGGTAACTTCCCGACTATGTCCATTCCCCAACGCATGAACGAACATGGTGTGAGTGTAGGGTAGAGTGGTTCGGGAGGTTGGTGAGCCATTGGTGCGTGTCTCATGCAGGTGTCGCACTTACGGCAGAAGTCTACATCATCTTTTCCAAAGACGGTGATGCGATCCCACGGATTTGGAACGCGATACACCTAAAGAAGTATCACTTCTAAAAGAAGTCTTCCTTCTTCAGAACGCAAACTTCTTAGACCCTTCTAACAGAAAGCCTCCGCACATGCTACGCAAGACGTTCAAGGTCATCTATCCTTAGTTGTTAGATTGTTTTCATTCTAGTTCATCCTTTTAGTAGTTTTCTGGGGATCAATCTGACTATGTGAAAACTTCTTGTTGCGTGATTTCCATGTTGAGGTGTTTTATTAAATGAATGGCATTTCATGTGTTATTACTTGCTCGTATTTATTTCTTTTCTTGCATAAGTAAGGGTAGCACATCAAGTATGTTTTATTCATAAGATAGATTACATTCGTTTAGACAAATAACCGTACGACCGAAAAAGCTTAAACGGTAGAGGCAACAAAATCCTAGACCAAAGACGTCTTCAATCGACGGAGCATCCCAAGCACACGCCTCCACACGATAGCCGTCACGCGCTTGGAAACACTTTTCGGTAAACGCAACTGCCACCAACTACGAATGACTTCTGCTAGGGTCTTTGTCTAAAAGCCTTCGATCATAAGCACTTCATCTTTCCAGAACACCTACACACAAGAAAAGGACACAACCAAGCAAAAATACATAAGAAACGCCACACATGCATGCAAACAAACCAATTTAAAACCCGACCCACCGAGACAATGCTCAAAGGACAGGGTAAAATTGTTTACGACCCAAAACCTAGCCACATCATTCACAAAAAACAATAAAAGAGAGTTGAGCAGAAAATTGTACGAACACGATAGAAGCAACAAAAGTAAATTACAAGGGCACACAACCCTAACCCGCGTTTTCGTTCGTAGGATCTTTCAATCGATCCCTCTTGCTGGTAGAAGGATCATCCGGATCTTTACCAGCCTCGATTGCATCATCAATGTCCGTCCCGTGGTTACCATCATACTCTTCCTCGCCAGAACTCCCGTCAGCCGTGTCCTCGTCCATCAAGCCCAGAAAAGCAAAGATTTCATCTCCAGGGGCAGGATTGTTAGGTGGATAACATTCGTGAAAAGTCCTCTCCTCAGCATCCAGATCCCAATCCACATGTTGACAGGTTGTAAATTGATTGATTGTTTCCACCCACGACATCATGGAGAATTAGGCACTGATCTCGCTGGCCTCCTTGAGGATCCTCTTGTTCTCAGCTTCGAGCTCGGCAATTCTATAGCAGGTCGATGTAGCCTGAGCAGAGTGACGTTTCACCGCCTTCCTAAGCTTGGCAATTTTGCCAGCATCCACTTTTTGTCGCTCGACGACAATAGCCACTTCCTTCTCCAAGCCAGCCCTCACGGCATCGCACTTCAACGGGTTTTCCTTCAAATCTCTGTCTTCCCTATCAACGATGTTCGCTATCCATAACACACCTTGTAGGGCCTACGGGAAGAGTCTCAATAATGACAGAATATAAGGGAAGGAGAATAAACCAAGCAAAGGTGGACAACTACCTTCCAAACCATTAGATTGATATCTTTGACTAGGGTGGGGGTAGGGACATCTAGACGGGGCTTCTTGGAGCTGTGAGCATCACGAAGCTTCTGCCACAAATCTAAAGGAGCTTTGTCCTCCAGATCAACGACTTCAGTGGCATTCGGTGATGAACGCTTAGCAAGGGTCATCATAACGCTACCTTCCACTTTCACTTTAGGATCCAACGGAGGTTTCCTATCAATCGAGCGCAGCTTGCGCTGAATCATGGCCGCGGTGGAGAAATTCCGTCCAATATAGGTTGAAGCTTCCGTGGTCAAGAATGAAGAAATCATCAGCCAAAAGGGGAAAAATAAAAATAAATAAAGGAAAAATGGCAGACAAGCACATATCAGTGGCTTTTGCTAGAGGTTTGTTGATCATTTTAACGGCCGTCACGGACGCTGGAACTCTATCATCAATCGTCTTGTCAGACTCACCCGACCTTGAATTATCTTCACCATCAGACTGGTCTTTTGATAGAGCCGATGTTTTAGTATTGGATTCACCTTCAAGCGCGAGTTCAATAGACTTTCGGTAGGTCCTTCTCACCTCAGGCAGTGCAAAGAATTTCTTGCATGCTTCCGATTCCAAGACGCGGGTGTCCAAACACAATGGAACTGCGCGTGAATGCCCCCCGAATAGGGAAATCAGCGAAAAAGAAGCAGGGACTAACAAAGCAAAACGAAAAATAAGGTTGAGAATGCTCACTCTTAGAACTCCATGAATCGAAGAAAGCCACCTGGTACATCGGACCCAGCGTAGATCTCTCCACAAAGAAGAAGCGGGTCACCTAATCTTTGTCATTCACCTTCGTTTTAGGGATTAATGGATTCTTCGCAAGAGACCGTCCCTAAGTGGATATACCCGATAAGCACACAGGAGGTCCGACACCAAGAATTCAATCTTCTCCTCCCAACACACCTCACTTATCTGGTGCAAGATCTTCCACGTCGACGAAATTATTTGCGCCGGAGAAGCCCTAAGAACCAGCAGGAAGTTCAAGATCAAGGTAGAAAAAGGGAAAAAAGCCTAGCGTGAAAGGGTACTCAAGGAAACAAACCCATCCTTCCTTGACCCAATCTACGGCTTCGTGTGTAGGGTAATGAAAATTGGTGCTTGCCGGAAAGCCATGGACCTTAATGATTTTCTACACTTCCTTCAGGGACATGGTGCAAGGGCGACAGTCATGGGGCTCAAGGGAATGGGACGATTCGAAGCCTAGATCGGCTATCCTTGCCTTAAACATTTTGAGAACGGTCCAAAGCACTTAGAAAGAAGGGAAACGAAGAGAAGACGAAGCAAAAGAGAGGAAAAAACAATGAGTGAGCACGTACCTTCAAAAGAGCCTGTGACTGGAGTAATTATAGTTTGAAATGATGTGACTCTTCCCTTCCCCGAGGATGATCGAACGGATAGGGTGAAGCCACTTGCAGCACGCTCATTGTAGATCACGTGGCAAATCTTGATCCAAATCCCGCCAAAGATTCAGACCACCAGGTCCATTCCACAAAGAAGCCCAAAGATAGGTCTACGAATCACAAGAGAAACGGGATGAAAGAAAGATCAAGGAGATAGGTGAAGTCATCCGTCACACCGGATGCAAGAAAGCTGCAGTCAATAAAAAGAGATATGTACACGTGGGCAACCACTCGATAATTATTTGCTCCGATATGTATGCAAAGTGGGAAACGGTTAGGGGCATATTCCAGGAACGTGTAGAACGTGGGATACGATTGTTAATTTGATAAAGATATAGGCTAGAAATATAGAAAACAACGGGACATTCCATTCGGATGCACACATATGTAACACAAACTCTCCCAGAGAGAAAGCACTTGTAATCTAGATTTCGTCAATCCGATTATTTCTTGAGTGATCCATTGTCTTTCAATTCGATCGTGCCCCAATCTAGGACAAGAGTTTGATTGTCAAATTTTTGTCCAAAACACTATGTTCTTAACTTCTCCGCTGAATCCCACAAGCACAGTCGGGTTCTTCTCCACGTCCTTTTCGCTCAACCCCATTTCTTTTAGTGCTCCCAACTTCATGAGGTTAGTCGAACATCCAGTGTCGATGAGAACCCGTTTGACTACAATATTCCCTATCGAGATAGAGATAACGAGTCCATCATGATGAGGTCCATCAAGAACATTGACATCATCCTTATCAAAATGTATCGCGAGATTGAGGACGTCTTCTTCATCTGTATGGGACGATGGAAAGTATTTTCTCGTGCGTTCCTGTTGGCTGCCGATTACGTGAGGCCGCACATGCTTGATCCCCCGGTGATCACGTTTACAACCTTGGTGGGAACTGGCGATGCAGGCCTTCCCGCGCGTGAGGCTTCCACCACATCCGGAGGGACCTGCGCGTTGGGTGCTACTTCCGTTATCCTTTCTCGAGATACGAGATAAGATATCTCTCTTCTCAATGCTACACACTCTTTAGTTATGTGACCGTAGTCGTCATGGAAATCGCACCATTTGCTCATATCCTTGTTCGGGTAGGGCTTCTCGTTTCTCTTTGGACATCTGACACCACGTATCGTCAAACCTATATTTTTAACGAGTTCCTCGGGGTATATACCCAGGTTAAACTCGTCATAATTCGGTGGCAATGGCTTGGAGGGTCTAGCCTCAACTATATTTACCTTCACCGTGTCAGGGTGAGGGCGCCGGTATGGTTGATCGCGGCGTTCTCGAAGATGATCTAGTGTGGCTTTCTTTTCTACCCTTTCCTAGACACTTACGGGCTTCCTCATCTTTAGATCTTCTTCAAGCCTGATTTGGACCAGTGCCTTGGTTTGAACATCTTCCAAACTGTGGCACGCGTGCCTGGTGAGTTCTTTGTAAAGGTCTCCATCTTGGCTAACCCCCTAATGGAAGGCTTCCATAGCGGTCGGCACATCATAATGCAGGATGGAAATCTTTTCTCGGTTGACCGGTCCAGGTATTCTCGGGTGATTCTTTTGGTTTCTGGATAACCCGGTACAAATCGCTAGATTGCTTTTCGAACCTTTGGCTGCTAGAAAATTGGACCCTGAAGGAGTCCATCAACTTAGCAAAGGAATAAATACTTCCTCCAAGAAGATTGATAAACCACTTCAAAGTCGGCCCTGCGAGAGCTGCTACGAAGCCCTTACACATCAGTGCTTCGCGAGACTAATACGGGACGACACTGGTCATCATCTTTTGCTTAAATATAGCTACGTGCTTGTCGGGGTCTCCTGTGCCGTTGTAAGGGCTCATGTTGGGTACAGAGAATTTATTTGGTATCTCAACCTAGGCGATGTGAGGAGCGAAGGGTGACTCGTCATAACCGTCAACCGCTTATTTCTCTATGGGCCGAGGGACCCCAATTATCTTTGCTAGCTGCTCGGTGAACATCTTGAACTGGTTTTGGACGATGTTTTCTAGATCTCGAGGACGATCGCGGTCCCAATCCTCTTCATCATCCATGATGTCATCCTCTAAACGTCGAGGGCTAACATCTCGCGTAAATCGAAGGCGAATGGGTGCTCTCCCCTCCTCACCGGTATGGTTGCCTTGTGTAGGAGTGAAAGACGGTACCCCAGGGACAGTTGCTGGTGGGGTAACGAACTCCGTACCGGAGCATCTCTCGTGTCGAGCGGTTGGGTTTCTAGAGGAGCCTTCACCCCCACCGGTTCGTGCTCGATCCGTCGTTCGAGCACCCGGGCCGACGGAAGAAACAGATCGGAGTTGAGAGCGCAAACCCTCATTATCAGTGATTAGTTGCTCGATGCTAGTTTTTCGCTTCTAATTGCAACCACGTTGGTCCGTTAGTTCCTTCTCAAGGGCTTGAAGCCTTTGGGCAAATACGGATAACTCGAGGCAGAGCGCTGCCGATGCATCTTGGCGTGCGCCTCCGTCACCCCCGGCATTTTGCTCTTGACTACCCTCATTAGAGTTGCTCATGGTGACTTTTTGAACTTCTTCCGATATGGAAAGACGAACCCTCTTCGATCGTAAGGACCCACGGTGGGCGCCAAATTGTTTTGGACAAAATTTTGATAATTAAACTCTTGACCTAGATTGGGGCACGATCGAATTGAAAGAAAAGAGATCACTAAGGAAATAATCGGATTGATGAAATCTAGATTACAAGTGTTTACTCTCATGGAGAGTTTTTGTTACATATGTGTGCGTACAAATGGAATGAAATCGCTTTTTTTTTCTATCTTTGTAGTATATATCTTTATCAAATTAACCATCATATCCCACATTTTACATGTCTTAAGATATGCCTCTAACCGTCTCCCATTTTGCATACATATCGGAGCAAATAAATACCGCTAGTGGTTGTTCGCATGTGCATATCCCTTTCTATTGACCGCAACTTTCTTGCTTCCCTTGTGACGGATGACTTCATCTATCTCCTTGATCTTTCTTTCATCTTGTTTCTCTCATGATTCTTCGCCCGATCTTTGGGTCATCTATGTCAAATGGGTCTGGTGGTTTTTGGGCCTAACATGCTCCATCCTACAAAAACATATATCGATCAATGCCCTAAATTCAATGAATAACATGATTATAATTAATGAACCACGAAACGTGCATACAACATACCTGACAACATGGAATATACCGGAAAGCCGCTAATAGTCCATAGTACAGCTGCACGCATGACAAAATTTTGCTTCCTCCAAGCGTCGTACCTGTTCACCCCATTAATCCACAAACTCTGAAGTTCAACTATCAATGACTGCAAGTATACATCCGGTTTTTGCTTCGGACTTTATGGTCCAGGGACAATAACCGTTAAAAACATAATTTCTTCCCGCATACACATTGACGGTGTAAGGTTGTACGATGTCAAAATCACATGCCACGAAGAGTACTGCTGCCCCGAAGAACCGAACGAATTGAAACCATCCGTGCACAACACTAGTCTTACATTTCGCGATTCAGCGGTAAAATCTGGCCACACTTTATCGAAATGTTTCCTTGTTTGTGCATCCGACGACACCCCATCTTCTTGTACGTGCTCTGCATGTCATCGCATATGTTCAGTCGTAACCACCGATGCATATAGCCTCTGCTAACGTTGTGTGATTAGCAAGTAAAACATATGAGAGTATGGAATGAGCTTCGTCTTACCTTGCCACCACTAGGATGTGAACATATTTTACAGGCAGCATACTCAGCATCTGCACCCCAATATATCATACAAGACTTTGGGCAACAAGCTATTGCTTCACACTGTAAACCAAGACCTTCAACTAGTTTTTTTGTGCATTAGAATGTGGTCGGTAATGTTGTCTCAAGGTGAGATATGCATCCATTGAAATCAAAAATCATGTCGTATCCTCGCTCCGTCAACCAGATCTTCGACTTCAGGCTAAGTAGATCAGTCGTTGCCTCCAACTAGGTGACATCACATCCATGCCATAATTGTCTATTCGCGGCCACCAACATGTCGTACATACACTGTGCATCAGGATTAGGCGCTACGAGATAACAATGCTCCCTCTCGGTTCGTACCTCCTCATTTTCTACGAGGTTAGTGTAATGAGGTCTGGAATTAAAACCATTATACACCGTCTGCTCTATTTGATTCTCATACTCGGGAACAAGCATCGACTCATTATAACTACTTGAACCTTCTTGCTGCCTAGACGCAACCATCAATGCAATATATATCTCATATGTCTCCCCGTGCGAACTCCACTGGTAATAGTTAGGAAGAAAACCCTTTGTAAAAAAATGATAACGCACATCATCTATAGAAATCAGTTTCCTATTCTTGCATTTCAGAAAAGGTCACCGTAATTCATGCGGGTTAAACCACAACATCGACTTGCAAAACACAATAAATTGTTCAATGCCAGCAACAAACTGGTTGGTCAAAAACCCGTCTGTAATACGCAAATACATCCATTCACATTTTTACCTTTAAAGCGATACGCATGTACACCCATTTAACTTGAGTTTTCAGAGTTAGCGTCCACATGGTCGCTATCACAGTATTAGTGACCATTTGGACGCTAAATAGGTCCACATGGTCGCAATTTATATCATTTTATACTTATTTCTCGATTATTCTATACTTAGCTAATATCAAATTGTAAATAAATACAAATTTGTAAGTATGTATACGAATGTAATTAATCTAACCATTTATACCATTGTTTTCCTATAATTATATTACTATTTAAAATAATAAACTAATTAAAATATTCTATACTTAGCTTAGTTTTCATTCTATATTTAACTAGTATCGAAATACAATTACATACAAATTTACAACTATGTATACGAAACTAGCTAATCTAACCATTTATAACATTGTTTTACGATAATAATTTTCCTATATAAAGAAAAAAAAAATTACATACCTATGAATCGAAGCGGGCAGAATCCAATCCGATGAAAGCCTTCAAATCTTGTGAAATGCGGACAAAGTACAACAGAAATCATCTATTGCTATGAAATGGATTGTGGGTATTTTTATCTGAAATGAATGTTCATGTGCTGTTTATATATAGGAATTGTTTAGTGTCCATGTGGTCGCCAAACAAGCGGCAATATATTGGATTATTGGCGCCAATACACGAGAAGTTGTGTTGCCAAACGTTAGCGACCATGTGGGCGCGAATATTAGCGACCACGTGGTCGCTAATCCAATTCCTGGAGTTAGCAACCATGTGGTCACGTCCATGTGGATATTTTTATCTGAAATGAATGTTTCGTTACTGCAATACATTCTCTTTTACACAATAACCCGTGTTTGAGCTTCCTTGCCTACACTTTATTTTACCTTTTTGTTCACTTTCTCATAAACCATGCTTTCAAATATAAGGCTGGATGTGCCAAATCTTGACTTCTGTAACGAGGCCTTTCGTATAGGATGAAGAAATTTCAGTTTAACTTCCCGCAAAAATGAAAGCACTATAGTTAACAATAATGATGAACAACCAGAATATATTATTTTGTGGAGCGAATACCTTTTTATGTTTTTTATAACTACATATTATTTAAGTATATTAGATTATGTAATGCTTATATTATAGTGAGCAATAAAAGATTTTTAGCTATAAAATTTTCTCTAATCATTTTAGTTATCAACATGTTTTTGTTCTATAAAGTATTTGGCAAATTTATAGAATAATCGGGCCTTCAAAAATATCAAGACGAAACTACATATAAGGTAGTCTACCAATGTTTTTAATTCTGGTTCCGTCCTTGGCATGCACGGATGTAAGGGTGGGCTACGATGTGCTGCAGTCTATAAAAGAATTGATAATATACATCAAAAGCTTTATTAGGGATAGCTTGAAAATAATAGCACATATGATCAGTGCAATACATACCCATTAAAGCTCGTGTTCGAGCTTTCTTGCCTACACTTTATTTTACATTTTTTTCACTTCCTAATAAAGCATGCTTTCAAATATAAGGTTCGATGTACCAAATCTTGTTTTTTGTAATGAGGCCTTCCACATAGGATTAAAAAAATTCAGTTCAACTTCCTACTAAAATTGAAGGCACTATAATTAACAATAATGATGAATAAAAAAAATATATTATTTTGTACATCGAATACCTTTTTTATGTTTTTATAACTACATATAAATTAAGTATACTTGATTATGTAATGGTTATATTGTAGTCAGTAATAAAGATTTTTAGTTGTAAAAAAATACTCTAATCATTTTTAATATATCAAGATGTTTTTATTCTTTAAAGTACTTGGGAAATTTATAGTATAATCGAGCCTTCAAAAATATCGACATGATACTCTCTATAAGTCAACCTACCAAAGTTATTAATCCCGGTTCCGTCCCCGGTTTTCATGAGTGAGGAGGGATTTGGTTTCTCTTGTAAATATTTGATTTCTTTGAGTACAGATACGCTAAATTTTTCTTTGATTTCATTAAATTATCAATTCAGATCACTTATTCCACAAATGCGTTTCAAGATTATTTTTTTTCAACCCTGATTTCCTTCTCGACATTAATCCTTCCTTGTGATACGCAATGCTCTTGATAAGGTCCTATTGAGCCCGAGCGAAGTGTCTGCATGGGTGCAACTCCTTATTTTGCCTAGCTACATTTTGACTGCTTTCATGCCTACCAATAGGGTTCAACGGCGATCAGGAGAACGAGAGCGATGTCAGTTTGATTGTATTTAATTTCTCACGCTATTCTTAGATGGAGAGATCCTAGTGATAGGCTTGCTTTGGTGCTTGATCGTTTATCTGAAGTGGTGTCTCTCTTTCTAGGGTTGTGAAGAAATCAAGGAGCCTTGACGAAGCTAACCTTTTCCTATGTAAGCATAAGCTTGGGGACGGGCACTTCACCGCTGCTATTAAAGTCCTTACGTCTTCTGGAGTTGCCCCATCTAATCTTGACACTCCCCATGAATTGGAGGACAAACACCCCTACGCCCCCTCTTTGGTTTTGCCTTCCTCTCCGTTGGGTGAGGGCGCTCTATTTGTTAACAAAGATGTGGTGCTTGATAGGATCCACAGCTTCCCTAAAGGGACTTCATGTGGTCGTGATGGGCTTAGGGCTCAACCTTTTGTTGATATTTTGGGAGGGGCTGCTTCTGCGGTTGCTGAGGATTTGTTAGGATCCGTTACCGGAGTTGTTAACTTGTTCCTGCGGGGTCAGTGCCCTAGCCAGTTAGGTGAGTTCGTTGCTAGTGCCCCCCGACTCCCTTGGTCAAGTCGGGTGGGGGTGTGCGCCCTATTAATGTTGGCACTGTTTGTTTGCAAGGTTGCTTCGTTTGTGGCTGGCTCCTCTGGGAACCATTATTTGTAGGATTTTCAGTTTGGAGTGGGCGTTCCCGGGGGGCTGTTAGGCTGTTCTGCACTCAGTGAACAGTCTTGTTGAGTCTAAGGACAAGGTGTTTGGCCACTCTCCCCATCAAAGAGGGTGGCCTTGGCATCTTTGCTACTAGAGATATTATCCGTCGTGCTTTCCTTGCTTCTCGGCTTCAAACGAGCACACTGCAGGCCAAGATTCTGTTGAATACGGGTATACTTTCTCCTGGCTCTTCCTTCCAGCATGCTCTTGATGACTTCAATGCCTTTTGCAACGTCGATTCTATCTCTCTCACCATTGTTTCTCCTACCCTCGAAATGATGAAAACCCTAGCAAGGTGTTACTTTGGAGTTGTTGAGAAAAGTCTCGTTAATAGGTACATGCTTAGCCTAGGGTGGTTGTTGTTCTTAGTTGTATCTGTGTTCCTCATGCACAAGATTTTTTGTTCACTATCCCTATTGATGGCTTGTGACAGAGGATGAACCATCGTCATTTTCGTTCTGTTTTGTGCTACAGACTTATGATACCTTTGTTTTCTGATGGTAGTATTTGCCCAAGTTGCAACACTGCCAGATGGACAAATGAGGGGGGATCCTGTTGATCAATGTTCTAGTGATTCAAGCATAATTTGGTGCGTGATATTCTTGTTGATATTTGCTCCAAAGTCGGGATCGCGGTGCGGAAGGAGGCTCCCATGCTTGTGTGGATGTGACCGGGGTCTCTCCCTTTGCTGGTATGGGTGCGAGGTTCTTGGGCACCTGGGTTGGCCTTGCACAACGCTGTGGACAGAAAAAGGAAGAAGTACGTGTCCAAATGTGAGGAGAATAGATACCAATTTATCCCCTTCGCTTTCTTTACTTTTGGGGAATTTGATAAGGAGGCTTTGGACACGCTTTTACGTATTAAGTCTCTCTCTATTAGCCATTATAATAATAATAATAACAACAACAACAACAACAAAAATAATAATAATAATAATAATAATAATAATAATTCTTAATCTTAAGCTATTGTAAAATTTTGCTTACTATTATAATATTAGAAGGTTTTGCTCAATAATGGTCAATCTTAATTTTGCAACTTTTTGTATTACATACAAAATATGAAATTAACCTTGGGTATTATACACAAAGCATAATATCAACCTTTGGCATTACACCATAATTTAGCAACCATTGAAATTAAACACAATGATAACATCAAACTTTTGGTATTACATAATTAATTTAAAATCATTAAATTAAAACTTTTGAGATTACAAATAAAAGTGAAAAAAGATAAGACAACCATTGACATTACAAACAAAAGATAAGTTCTAATTTAATGTATAATTTTCTTATGTTCTACTCTTTTATCATTATAAGTCTTTCACTTTTTTCATATGTATTTCATTCACTATTAAGCAAAAAAAAAACACAACCCAATTTGCAAGAAAGGAATAAACAATAGAAGATTTTGCTCAAGAGTGTATTGCAGAAAAATAGTAGAAGTTAAATAGAAACATAATACATACCATGAGTTTGGTTCAAATGAAAAAAACTCTTATCCTGAAAAATGAAAAGTGCGAAAAGTGCATTACAAAATACAAAAACTACAGTCGAAAAGTGTAATACAAAAAATACGAAAAGTGCACTACAAAGTACGAAAAGTACAAATGCCAAAAAGTGCACTCCAAAGTAGAAAAGGTGCAATACGAACTAGGAAAAGTGCATTTTTTTCATTTTTCATGATAAGTGTTTTTTTCATTTGAACCAAACTCTACATACCATACATAAAATAATATTATTTCGTTCAAGTTAAAATTTTCACAATTTATTTTTATTTAAATAATATTATTTCGTTCAAGTTAAAATTTTCACAATTTATTTTTATTTAATTTTCAAAATTGATTTTAATCAATACATGTTATAATTACCTTATGATTATCAAAACTATATTTATTTTTCAAATAATAAACATAGAACATAAATTTGCCCCGTCCAATGGACTGGTTAAGCATTCTAGTAATACTAGAAAAGATAGAAACTAGGAGTTTTAAATATCCCAACCGAAGATAGAAAGAGAATATCCACCCTTATAAATGTCAAGCGGGGTCCAGGTCTGCATCACGCGGTCATGCTCTTCCATTCTCGCTCGCAATCTACTTCAAACTCCTTTCCTCGCATTTTGTTGGATTAACGCGGTCTTGGCTTGCATAACTCAACCGAGCTCTTCACGTACTAACCAGGTCTAGCCTCTAATCTTCGTCTTGATGCCTTGGTTCCCATCCCATTCATTCTTGTTCACCTGAAGATATGTAATACATCATAAAATATGCATCCTAAGCACTACCTATATGCGAGCTATCAATATTTTTCATATTAATTTCGGATTTTTCAGTATTAATTTTCCATAAATAAGAATGAAAACTTTTTAAACTTCTATCATAAATATGGCATGTATAAAATATTAATTTAATATCCTAACTATTCTTTTTAATTTAATATCTCATAATATATTAATTTTAATATTTCTAAATGAAAAGGATAACTTTTATATCCATAAGTATGAAATATGGAGGGCATTTCTGGTGGAAACATAGCTTAGGGTAAAAACTGAAATTCAATCTGAGCCGTTAGATTGACTAAATGTGAGGTTAGGATTGAAACAAGAGGAACAAGGAAAAAATGGGTAAAGAAACATGCGCGTCCCAATCTCTTCATTTTTAATGGCAATTTTGTAAATATGTTAAAAAGCTCTAATTTGTCTCGAAAATAACCTCATGTCTCTTCTCCTTCCTTCCTTTAATCCCCCAAACACGTAAAACCTAAAAGTTCTTCCTAAAAGCTTCAAACCTCCATTTAAGACAAAAAACCCAGCCTGAAATCTCTATTGAAGACACAATCTCCCTCACAACTTCAAATCTTCATTGAAAACAACAAACTCCTTACTTGGGTGCATACAATTCCTTCGTGAATCACACAGATTCGTTCAAGGTATGAAGTTGTTCTTTTTCAAATGCATAATCTCTCTCTCTCTCTCATGTCATGTTCAAAGATGAAGATCGATCTATCAATGAAGCATATGAATCAAAGAAGCTAATTTCTTAACCTCTCTTTCAAGAATTTGTATGGTGCATATCCTCGTTGAAAAAGATGAAATTTGGGGATTTTGGTTGATTTTCTTTCTAATTTCTGGGACAAGTTATCTGAAGTTCAAATTTTTTGGAGGAATGAGGTTTCTTGGTTCAAAATATGATTCATACGATGTTTAGTAGATTGTGGACGACAAGGTTCATGTAATGTTCATATATAATTATCTACGATTCATATTTTTCCAGTTGAATAAAAATCATGTTTTGTATTTGTTTCCCCCCTTGATACTAGTTTTTTGGTGCTTTTCTTTGCTAATTGCTATTGTATTTTTTCTAGCCACTATTGATTTTGGTTGTTGATATGTAATGGTTACGAGTTTCTTCATATTGGTTAGGAAGTTTACTTGGCTCAATAGAAAAGGATAGGATTCATGTGTCACATGTCCAAATATTTGATTGTCTTATCCTATTAGCTCAAATGGTAGAGCAATGTGTTTATATACATGAATGTGGGTTCGAATCCCTCATAGGCTACATATTATGTGTGTGATGTTTCGATTCAAATTTGAGTTCTCTTCTATCATGTTTAAGTTCATATATATTACCTTAACGTTCACATATTGACTTTGTATGTTCACATATTGACTATGCATGTTCACATATTTCCGAACAAGGTCCTTATATTTTGCAAGTCATTTACTAGCATTCAAGCCATAAATTGCAACTTCTCTTCCATGACTTTCATAGTGGCCTCCATTGATATATTAACATCATTTTAAAATCTCATTGAGAACATCTCTTAGCTTTTTTCTGTCAAGTTTATGATGGATTTTGTGTCAAGTTTATGATGTTTCACAACCATTTTTCATGTTATAATACATATTACATTTGTATTCACATGAATGTGTATGTTTGTTTATTTTCATAAAAGGTTAAGGTCTTCAAAAGACAACTCATTCATGTTCATATATATTTCTTGAATGTTCACATATTGACCGTGTATGTTCACATTTTGAACATGTATGTTCACATATTTTCAAACAAATTTCTTATGTTTTACGAATCCATACTAGCATTTAAGCCTTGTGTTGTAATTTCTCATCTTTGGTTTTGTTGACGGGCCTTCACTCGGGACAACAAATAAATTTATAAGTCAAGACCCCGCTGAGTATAGGGGAGTCAGGATCGTTCCACGAGAAGCAAGGTTGTTTGTTTATCGACTCCTAATAACAAAAATCTAATAAAAAAAACAAGCAAAACACTCACAAGTAGCCTCGTTAACGACGTTGTCAGGGTCGTTAACGAACCACCGCAAACAAAAGACTAAAAATAACGACCTAAACAGGTTCGGTACCGAGCCTACGAACTCAGCAACGAATATCACTTAAGAGAATTCAAATAAAAACAAAGATCTAGGATAAGGGATACCACAACATAGTCATGCATATAAACTTGTAAGAAGATGAGATCATGCCTTAAAATAGATAAATTCACCAACTTTCATTGACTAATAAGTAAATTAATCTACTTTCATAAACTAATTCACCCAATTGCTTGTTTTGGATCTAAAGCTTGAAACTTTCGTATTCAAACAATATCAACCTTCAAGTCTATAACTTTCTCTCTCAATCAAGTTAAAAACTCAAATCACCTTGACTTTCATCTAGGTCTAAGCACAACAAACAATCAAAAATAGATAGAAGGCATTCAACACACAATCTTACTCATCAAACATGCATAACTATGCCGGGTTTAAACCTCGACCCTAGAAAAGAAAACTACTCACTACTCATGACTAAGAAACAAATAAATTCAACAAAAGAGATCATTGCAAACCAAACACTACTCAAATTAATTAATATCGTCTTACAGAAATTCAGAGGAAACCGAAAAAATACAAAGCACCGAACCGAATCGCGACTAACGACCCCGGTAACTCTCGTCCACCGAGCTCTCGATCTCGACTTCGATCCGTCTCTCGCCTCTCTCGACTCTTCCTCTTCTCTCAACTTGCTTCCCTACTTGTCCTCCCTCCTTCTAGGCTAATAAGAGGGCTATTTATACTAATAAGGCTAGAAAAATAAAAAGACTAGAAGATAAAAACTTTCCTAAAAAGATAAAAATAAAATCCTAAAAGATAGAAATAAAATCTAGAAAGATAACAAGACCTAAAATACATAATATAATAACCCTAAAAATTCATAAAAATCACTCTACCGACACGGAAATAAATACCCGCACAGGATCGGTGAGTCACAAAATCAAACTCTCGAAAACTCTATCTCGTAGCCTTGTTAACGAGCCTTCACAGCCTCGTTAACGAGCCTGGGCTTGGTTTCTTCAACACTTCTTCTCCAAAAACTTAAGCTTCGACTTCTTCATCTTGCACTCCTCCATCTTTCATCATAACACTCCAAATTCAGCTCCAATTAGCACCTTTTCCTTGCTAAAACCTACAAAAATACACAAAACGGAGTAGCTTCCATACTTTTCACAAAATATGCAAAACTATCCAAAAAACACACAAAACTAACCCTGAACTTATCACAACTAGTCCTAATAAACTAAGAAAACATACTAAAAACTATACTAAAAACACGAACATCAAAATACCCCATACTTAGACTTGCTTGTCCTCAAGCAATCACTAAACAATAATCAAAACCAAACAAACAAACTCATCAAGACATAGCCATCCTCTAAAAACAACATCAACACATAGAAAAATAACAAATGATTATTAATGTCATCACACACATATGCACCAAATAGACACAAGAAAATACAATCCAACCTCACAAGGGATAATGATGTGTTTCTCTCAACTCTCAAGTGTTTGGGCTTATAAATACATCTCTCAACTCATCTTATATACAAAAACTCATAAAAATTGGAACTTATATCACCAAACTCTCCACCCAAGATTTGTCAAAACAAGCAAAAATCATCAAAAGAACTCAGGGGGCTCAATGAAAAACTTCATAGAAGCTTCCATTCGGCCGGGTTGTAATGGGGCTTGGTAAAAACAATAAGGTGTGGAAATATTTGGCCATGTGGTGCTAATAATATCCGGGAATCAAAGACTCCTAAAAACTCACACATCTCACCAAAACACTCATAACAAATCATACCAAACTCACTCTTCATTATGCACTTATCTTTTTCTCTCACCCAATATATCCTAGAAAGCCTCATAAAAACAAAAAGAAATCTCTGATATTATCTATATAAACACAAATGCACTTCAAACTTCTTATTTCTCTTTTTTTTTCCTTTTTTCCTCGCTGCCTCGTTAACGAACCACTTCAGGGTCGTAACGAGCTTCATCGTGTACTCTGCTTCTTCTTAACAACTTCCTTTTGTGCATCTTTTGCTATCAAGAGATCTTCCTTTTTACAACTTAAAAATAAAGAGACTTCCAATCTACCCTTCCCAACAATCCCTTAATTTCAAACCAAACATAACTTGCACTCAACAAAATATACCTCTCCAATCTAAGTCCTAATCCCCGGATAGGCTCAAGCTTATCTCGTCTAGGGAGCAATTTTGTGGAGCTAAAAATAAAAAGCTTCAGGCTCAAATTGGTTGTCAAAAAGAAAGGATAATGTAAGGGTGGATATGGATTAACAGGGCTTATAAAAATAAGTTCTCTATCATCTGATTTTCACTAGTAATGAATTATAAATCTTATACGGGTCTTAAGTAATAGATAACCATCACAATTCCAAGAGATAATATGCATATAGAGAGTAAATCACACAAGAAAAGAAAAGGGATTTTTGATGTTCTCCCTATAAGGCCAAAAATAACTCACTGGGTCATAGCTTGTTGGATTGCATAACTTATGCTATAAAGTATATGTGCTCAATTTCATCAAATTCTATTCCTTCTAAAAAACAACTTCATATCGAGAATCCGGCTATACTATCAAAGACATGCCTGCAAGGAATTATATGATCATGCTAGCAACTACTATCATAGAACCTAAGAAAGGGATATCTATCAATTCTAAAACTCCTTTTTTTATGATTTTCGAATTTTTCGATTTTTTTAGAACAAAGAACTTACTAAAAAAAACAAACAAAACATGTAAGTCAAATAAGACACAAAACAAACAAGTTTTTCTACTTTCTCCCACCCCATACTTAAAATTATTGTGTCCCCACTGTAAGAAAAATAAAATGAAGGAAAGAAATAGAAAACAAAACAAAAGAAAACAAGAAAAGAGAAAACAAAAAACTTACAAAGTCATAAAGTAGAAAACAAGGAAACTTCTTCTTCAAGCTGAATCAACGGTTTGGTGGAGGAAAGTAGTGCTCAAAGTTCCCCATGAAGTCGTACATCGTCCTCCAGCGCTCCGTATCCTCTACCTCTCTCTGACGATGCCTCTCATCCTCCATCGACATGCGAGCGGAATAGACAGTCTCCCATCTATCCATCCTCCTATGAATGTGGTCCTGCTGGAGGTGAAGTTGTTGCATCTGTGCAGAAAGATCCTCGGCCCATGGTGGCGGCATACTCGATCCTGTGTTCTCGGGCTGAGGTGGTGGTGGGTAGTGAGGCTGGAAGTGATCTTGATAAAGCACCGGGTTATATGGCATGAGTCCATAGGATTTAGGGTCGATGGGAGCTGGCGGAGGGTCGGTAATTGTCCTCGGGGGGTCGTTAACGAAGTTGGGTTCCTCGTTAGGAGCATGTGTAGAGGTCTGGAAATGGTCGTTGACGAGCCTACCAGGCTCGTCAACGAGGACGTTGGTTCCCAAAACTTCTGTGTCGAAGTCTTCATCCTCGAAGTTAAGCTCCTCAGTGCCTCCCTCTGTGTCCGCTTCTTCAGTCTCGTCCCCAGCAACCTCGGTATCCTCAGCTTCATCTTCATCCTCATCTTCGTCCATCCCTTCTCCTTCTCGCTCGAACCTTGTCTCACAAGGCCTAAGTGATAGCTCATCCTCCGGCTTGAGCTCTAACGGGAATGCATGACCCGTCCACGCCTCGTACCAATTTGGTACATAGAGTAGCTCCAACTTGTCAAGGGTTGGTACGACAATGCGGTCTTGAACTTTTGTCTTGAACCCTCCCTCGGCTTGAATGAAAATATCGGAGCTATACCAATAGCTCTTGTTGAGGAGTTGAGCATGAGCCGGCGTGTAGCGAGTGAGGTCGACTCCAAGGGTTGTAGCTAGAAGACTAACCAAGTTACCACACCATACTTCTTTGGACTTGGTTGATTTCTTAATATAGTAGAGCCACTCATACCCCAAATTCAAAGGGTCGGGCTCCTCAAAAAGGATAGTGCGAAGACAAGCAACTTCCGTCCTTCTTGGCCTATTCAGCTCTCTCTTAGGACAGAATGTAGCGGCTAGGACTCGGAGGATGATCCTAAATATGGGGTTGATGATGCTTGCCCCGGATAATGCCGTTGCGGAGGGTTCAACCTCCCCGGTGATGTAGCTCCATGTTCTTGTCACCTTGTAGTCTTTCAAGCTGTATTCTCTAGAAGGGTTTGGGAGCTCCAGAATTGCGTTGAACTCCGCCAAAGTGTACTCTCTACTCACATTACCGAGCCGAAACCGGATGCGTCCCGCCGAAGTCTTTGATGGAAAGTTTGTCTCCAAAGTGGCCAGGAACTCGGATGTGAGGGCCAGAAAATGTGGTAGAGTCTCCTTCTTCAGCAAGTGAGGCACACCTAGAATAGCAAAGGCCTCCTTGACATCCGTATAAATCCCCAATTGCTTGGCACTCGTCCTTGAAAACCATTGAGTGTTGTGGTCCTTGTCTAAGATGGCATTGTAACGATCCGCTTGCCCTTGAGTGCGCAAGATCACGTTATCCATGCGAGGTGGAGATGGGGACCTCTGGTTCCTCCTCTTCTTCTGGGCTCGAGTAGCGGGTCTGCTTGAACTTGCCATGTGATCTACAAAACAATCATGATTTTCCAAGATAAGATTCACTCAAGTAGATTAGACAAGAGACCCCATACTTGGTCTCGAAATAACTTTCGGAATTACTCGTTAACTACCCAATTGGTTCGTTTACGAATCTGGACTGGTTATTGAATTTTGAAGATACGCAGGGTCGTTAACGAGCCTGGGTGGGTCGTTAACGAGCTGCCGAGAGCCATTTCACAGAATTCCTAGTGTTATCAACTTTAAAATCAAGCCATAAATCAAGAATGCATCTTCTATACTCCTTCACTAGACACACAATCGGGTATACGCACCCCATACTTGCTCAATTACCCATCCCGAACATGCTGAATTTACCCAAAATTAATCATGGCAAAGATTGAACTTAATACCTGGAACAAGGAAAATTCATGCTTTTCTTAATCAAATTATTGCAATGGAGAATCTAGCATGGATAATCTTCCCTAGATTGAGAATCAACTAAGCACAATCAAAATTCATGAGCAAAATCCGAACATGCAGATCGGCCCCCTCTATGAACACAATCCCAATATGAAATTTCTACCCTAAAAACCATGAATCATGTAATATAGAGTTAGGGTTTAGAAATCATACCGGAAGATCGAGAATTTGAAGAACAAAGGATCGGATTTGGAGGGTAACGAGGTTGGGTCTCGTCGGTGGGAAAACGGGGTTCCGGGCTTCGGTAACGAAGGCGTCTCCGACGGTCGGTGGCTTGGGAGATTCTGATCGGTGGTGAAGGTCTTCGGTAGTGTTTTGAGGATTTTGGAGTTTGAGATTTGAGGGTAGGATTTTTGAGAGTTTAGAAGGGTTAAATAGAAGGGGGTAGAAGTAGGAGGGGGGAGGGGGTAGTGGCGGCGGCTAGGGTAGATAGAAGATAGAAGAAGATAGAAATTAGACTAGGGTAAAAATAATACTTACCTGCCCGAGTCGGTTCGCCAAACCGGGTCGTTAACGACCCTGGGTTGGTCGTTAACGAGCCATCGTAGCCTCCTTGAGTGATTTTCGAGCCCCTTTTCTGCATCTTGTTAGCTCAAAATTTATCCTAATTTTCTATCCTAAAACTACTAAAAAGAACTCAAAAGAAAGCTAAGAAAAATCTAGTCTATACAAAGAGCGGGTTGCCTCCCGTAAGCGCTATTTTTAACGTCGTCAGCCCGACGTACTTACCTTGGCTCAAGGTGGCTCTTTTGCAGCTATGTTGAGGTCCTTTGGTACCCCATACTTAGCTTTGTAGGAATTATTCGCTTGAGTTACTAAATTAGGTCCCTTTTCTTCTATCAATATGCTCGGTATTCCTACATGATGGTTAGTGAAATCCGAAAACCAAGGTGGTTTGGACTCCTCTATGGTACATATAATGGGGCACGGTGTAGGAACAAAGTGTGAAGAATAGTCATAACCAGTATTAGCGAATTCACAGTTAGAGTACTCACCTTGATTATACCCTTGCATGTGGGACTTGATGGTGGGCCATGATATTCGGTAGGGACTTGTATGAAATTCTCTTCCGTTTTGGTATTTGAGGGAGGCTTGGTAGGATCAGCTATGTCGAGTTCTGGCTGGGTCAACTCGATTTGTGCGACCGTAGTTGGGTCGTTGGCATTTTGATCCAGGCTGAATTCCACGCGTTCCTCTCCACTATCAAAAGTAAGAAGTCCTTTCCGCACATCAACCCTTGCACTTGTTGTGGCTAAAAATGGTCGACCGAGAATTATGGGGACATGAGGGTCTTCAGGCATATCGAGGACGATGAAATCATTCGGTATAAAGAATTTCCCGACTTGAATAGGATAGTCATCCACGACTCTTGTGGCCTTGACACATGATCCGTCTGCCATGTAGAGGTTCATATCTACCGGTTCTAGTGGTCCCATATTGGCTTTAGACCAGATTGAGAGAGGGAGTAAACTAGCATTGGCTCCTAGATCACATAAAGCTTTAAACTTGTGGTCGCCTATGCCAATCGTTATAGCAAATCTTCCTGGATCTCCTAGCTTTTCTGGTAAAGCTATAGATCGGACTTCATCCTGCAGCTCTGTAATGGACCGTTTCCTGCTAAGAATATCCTTCAAAAATTTTGTGTAAGCCGGCATTTCACTTAGGTCCTCAGCGAATGGGATGGAAATATTAATGCCCTGAAGAATCTTTACGAAACCCTTGAACTTACTCTCAGTAGAGTCAACAGATTTCTTAGTTGGAAATGGAAGAGATTTCACCATCCTCGGAACCAAGTTAGACTCGAGGGGTGAAGCTACCGGGTCGACACTAGGGTCGTTAGGTATGCTCGGCGGGTCGTTACCGACCCTGGTGGGGTCGTTAACTACCCTGGAATTGAGAGGAGGGCTCGGATTAGAGAACTTACCTGGGCTAGGGTCGTTAGGTACCTTCGGAGCCTCGTCACCATGGTTCGCTGGTTCGGTAATTGCCCTCGCTGTCTCGTTACCGAGGGTGACCATGGTGTCCTCTTCCGTCTTGTCCTTAACTTCGACACGCTCCGGTAGTGCCTTTCCGCTCCTAAGGTGTACCGCTTCTATATGTCCTTTAGGGTTCTCTTCAGGACGGCCCGGATGTTGCCCTTGTGGTCTTGGAATTTGTGCATCAAGGTTCCCTAGTTGGGAATCAACATTCTTCTTCCATACATCAAACTCTCCCCATCTTTTATTTTGGTGGTTAAGGTTAGCTTGAACTTCATTGACCTTGTTGTGGACCCCATTGATGCTTTCCTGTAACCCTTGTACCCAAGATGGTGGCTCCTGATGGCCTGGAGGTCGATAAGGCGCAGGTCGTCTATCCGGTGGAGGCGCCACATAATTTGGATTTTGATTCTGATTGCCCCACGTCTGATAGTTGTTCGACCTGTCAAAATTGCTACGCTGGTTCCTATATGGGCCTCTCATGTAATTCATCTCAGCAATTGTCTCAGCGGCTCTTACCTGCTCTATGTTAGTGCAAGCAGAAGTACTATGGGCAGAAGAACCACACTCTTGACATGATTGAGAGGACTTCAGAAAACTTACCAGCAATTCCCATACATGGATCATAATTGGACAACTTATCCAGCAATTCCCATGCAGCTGTAGGGTCCATCTCTATAAAACCGCACGCAGTATGCGTGTTGATGCGGTTCTTGGTCTCTGCGTTGATACCTTTGAAAAAGATTTCTTGAAGAACATATAAAGGTTGCCCATGAGTGGGGCATTGTCTAAGCATTTCCTTAAATCTTTCCCATGTTTCAACAAAAGTCTCATTATGCAGCTGGTGATAGGAGGTGATGCGTTTCCTTAACTCAGTTGTCTTAGCAGGAGGGAAAAACTTTGTAAGAAATTGATCGTACAAAGCTTTCCATGTCCTGATAGACTTAGAAGGTAAACTCTCCAACCAGCTCAGGGCCTTTCCAGCAAGAGACCACCTGAAAGCTTTTAACAAAACATATTCAAGTGAGACACCTTCAGCAGCTATGGTGTCACATAAATCAAGAAAATTTCTAATATGCTCCATAGGGCACTCAATAGGTTTCCCTTCAAACTGAGCCCGCTTAATTAAGGATATAAATTGAGACTTAATCTCAAATGGTTTCTCTATCTCCGGAAGCACGATTGCGGACTCTGGCACCCTCAGTTCTGGATGCATGTACTATTTGGCATTCCTCGGATAGGCATTCAGCTCTTCCTGTAGACGAGCATTGGTAGCTCGTTGACGCTCAGCGTCGGCAGCAGCGCCTTCTTTCTCAGTTTTCAATGCCTCCATCTGTGTTTGGAGGACTTCTAGCTGACGAGCCAGCTCTTCAGGTGTGGCCATGGCTCGGTTCTCTCGGCGTCTACGGTGCAGGGAACGTTCGGGTTCTGAATAATAACCAACGTTGTCAAATTCGAGCCTTCGACGTCCTACCGGAATACGCTGAGAAAACAGACAAAGAAAACAAAAATTAAAAACAAAAACGGGGTCGGGCTATTCCCAGACCCACAGATAAACAAACAAACTCGTTGCTTCCCCAGCAACGGCGCCAATTTGTTGACGAGCCTTCACTCGAGACAACAAATAAATTTATAAGTCAAGACCCCGCTAAGTATAGGGGAGTCAGGATCGTTCCACGAGAAGCAAGGTTGTTTGTTTATCGACTCCTAATAACAAAAACTCTAATAAAAAAACAAGCAAAACACTCACAAGTAGCCTCGTTAACGACGTTGTCAGGGTCGTTAACGAACCACCGCAAACAAAAGACTAAAAATAAAGACCTAAACAGGTTCGGTACCGAGCCTACGAACTCAGCAACGAATATCACTTAAGAGAATTCAAATAAAAACAAAGATCTAGGATAAGGGATACCACAACATAGTCATGCATATAAACTTGTAAGAAGATGAGAGCATGCCTTAAAATAGATAAATTCACCAACTTTCATTGACTAATAAGTAAATTAATCTACTTTCATAAACTAATTCACCCAATTGCTTGTTTTGGATCTAAAGCTTGAAACTTTCGTATTCAAACAATATCAACCTTCAAGTCTATAACTTTCTCTCTCAATCAAGTTAAAAACTCAAATCACCTTGACTTTCATCTAGGTCTAAGCACAACAAACAATCAAAAATAGATAGAAGGCATTCAACACACAATCTTACTCATCAAACATGCATAACTATGCCGGGTTTAAACCCCGACCCTAGAAAAGAAAACTACTCACTACTCATGACTAAGAAACAAATAAATTCAACAAAAGAGATCATTGCAAACAAAACACTACTCAAATTAATAAATATCGTCTTACAGAAATTCAGAGGAAACCGAAAAAATACAAAACACCGAACCGAATCGCGACTAACGACCCCGGTAACTCTCTTCCACCGAGCTCTCGATCTCGACTTTGATCCGTCTCTCGCCTCTCTCGGCTCTTCCTCTTCTCTCTACTTGCTTCCCTACTTGTCCTCCCTCCTTCTAGGCTAATAAGAGGGCTATTTATACTAATAAGGCTAGAAAAATAAAAAGACTAGAAGATAAAAACTTTCCTAAAAAGATAAAAATAAAATCCTAAAAGATAGAAATAAAATCTAGAAAGATAACAAGACCTAAAATACATAATATAATAACCCTAAAAATTCATAAAAATCACTCTACCGACACGGAAATAAATTCCCGCACAGGATCGTTGAGTCACAAAATCAAACTCTCGAAAACTCTATCTCGTAGCCTCGTTAACTAGCCTTCACAGCCTCGTTAACGAGCCTGGGCTTGGTTTCTTCAACACTTCTTCTCCAAAAACTTAAGCTTCGACTTCTTCATCTTGCACTCCTCCATCTTTCATCATAGCACTCCAAATTCAGCTCCAATTAAAACCTTTTCCTTGCTAAAACCTACAAAAATACACAAAACGGAGTAGCTTCCATACTTTTCATAAAATATGCAAAACTATCCAAAAACACACAAAACTAACCCTAAACTTATCAAAACTAGTCCTAACAAACTAATAAAACATACTAAAAACTATATTAAAAACACGAACATCAGGTTTTCATAGTGACCTTCCTTGCTACATTAACCTAGTTCAAAATCTCATTGAGAATATCACTCTTATCTTGTGTGTTTTCCTCTCTTAGCTTGCCACTCTTATGTCCAAGTCAAGTATATGCTTTAAAAAGCTTGTTCTCCTCCAACAAGCTTGCCTTCTCATATTTCACACATCAACTTATGAACTGTAACACAACAATAATTTTAAAAAAGTCATTTCATTTGTTTGCTGAAAATTCCAAAAAAATGCCAAATAATTCAAACAAAACCCATCAAAGTATAGCTCTCTTTGGAACTTAACACAACTTGATCATTTGAATAAAAGTTGAAATACATGTCACAAATTGTGGATCCATCTAGAGTAAAATGAAATGTTGTTTAAAGAATGTAAATTATAGTTGAATGTTCATAAGAACAAAGATAATGTGCACATGATTCTACACATTTGTAATTTATCGTATGAGCTAAGCTCAACCTCAATATGTGTAACATACAAGCATCAACAAAGGACATACTTATTACATAGTGCAAATACATAAACCATAAAATATTTGATTCAATAATCACTAACAACCATGCAACACACTCCTACTACATTGATGCACACACAAAACGACAAAACATTATTGCAACAACAACTACTTAACTCAATTACTCCATCAATACTACAAGCATGTGATAAATTTCTACTCACATTAATTGATATTGATGAACAACTAGCAAAAAAGTGTAAATGTGGAATTTTTTTTAATACAAAAACGACAGGTTCACAAAGTAACACTATAAGGTTCATACAAAAGCTCATGAGGTTCATACAAAATACATCCAAGTTCATATTAGGACCTACGTGATTATATAGGGTGACATCTTAGACATTTCATCAAACAACTTGCAAGCATATCTCAAAGCATATTCACAACTTCATCAAATTCCAAAAAGAATCCTGGAAGACTCGAAAATGACTGAACAAGATCAAGATGAGGTTGAATCCAATATTTTTTACCAGATATGTACAATTGCAAAGTTGACTTGAGTTAATTTCTGATATGAGATTTCTAATCCATCCATGAACAATAAGATCTAATCAAGTTCTAAGCCACTAATAACATACCCAAAGATGAATATTTGTAGATAAATCACACACAATTTGATGGAATCAAAAAAAAATTTGAAACTTAGGATCGAATCACACACAATTTGAGGCCAATTGAGATTTTAAAAAGGAGAAATCCAACCCAAAATTAAGAAAAACAAAAAACAAAAACAGAAATAGAATGAAACCACATACCATTCCTGTAATTGAATCCATAGAAAGGATAAAAAGTAATTGAATGAGAGGTTAGAGGCTGAGGAACGATCGAAGATTAAAACCCAATCGAACTGGATCAACGAGCGTAAATGAATTTCCAAGTTGACCAAAATGTAGAAGAGAGATACGGAAAATACAATTAGAATAGGATAAATGACAATTTTACCCTTGCAACTTCAATATTAAAAGAATGTGCGTGTCGATCGTAGCCCTCCATGTTGTTTGATCTAACGGATGGGAATGGATTTCAGTTTTCACAATAAACACCATTTTCATATGATTCAATCTCTAAAATATGAACCATATTTTAAATTTTAAGTTTCAAATATTAATATCGAAATAAATAACTTTAAATACATAAGTATGAATTATGGACCATCTTATTCAATATTAAAATTTTTAGATTTTCTTATATTAACTTTCTATTCAAATTTTTAATTAGTATGAACCGTATATTATATTATGTATTTTATATTAATTTTTGGATTTGTTACTTATTGTATGACATTGACAATGTTTTTAATTGATATGTTATTAATAAAAGAATGAAATTAAATGTAATAGATAGTTTTTAATTTCATCCCACATCTCGTATTATAAAGTGTGCATTACCTAAAAACTTATATAACACGAAACAAATTGAGTAATTATTCTTTTTTTGCTCTTCCCTACATTGTAAATCGTAGATTTTAAGGATTGTTTAGTTTTCAACTATGAAAATGTTAACGGAAAGAAAATAAACTTATCTATGTACTCTTACTAAACTCGAATCTCTCTATCCTATTTGTCACACATCTAACTATGCCACATAAGCATCTTAATTTTTAAATTTACTTCTTTACCATTTCTTCTTTTTAGTATTTACCACATATAATATAATAATATTATTATTGCTATTAATATACAATATTTACTACTTTTTTATGGACAAAATTTAAATATTATATAATTGTACATCATCATTTGTAATATATATCGTTATTTTTTTCCATGGCAAGTATGAAACTATCCATATATAATATCTAATATACAATGATCTACTACTTTTTATGGAAAAAATTAAATATTATACAATTATACATCATCATCTTTAATATGTATCATTTTTTTTATCTTATAATAATATTATCTCATTTATCAGTATTGCTTACCATATTCAATTAAAAAAAATCAATTAGCTATGTTATTAATAATCAAGCATTCTATACCTATTGTAATGATATTACCTCATTCATTACTATTACTTACCATATTTGACTAATGAGTATGAAATACTTACCATGTTCAATTAATGGGTATGGAAATATTATTCATTTTTTAGTATTTATTTACCTATATATTATATAATATTATCTCATTCAAAATTTAAATCACATATCCTATTATAAATACACAAATATTTTTTTTACATTCCATACGTATTATAATAATTCTCACTTGAAAGTTTTATTGAGGAAAATATTCCGGTTCCTACATAAAAAAATTTCAAATCATCGTAGTGCATGGCACAACCAGGTCTTGCCAGTTCTAAATTAAATTAGTATTATGATACATCAACAATAAATTTCTTTTTGCCTTGAGATACCCCATTTTCCATAAAATTTGACAACAAATGCACTTGCGATCCTCTATTCATTTCAATAATGTAAAGATGGAGTGAAAAAATGGAAAATATTTCCTTCATCCCTTCTCTAGATATACAAATGGCGAAAGCATTTCCAAAATTTTACGATTCTATGACTGAGTGTGCATAATTTTATAACTGAGTGTGAACAACATCATAACTGAGTATGCATGCCTTTACGACTAAGTGTGAATGACCTTATAATTGTCATGCAAACTTAGTTATAAGGTCATGCATAATCACTTAAAAGTGTGCATACTCAGTTACAATATCAAGTACACTCAATTAGACAATCATACACACTTAAATATATAATCATGGACACTCAATTACAAAGACGTGTACACTCTCTTATAATTCATGCACATTTAAGTGTATTTATTGCATAAACTTGGCAGTGCCGGATTTTTTAATGGGAAATTCCTTTTGGTGCCCCTAAAGTTTTGCCTTTTCCTTTTGGTGTCCAAGAAAAAAACTTATTCCTCTTGGTACCCCTGAGGTTTTGGCTTTTCCCGTTGACGCCCATCCCCAGTTCAAATTAGCTAATTTCAAGCTTACCATTATGTTCATCACCCTTAAATTAGTAGGATTCAACTCTTAAAACACTTAAATTCATAACCAAACTACATCAAATTGAATTTTTAGACAATCCTCTATTTTAAGGGGTTGTTTACAAAAAATTTTAAAAATTCAAATTCATGTAGTTTGGTTATGAATTTTGATGTTTTAATAGTCAAATCCTACTAATTTAAGGGTGATGAACATAACAGTAAGCTTGAAATTGGCTAATTTGAACCGGAGAGGGGCGTCAACGGGAAAAGTCAAAACCTCAAGGGTACCAAAAGGAATAAGTTTTTTTCTTAGGCACCAAAAGGAAAAGGCAAAAACTTAGGGGTACCAAACATCTCCATTTGTTAATGAAAAAACGATTTGTGTGGGCCTTGCCTAGTGTGATTTGTGAGCCCATGAAGAAGAAATGTCATGAAAACTATTTATGAGACTGATGGTGTGTGTCTCGGCCTAAAATGGGTAAGAAAAGTTGGGTCTACAATTTTCCAGGCCCACATTTACTAATGGCCTAAAATGAGTCTCATTTCAAATTGTCATAAGACTTAAGAGTCGATTTGATTAATTTGTCTAATTTGACTTACACGTAGGGGTGGCAATTCGGTAAATCGGTCGGATTTCGGTTGGGTTATTCAGATTTCGGATCATTCGGATTTCGATTAGTAACGGGTATGATCGGTAATCGGGTATTTCGGGTCGGCTCAGATCGGGTCGGATGTGTAAATTGTCGGTTACATCGGGGTTATCGGGTCAAAATCGGTCAAGCAAATCCAGATTTCGGTTTAGTCGGTTTCGGGTTGAGTCAGTTTTTGCAATTTTCGATTGAATCGGATTTCAGTTGAATCGGATTTCGGTTGAATCGGATTTCGGTTGAATCGGTTCGGTTAAATCGGTGTTCGACTAAATCAAATTTTGGTTGAATTACGTCTTGATTGAATTTCGGTTGAAATCGATATTAAGAGTTCAAAATAACTTTATTTAACTGATAAAAGTTATATGAATTTAATGAATGGGTCATGATAATATTAAGAATCGCTGTGTTTATAATATAATATTTGAATTTGATCTATTGAGTTTTTAAAGATGAAATTTACCACTTGTAGAATAAATCAATTAATATTTGACCGGAAAAGTCAATCAAATTAATAGATGATCACAATTTACAAATTCATAAGATACAATATTCACAAATCACAAGTAAAGATTATATGCTATTAAACATATGTAAGATTTTATATTTATAAAAAATTCTTATGATATTGCCATCAATTAATTACATGTTACAACTAATGATTATATGATGTTATATTCCAATAATTTAAAATGATCTCAGTTCACAAATAATAATTTTATAGTCACACACAATTTCAAGATCATATACATAAATAAATAAAATCTTTACATTTTAATAAAGAAATATATCTTTTGTGATGAATAATAATATTGGAATCCATCACTATACGAGACTATGGTAAGTAGTTCTAAAGTCATTAATAATAATTTCAATCATTACTATATACCTAAGCGGATGTTAAAATAATATATAAAATGATTCTATATTAATATATATAAATTCTCTTTTTTAAATCAAACTGATTAGTTGAAATTTAATCGAATTATTTCTAAATATTTATATTTATATATATTAAAAAATATATTAGTTTTATTTTGGGATAATATTATTTTTTAGATAAGATATATATATAATTCTTAAAATATCCTTACTTATATCAATTTTTAATGATTATTTTTAGAAACGATAGTTTTTTTAGATAAAATATGTATAGTTTTTCTAAAATATTTTTATTTATATCATCAGTTTGATCAAAATTTAACAAGTACAAATACATAATACAATAATTTTATAAAATTTCGTAAAAGGTGCGAGAACTAACACTATTTCATAACTAAATGATTATACGATCTCTTATATTCATATGACCTTATATATTAATAACATATAAGATCTTATATTCTATCAACCAATAGTTTTGAAAACTCAAAATATGAATATTATAAAATCTCATATTGATTTTGGTATAACTATGATGAATAACTAGTTTTACCCGTCGTACCATGTACGACTACGATTCGGTATTTTATAGACATTATAAATAGGATATTAGGAAAAATTAAAATATAATATAAACTTTAATATAAGTAATTTATTGCTCGTAGAATGTATAATTTTTTAAATTAAATATTATATTCTTCATATTTTATTACTTTTCATGTATGTAAATTTAGAGATTATCAAATAGTTTAATATATCTATTAAATATTTTATTATCTATGTTTATTAATTTTAAACATTATAAATATTTATCATTATATTTTTTATAAAAGAAAATCAATATATATCTATAAATAAATAAATCAAAAGATATATGGTAAAAGATTTATATTTATTTTAAATATTTCATCATTAATTTTAAATACTTGTATAAGGAAGCTTTCAAAAGATATTATTATACTAAATAGATATTTGTTTGGTGTTAGAGAGAAATTTAAATAGTTAAAAAGAATTTAATAGATATAAATTATAATAATAGAAATAAAAATTAATTTTTTAAATATGTGGTGGGGCCAAAATCGTTCTGGTGGCTCGAAAAGGTATAACTTTAATATATAGTTATAGATTGAATATAGACATAAATAAATAAAATATTTTCTTCATTTGATAAATATATTTTTTGTGAAGAATAATGATATTGGTGTGTATGACTTGTGAGATTATGATCAATATAGTTCTAAAGTTATTAAAATGATTTCAATCCAATATCCAAATAATTATCTCATATCTTATATTTACATGATCTTGTACATTAATCATAAATAAGATCTTATATTGTTTTGGAAACTAAAAACACAAAATAGATAAAATATCATATTGATATTAGTATAACTATCATAATATACATAAATTTATAAGATCTTAATAGACTATTATTACATATTGATATTAATATAACTATCATAATATACATTAATAATAAATAAGCAGAAACCATGTCTGTTGAAAAAATTGTGCCACGTGACGTTACTAGAATAAAATAATATCAAGCTTTTAAATAATAACTTGTATTATTCTTTTTATACATCCAATTGTTTATATTATAATAACTTTATCTATTCATATGTTGATAATTTCTATATTAATTTTATGCATATCATATCTTTTAACAAAACTTGATCTATATGCTAATATTTTCTATATTAAATATATTATCATATTTTGGATATTAATTTAATTCGTAATACTAATAAAATATTATTGTTTCAAATAAATAAATTTTATAGTTTATTGAATTTAAATATCTATTCAAAAATTATATTTAAGCATTTACATGATTATTTTTCTTGAAAAATATATATATTTGAAAATATTTTATTATTAATATTTTATTTAAGAAAAACTCGTATAAGGTACGGGAATACATACTAGTAATAAACTATCTATAGAGTATATAATATATTTTAGTATACATTATTAGAGGTTGATTCACATGGAAATGATTCTTATCATGAAAACTAGAAACAAATGAGGATCCTTGGATTTGATAAATCGATGACTAAGATTAAAAGAGATATGGGCAAAATGGTAATTTTGACAAAAAATTAAAAAATTAAAAAAAAATTTTAATTTTCTTAGTTTCGCTTATTTTTTCCAAAAACACGAAATTTGATTTTTTAAGTTATGTTCACATATTTTATGCATATGTTCACACTATTATAAGACATGTTCACATATTATCACACTTTTCAGTTAAGAGATTTTATAATATGTTCACATATATTACAAGTGTGTTCACATATTAGTACTGTTTGTTCATTTTTTATGGTCATATGTTCATGTTCGATTAAATCATAATACAAGCGTTAAACGGCTTAAAAATTTTAACAAAAAAATAAAAAAATTAATTAATTTTTTTTTATTTTTTATTTTTCGCTTATTTTTGCCAAAAACACGACGCTTAATATTTTACATTCTGTTCACATATTTTATACACATGTTCACATTATTACAAGGGTTGTTCACATATAACCGCATTTTAACTTTAGAAAATTTAGTATATATTCACATATAATATAGGTACGTTCACATATTAGTATTGCATGTTCACGTTTTATGGCATTATGTTCATACTCGATTTATACCATTCTACATACGTAAAAAGACTTTAAAAAATAAAATAAATAAATTTATTTTTTAAATTTTAATTTTTTTTATCATTCTACATACGTAAAAAGACTTAAGAAAATAAAATAATAAAATAAAACAAAAAATTTATTTTTTATTTTTTATTTTTTATTTTTTATTTTTTATTTTTTATTTTTTTATATTTTTTATTTTGTTTTTATTTTTTTAATCGGATGGCCTAGATTCATTTCTAGTGTTTCAATCAGATGGTCCAGATTCGTTCTTAGTTTTCATGATAAGCCCCATTTTCATTTGATTCAATATCTACATTAGTATATCTACATAAATTTTAATAAATTAATGTTAAAAATTATTTAATAAATATTTTAATAAGTTATATTATCATTGCTAGATTTCCTACCCTAAACCCTAAACCTTAAACCCTAAAAGATAAGAACTCAAATACATAACCTTAGTAAATATTTTATAAAAAATGATTTTTTATGCATACTAATATCTTTAGAAAAATAAAAAAAATAATTCAAAATATTCAATTCAAGTGAAATTAACATTTAAAAAAATTTAATCAAAATATGGGAAAATATCTCAACAAATAATAAAAATACTTTTTAAATATTTTCAACTAAAATATGTGGCTCGATCTTAAAGTTTTTTTTATAAATTACATAATTTTAATGCTATATTATATACAAATATTTTAAATTTTATATTACTATTAGATTATTGTATAATCTTTAGTAAATTACCCCGTGAATACCCGAGACCTGGATTATTGTATAATCCAGGTCACGGGTATAATCGGGTTCGGGTTGTTTCGGGTGTAATCGGGTTCAAATTGTTTCGGTTTTCGGATACAACCGGTTCGGGTACAATCGGGTTCGGGTTGCTCGGATTCGGGTATGTATCGGGTTGGTCTTTTCGGATATAATCGGTTTCGGGTTGCTTTTTTAAACGGGTTGCTTTCGGGTTCGGGTTAGAATCGGTCAGATCGGGTCGGTTTCAGATTTCATTTTGTAATTTTTTTCGGATAGCGGTCGGTTCTCGAATCGGGTTGTTCGGTCGGTTATTTCGGGTCGGATCAGAATTTGCCACCCCTACTTACACGTGATTATTAATCTGTTTTATTTCTAAATATACCCTCTGTGTCCAAAAGAGTGTCGATCCCCGATCATAATTTTACCATTTTAAGGTAATTGATTATAAAATGGATTAATATCTTGGAATATGAAAAACTAGCATGATTTCCCGCGCCTTGCGCGGATTTTCTTAAATTTTTATTGATTTGAATGAATAGTTAAATCAGTTATGTAATAAAAGAGTTAATATATACAATTATGGTTAGTTATTGAGCATATATGAACAGCTAAAATAAAAGATAGTTAAAATCTTATTTCAAAATTGTATCAGTTAAAACCTGATTTATATTCTTTGATCATATTACTTAGTTAAAATCTAATTTCAAAATTGTAGATTAAATAAATGATAAAATCGTTAGTATAAATTTGTTAATATATATAAAAAAATAAAAGTTTAATAATAATTTAAAAACTATTTTGTGAGTAATTTATAGGATTAAATTTTCAAGATATATAAGACCAAAGTAAAAATAAAAATAATAATAAATTGTTATCTATTTGTATAATATCTTTCAATTATCTATTATTAGCAAGTAAGTTGGTGAGATATCCTCTCTTAATTGTTAAGGTTTACCATTATAAAAGTTTGTTCAACTTTTTTTTTCCATCAACTTTTCTACTTTACAGAGTGTGTTTAACTTTACACAACAAATAAACAAAGTATGTAGATAAGATCAAATGGGTAAATTTTTTGATAATAAAATGACGTAAATTTTTAATGGCAATTTAGATTAAGAGATATCTTTTGACAATATTCTGTTTACTTTTTCAAATTTGAGGGAATATTGAACAATAATTTAAATCAATGTTCACAAATTATCAAAATTTTAATTAACAAATATATTTATTAAATAATATAAACAAAAAACAAAATATGTCGTAATTGTTAAGAAAGTATAAAAAAAGTAAAGATATAATGATATTGTTAAAAAATCATAACAATAATTTCAAAAACAAAGTCATACCAAAGTCATGTGTAAAAAAATTCATATTTAAAAAATAATAATAATTTCAGATTAAAAAAATTTAAAAACATAATATAAAAAATAAAAATATACATATTAGCTAAATATTCAATCATAGTGATGTGATAGAGTTGCTCGCGAAGATGAGTGAAAAGAAGAAATGACGTATTTGAGGAGGGGTTGCCGAGTCAAGTTTTAACAACTCTAATCTCAATCAAACTTTAAGCAATTGAGAATTAAGACCATCTATTCATAATAATAAAATAATAAAATCTTTAAAGTCATTAATTTATGATATTATCTATTCATTATTATAAATAATATCTTTAAATTAATTTGTACATAAATCAATTAAATGAATTGTAAAACTAAGCTATTTTTTCTTATAAAACTTCCCATTCAATCAAACGAATAAAAACTCTCTTATGTAAGTTTGAAAACAAAGATCTCGTAGAAAAGATTTTTGATATATATAATCAATTTTTTTTATAAAATTAGCAAATCAATCAAACAAATCCTACTTGTTCACAATTTCTAATTTATAAATAAGTTTAAAAGTTGGAAATATATATTTTTTATAAAAGGAAAATATATTGATATTGCTTGAATTTTAGGATGGTATTTTGTATGATTCTATCTTTCTTTCTTTTTTTTGATAAAAATACGATTGAATCTAAATTTCAATAAGCATACCTAGATTTTTATCCAAATTGAAGATTACATAAGTAAAAATTTAAAAAATTTAAAGATGTAGTAAAAAAATAGATTTTTTCATATCTAAATGGTATGGTAAATCACAATTACCCATCAATGAACAAATTAAAATTAAAAATCACGAAGAAAAAAATCTTATCAGAGAGACTTGGCCTCATATGTCAATGGGATTACCCACCAAATTCTGGTATCTTTCATCAATTTACGTACAAAATACCAAGATGAAAATCAGTCATGATTTTTTTTATTGATGGAGAAGGAGAATAAAAGGATGATGGAATCAACAACAAATTGATCGATCAAAGGAAGATAGCATGGAGAGTAGCGACAAATCGATCAATGAAGATCGCAAGAAATTGATTGATATGCATTTTAGCACAGAGCAACCAAAAATTGACTTCAAAGGCTACCATTAGCAAGGAGTCCAAGGACATATGAGTAGTATATTCTTGATGGAGAAGGAGATTAAAACTTTATGAAGATATATTGAATGAACCTAGAAAAAGAACCCAGAAGATGATTTTTTATTAATGTATTTCAATTTAAATTATTTATTATTTATAATTATAGTTAAATATGACATGTAAATGATGGTCGGAATATAATATGACGTGGTATATGACATGTAAAAAATATAATGACATGACTTAAGGAAAAGGTAACATGTGAAAAAATCAAAGGTGGCGTATTTTGGAAACAACACGTGAAAAAAAGCTGAGGTGGCGCAATATAATGGCTCCAATCCTTATTGCTTTTATGTATATAGTAGATTCACAAAAATATGATAGTTTTTGGAAATAAATTTTCATTATATTTGATCTTTAATATTTTTAAATGTAAATCTTTTTTAGAATAAATAAGTTTTCTCTTTTTTCAAATTAAGTTTATATTTATCTATATTCCTCGTATCAAATAGTTGAAGGCTTATTATAAAAAAAATTATACATAAAAACGTTAATATTTATTTTAAGAAATTGAACAAATTAAAGATTAATATAAATATGTTTATTGAATATTTCTTTTAAAACGTTAATGTCTTGTTGAAAAATACGTTAAATATTTTTTTAATATTTCTTTAAATATTTTGTTTAATACGGAGTATAAAACGTTATTATGTTGTTTTTGTACGTAATTTTTTTAGAGGAAGATTTGTATGTAAATATATTTAGGAAATTTAGTACGTAATAAATTTTCATTAAGGAAAAGATTTTTGTATCTAAAAATTGTATAGTAGATTTTTTTTATAATTGTAGTTAAATATGGAATGTAAGTGACGGGGTGAAAATAATATGACATGGCATATGACGTGTTAAAAAATTAAATGACATGGCTTAAGGAAAATACGACATGTGGAAAAATCCGATGTGGCGTATTATAGAAGCGACATGTGGACAAAGCTGACGTGGCGCAATGTGGTGGCTCCAAACCTTATTGCTTTTATATATATAGTAGATTATGTACCGCAATTTAGAGAAATGAAAAGCGAGGAAAAAAGAGAACATAGAATGTAAGATTATAATCTCTCTCTCTGATTATCAAAAAAAGTTTTTCTCTCTCTCTCAAATATTTTTTTTGTTGTACTTCTAGTTCAATTAATTGCAAGATAAGAGTGGTGAAACCTACAAGTTGGAAGTAAAAGGCAAGTTGGAGAATATACTATATTAGGAAATCATTCATTCTAGCTCATGTGATCTTAGTCTGTCAAGATTGCTACAGATTTCAAAATACCTTTATATTCTAGCTCATGTTATCTCGTAATTTTAAAGGTGTGTTCGGTATTCAACAAGCATCGGTTGGGAAATGATTGTGGGGATCAAACAATTTGACACCCACGTTTGGAGTTGACACTGTAAAGTCCATGGCCGACAGATAGATAAATTGGGGACTGTTGAGAGAGATTTACTTAACAACAAATAAATTTGTAGTCAAGACTCCGCTGAGTACAGAGAGACAGGATCGTCCACAGAAAGCAATGTTGTATTTAACTACTAGTCTATACAGCAGAAGAACACACAAAACAGAAACAAAACAAGGAGTAACGACCAACTAACGAGCCAAACAAGTCGGTACCGACCGTATCAGGGTCGATAACGACGCTGCACTAATCATCAACGAAGCAAACCAAACACAAAAAACGCAGGTTCGGTACCGAGCAGGAGACCTCGGTAACAATGCAAAACAGAGGGTAATATGAACTTTCGAATAAGAAAAAAAAGATCTAGGACAAGGCTCTACCACAACACTCATGCAATCGAGATAGTATGAATCATAAATATCATGCCTTGTATATATATAAAGTCATCAACTTTCGTTCATTAAACAAGTAAATCAATCTACTTTCATAAATCAATTCACTTTCTACTTATTTTTTATCCAAACTTTGAAACTTTCGTAATCAAACATTATCAACTTTCAAGTTCATAATTTTCTCTTTCGATTAAGCAATAAACTCGAACTACCTTGACTTTCGTCAAAGCATAAGCACAAAACAAGTAGAAAAAAGATAGAAGACATTCAATTATTCATCACATCATCATTCATGCACAATCATGTCGGGTTTTCAACCCCGATCCTAGAAAAGAAGATTACTCGCACATGCTTAAGGAAAAAAAAAAACTTGACAACCATCTGTTGGGCCATCTCTTCAAGTGTGACAGCCATAGTACGGTTTTCTCTTCTCCTGCGATGAAGAACACGTTCAAGCTTAAAATAGTAATCAGGTTGTTCAAATTCAAGCTCACGTCTTCCTGCTTGCATAAGTTGAGAAAACAAACAAAAGAAAACTAATTAGAAATAAAAACGGGCCGGGCTATTCCCTAACCCACAAGTAATTAAACACAACACTGTTGCTTCCCTGACAATGTCGCCAATTTGTTGAGAGGGATTTACTTAACAACAAATAAATTTGTAGTCAAGACCCCGCTGAGTACAGGGAGTCAGGATCGTCCACGAGAAGCAAGGTCGTGTTTAACTACTAATCTATAAAGCGAAGAACAAACAAAACAGAAACAAAACAAGGAGTAACGACCAGCTAACGAGCCAAACAAGTCGGGCCACATTTAGGAGAGATCTACTTTAGAGGGATGGTGGCCCTTCTAGCTTTAGCTTGTGAGATCGACCTCATACGCTACACGGCATGCAGGTCACAAAAGCTAGACACAAACTATTCGGTGTCTTTGGGAATTCTCCAGAGGAGCCGGGAAGGAATAACCACTACAGTCCATGGTCGCTCAGTGTTGGTTATAGAAGAAAAGGTTGAGCTCTTGTACCTCCCCAATTGGTACGAGACTTGGACTTCCACACCATTTTTGCTAGCTAAGAAAACTCAGGATGCTTCATTGAGGATAACTGAGTCACAATTTGAGAGGGAAGAGGGCGACATGCAAGAAGATGAACATGTTGCTACTGAAAAGGTCGGTACCGAGCCTTATGGCTTCTGTACCGAGGGGATGGACGATGTTGATGGACACGTTACTGTGCCAGAGGAGCACGGTATCATAATCTACGACCTTGATAATGACCCTTACAGGGTCGGTACCGACCCCCACTTTCAACAGCACTAGCACAATACCGATGGGCCTAATCTCAATTGTGCCTCCAGCTCAGATTCTGCTCCACCACAATGGGCAAATGATTTGGCTTCACGGATGCAGCAGTTGTGCATGCATCAATTCTACATACATGACCAGATGAATCAGTGGCAAGAGGCTTATGCAGCTCATGTGGCAGTTGAGGATGAGCATCACAGGATAGCTGAGTCTCGCTGGCGGACAAGCGAGGAGTGCTCGGTGATATGATGTGTTTTATACAACATAATTAGGACTTTTTAGTACATCTTTTTATAGTATGTTAGGCCTGTTAGAAGCATTATTGAAGAATAGGTTTGAAGGCCGAAGGTTCGGAGTTTTGACGAGTTGAAGAGTTTGAAGATTACTAAAGGCCGCGGTAGCGAAAAGGCCGCGATCGCGGTACTCATAGGTGGCGATCGCGGTTCAAGGTTGCTATTGAGGTCGCGGATTGGAGAAGGCCGCGATCGCAGCTCTGCATTATGGCGATCGCAACCCTGTTGGAGTTGACACACGAAATGTTTTCCGCTTAGTTTTATATTTTATATTTTATATCTTTTTATTTCGAAGTTGTTCGAGACTATTTAAGTTTACTTTTTAGCCTTTGTTTGCATTCTCTCTTAGACCTAGTTTCCAATATTTTCATACTTTTGTATTTTCTCTCTTATGGAGAACTAAAGTCTTAAATCTTATTCAAGTTGAAGCTTTTCAGACTCAAGTTGTTGTGAGATTCTAGTGGGAACCAGGGAGGGCTGGTGTTGAGGGACTAGTTTCCCCTGTGATGTAACCCCATGTTTCTGCAACTTTGAAGTCGTTGGGTGCTGAGTAATCACGGGAGGGTCTAGGAAGATGAAGAAGAGTGTTGAACTTGCTCATGGTGAGTTAATAGTCCCCATTCCCGAGTCTGAATTTGATCCTCCCCTCCGAAGTTGGACTCTTGAATGACGTTTTGTGGGTGGCCACAAACTCAACGGTGAGGGTGGGGTAGTAAGGGATTTCTTCAAACTTTAGGAGATGAGCGGCTCCTAAGATGGAAAAAGCGTGCTTAAGGTCCATATAAATTCCCAGCTTCTTCCCATCAATCTTCAAAAACCATCTATTTTTGTGAGGCTAGTTGAAGACTGCATCGAAAATCTCTCTCTACGCAGATGGAGAGGGTGATGGGTTGGGCCTCTTTGTACTCTTGCCCGCCCTGTTGCTTGCTCGGCTTGTGCTCGCCATTGAAAATCTGTAGAAACACAAACAAACCAAGATAAGATCCACTCATGATAATAACACACCAAAGAACCCCAGACTTGCATTGAAACCAGACTCTTGTTCATAAATTTCAACATTCTGGAGGGTCGGTACGAACCCTTTGGGGTCGGTAACGAGATCCCTGGAAATAAAATCGTGCTGGTTAAGAGAGGGTCGGTACCGACCCTGCAGGGGTCGGTATCGAGCTTGTATTCTCAGTATCGAACAAAAATCGAAGGGCAAGGCCTCCATGCAACACTCATAAAAGCCTTATTCAAGCATGAATCCCAACAATTCCACACAACCAAGTAACCACAACCCCATACTTACTCAAAACCATATCTAATCATGCCATAATTGCCATAATATGGTGTAAAGCATGTCAAAGAAAGAACAAGTAATCTCATGCTTCATATAATGAAAGAAATTAAATTCCAAACATGAGGAAACTAAGTTCATCAAAACAAAACACCAATATCAAAGCAAGGAAGCAACAAATCAAGAATATCTCGAACTAGATCTCGATCTAAGCATGAAGATTACCCAAAAAAACCATGAATCCATAAGAAATTCAAGTAGAGATTAAGAGTTTGGAAACCATACCGTAGATTCAAGAACTTAGAATGAAAAACAAAGAGTTTGTGGGTTGGTAACGAGTGCGTATGGATCGGTAACAAACAAAATTAGGGTTTGCTCGGTACCGGGGTGAGGGCTCGGTGTGGTGGGTGGGCTGGTGTGCGCGAGATCAGGATTCAACCACGGTGGTGGTTCCGACAACGGGGTACGGTGGCTCGAGCGGTGCGAGGGTGTGAGTGGTAGCAATGGGGGCTTGAGAGCAAAGGGTCTGTTTGGTGGTGAAGAAGGCGAGGTGATGGAAAACAAAAGAAGTTTTACATTTAAAGTGCTTACATGGGATCCAAAATCAGGATGCGTTTTTCGTTTTTCTGCGTGGCTCGGTATCGACCCTGCCTGGGCGGCCGCTATTACATACTAACCCGCGCAATTACCCTCGGTTCAGCATTTAGGTGACACTTCAGATGCTGTTTTGACCTACTTAGAGTTGGAATTTGGACTCGGATTAAAAACATGAATTATAGCTCTTTGAGTTAGCTTTCCAGTGATACCAAATTCAGCTTCATCCGACCACTATAGCTCCCAAAAAAAGCCTTACAATATAGAGGTGTCGAAATAAGAACTCCAATGCATAGCCCAGATTTAAGCGTTCTTTTCCCACAAACTCTTGGGTCTTAACTCTTCTAATCTTCACTTGTATCACTCTAAGCTTCATCAAACTCCACCGCAATCATCTAATATCCATCCCGTCTATGCTTGTTTACCTAAAGATCTGCAAAACCGAGCAAAACAAGCGCAACTACCCGAAAACACAAGATCCTAGAAACTAAACTAAAACCAATTAAAATAACTAAAACTTATGCAAAACCAACATAAAACATGCATCTAAACTACACCTATATGCAAGCTATCAGTAGCTTCCATAATTTTCTCAAAATATGCAAACTCATCTAAAAAGACACAAAACTAACACAAAAGCACATCTAAACTAAACTAAACAACCCAGAAAAACACTCAAAAACTAAGCTAAAAACACGAACATCAGGGACGTGGTGGTGCAAATCACAGTTATGCAAAAGATTCCCAACAAACATAAAGATTGCAATCTTAGGGAAGTAAGGGTCGAATCCGCAGGGAGGTAGATTGTTTGTTTTGTATGATTTTAAGTTCAATTCAAGTAATGAAAGGGGTTTGTAGATTAAGCTAATTACTAAGCATGCAAGACTGAACAAAACAATAAAGTCGAGGTTTTTGTCAATTTAGGAAAAACACTTAGTCAAACAGAGATTCACATTCGATTGACAAGTTGATCATCGATTTCACTCAAGAACACATGTGTATGGAATTCCAATTCCTTTTCAAAGTTAATTAATAGTACAACCAAATACTATCAATCCTAACTAATTGAATAACCCTGAAACCATAAAGATTCAATTCAAAAGCATAAATTAAAAATAGGAATATTGGCGTGATACAATTCTAGCATAAAACAACCAACTTTTATCCTAGAATGCAATTCAACTCTCTTCTGCAATAGACTAGCACAACCAGATACTAGTACAATGCAGTTTGCTACTATTAAATAGAGAAACTCAACTAGTAATTTCTCTAAATTTAGCAATAGAGATTTAATAACAACAACCCTAGAAATTGTTGAAACCAATCACATAAACAATTTAATCAAAAGAGTAGAATAGTTCCATGCAATAGATAAAGAGTAGAACTCTCACAATTGAAAGTCAAAACGAAGCTTCAAACAACCAGACTAAGCAATAGGGGCATAGTTCTCCATAAAAGTTATGAAAATTTAGGATGAAAAGTATGAGATTGCGAATTAGATAGATGAGAGTTTCTTCTCCCCTAAAAAATCTAATATAACGAAGGAAACTAGGTCCAAACAGCATAAATACAAAAGATATAAACCTAATATACAAATAGTAGGATAATAAAGCCACGCAGCGAACTGAATTCTCGGCCCATAATGGCGGCCCTCGCCGCCCTTCTGGCAGCACCCGCTGCCAGCATCTAGGTTCAGCATTCAGGTCACACTTCAAGGGCTATTTTGACTCCCTTAAAGTTGGAAATTGGACTCAGAGTAAGAATATGAATTGTAACTCTTTGAATTAGCTTTCCAATGATACCAAATTCAACTTCATGGGACCGTTATAGCTCCCGAATGAACCCTTGCAAGACAGGGGTGCCGAACCAACAACTCCAATGGATGACCCAAATTTAAGCGTTCTTCCCCCGGTTTCCATTCCTGTCACACTTGTTCACTTTAAGACTTGTAAAACAACAAAGAACAAGTGCAAAAACCCAAAACTCCTAAAAACTCTAATAACTTAAAGAAACTAACTAAAACTACCTAAAAACAAAGCAAACGAAATGGAAATATGCATACTAAACACTACCTATATGCAAGTTATCAAATTCCCACATGCTTAAACCTTGTTTGTCCTCAAGCAAGAAGTAGATTCAAGTCACACCACAACATTGGAATTAATGCATTTATCTCATAATCCACAGAGCAAGTCAACATATAACTATAACTTGATCAAGACGTCCTAGCATGCAATTGACTAAAGCAAAAAGCATAAACAATTCATCCATTCTAGAGCTCATCAAGGCAATTTGTTTGCACTCTCACTCAAGTGTTTAAAGATATGTGTTTCTCTCAAAATCAACAATAAAAAACTAGACTATCATAGGCTTGCATCAACGTCCTAATTCTCCACCGTTATGGACCAAAAACACAACAGAAATCATGAGGTCTTTTCGAGGATTGTAATGGGGCCAAGGTAAAGAGAAATTTGGAAATGATCATATTTGGTCATGTGGTACTAAATCTGGGAGAAAGAACTAACCAAATCCAAACCCAACACTTTTCACTTCTTCTTAATACTTTCAACTCTTCTTACAACTCCATACATTCATTTAAACTCTTTTTTCCTTTTGTTTTTACTCAACTCTTTTCTCATATTATGAATACTACTCTCTTTGAAGCTCACTTTTATTTCTTTCAACACTTTTCTTCATCTTCATTTTTTTTCAACTTTCACCCTAGAGTTGTCTCTCCTTCCACCTTTCATCACACTTCCCTCATACTTATTCATAACCACACAAACAAAACCACCTAAAGTCCAAAATCCTAGATGGGTCAAGCTTATATAGGCGAGGAATTATTTTGTGGAGCTATAAAAATATGCTTTAAAGCTCAAAAGAAATGGGGTGTCAAAACATGGATCTTGTAGGGTAGGAAGGGAAATAATAAGCTAATAAGTAACATGCATCAATCATTTTAATATCTTGCATCTAGTCATGAAAAGCAGTTTTGAAAAAGAGTCATCACGCAAGTTTTAGAGCTAGCAATTCAAAGTGATACATTCAAGAATTAGAGAACAAATATTTCAATAAAAGGCCAAAAACAATCTCACAAGGCTATTTCTCTAGAACTTCAAAATATATCTAAAACTCAAGCTCATCTACATGCTCAATCCTTTAATCAAAGTACATAGCCGAAGATCATGCTCATATCATAGAAACTTCAGCACATCATGCATGTCAAGTGTTAGAATTCATACTTAACTTAGAAACACAAGAGGTCTTACACAACTGGGGAGTAAGAACCTAAAATGCAATATATTTTTTTTTTCTAATTTTTTTTTCATTTTTCAAGATTTTAGTCAATGCAAAACATAAAGTAAACATGTCTAACTAATGCAACTACATGAATGCAAAGCAAGTAATTCCCTTCCCCATGCTTAAATCTTATATTGTCCCCAATGTAAAGTAAAAATAAGGAGAAAGAGAAAAACTCACAAACCAATTACTGATTTGGAGACATTGCCAATGCCCTCAATAGCCTGTCAAAACTTGTGCACACATCTCATAAAACCATAAGTAACACAGTGATAAATTAAAGATGCATGATATAACTTTCAAAGATCGTTTTAATTTATCAAACATGTGTGCCCAATTGGTGTTAAATGACCTTTGTTCAAATAAATTCAACACAAGTGGTGGAGTTCAAAAATACTTATAGTGTGGGTCAAAGTACTTGTCAACACTACCACTTTCTTTAAAGATGAATTCCATATATTTTTCATCTTCCACCTTGTGTTCTAGACTTGGTTCCTTATCTTGCAACTCCATTAGCTCTGGATATGAGAAGGTGGGGAAATTGAAACATGGAATTTCAAGGCCTAACATAGGGCACACCATGACACTGGGGGCCTTAACAAATGTATCATCTTGATTTTCTCCCTCGTGGTTGTCTACTTCATCAGCAAAGAAGTCATCATGGTCGACAAAATAATCTTCTTCCAAAACCACAGAATGCTCAAACTCATGACACCACATGGGTGAAGATGATTCAGGCTCCTTAGGCTTTGTAAGTATCTCTATGCGAGCACAGACTTCATTGGGCTATGTGATAATCTTCTCAGCATGCTTTATAGTTGTGAATTCATATTGGGCATCAAATTCATCTTCATAACCCACATCAAGTGTCTTAGATTGCTCCTCGACTTGTATCTGGGTGTTTGACTCATAATCATTGTTTGATTCCAATGTGATTCCACCCTTCCTTTCACACAACTCAAAAGGACATGAGGTTGTGGAATGAAAATGTGAAGAACATAACTCATAGTGCTCCCTGATCAAAGTATCCGTCAATGTAGAGAGATCCCTATTTATATCCTCATGAAGCGTATCAACCGGTTGTGGCAGTGGGGAAGATGACTCAACCTGAAAGCACTAATGGCTCATGAAACATAAGAAATCCCAGCATTCCTCGGATCCCATGTATAAAAGTCTCTCATTGCTCATGTAGTCAGCTAATCCCCTTGTCTCGACATTCATACCATGAATAACTCCCATGTTTACCGCTTCATCACTATATTGGAATCCCCACGTACCAATTTTGAACACGTGATCTTGAAATTTTAGAAAAATAATCATGGAAGTGTTCATCCTGCAGCTGTCTACACTCGAACAAAGTCATAGATTAGTAGCACAAGTGTTATGAACCGTAAGATAGGGTCACAACACCAAGATTGGCACAAAAATCACACAAAAGACAATTATTGCCTCCCAGACAACGACGCCAATATGATAACGGTGAAATGGTCGTGCAAATCACGGTTATGCAAAAGAGTCCCAACAAACCTAAAGACGGTAGTCTTAGGAAAGTAAGGGTTGAATCCGCAGGAAGGTAGATTGTTTGTTTTGTATGATTTTTAAGATCAATTCAAGTAACGAAAGGGGTTTGTTAATTAAACTAATTACTAAACATGCAAGATTTAACAAAACAATAAAGTTGAGGTTTTTATCAATTTAGGAAAAACACTTACTCAAACAGAGATCCACATTTGATTGACAAGTTGTTCATCGATTTCATTGAATAACCCATGCATATGGAATTCCAATTCCTTTTCAAAGATAATTAATAGCACAACGAGATACTATCAATCCTAACTAATTGAATAACCCTGAAACCATAACCATTCAATTCAAAAGCAGCAATAAGAATAGGAATATAGAGATGATACAATTCTAGCATAAAACAACCAGCTTTTATCCTAGAATGCAATTCAACTCTCTTCTGCAATAGACTAGCAAAACCAAATACTAGTACAATGCAGTTTGCATCTATTAAATAGAGAAACTCAACTAGTAATTTCTCTAGATCTAGCAATAGGGATTTAATAACAACAACCCTACAAATTATTGAAACCAATCACATAAACAATTCAATCAAGAGAGTAGAATAATTCCATGCAATAGATAAAGAGTAGAAATCTCACAACTGAAAGTCAAAACGAAGATTCAAACCGTCAGACTAAGCAATAGGGGTTAGTTCTCCATAGAAGTTATGAAAACTTAGGATGAAAAGTATGAGAATGCGAATTAGATAGATGAGAATTTCTTCTACCCTAAAAACCCTAATATAAAGAAGGAAACTAGGTCCAAACAACATAAATACAAAAGATATAAACCTAATATAAAAATACTAGGATAATAAAGCCATGCGGCGAATTGAATTCTGGACCCATAATGGCGGCGCCCGCTGCCATCATCTTAGTTCAGCATTCAAGTCACACTACAGGGGCTATTTTGACTCCCTCCGAGTAGGAATTTGGACTCGGAGTAGGAACGTGAATTGTAGCTCTTTGAATTAGCTTTCCAATGATACCAAATTCAACTTTATCAGACCATTATAGCTCCTGAACGAATCCTTGCAAGACAAAGGTGTAAAACCAACAACTCCAATGGAAATGGATGACCCGAATTCAAGCGTTCTTCCCCCGGTTTCCATTTCTTTCACACTTGTTCACTTTAAGACTTGTAAAACAACATAGAACAAGTGTAAAAACCCAAAACTCCTAGACACCCTAATAACTTAAAGAAACTAACTAAAACTACCTAAAAACAAAGCAAACGAAACAGAAATATGCATCCTAAACACTACCTATATGCAAGCTATCACAACCAAAATGACCGGGGGGTAGCATCAACCGCTAAACTCAAGCTCGAACAAGACAGGAAATGAGCCCAGGACCAGACTTGCTTTGATACCATGTGAAAGTCTGTGGGCCATGAATTGGGGGTCGTGCATAGGTAAGCCCGGTACATAAGTTTAATACTGGGGTTCCATCCTAAAACCAATTGATAATAGTGTAACAACCCTATTTTACAACATTGGGTGTTACCGCTATTGACCTCAGACTTTACCGTCCAAAGTCACCCAAGGCTTTTAGAATGATATAGAACAATTAAAATGCGGAATAAAACATAATACATAATGAGAAAAGGTGCTCCCGAGGGAGACTTGGTTCTTACAAAACATCTTACATTGTTTTCAAATATAAAGTTGTACGGAATTGAAAGGAAAAACCTGCTTGTCCTTGCAACGTAATGAAACTAAAGCAAAATAATAGAAAGGTACATCTTGAAAATCCTTGTTCTTCCTTCGTCTTCACTTCACTTCACGCCTTGTTGGGATTCCTAGATTCTGACATAATTCGCGAGGGGCGAGAGAATGCCAGGCAAACATGCGGAAAAGAAGAATTAGTCTAGGAGACTAAGCAAGCGGGAAGGGAACTTCCCGAGGGTATTTTGGTAATTTCAAGTATTATCGAAAGAGATATTAGGGTTGTGTTTACGAAGGGCTATATGATAAGGCTTGTCTATGTGGAGCTTTAATGGTTCAAAGAAGAGTATATCTTAGACAAAGATAACTCGAAAAGCGATAGAAGAACTACTAGATTGTAGACTTCTTTAGGATTTCGGAAGTGTGTTGGGAACGTTTATTAATTCATACAAGTAAAAACCTCTCGCGCCCTGAGCGGACCGAGAGTCGGATCGATCATTTGAGACCGGTCCGGTTTTGGTATCTTAAATGTGCATTAGCACTTATCTTATATAGTGACGAAAGATATTCGACTTTGTTAATGATTTTTAATAGAGAGTGGTGGGACACGGATAATCCGAGCCACCCGAGGGAGAACTTCAATTCCCCGGCACTTAGCTAGAGTGCGCACAATCCCTCCTTGCAATCGGAGCGGATGGAGATCATGATCCCGAAAGTCGTATGGACGTACGACTTAGTAAGGTTATATAGAGGCGTCGGCTATCCGCATCCCTTTCTAGTTTATTCAAAGTAAATCTCTGAGCGAGACCACAAGCAATCAAGATAATAACCACACTAGCATATATAATCCTATTACGAGAATATAAAGCAACTATGCTAACAATGGGTCGTTATATCTAACATTCGATATTTCCTAGGTTCATTTTTATTGAGGCATACAAGTCGTTCCCAACATCGAGAAATATCATGTAGACGGATATAAAAGGGCACAAGGGGAAATTCCACTTGCCTTAGCGTAACGGTTTCTTAGAACGAGCTTTGACGAACTTAGGCGATTTCTCACTACGAGCGAGGATTCCGACCTATCGACACGGAAATTTGCGAAAGGCTTAAGTCGTGATTTTCCTCCCAAGGTTTGGATTATCTCTTATAATATTTTATAAGAGAGTTTGAGATTTTAAATTATTATAATAATAATAATTTAGAAAGTTATTTTCCTTAAATAATAATATTCCTTTATTATTATTTTGGTTTTGTAATATCCTTATTATTCCGTAAAACCTTTATTAAAAATAATTATTAAAAATTATCCTTTTTACTTATTTATGATAAATAAACTATTATTCTCAAATTTCCGATTATTCTTGGGTGAACCTTAGAATATTGCCTCCCTTATCTAAAATACTTTATTAATATATTTTCTTAATAGAAAAGTATTTACCTACATAATTCTTATTAAATAAAGTTGTCATGTCTATAGTTCCTCTACAAGGAAGTTTCCATAACTAGAAATTTCTAAATTTCCTTATAAGGTAACTTACCTAAATTATTAATTTAGTCCTTTTATAGGAAAAAGGCTTATAAATATCCACTTCATAAATTTAATCTATTAATATAATATTCTAGTTTATAAAAAAAATAATTTCTTTCTTATAACTAAAAGATTTCTTTTTATCCAAGTCACTTTATGCTATAATAATAACATCCTATAATATTTGTAATATCGTACTTAATATATTTAACCTAAAGTTTATGTCTTGTGACAAATCTCTACACTTAGAGGTTATTAAAAAAAATCCTATCTTTCTTATAAATGACTTTAGTAATATTTTCATTAATAGTATCATATTTTATAACTAAAAATCCCATGCTAACATATGTTATTTTATAGTTATTTTTATAATATCCTAATAATAACTCATATATTGTAATGACTTTCAAACATAAAGATGTGCTAAAAACCTATTTTCATTGAGTAAAGAATTTATTCCCTACATCTATTCATTATAAACACTTTTTATTATTAAAACTTCTATAAATTGGCCATGCAATAGTTTTTATTTACTAGGGACTTTGTTATAAATTCATATGTGAATGATAATAATACTACTAACTTACTAGATAATGATTTTATTTAATCAACCTTTTATTTTTAAGACCATATAATGTGGCACTATCTTTTAGTCTAGACATGCATAAAATTTCTAAAGTTCTAATTGATCTTAGAGATGATCATAATCAATATAAATTTAGTATGCTACACTATTTTATAAAATCTATTTATGCTTCTAATAATTGCAACAAAAATTGATCTAAATGTTTATAGTCTTAAGTTACCAAGGTAAAACAAAATTGTTTCTAGTTTTCAACTAACAAGATCTCCCTCACATATTTTTACTCCTTAATTTACTTAAATACTTTCTAACAATTTATAAAAGCCTTATAATTTAAAAATACATAAATTTGGATAATTATAAATTAGGATAGAAATATACTTTGAGTATTCTGTAAATTACAGAACACTGGAGGAAGGCAGAGGAGGAGGACCGGCGGGCAGGGCGGCGCGGCCAGGAGTCCGGCGAGGGCAGGCGGCGGCACGGGAAGGGCGGCGGCGGTCCGGCGGTGGTGCTCCGGTAAGGGGGCGGTGGTCCGGCGGCTCCAAGGAGAAGAAGGAGGGAGTTTAGATGGTGTTTTTGTGGTGTTTTAATGGAGAAAATTGCCTTAGAGAGTGGCTGATTTTTTGAGGATCACTAATGCCTTGGTTTAGAAGAGAAAAGAGAGTGTGAGTGTGTGAGAAGATTGGATGAATAGGAGCCTATTTATAGGCAAGTTGGGTGGGCCATGGATCCAAGTCATGGTGGATTCACCAATGGTGGTGGAGGAAGTGATCACCCATTGGCCTTTGGTGTGTTTCTTCCATGGTGATGAGGGGTGAGGTCATAAGGGAGGTCAAGCAAGCAAGAGGGAGGTGGAGGAGGCATGCAATGGGTGCTTTTCAAATCAACGTACATCAATCAGACTTTAGTCTGATGTTCAAATTGGAAGAAGGAGCTTATTTGTTATAAGAGGAAATGGTTGGGCTAAGTGAACAAGAAATTGCAATTGGTCTAGCGGGAATAGAGAGGGGCGTGTGAGGGTAGAGTGCAAGAGATCTCGGGTTCAAATCCCGGCTCTTGCATTCTTTTTACAAAGCTTGAAAATTGGATTCTTAGGCCTTTGTGTAATTTATTTTATGGAATAAATTCAATTTCTAAAAGACCTTATTTTTATCTATTGCTCTTCTTATTAAATTACCTCACTTTATTAATCTATGCCCCTCAAGTTATTTTATTGAATTTTTATCTATTTTAATTTTCTTGATAATCTCTTTCAAAAGAAAATAATAGAAGTTAATTTGATATTTAGAAATTCTCCTTTTTAATTAGAGAAAAAAAATAATTGATAATAAATATTATATTATAAAAAGCTTGGAATATCGCGGATATTACAATAGTACCCCCTTAAATAAGTTTCGTCCCCGAAACTTAGGGAAAATAGGGCGGTACCAGGATGTAGAGACAAAAGCAATTACAGCTCACGACTTGTGAGGATACTACGGGGTCTAGTACCCCCTTAAAAGGATTACACTAGTGGTGTTCGAGAAAGCATTAACTCTGGGAAACGCCTCTGCATGTCTTGCTCAGTTTCCCAGGTTGTACCTTCGTTGCCATCTTTGGACAAGAGTATTCGGACTAAAGGTACTTCTTTGTTGCGCAATTGCTTGACTCGGTGCTCTACAACCTTGATTGGTCTCTCTTCGTATGTGCCATCCGACTGGATCTCGACATCGTCGAAGGTGATCACGTGGGATTCGTCGGGCACATACTTCCTTAAGAGTGACACATGGAACACATTGTGCACAGGGTGAGCAGATGGCGGTAGAGCAACTCGATAGGCCAGATTGCCGACTCTCTCAAGGATTTCGAAAGGTCCTACATAGCGAGGGTTGAGCTTGCCTCGCTTTCCGAAGCGGAAAACACCCTTTGAAGGAGATACTTTGACGAACACCTTATCTCCTACTGTAAACTCGATGTCTCGTCTCTTCAGATCTGCATAAGACTTTTGTCGACTCTGAGCGGTCAACATTCTTTGACGGATGAGGGCGACTTCGGAGGCAGTTTGCTCTATTAGGTCAGGACCTAAGAGAATCTTGTCGGCGTTATCGTCCCAACAAAGCGGGGAACGACATTTCCGGCCGTATAAAGCTTCAAAGGGAGCCATCTTGATGGAGGAATGCCAGCTATTGTTGTAGGTGAATTCTATGAGGTGCAAGCTGTCATCCCAGCTTGTTGTGCGGTCTAGCACACATGCCCGAAGCATGTCCTCCAGAGTTTGGATGGTCCTTTCTGGTTGACCATCCGTCTGAGGATGGAAAGCTGTGCTGAATTTCAGTTCTGTGCCCATGGCCTTGTGTAGTCCTTGCCAGAAAGAGGCCATGAAGCGTCCGTCTCGATCGGAGATGATTGTCTTTGGGGTCCCATGGAGGCGGACTATTTCCTTAACGAAAACTGTGGCTAGCTTTGGAGCTTTCCATTTCTTCTGAATGGGAATGAAGTGAGCACTCTTGGTAAGGCGATCCACGATGACCCAGATAGCATCTTTTTGCTTTTGAGTCTTTGGTAGATCGGGCACGAAATCCATTGCTATGTCTTCCCATTTCCATTCTGGCACGGGAAGGGATTGCAACTTTCCTCCGGGTCTTGTGTGTTCAATCTTTACTTTCTGGCAAACCAAACACTTGGATATAAACTCTGCGACATCTTGCTTCATGTTTGGCCACCAGAAATTTCTGCGTACGCCCTTGTACATTTTACTTGCTCCGGGGTGTACTGAATAGGCAGACGAGTGGGCTTCTTTCAGGATGATCTTTCGAAGCTCGTCCACTGCTGGCACACAAATCCGGTTCTGGAACCAAAGGGAACCGTCATCTTGAATGACGAATCCAGGTGCCTTGCCTTCTTGCACCTCGCCACTGATTCTGATCAGCATGATGTCGTTAGTCTGCTTTTCCTTGATTTCTGCCATCAATTCAGATTGGATTTCTAGGGTGTTTAGACATCCTTGTTGTCTTCCGAACCAGACCTCAATACCTTCTCTGATGAGTTCTTGCTGCAACTTTGGCTGGGCGGTTAACATTGCCACTATACCCTCTTGTTGCGTCTTTCGACTGAGAGCGTCTGCTACGACGTTAGCTTTGCCCGGATGGTAGAGTAGCTCTATGTCGTAGTCTTTCAATAGTTCCAACCATCTTCTCTGCCTCATGTTCAGTTCCTTTTGCGTGAACACATACTTCAAACTCTTGTGATCAGTGTAGATCTGACACTTAACCTCGTACAAGTAGTGTCGCCAAATCTTTAAGGCGAACACTGCCGCTGCCAGTTCGAGGTCTTGCGTCGGGTAATTTACTTCATAAACCTTGAGCTGTCTAGAGGCATAGGCGATCACTTTCCCATTCTGCATGAGCACGCATCCCAAACCTTGCTTGGAAGCATCACTGTAGACCACATAACCGTCGTGTCCATCTGGAAGAGTTAATACTGGTGCACTCGTGAGGCGCTTCTTAAGTTCCTGAAAGCTTTCCTCACATTTTTCATCCCACACAAACTTCTTGTGGGTCTTTCGGAGTAACTTCGTCATGGGAAGGGCGATCTTTGAAAACCCTTCGACGAACCTTCGATAGTACCCTGCGAGTCCTAGGAAGCTGCGAATTTCCTTTACATTTTTCGGTTGCTTCCATTCTGAGACTGCTTCAATCTTCTTTGGGTCCACATAACTCCGTCTTGATTGATGACGTGGCCCAGGAAAGCCACTTCTGTAAGCCAAAGGTCACACTTGGACAGCTTGGCGTAAAGTTGGTTGTGCCTTAGGATCTGCAGCACGGTTCGGAGGTGTTCTTCGTGGTCTGCTTGATTTCCGGAGTATATCAGGATGTCGTCGATGAAGACGATGACAAATTTGTCGAGGTATTCATGGAAGCATCGGTGCATCAGATCCATGAATACCGCAGGTGCATTGGTCAACCCGAATGGCATCACCACAAACTCGTAGTGGCCATAGCGGGTACGGAAGGCAGTCTTTGGAATGTCTTCCTCGCGGATCCGAAGCTGGTGATATCCTGACCTCAGGTCGATCTTGGAGAAAACTTTTGCACCTCTGAGTTGATCTAAGAGATCATCTATCCTTGGAAGAGGATACTTGTTCTTGATGGTGACCTTGTTCAGCTCTCTGTAGTCAATGCACAAGCGGAGTGTCCCATCCTTTTTCTTCACGAACAGCACATGTGCTCCCCAAGGCGAAGCACTTGGTCGGATGAACCCCTTCTCAAGCAGTTCTTCGAGCTGACTCTTGAGTTCTTTCATTTCTCGTGGGGCCATCCTGTAGGGTGCCTTGGAGATGGGTGCGGTTCCTGGCTCGAGGCTTATGGAAAACTGGACTTCTTGTCGAGGAGGTAACCCGGGGAGTTCTTCTGGGAAGACGTCGGGAAACTCTCTAGCCACAGGGATCTCTTGTACGTTTACGACCTTCTTCTCTGTTGACTCGAGATAGCAGAGATATCCAATGCAGCCTTGTCTTAGCAGTTTCCCGGCTTTCATGGCGTTGATCACCTTTCCATTTTCTTCTTCACGTTTCCCCTTGAACTTGCAGACGTGCTTTCCTCCCGAGTTGATGGTCACAGTTCGGGTGTAGAAATCAATTATCGCTCCATGTCGAGATAACCAGTCTCTCCCTAAAATGATGTCGTAAGGGTCCATTGGGATGCATATCAAGTTGGAAGGAAAATTTCCTCCTTGAATGCATAAGGGAAAGTTACCTAGCTGTCTTGCTCCTACTATCTTTTCCCCATTTGGAAGATTTACGATGAACGGTTCACACTCTTCGAGATTGTCTAATCCTAAGAGTTCTACACACTTTTCGGATATGAAGGAATGCGAAGCACCTGAATCGAAGAGTATAAACACATCTTTAGAGCGGATATGAAGAGTACCTTGGCAGATAGGTTCTTCAGGCTTATTTGTGGTGCGCATCTCGTACAATCTCTGCCCTTGTCCCTGCGAGTTCATAGGCCCCTTGCCTTTCTGGTTAGCTGTGGACTGGACTGAAGTGGTTCCTGCTGGCTTGTTTGACGCCTACGGTCGCTGGGATACTGTGTTCGAGCGGGTCTGACCTGCTGGATTCGCTGGTTGCCTGCAGAATTGCCGGAGGTGTCCATCTTTGTTGCAGTTGTAACATCTTCTTGGGGGCTTGGGACACTTCCGGTTTATGTGCCCGGGTTCAGCACAGTTGTGGCAGACGATTGGGGTCTTTATGGATTCAGTCCCATAGCTTGGTCTTGTACCAACCGACGAAGCCTTGTGCTTGCTTTTCTTTGACCACTGAGATCCTTGCGGCGATTCTGGCCTCTTAAACCCACTGTGACTGGAGTGGTGAGGCTTTCCTCCACCGAACTTCTTGCGCTCGGGAACCTTCAGAGTCGACTCCATCTTATGCGCATGATCCACATACTCCTCCAAGGTTGTGAAGGAGCGGTTTGCCATCCACGGCTTGATGTGGTCGCTCATCCAACGGTGGAAGTGTTTGATCTTCTGCTTTTCCGTGGTGATCTCCTCATCAGCATACTGTAGCAGGTGATTAAACTTCTTAGCCCTTTCCAGCACGTTCAACCCATGCAGCTTCGGGGAGTGGAATTCATCCAGCTTTTCATCTCGCATTGATTCCGTGAAGAATCGGCGCATCATCTTGTTCTTGAACATGGCCCAGCTTAAATCTGGGCGGCTGGGTAGACTAGAATTTTCCCACCACTCGCCTGCTTCATCTTTTAATTTAAGTGCAGCCATGTGCACCTTATCCGTTTCCGAGCATGGTATGTTGCGCAGGAGCCGCTCCATATGAGAGAACCAGTACTGCACTCCTGACGGATCCCCGGTTCCGTCGTACGAATCAGGCTTCATGGCGTTGAAAGCCTTGATTCCCTCAGTGAAGCTGACCAGATTTCGCTTCACGGGAACCACCTCTGTCGTTTGACCTACTTCTTCTTGCACTTCTTCTGGCACCTCTTTTGGTGCTTCGGGGTCCACGGGTTTAGGAACCGTAGCAGGAATTTCCTCTCGTATCAGCTGTTGTACGAGAGTGCGTAGTGCATCCACAGTTTCTGCGTTAAACGTAATTGGAGCTGCTGGTGCAGGAGGCGGGTTCACTCGTGGCCCTCTTCGAGCTTTGGATTCGCTATCATCATTGCCTTCTCTAGGCACAGTGGAACTACGATTGGTGGCTCTCGTGTTGACCATCTGAAGGTTTTGGGTTTGTTTTTAATCGTTAAGTCAATAATATAGGTAAGAATGAACACGCAAGTGCTAATAGTCGCAAAGGGTAAACTTCATTAATAGTTTCATAAGGAAAAGTACAAGGGCTTTCATAACTTAAGCCGTTCTTAACACAGGAAAGAAAGCTGATCCGAGTCGACTTCCTAGGTACAAAATGAAGTCGAAAGAAGTGGTCTAAGCTCACTTCTTTGGAAAGGAAAATACAATGCTAAGGAAACTAGATACGGTCAGTATAAGTATCGAGGAATCCTTCCTTGAAGAGAGTGTCATCAATGATCCCCGAGTCGTTGCTAAGGAGCAAGTTGGCCTGCTCTATTCTGCGATAGCGATGGTTTTCGCGGGCCTGAAGCTCCGCGATGCAGATCCGGAGTTGGAGCCTTTCCTCTCGCTCCCTCTTCGTCTCGGCGATCCACTCGTTGCGGTGGCTCTCCAGCAAGCCACGGTTTACCCTGCGTCTTCCAGTGAGCACGACGCCGGAAGGTGGTGGGGCGTTCACCAAGGGTAGTCGAGCACGGCGGTTGGACGATTCACCCTCCTCCCAAGTAGTGAACCCTTCCATCTGAATCTCCCTAGGGGCTTGCCTAGCTCGCTCGAATATTGAAGGTGGCCCGTAGAATCTCTCCTCCATGTTGTTGGATTCCAACTGAAGACGTCGGATGAGAGCCTCGTCTTCCTCGCACCAAAAGTGTGATATCGGTGGCATTGGCCCGTCTGGTTCGGGCGCTCGGGGAGGTGAAACTACCTCCATCCTTGGGATCCGACTGGTGGATGGCATGACCCTTGGAACCTCTATCATTGGTGGCATGGGAGCTGGTGGCACGTACTCCATTACTGGAGCTGGCGGTGGTGTCTCTGGGTCAATGACCACCCCATCCGAATCCTCTTCCTCAGACTCCTCAAACTCTTGCTCCGCCTCATTCATGGCATCCCACTCAGCTTGGGCTTGCCACAGAAGCTCGAACTCCTCATCGTTCACTTCTTCATTTTCCCCGTTCTCAAAGTCGAGCTCGGATACTATTGCCTCTTGTTGGTACTCGGGCACTAACTCTTCATCCTCTTCATCGGAGTAGTTCTCGGGTTCATAACCCGAGGCCATTTCCTCATCCTCCGAGGGGTAACCCTCAGGCTCGTACACTTGTGACAGGGGTAGTACAGCCGGAGCGGGCTCGTCATCTGAAAGCTCGGTAGGGAGGTTGGGGTCCTCCTCGGGATTTTCCTCCGACTCCTCCCACGGCTCTCCGACCTAATCAACCTCCATGTCAACTCCGGGTTGGTCTTCTTCATACTCAGCGTTAGGATGGGAAAAGTAAGGGTTCGGAGCATGAATCCCAAAGTGGGCTCCATTGGCGTGGTTTCCAGAGTGGTTGTTTCTCGGGCTAACCATGGTGTATCTGAGGAAGGGAAAGAAAGGAAAAAGGTGTTAATATAGAACCTCCTTAGTTTCTATGAAATGAAGGCGTAATGAAGGAAGTCAAGGTTTTGAGAATTTAATAAGTTAAAACTTTGCTTTACATTTTTCATTTTCTTAGCACATGTGAGCTTATAAAACAAGTCTTGAAATTACTAACAAATTGTAATGGTATGAGTTTTAATTTGATCTTTCTAAGGAAATGTTTGAATTTTCCATGGATTGAAATACTCGAAATATTCAAGTTCTTGAAAAGATAAAAAGAAATTTTTGTAAAACTATTAGTTCTAGAACTAAGTATTTGACACCTAAAGTTTCAAACATTTTTAAGAGGTTTTTCTTAGCTAAGAAGTTTCAAGATGGAAAGTTATTAATCCTAAGTTTTCTTCAAGGAATATAGAAGGAATTTTTTTTTTATGTTTGAAAGTTTTAAATAGTGGAAGTAAAAGTTAAGGTTTTAAAAGTTCTGGGTTTTCGAAAATTTTCGGTTTTAAAACAAAAACATTTAGCTCTGATACCACAATTGTAACACCCCTATTTTACAACATTGGGTGTTACCGCCAGTGACCTCAGACTTTACCGTCCAAAGTCACCCAAGGCTTTTAGAATGATATAGAACAATTAAAATGCGGAATAAAACATAATACATAATGAGAAAAGGTGCTCCCGAGGGAGACTTGGTTCTTACAAAACATCTTACATTGTTTTCAAATATAAAGTTGTACGGAATTGAAAGGAAAAACCTGCTTGTCCTTGCAACGTAATGAAACTAAAGCAAAATAATAGAAAGGTACATCTTGAAAATCCTTGTTCTTCCTTCGTCTTCACTTCACTTCACGCCTTGTTGGGATTCCTAGATTCTGACATAATTCGCGAGGGGCGAGAGAATGCCAGGCAAACATGCGGAAAAGAAGAATTAGTCTAGGAGACTAAGCAAGCGGGAAGGGAACTTCCCGAGGGTATTTTGGTAATTTCAAATATTATCGAAAGAGATATTAGGGTTGTGTTTACGAAGGGCTATATGATAAGGCTTGTCTATGTGGAGCTTTAATGGTTCAAAGAAGAGTATATCTTAGACAAAGATAACTCGAAAAGCGATAGAAGAACTACTAGATTGTAGACTTCTTTAGGATTTCGGAAGTGTGTTGGGAACGTTTATTAATTCGTACAAGTAAAAACCTCTCGCGCCCTGAGCGGACCGAGAGCCGGATCGATCATTTGAGACCGATCCGATTTTGGTATCTTAAATGTGCATTAGCACTTATCTTATATAGTGACGAAAGATATTCGACTTTGTTAATGATTTTTAATAGAGAGTGGTGGGACACGGATAATCCGAGCCACCCGAGGGAGAACTTCAATTCCTCGGCACTTAGCTAGAGTGCGCACAATCCCTCCTTGCAATCGGAGCGGATGGAGATCATGATCCCGAAAGTCGTATGGACGTACGACTTAATAAGGTTATATAGAGGCGTCGGCTATCCCGCACCCCTTTCTAGTTTATTCAAAGTAAATCTCTGAGCGAGACCACAAGCAATCAAGATAATAACCACACTAGCATATATAATCCTATTACGAGAATATAAAGCAACTATGCTAACAATGGGTCGTTATATCTAACATTCGATATTTCCTAGGTTCATTTTTATTGAGGCATACAAGTCGTTCCCAACATCGAGAAATATCATGTAGACGGATATAAAAGGGCACAAGGGGAAATTCCACTTGCCTTAGCGTAACGGTTTCTTACGAACGAGCTTTGACGAACTTAGGCGATTTCTCACTACGAGCGAGGATTCCGACCTATCGACACGGAAATTTGCGAAAGGCTTAAGTCGTGATTTTCCTCCCAAGGTTTGGATTATCTCTTATAATATTTTATAAGAGAGTTTTAGATTCTAAATTATTATAATAATAATTTAGAAAGTTATTTTCCTTAAAATAATAATATTTCTTTATTATTATTTTGGTTTTGTAATATCCTTATTATTCCGTAAAACCTTTATTAAAAATAATTATTAAAATAATTATTAAAAATTATCCTTTTTACTTATTTATGATAAATAAACTATTACTCTCAAATTTCCGATTATTCTTGGGTGAACCTTAGAATATTGCCTCCCTTATCTAAAATACTTTATTAATATATTTTCTTAATAGAAAAGTATTTACCTACATAATTCTTATTAAATAAAGTTGTCATGCCTATAGTTCCTCTACAAGGAAGTTTCCATAACTAGAAGTTTCTAAATTTCCTTATAAGGTAACTTACCTAAATTATTAATTTAGTCCTTTTATAGGAAAAAGGCTTATAAATATCCACTTCATAAAATTAATCTATTAATATAATATTCTAGTTTATAAAAAAAAATAATTTCTTTCTTATAACTAAAAGATTTCTTTTTATCCAAGTCACTTTATGCTATAATAATAACATCCTAGAATATTTGTAATATCGTACTTAATATATTTAACCTAAAGTTTATGTCTTGTGACAAATCTCTACACTTAGAGGTTATTAAAAAAATCCTATCTTTCTTATAAATGACTTTAGTAATATTTTCATTAATAGTATCATATTTTATAACTAAAAATCCCATGCTAACATATGTTATTTTATAGTTATTTTTATAATATCCTAATAATAACTCATATATTGTAATGACTTTCAAACATAAATATGTGCTAAAAACCTATTTTCATTGAGTAAAGAATTTATTCCCTACATCTATTCATTATAAACACTTTTTATTATTAAAACTTCTATAAATTGGCCATGCAATAGTTTTTATTTACTAGGGACTTTGTTATAAATTCATATGTGAATGATAATAATACTACTAACTTACTAGATAATGATTTTATTTAATCAACCTTTTATTTTTAAGACCATATAATGTGGCACTATCTTTTAGTCTAGACATGCATAAAATTTCTAAAGTTCTAATTGATCTTAGAGATGATCATAATCAATATAAATTTGGTATGCTATAATATTTTATAAAATCTATTTATGCTTCTAATAATTGCAACAAAAATTGATCTAAATGTTTATAGTCTTAAGTTACCAAGGTAAAACAAAATTGTTTCTAGTTTTCAACTAACAAGATCTCCCTCACATATTTTTACTCCTTAATTTACTTAAATACTTTCTAACAATTTATAAAAGCCTTATAATTTAAAAATACATAAATTTGGATAATTATAAATTAGGATAGAAATATACTTTGAGTATTCTGTAAATTACAGAACACTGGAGGAAGGCAGAGGAGGAGGACCGGCGGGCAGGGCGGTGCGGCCAGGAGTCCGGCGAGGGCAGGCGGCGGCACGGGAAGGGCGGCGGCGGTCCGGAGGTGGTGCTCCGGTAAGGGGGCGGTGGTCCGGCGGCTCCAAGGAGAAGAAGGAGGGAGTTTAGATGGTGTTTTTGTGGTGTTTTAATGGAGAAAATTGCCTTAGAGAGTGGCTGATTTTTTGAGGATCACTAATGCCTTGGTTTAGAAGAGAAAAGAGAGTGTGAGTGTGTGAGAAGATTGGATGAATAGGAGCCTATTTATAGGCAAGTTGGGTGAGCCATGGATTCAAGTCATGGTGGATTCACCAATGGTGGTGGAGGAAGTGATCACCCATTGGCCTTTGGTGTGTTTCTTCCATGGTGATGAGGGGTGAGGTCATAAGGGAGGTCAAGCAAGCAAGAGGGAGGTGGAGGAGGCATGCAATGGGTGCTTTTCAAATCAACGTACATCAATTAGACTTTAGTCTGATGTTCAAATTGGAAGAAGGAGCTTATTTGTTATAAGAGGAAAAGGTTGGGCTAAGTGACCAAGAAATTGCAATTGGTCTAGCGGGAATAGAGAGGGGCGTGTGAGGGTAGAGTGCAAGAGATCTCGGGTTCAAATCCCGGCTCCTGCATTCTTTTTACAAAGCTTGAAAATTGGATTCTTAGGCCTTTGTGTAATTTATTTTATGGAATAAATTCAATTTCTAAAAGACCTTATTTTTATCTAATACTCTTCTTATTAAATTACCTCACTTTATTAATCTATGCCTTATTTTATTGAATTTTTATCTATTTTAATTTTCTTGATAATCTCTTTCAAAAGAAAATAATAGAAGTTAATTTGATATTTAGAAATTCTCCTTTTTAATTAGAGAAAAAAAATAATTGATAATAAATATTATATTATAAAAAGCTTGGAATATCGCGGATATTACAAATAGAAGGATTAACCCAGGGGTATATATGGTAGGCTTGATCTCTTTGGATTTCAGATGTGAGATAGGTTATTATTCTCAACACGCCTCCTCAAGTGCAACTGGAATGACCAGTTGACACTTGGACGTACTATAGTTAGCAAGTAAGGGTAGATAACGGATGGGTAGAAACTCGCTAAACCCAACCCAAGACCAAGACAGAAGAGTAAATAACATAAGCTCATGAGGTTTCATCCTAAAACCAATTGAAAATAAGAAAAAATATATATATATATATATTAGGTTGGATCTCTTAGGATTTTAGATATGAGATAGAGCCATTTCGATTCCATCAATTCTTCGTAGCCAAATCTAAGAAGAGAGCATGTCACATTTCCAAATCTCTCCTAGTACCATACATAGATTCGAAACTCTATAAAGATACCAATACCTCATCTCATGCCCAAATGTATATCGCAACTATTCGATATGTAAATTTCCTCAAAGAAAAATAATATTTTCTCACTCGATTTTGAATTTGTTTGTTGAGTATTTTTATTTAAGAATAAATTCCATACATTAAATTGTCATGCACTTTTCCAACTGCACTGGAGTACGTCGTGGTTGAAACTTGTCATGATTTAAGTTATATATATAAAGGGGTTGAAATTTATCATGCAAAATAACATTTATGAATCATTGTTGAAAATTTCTGAGTCTACTTGATTTAAACTCCTTTATTTTAGGACAAGTAGCATATCGCACCACATTATAGAATTTAGACACGAGGGTAGCTTTGAAGGTGGTCGTGTTGCTTTTGTTCTTAAGCAAGCGGTTGATTATGATTTGTCACAAAAATCTAGGAACTTGTGTGAGGAAGACCTAGACGGGAAGAAATATACATTAAGTGGAATGCACCTCGAGTGGGCTATGTGAAGATTAATATTGATGGCTCTGTTCGAGATGGTTTGACAACTGCTGTGGAGTCATCAGAACTAGCAAGGGTAAATAACAGGTAGGTTTTGTCCATAATATTGGTATTTGTACCGTTCCTATGGCAGAATTTTGGGGTGCCTTACGTGGTTTGAGTCTTGCTTGGAGCAAGGGCTACATGAGGGTTATCCTAGAGATTGATTCACAATTATTGTGTCTTTTTCTTGGTCTACCTATGGAATGTAGTCATCCACTCGCCATCCTGGTACATCAGTGCCAAGGCTTCCTTCATAGGGATTGGACTATCCAATTCCAAAATATTTACCGTGAGGCAAATTGCGTCGTGGACTATTTAGCTTCTCTAGCTTTTTTGTTTAGTTTTGGTTTTCATGTATTGTGTGACCCCCCGGGGTGTTAGTACTTTACTTTTCGATGATGCATGTAAGGGGTCGTGCTATCCCCCGTTGCTGACTACTTAGCCCTTTTTTTCTTATTAATAAAACTCCCCCTTGAGGGGACGGAGAGTACCGTCTCTCCTTCTACCAAAAAAAAATAGAATTTAGACATGAATAGTTTCATTCCTTAAATGTTCCAATGACATGTGTTCTCCAATATTCTAAAACAATATTTTTAGATTAAAGAAACTAAAAAATTCTACAAAAAAAACTCAAAACTAATTTGGAAACAAGTTTTAGAAAATAACGACTCTTTAAAGCTTATATATGATCTTTTGGTTTTGGTAGTTTTTTCAATAAAATATATTTATACAACTTTTAATTTATAATATTATATTATTCATAAAAAATACTATCTAACTAAAACTAGTTTAATATTTCAAAAACTATCAATGTCTTTTTTTTCTTTTTTTATCAGGTAAGAATTCGGAATACCAAACAAGCTTGATAATCCGAGACGCCGTAATAAAACGGCAGCCGAGAAACGGCTAAGAGAGTAAAAAACAAGCAGGGATAGCTATAAAAGGTACAAAACTCCGAAAAAAAAGAACTAAGACGAGTTTGAGATCGGGGTGAGTAAAGCACTATAAAAATAGCGTCGTAGGCAACATGTCAACCCCTCCTGGGTGTGCGAAATGGACTACTAACTTTCCCTCCACCGAGATGAAGGATCTTCAGAAGCCTCAAAGCACCAAGCGATTTGACCTAATACAACTCGATCCAATGTCAAACTCAACTCTAGCTCCTCGAAAGAATAGTACATTAAATAAGCCTCAAGCTAATCCTGTAAGAAAAGAATTCGAACTTGCCTCACAAGTATAACATAACGTTTTACTTGCAACGCAAGTAGACAAAAAAGCTTGCTCCGCAAGAAAAAAACTTGCCTCGCAAGTAAGAGAAAAAAAACTTGACGCACAAGTAAATAAAACTTGCCACACAAGGAAAGAAGCCGAAACTTGTCAAACAAGAAACCCACAAACGTGCCTTAGAGGACAAGTACTTAAGAGCAATTAGATTTTTCTTACTATTTTTAAACTAACTTATTTCTAGTTTTACAAAAAATAAAAGACACTTAAATTTTAACCTTATGGAAAAAAAAAACTTGGAGCCCACAGTTACACAACTTGCAAAGCAATATAACTTTTACTTAATTTCTTTATTATTTTCCTTTTTCTAAAAACTCTGCGTCAAAAGTACCAAAGGCAATATGCAAATAAGTGAACAAGATCAAGCAAAAATCAAACTCTACTCAAGCAAAATAAAATAAATTTCAAAAAATACTTGAATTTAGGAAAACCAAGATTGTAGACTAGACAAGAATCAAGTCTTCTTCTTCAAGAGATAATGGATTTCTTCTTAAAGAGATAATGGATTTCTCATCCCTATTTTTGAAACAAAGAATTCAAAGGCTTTAGATTTCAGCCTTGAAAACCTAGATCCAAACCTTCTTCTCTAAAAAATAAGTTAAAAACTTATTCTTAACTCATGATTGGATTCCTCATCCCTTAAGTTGAAGTAGAGGATTAGATTTGGTTCAAAAAGGCCAGTTCTTTATCAAAAAAATTCACCGGTAAAACCAAATGGAGCGGTGTCTCCATTAGGAAGAGAATTCAGATCAGTAGGATTTGCGTGGTTTCCATCTCAGAGCGGATTTAAAGAGAGGACACGGGTCACGCCGGCGGAGGAAAGCCGCACAAACACACCAGCGAAGACGCCATAAGAGGGCGAGGCGATCGAACCCGAAAAAGATAGGTGGAGACGATGATGAAAACGATCCGCTAGAAATGGACGAGAGGCTATGTCGGCCGAGTTTGATGAGAGGTTGTCTGGTGTATGGGGGGTTTGTCCGGTGGGTTTGGTGGGAGGTCATCCCAGTGGATTTTTCCTCCTCGGAAAAGAGAGTATTTTCTCTTCCTAAGTAAACTATCAATGTCTTTTGTTTCGACATCAACTCCTTATTCCAGAGCAAATTCGCTAGAATAGCTGATTTTACTTCACTAATTGGCAGCTTGACGGTGAAGGGGTGCCTAGCGTTGAGATGGGTTGGCGAGCGCCTAGGAGGAAGAGAAATTAAGGAAGGAATGAGAGGAGGGTCGATTAAAACAAATTTTCAAAAGCCTATTTCTTTTAAGTCTTCTATTTGGCTTAAAAAGCCCATTGTAAAAGATGATGAAAGAAAGTTCATAAATGAAAAAGGGCTCAAATCTCACCATAACTATTAAAAGTCCAAAATTAAATTACACGTCCTAATTCCCTATCATCTTCTTCCTTGTGCCCTCACGCATCTCTCTCATGCACTCCCCAATCATCTTTTTACGACCTCCTCTCCTCCATCATTCTTTCATCTTACAAGTCACTACCACTTCACACCCTCTCTTTTACGTGACCTTAGCTTGTTACTCGCCTACTACTAGCACATGTATTTTCCTACCCAGAGACCCGCACATGCCCAAAACAGGATGGTGATCCTCAGCCTAATGTTTGACACCACTTAGATAATCATCTAGACCGTTTTTTAGAACAATGTTTGAGCTCCAAGCCATTTATGTAAACTATTGTATTTTAATACAAGGCAATTCTCTGTTTGAGTTTCTCATGGGTTCCATAAACATATTAATTTTACTTGAAATTTATATATTCTAAAAATGAAAAAACGCTATGAAAATACTTGGTATAAAATACTATAATAATGAACATACATATTAGGTAAAAAGGATAATGATACTTCTGATGAGAATTTAACCTTAAATCCCCCACTTAATTATTTTAACCATTGTATTAAGAGAGTAGTTTTGGTTTTAAGTGAACTTAAAGGTAGACAAAAACATTGTGTATGAATTTAATATGTGTAATAAATATACATTGTACACAATTTTTTAACACTCCGCGTTATACATGTGTGTGTGAGAGAGAGAAAATTTGGCAAATAATATCAACATGCGGGACCGATCTCATTTACTACAGCATCATTTGATCGTGGGTTAATTTTATCTCCGGGTCTTAACTAAAACCATACGTTAAGTATACGATCACTTGATTAGGTTTTTTTTTTTAAGATTCATGCATGTTATGTTGCATCTCTCATAATATAATCCGATCGATTTGTCTTATTCCCTTTCTTACACCTACGTTCTTTGGTAACGAATAGTCGGCTAGTTAATGCTAGCTGGATTTGATCAATAAACTAATGCTGTGCCTTTGCTTCCTAACAATGTGTCCTTTCAAATTACAACATCTCCATTAATTATTCTCGCAATATGGTGGGTTAGTCAAAAACTTTTCGGATTAGGTTTCGCAAGCACGATCGATCGATTTTGAGATAGTCTTCATCATCCAATGAACTTGTGCCGTATAATCCCCAACTGGATTCGAATCGGGGCACTTCGCAAAATCCCATTGGCTAGCCACCTTAAATTTGTTGTGATCTGGCTACTACATAGAAAAAGTATTCCTTTAATTATGATTAGTTTACAATATACTTCCATGTGATTAGGTTGTATATCCTGCCTACCTGATATGTACTAACTGGATTGCTACGGTCTTGTTACACATAATCATCAATTAATTAATTCCATCATCCGTAGCCCGTAGGCTAATCCAATAGCTAAACCGCCACACAATGGATTATAAAGTCAGTTAAATGGGCCCGGCTCAACAAATTACTCGATATCTAAAAATTAAAAGTGTACATATAAGCATCCAAAAAATACATATTGTTGGAACATTGGTTGTTCCATGGTTTCTCTTAGTTTTGATGATAACAAACTTAGTTAATATAACTTGCTTCTACATGTAAGTGTTTCAGGAAAACAGGTACATGGTCACGAGTGACGGAACATCGTGAGGAACGATGGAGGGAACGAGTGACAGATTTAGGAAGCGCGTCTCAGAAGGAACGCGGCTTTCTATAAATGGCAAGTTACCATATCTTCTTGGAGCGATCTTCTACGAAGATATCCATCTGTAGGTGGTTTCTTAAGGAGATAAAAGAGAGGATAAGATCAATCTTCACACGATCTTATCTTAGGAAATCCGAGATCATTCGGTTTTGGGAAGAATCGGCATGGTTGAGGATCCGAAATCACAAACAATCTTTTTCCTTATTGTGTGGGATTTGTTAAGTGGAATATCAGCGTAATTAGGCAAGAATTACGTGTGAGATCAAACTTAACTTATCTTATAAATAGCTAGGATTAGCTAGGGTTAAAAGTGTGGTTGAACGAGTATTGAAGACGAAGAACTTGAAGAGAGAGCTTTTCAAGTGTACGAGTGTGTGGCTTTTTCCGGTGAAGAATCCACAAGTAAGTCAGTAGTTTACTTTGTCTTAGGTTTACGCTTAGGGTTGTAGAAGTCTAGTTGGTTGAACTTTGGTCGGTGCCTTAGTTACCAGAGAACTTGACTTGCCTTGTAATCGTTGAAACTTAATAAAAGTATTCTATTGAAAATCCTCTGAGAAGGAGTCTCAGGGGTAGAGGTTTTTCTTTCTACGACTTGTTGGTCGGACAGAAAGTTTTCCTCTCTAAATTCTGTGTTCTATTGTTTATTTCCGCTGCCCAGGGAACCTTACTAGTTCCCTGTATTGTTACTAACGCGTCACGATCCAACAATTGGTATCAGAGCAGGTTTGCTCTAGATTGTGTGTTAGTGCAGGAATACAGAATGACTTCAAACAACACTCCCAACGTCGGAATTGGAAACAACAAGCCTCCACTTCTTGTTCCTGGAGAATACGACCACTGGAGAATCCTCTTTGCCACTTGGCTTAAGAGCAATGACTACCAAGCATGGTCAGTCATTGAGGATGGAGACTATGTCATTCCTGAAGCCAAGAAGAACAAGAAATCTGAATGGGGACCAGCTGAGTGGACAGGAATGGAGAAGAACTTCAAGGCACAAATGCTTCTAAACAATGCCCTGGGTGCTGAAGATCTGCTAAGAGTTGTGAACTGCAAAACTGCCAAAGAAGCATGGGCGGCCATTGAGCAGATGCACATTGGTAGCACGGATCTGAAAGAAAGTCATCAAAAAGAGGCTAAGAAGGAGTTCTACAACTTCAAGATGGAGGATGGAGAAACCATAGCTACATATCAATCTCGATTTGAAGCTTTGGTGAATCGCATCAATCATCTAGGGATCGAGAAATCCATCACTCAATCAGAGAAGGTTGTTGCGATCATTGATGGCCTCGGTCCTAAGTATGTTGTTACTAGAGGCTTGCTGAAAGAGAATCCAATCACGAAGTCTTGCACTCTTCATGAAATCTTTGGAAAGCTGACGGACTATGAGCGATATGAAAAGATCAAAAGTAGCATCTCGAATTCTGGCAAGGGTATTGCTCTCAAGGTTGAAAAAGCCATTGAGAACATCACCGCAGGAAGAGGGGTGTATACTACAGAGGAGGACCCTGATGTGGACATCAAGGAAGGACATCAAGGAAGTTACCTGTTACAACTGTCAAGAGAAGGGTCACTATGCAAAGAGTTGTCCCAAAGGTAACGAGTCTGGGAACGAAAAGAAGAAGGCCTACATCGCTGCATGGGATCTTGACTCAGATGATGAATCTGAAATAAAGATCTGTGCCATGACTCTGAAGACTGAGGATGCTGACCCAGAGGTAACTCCTGATCAATTCCTTGATAGCTTAAAGAATGTTAAATAATCTGATCTTCTTATCATTGTTAAAAGACTTTTTGAAGATAATCTAAAGATGCAAGAACAAATAGGAGCCTCTGATGAGAAATGTCATAATCTTGAAGAAAAATTATCAGAGTCTATAGTTACCAATGTTGTTCCTTGTTCAGAATGTGAAGATTTAAAGAAAGATATTAAGACTCTCACTGAAACCAATAATGAACTTAGATCGGATCTGCTTATCTTTAAACTCAGAGGAGAGGATTTAGAGAATGAGCTTAACAAACGAACTCAAGTTGAGTTTAATCCTGCTAGGTGTGGTATTGGTTATGGTAAAAACAAATCTGAATATCCTCCTGATGACCTTACCTTTGAAGAGAAAATGGAAACAAAAGCTAGGGAATTGCAATCCGCTAGAGATAAGGTAACTCATCTAGAGAGTAGAGTCAAGATTCTAGAAAGTAATCTGAACAACAACTCTGAATGGTATTCTGGTAAAACAGCTCATAAAATATACTTAAAACAGTCTCAAGGGAACCAACACAGAGTTCCTTCCAAGGAACGTGCGAAGGAACGTACCCTCCAGAAACCACATCCTAAGCGCTATCTTGGCGAATATTACAGGGTGTGCTTTCACTGTGGTGGGGGAGGTCATGTTCAGAAAGACTGTAAAGTTAGATTAGAAGAGTCTAAAAAGGGAAGGCAAAACCAGAACAAAGGGAACAACAAGAAACAGTGGTCTGGTAAGAAAAATCAAGGGTATGACAAATCTCATCAGAATAAAAAGAAACCAGCTCCACAACCACAAAAGAAGCAAAACTCTAAAACTGACAAAGGGAAAAACTATGTTGATTCCTCAAGTGTTGCTTCTAGTTCCAAGAGCCCACAGAAAGCTACTTTAGTTCAATCACAAATTTATCATTCTGTGAGCTATGCTAACCGACCCGGGAAGGCTAAGCAGGCCTGGGTCGTTAAAACGTGATTTCTTTCTTGCAGGTTGAAGTGAGGGGGAACATCCGCTGGATCCTTGACAGCGGGTGTTCATGTCACATGACAGGGAACAAGAGTATTCTGTCCTCACTTCAAAACAAAGTTGGAGGAAACATTTCCTTTGGCAACAACAATCAAGGAGAAATCATTGGAACAGGTGAAGTCAAGCTAAATGACAAGATCAGCGTTAGAGATGTAAGCTTGGTGAAAGGTCTTAGTTACAACTTGTTGAGTATTGCTCAGCTTTGTGACCAAGGGAACAACGAGGTATCCTTTACCTCAGAAGGCTGTATGATCAAGAACCTGAAATCAAATCTTGTGGTCCTGAAAGGAAAGAGGTGCAACAATGTATACTTTGTCGACTCAAGTTTCCAACCACAAGAAGATCTTTGCTTTGTAACATTAGGTGACAAGACTGACCTCTGGCATAGGAGGTTTGGTCATGCAAATCATCGAGGAATTCACAAACTTTACTCACAAAACCTGGTGGTAGGACTTCCCAAAGTTCTTACAGAAAAGGAAAGCCTGTGTGAAGAGTGTGCAAAAGGAAAACAAAGCAAGTCATCTTTTCAGCCTAAGTTGTCAATCAGCACCTCTCATCCCCTTGAGATGATACACATGGATTTGTGTGGTCCCATGTGGGTGAGAAGTCATGGTGGTAGCAGGTACATTTTTGTTATTGTTGATGATTTTACTAGATATACATGGACTTTTTTTCTAGGTTCCAAAGATGAGACGTTCATGGCTTTCAAAAGCTGGATCAAGAAGGTAGAAGCATCAACAGAGCAGAAGTTGAAATCTATCAGGTCTGACAATGGAACAGAGTTCAAGAATTCCATGTTCCATAGCTACTGTGATGAACATGGAGTTTCTCAGAACTTCTCTGTGCCAAGGACTCCTCAACAGAACGGCGTAGCTGAGAGAAAGAATGGAACACTACAAAACATGGCTCGAACTATGATGTTGGCAAGTAACTTGCCTCGGTCCTTTTGGGCTGAGGCAGTCGGTACCGCTTGCTACATCATTAATCGAGTCACCATACGTTTCAACTTCTCTAAAACTCCATATGAACTAATCAAGGGCAGAAAGCCAAATATTTCCCACTTGAAAGTCTTTGGGTGCAGGTGCTTTATTCACAACAACGGAAAAGACGAGCTTAGCAAGTTTGATCCAAGGAGTGACGAAGGTATCTTTCTGGGATATGCATCCAACAGCAAGGCTTACAAGGTGTTCAATAAGAGGACTAAGAAGTTTGAAGAAAGCATTCATGTTATCTTTGACGAGTCCAAAAATGGAGGGAACCTCTCTAGTAACGAGGATGTACTGAAGGTTCTAAATACAGATTCAGATGATGAAGTCGATCCAGATAAAGGTGCACAAGCTCCAAATGATGATGTTATGCCTCCAAGTCCTGACTTGGATGGAGATGACACAGAAAGTGCCCTAGTTCCTGAGGATGATACTTCACAAAATGAAGAAATAGAGGAAGATCATGGTGAAGGAACGTCACATGGAACGACAAGCCAACAGGAACAAGAGGAGTCACGTACAGATCCCACTCAAATTGAAGTCAGAAATTACCATCAAAAGAGGGATCATCCTGTTGACAACATCATCACTCCATATGATAAAGGTGTGCTTACTCGTTCCTCTATTAAGAATTTTTGTGCTTTCAATGCGTTTATCTCTCTTGCAGAGCCAAAGAATGTGAAGGAAGCATTAAAAGACCCTGACTGGATAGTTGCTATGCAAGAGGAACTACACCAGTTCGAGAGGAACAAAGTATGGAGATTAGTTCCCAAGCCAAAGCACAAAATGGCTATAGGAACAAAATGGGTTTTCAGGAATAAACTTGATGACACCGGAGCTGTCACAAGAAACAAGGCGAGACTTGTAGCAAAAGGGTACAATCAACAAGAAGGGATTGACTACGATGAAACGTACGCTCCTGTTGCAAGAATAGAAGCCATTCGTCTTCTAATCGCCTATGTTGCTCACAGAGGATTCAAGTTGTATCAAATGGATGTGAAGACAGCATTCCTGAATGGGTACCTACAAGAAGAGGTTTATGTGCTACAACCTCCAGGATTTGAAGATGTTGATCACCCTAACCATGTCTATGTGCTGGATAAGGCCCTTTACGGTCTAAAACAGGCTCCTCGTGCTTGGTATGATAGACTTGCTCAGTTTCTATTAGCCAATGGATACAGACGTGGTGTGATCGACAAGACATTGTTCCTAAGGGAACAAGACGGTGAGGTTTTAGTAGTTCAAGTTTATGTTGATGATATTATATTTGGTTCTACTAACCCTAAACTTGTAGAAAGCTTCAAAAATCTCATGAGTAGTGAGTTTGAGATGAGCATGATCGGTGAACTTACTTTCTTTCTTGGTCTACAAGTGGTACAAAGTGATGAGGGAACAAAGGTACATCAACAAAAGTACATCAAGGAACTATTGAAGAAGTATGGTATGGATTCTACAAAAAGTTTTGATACCCCTATTTCTCCTAATACTCGTCTTGATGCTGATCTAAATGGTGTTGATGTTGATCAAACGATGTATCGTGGCATGATTGGTTCCCTATTGTACCTAACGGCCAGCCGGCCAGATATTATGTTCAGTGTGTGTCTTTGTGCTAGATTCCAGGCCAATCCTAAAGAAACACATCTGAAAGAAGTGAAGAGAATTCTGCGATACTTGAAAGGGAACGATGGGTTATGTCTGTGGTATCCAAGACACAACTCGTTCCATCTTGTCGGATTCTCGGATGCAGATTTTGCAGGTCACTTGGTAGATAGGAAGAGCACATCAGGCATGGCCCAATTTCTTGGTCCTTGTTTGGTGTCTTGGGGATCGAAGAAGCAAAATTCAGTTGCTCTTTCAACGGCTGAAGCGGAGTATGTCGCAGCAGCTGCCTGTTGTTCCCAGGTATTATGGTTAAAGCAACAATTGGTGGATTTGGTATGTCTCTGGGAACTATTCCTATCTTATGTGATAATACAAGTGCAATCAATATCTCCAAAAATCCAGTGCATCATTCTAGAACCAAACATATAGATATTCGACATCATTTCTTAAGAGATAATGTTGAAAAAGGTTTCATCAAGATGGATCATTGTAGGACTGAAAATCAAGTGGCAGATATTTTTACCAAGGCCTTGGACAGAAAACCCTATGAACATCTGAGGATGTTATTAGGAATGATTTCCTTGGAGTAAACAAGTCCCGGTCCTCTATTCCCTCAGTGCCTGACTAAAGAGGTAACTTCTCAGGTAACTACATATCATTTGACAAGTTTTCTAATGGCTTATATCCTTCCTCTGTGCATAGATGGTGTATATATTAGAAATTGTTAAGTGTTACATGCTAAAAGGAACTAAAACTGAATTGCTTACATCTAAGTTTTTTTTCTGGCCCAAAATAACCAACTTGATCTATTCTATCCCTCACTTCAAGCCGAAATGATAGTTGGTTATAAGCTGTCCCCTAGCCTGGTCCAAGCAAACGTTCCATATGAACCCCCTTGATTACCTTTAAACGGGGAATAATTGTTTGGATGTCAAAACTATCCCAAGCCCACAAAAAGTTTGAATGGAACATCTTTTGTCCCTTGTCTGTTCAAACAAGCCTTTTTATCCACTCTTGGTAACGAGGAGGGGAACAATGCTCAAAGGGAATGTGAATCCAAAAGCAGTGGGTGAAGAAGCAAAAGCTCCAACAGAAAAGGTGTTCTAGAGGTTAAAAAAAAAGGGGGGGGGGGTTGAGGAAAAAGAACAAAAGGGAACTTATCAAGTTACTTCTGCAGTCTTGAAAAATCTGTGTTACTGAAGAGAAGTTTAACTTGTTTATGAGAAATTTCTTGAGGATGAAGTTCAAAGGCGAGTCAAAAGGGTCTATGGCAAGAAAAAAAATTTTTTTAAGAAGGTTGGTGGAAGCGTTAATGTCAAGATGTTGTTTGAGCTTCAAAAGATTTCCTCTCAGCTGAGTACCGTCATTGGTTACTTGGCTAAGAGAGACATTGACACTAATGCTGCTGATTCCACCTCCTCTAAACCATGATGTGGACCCTCTCTAGTTCCTTAGCCTATCTATCTCCAGTTTAAAATGTTTCTTTTGTTTCTTGGATGTTAAGACTTTCATGTTTTTATGTTTTCTCTAGGCTGTGACCCCTACAACAATTATCTATAATAATGACTGTCTTTTGCTTATGAATGGTTTAAGTTTCAATTGAATTTGTTCATTTGCTCTATGTCTTTGCTTGATGATTGTTGATCTTTTGATGATGTCAAAAGGGGGAAGTTAGGAAAAATGCAGAGATGCGTTCTATCCAGGAAATACAGAGGGACTTTGGCAAAGGGGGAATATTTTGTTAACTCTGAAGAGTAAGAATAACAGTGCATTTGTTGAGGGGGAACCACACAGGAATTTTTTCTGGTCTATATTTCTTTATGGTTTCTAGACATGCATTTTTGGTATAGGTTTGTCATCATCAAAAAGGGGGAAATTGTTGGAACATTGGTTGTTCCATGGTTTCTCTTAGTTTTGATGATAACAAACTTAGTTAATATAACTTGCTTCTACATGTAAGTGTTTCAGGAAAACAGGTACATGGTCACAAGTGACGGAACATCGTGAGGAACGATGGAGGGAACGAGTGACAGATTTAGGAAGCGCGTCTCAGAAGGAACGTGGCTTTTTATAAATGGCAAGTTACCATATCTTCTTGGAGCGATCTTCTACGAAGATATCCAGCTGTAGGCGGTTGCTTAAGGAGATAAAAGAGAGGATAAGATCAATCTTCACACGATCTTATCTTAGGAAATCCGAGATCATTCGGTTTTGGGAAGAATCGGCATGGTTGAGGATCCGAATCACAAACAATCTTTTTCCTTATTGTGTGGGATTTGTTAAGTGGAATATCAGCGTAATTAGGCAAGAATTACGTGTGAGATCAGACTTAACTTATCTTATAAATAGCTAGGATTAGCTAGGGTTAAAAGTGTGGTTGAACGAATATTGAAGACGAAGAACTGGAAGAGAGAGCTTTTCAAGTGTACGAGTGTGTGGCTTTTTCCGGTGAAGAATCCACAAGTAAGTCAGTAGTTTACTTTGTCTTAGGTTTACGCTTAGGGTTGTAGAAGTCTAGTTGGTTGAACTTTGGTCGGTGCCTTAGTTACCAGAGAACTTGACTTGCCTTGCAATCGTTGAAACTTAATAAAAGTATTCTATTGAAAATCCTCTGAGAAGGAGTCTCAGGGGTAGAGGTTTTTCTTTCTACGACTTGTTGATCGGACAGAAAGTTTTCCTCTCCAAATTCTGTGTTCTATTGTTTATTTCCGCTGCCCAGGGAACCTTACTAGTTCCCTGTATTGTTACTAACGCGTCACGATCCAACACATATCTATGCACTCAAATTTAAATTGCACATTTTAGTTAGAAGTATATATGTACTTATAATTAATGTGTACATTTGTATACTAAATGCATGATTTGTAGTGCATATCTATTATTTTTTATGAACCAAAAGATTTTTAAAAAAATCATTTAGAATTTTGTAATTAATTGCTTATAAACAAACAAAGAATACTCAGTGTGAGATTGTCAAAAAACATACATCTTCAACGCCTCGAGCATTTGCAAACCAACAACAGGAATCTTGTTTTAGCCTATAGATCAACTTGTGAAGATTGCATACTAGGCACGATAATTGAGTTCGGAAATCCGATAAGGTTTCATATACAAGGCATCATGTAACTCCCCATGGAGGAATGCATTATGGATATCCATTTGGTGTAACTCCCATTGTGGCCATGGATAATAATGTCTGCACCATAACCATCTTAGCAGGGTGCAAAGGTTTTGAAGAGTTTGACCGATCCATTAATTAGCCTTGTGCTTGATTTTGTAAATCCATTTGCATCCTAAGGCTCATTTTCCTACTAATAATAAATTTAATGTTCATGCTTGATTGTCTTCAAGGGACCTTGATTCCACTTGCATCATGGCACGCCATCAGGAATCTTTCCTTGCTTGAAAAAACGAAGAGGGTTCGATTGCTTTGCTTATTGCGGCGAGGTAGCTACAATGACGAGTAGAAAACTCTTTAGACGGAAAATAAATTTTCAACAAATAAGGAGTACTAGGATTATGACGAGTTGCATCAGAGTTTGGCATTGTTGTTTTTCTTTATAAAATCGTAGATTCGTAACGAGGGTTTCTTGGTATGATGCCCACTCCCAACTGGTTGTTCTTAAATCTATGGTTCAGAAGGGTCATTGTGAGTGGGCTCATCACCTATAACTTGTGGGGCTACTATTGGTGCATTACTTGTTTGAATCTTGGCTAGTGGTACAATCATTGGGCAAGAGGACAGCTTTTCTAGGGCATTTACTAGATTAGAAGGCGTAGATGTGGGCAAGGGCTTATCATCTTTGAATGACTCATGAAAGTTGTATCCAACAGAAGGTGTTTGAGGAATCAGCTCATACGGGAATTCGAAATTTCGGGTTCGAAGAAGGTGACATCGTTGGAGATCAAGAAAACATTAGCCTCTAGATCGAAGAGCGTCCAAGCTTTCTTATCGAAGGCGTATCCGAAGAAAACACATCTTCATTCCTTATCAGAAAATTTGTCCCTATCGCACAGTTAAACATGAGCATATCATAAAGATCCAAAAACTCACAAGTGATCATAATTGGGTGATATAGTCAGGGCCGGTCCATACATTTTAGATGTCCGGGGCGAATTACAATAAAAGGGCCCTTTTTATATAATTTTTAGACATTTTTCGTAAAATTTTATAATACTTTCGTATAAATTTGTTCTTGTTATAATATTAAGATACGAAGAATTTATAAAATAATTTGCTAAATTTAACTTAATTACATACGTAAAATTTGGTGCTATCATCATATAACAATGTATGAATAAAAGAAATAAGATTTTTTTAAATGCATATGCCGTATATTTTAAATCTAATAAAAAGTAACCAATATTGGTAGGATTTGAACCCAAGACCTCTTTAATAAAGATAAGAATACTATTCCACTAGACCAACTTGTAATTTATGATGTTTTAAACACTCTTTTATATATACTACATTTTAAAAAATTTGGGCTCCTAAAAATTATGGGCCCTGGGCTTGCGCCCACCCTGCCCCACCCTCTGGGCCGGGCCTGGATATAGTGATTTGAAAGAAGTTTTAACATTAAGGATTTAAGATGGCATTCGATTTATCAAATACTCTGTCGTAGGTACGCATTCTCTCCCAAAATCAATGGGCAAGTTACCTTGGAAATGAAGAGCTTGGGCTGCATTTAGAATGTGTCGGTGTTTATGCCCTATCCGACTATTTTGTAGTGGTGTCCATGCAGAAGAGGTTTGGAAAACTATATCATTTTCAAGTAAGTAAGTTTGCATACAAGTGAATTTTGTTTCGTTATCACTACGAAAGCTTATCACTTTCTTCCCAAATTGTCTTTCAACATAAGCAAAAATTTGAATAAGCATTCTCATAACAACTTTCTTATCAACAAGCAAAAAGATCCAAACAACACGAGTAAAATTATCCATACTAGTTAAAAAATAATGAACACCGCAAGAAGAGGCCTTTACATAAGGTCCCCAAATATCACAATGTATCAAATCAAAACAATTTTCACAATTTTATGACTTGACGAAGAACTAGTACGTGATTGTTTTGTGCATTGATAAACGTCACTTGCATTATTTAGTTTTCAAATACACGGATTACCCACAACTTTTGAAAAGAGGATGTGTACTTACCACGAAGGCTGCCCAAGCCGTTTGTGGAAGAAGATCGCACCGTGCCATAGACGTCATCATCCAAGCCCATCAAGAATTGATCAACAAAGGACGTCTCTCTTGTTTTTGAAGTCTGAAATGTAGATCACAATTGCATCTTATACACGTGCATATGGTAATCGGATCATATTGGCTTAGATCCTCCCACAAGCACTTCAACTTTCCATAATATATTACAATCGGCATCCCTAGCTAGCTGCTTCGTCTCATAATGCTCACATTTTAACTGGTAGATTCTTGGTCAATTGATAATTGAGAAGCAGTCGTTGATGTCGTCCCATAAAATGTTTTGCATTCTCCCTGCAAAAGATCGTTGATCGGGGGCTCCATTCAATCGTATTCAAGATCCATGAGACCACCATTGAATGCATAAGATCCATGAGACTAAATATTTCCTTATGTTCAATTCCAAAATATTCCAAACTTAGAGAATCACACATAATTAATCTCTACATGTACTAAACAAGTCTGCTAACGTACATACTACCGAAACGGTCATGATCGAAAACGTTATTTTGAATTAGTCTCCAAATCCGGGAGCACAATGATGACTCATAAATGTATTATAATCCATATCATGAATTTAATTCTTCATTTACCAATCTCTCTCGCAAGTCGCAATAGGCATTGAATATCTTTCTTGAAAGGAACGTCGATCGTACATGTATAGCCCTTCTCTATGTCGGATTATTTCTTAATTAGGTTAATCATCATGATCCAAAAGGTCAAATGTATAATCACCATGAGCTCATTCAACATCAAGTTTAATACCCAAAAATCAACAAAGTTTATTATTTTTTTCAATTTAATATCAAAATCAAATCAAGGATGAATTACATTTACATATGTATGGATTAGATCGATAATATAGTCGTTTTCATCAATGACACACCAATCGATCTACTGGCTTACTTCCAACATGAACATGCCATCTCCGACAGTTGATATCCATTCAAGTTTTATTTTTTACAAGTAAAATCCCATTTATTATCTTAGTTATGAGATGGCTATTCTCCCTCTCAAACACGAGGCTTAATTTTTAGAAGACACATATGTGAATAGACCGGAAGAAATAAATTAATCGCATAAAGAGCTTTTTTAAGGCGGATTTGCAGGGGTAACTGAATTTTAGTAAATATGAACATTGTTTATTAAATTAATATTTTTAAATATGCTTTATAATTCCATTTTAGAGAATAATTTAAATATATATTATTTCTAAATTTAATATTTTTTATAGAAAAATATGTGCCCATAAATACATATTTAAAAAACCGTTTTATTATTAATATGGGTAACGTACTTATATAGACAACAATTGAGAAACCCTTATGCCAATTTATCCATAACAAAATATATGATTGAAAATTCACGTTAACTAATTTTAGATAACTAAAAATAAAAATCAATTAATTTTAAAACGATTAGTGAACTATCAATAATATAGTAATCTAATATTGTTGTCATTATCCATAGTTGCACTTTTTAGATTTAAAACTACATAAACTTTGACATTCTTGTAGGGTTCATTCGCAATGGACACCTGGTTGTTTAGCTCACCCGAAACCGATCGATCGTATCTCCCGAAATTAATTGTTTGTAATATCATACGGTGAAACGAAATTTCTCTGTGAATTAATACAAATATAATTAGCCACGATTGTATCACATGTTTGACTTTAATATCGATCATTTTGGACAGTACTAAATTGACTAGTTAGAGTTTCCCTTTCATTCTTAGGAAAGGAGAGGATGAGGAGTGGTGTTAATGAATTTTGTATGACATGTGTCATACATGTTTTGTTACTTAGTTAAGCTTTGAAAGCTATGTGCGCCTATGCAATTTTGTATTCACGGAATCTCCAATAAAAGGTTGCTTACATCCTTATAGCTACATATATAGGATGATTAACTTAAAAAGAACAAAAAAAAAATTGGTCAAAAACTAGTTAACATTCTCCTTACTTCTTTACAAAAAAATGGATCATTAGAAATCAATCGAGAAATAACCATATCCCTAACATCAACAAAAATAATAAGAGACCTAATATCATCATGCAGAATAAAGAAAATATGAAAACCAAACTCAAAGTAGAAGCAAGATTAGCTAAACGGTTAGCAACACAATTTGATTTCCTATAGACGTGAATAAAATGGATTAATTAGATCCTTATAAGAAAGCCATGGCATATATACCACGGACAAAAGTACGTAAATGCTTATCCAAAGTCCCTTTAGTAAAGAAGCCAACACAATTCTTGCAAACCGGTGACCTCCCTTGCATAAATGTGGACAAGTCTTTCTACCAAAAAAAAAAATGTGGGCATGCAAGTCGAGGCCAGCTCCGATTCTTCTTAATTGTTGGAACAATGGTTGTTCCATGGTTTCTCTTAGTTTTGATGATAACAAACTTAGTTAATATAACTTGCTTCTTCATGTAAGTGTTTCAGGAAAACAGGTACATAGTCACGAGTGACGGAACATTGTGAGGAACGATGGAGGGAACGAGTGACAGATTTAGGAAGCGCGTCTCAGAAGGAACGCGGCTTTCTATTAATGGCAAGTTACCCGATCTTCTGCGAGCAATCTTCTACGAAACTACGACAGTTGTAGGCGGTTGCTTGAGGAGATCAAAGGAAGGATAAGATCAAGCTCCACACGATCTTATCTAAAGAGATCCGATATCATTCGGTTTTGGCAAGAATCGTCATGGTTGAGGGTCGGAAATCACAAACCATACTTTCTCCTTATTGTGTGGGATTTGTTAAGTGGAATATCTGCGTAATTAGGCAAGAATTACGTATGAGATCAGACTTGACATATCTTATAAATAGCTAGGTTATAGGTACGGTTTAAGTGTGGTTGTAGACGACGAACTTGGAGAGAGAGCTTTTCAAGTGTACGAGTGTGTGTTTTTTTCCGGTGAAGAATCCACAAGTATGTCAGTAGATTACTTTGATTTAGGTTTACACTTAGGGTTGTAGAAGTCTAGTTGGTTGAACTTTGGTTTGTGCCTTAGTTACCAGGGAACATGACTTGTTTTGTAATCGTTGAAACTTAATAAAAGTATTCTATTGAAAATCCTCTGAGAAGGAGTCTCAAAGGTAGAGGTTTTTTCTTTCTACGACTTGTTGGTCGGACAGAAAGTTTTCTTCTCTAAATTATGTGTTCTTATTGTTTATTTCCGTTGTCCAGGGAACATTACTAGTTCCCTGACTTGTTACTAACCCGTCACGATCCAACAATTGGTATAAGAGCAGGTTTGCTCTAGATTGTGTGTTAGTGCATGAATACAGAATGACTTCAAACAACACTCACAACGTCGGAATTGGAAACAAGAAGCCTCCACTGCTTGTTGCTGGAGAGTATGACCACTGGAAGATCCTCTTCGCTTCATGGCTCAAAAGCAATGACTACCAAGCCTGGACGGTCATTGAGGATGGAGACTATGTCATTCCTGCGGACAAGAAGAACAAGAAGTCCGAATGGGGACCAACTGAATGGTCAGGAATGGAGAAGAACTACAAGGCACAAATGTTTCTGAACAATGCCTTGGGCGCTGAAGATCTGCTGAGGGTGGTAAACTGCAAAACCGCTAAAGAGGCATGGGCTGCACTTGAGCAAATGCACATCGGCAGTATAGATCTGAAGGAAATCCATCAAAAGGAAGCCAAGAAGGAGTTCTATAACTTCCAAATGAAAGATGGTGAAACCATTATCACCTACCAATCTCGGTTCGAGGCATTGGTGAATCACATTAATCATCTTGGTATCGAGAAGGACATCACACAATCGGATAAAATCTCTACGATTATTGATGGTCTTGGTCCTAAGTATGTGGTTACCAGAGGCTTGCTCTGAAAATCCAATCACAAAAACATGCACTCTTCATGAAATCTTTGGGAAGCTGACAGAGTACGAGCGATATGAGACAATCAAAAGTAATACCTCAAGTTATAAAAGGGTATTGCTCTCAAAGTGGAGAAGGCCATTGAGAACATTACTGTCGGAAGAGGAGTGTATACCACAGAGGAAGACTCTGATGTGGCTCTCATAACAAAAACAATGAGGGCATTCTACAAGAGAGGCAAGAAGCAAGGAGCCTTGAAGGAAAAAGAAAAGGTCAATTCTGAGAAAAAGGAGATCAAGGACGTTACCTGCTATAATTGTCAAGAAAAGGGTCACTATGCTAAGAGTTGTCCCAAAGGTAACGAATCTAGGAACGAGAAGAAAAAGGCCTACATCGCTGTATGGGATCTTCATTCAGATGATGAATCTGAGTCTAAGATTTGTGCCATGACTCTGAAGACCAAAGATGTCGACCAAGAGATAACTCCTGAACAATACCTTGCTAGTTTAGAGCATGCTAAGCAACCTGATCTTGTCATTCTTGTTAAAAAGCTTTTTGAAGATAATTTGAAGATGCAAGAGGAAATAGAAACTGTTGATGAGAAATGTCTTAATCTTGAAGAAAAATTATCAGAGTCTACTGTTACTAACGTTGTTCCTTGTCTAGAATGTGAAGATCTAAAGAAAGATATTAAAATTCTCACAAAAACCAATAACGAACTTAGAACGGATTTGCTTATCTATAAACTCAAAGCAAAGGAATTAGAGAATAAGCTTAATAAACGAACTCAGATTGTATTTAATCCGGCTAGGTGTGGTATTGGTTATGGTAAAGATAAATCTGAATATCCTCCTGATGGCCTTAGCTTTCAAGAGAAGATGGAAAGAAAAGCTAGGCAACTTCAATCCGCTAGAGATAAAGTCACGTATCTAGAGGGTAGGGTCAAAATTCTTGAGAGTAATTTAAATGATAACTCTAAGTGGTATTCTGGAAAAACGGCTCATAAGATATATCTAAAACAGTCTCAAGGGAACCAACACAGAGTTCCTTCCAAGGAATGTACCCTCCAAAAACCACATCCTAAACGCTATCTCAGCGAATATTATAGGGTGTGCTATTACTATGGTGGGGGAGGTCGTGTTCAAAAGGACTTTAAGGTTAGATTAGAAGTGTCTAACAAACAGGTTCAAAACTAGAATACAGGGAACAACAAGAAACAGTGGTGTGGTGAGAAAAATCAAGGGTATGACAAATCTCATCAGAACAAAAAGAAACCAGCTCAACAATCACAAAAAAGCAAGATTCTAAAACTAATAAAGGGAAAAACCATGTTGATCCCTCAAATATTGCTTCTAGTTCCAAGAGTCCACAGAAACCTACTTTAGTTCAATCTCAAATTTATCATTCTGTGAGCTCTGATAACCGACCCGGGAAGGCTAAGCAGTCATGGGTCGTTAAAACGTGATTTCTTTCTTACAGGTTGAAGTGAGGGGGAACATCCGCTGGATCCTTGACAGTGGGTGTTCATGTCACTGACAGGGAACGAGAGTATTCTGTCCTCACTTCATATCAATGTTGGAGGAAACATTTCCTTTGGCAACAACAATCAAGGAGAAATCATTGGAATAGGTGAAGTCAAGCTAAATGATAAAACCAACGTTAAAGACGTGAGCTTAGTGAAAGATCTTGGTTACAATGTGTTGAGTATTGCTCAGCTTTGTGACCAAGGGAGCAACGAGGTTTCATTTACCTCAGATGGATGTACGATCAAGAACAAAAATTCAAATTTTATGGTCCTGATGGGAAAGAGGCGCAACAATGTGTATTTTGTTGACTCAAGTTTCCAACCACAAGAAGAGCTATGCTTTGTTACAGTAGCTGATAAGACCGATCTTTGGCATAGGAGGTTTGGTCACGCACATCGTCGAGGAATTCACAAGCTCTACTCACAAAATCTAGTGATAGGACTTCCCAAAGTTCTTATAGAAAAGGAAAGCTTGTGTGAAGAGTGTGTGAAAGCGAAACAAAGCAAGTAATCTTTTCAGCCAAAGTTTTCGATTAGCACCTCTCATCCCCTTGAGATGGTCCACATGGACTTGTGTGGTCCCATGTGGGTGAGAAGTCATGGAGGTAGCAGGTACATTTTTGTAATTGCTGATGATTTTACTATATATACATGGACTCTCTTTCTAGGTTCCAAAGATGAGACGTTCATGGCATTCAAAAGATGGATCAAGAAGGTAGAAACATCAACAGGACATAAATTGAAGGCTATCAGGTCGGACAACGGAACAAAGTTCAAGAATTCCATGTTCCATAGCTATTGTGATGAACATGGAGTGTCTCAAAACTTTTCTGTGCCGAGGACTACTCAACAAAATGGTGTAGCAGAAAGAAAGAAGGGAACACTGCAAAATATGGCTCGTACTATGATGTTGGCAAGTAACTTGCCTCGGTCCTTTTGGGCTGAGGCAGTCGGTACCGCTTGCTACATCATTAACCGAGTCATTATACGTTCCAACTTTTCTAAAACTCCATATGAACTATTCAAGGGAAGAAAGCCAAATATTTCCCACTTGAAAGTCTTTGGATGTAGGTGCTTTATTCATAACAACGGAAAAGACGAGCTAGGCAAGTTTGTTCCAAGGAGTGACGAAGGCATCTTTCTAGGGTATGCATCCAACAACAAGGCTTACAAGGTGTTCAACAAAAGGACTAAGAAGTTTGAACAAAGCATTCATGTTGTCTTTGATGAGTCCAAAAATGGAGGGAACCTGTCAAGTAACGAGAACGTACTGAAGGTTCTAATACAGACACAGATGATGAAGTTGATCCAGATTCAAGTACATAAGCTCAAAATGAAGAAGTCACCCCTCCTAATCTGGATGGAGATGACACAGAAGGCACTTTGTTTCCTGAAGATGATACTCCACAAAATGAAGATCATGTGATAGATCAAGCGGAAGGAACATCTCCTGGAACGACACATCAACATGAACAAGAGGAGTCAAGAACAGATCCCACTCAAATCGAAGTCAGAAACTATCATCAAAAGAGGGATCATCCTTTTGACAACATCATCACTCCATACGATAAAGGTGTACTTACTCGTTCTTCTATTAAGAATTTTTGTGCTTTCAATGCGTTTATCTCTCTTGCAGAGCCCAATAATGTGAAGGAAGCATTAAAAGACCCGGACTGGATAGTTGCTATGCAAGAGGAACTACACTAGTTTGAGAGGAACAAAGTATGGAGATTGGTTCCCAAGCCAAAGCACAAAATGGCTATAGGAACAAAGTGGGTATTCAGAAACAAACTTGATGACACCGGAGTTGTCACAAGGAACAAGGCAAGGCTTGTAGCAAAAGGGTACAATCAACAAGAAGGGATTGACTATGATGAAACGTACGCTCCTGTTGCAAGAATAGAAGCCATCCGTCGTCTATCGCCAATGCTGCTCACAAGGGATTCAAATTATATCAAATGGACGTGAAGACAGCATTCCTGAATGGGTACCTACAAGAGGAGGTTTATGTGTTGCAACCTCCAGGGTTTGGAGATTTTGATCGTCCTGGACATGTCTACGTACTGGATAAGGCCCTCTATGGTCTTAAACAGACTCCTTGTGCTAAGTATGATAGATTCGCTCAGTTTCTATTAGCCAATGGATATAGATGTGGTGTGATCGACAAGACGTTGTTCCTAACGGAACAAGACGGTGAGGTTTTAGTAGTTCAAGTTTATGTTGATGATATTATATTTGGGTCTACTAACCCTAAACTTGTAGAAAGCTTCAAGAACCTAATGAGAAGTGAGTTTGAGATGAGCATGATCGGTGAACTCACTTTCTTTCTAGGTCTACAAGTGGTACAAAGTGATGAGGGAATGAAGGTACATCAACAAAAGTACATCAAGGAGCTATTGAAGAAGTATGGTATGGATTCTACGAAATCTTTTGATACTCCTATTTCTCCTAATACTCGTCTTGATCCTGACCTTAATGGTGTTGATGTTGATCAAACGATGTACCGTGGCATGATTGGTTCCCTATTGTACCTAACGGCCAGTCGGCCAGATATTATGTTCAGTGTGTGTCTCTGTGCTAGATTCCAAGCTAATCCTAAAGAAACACATCTGAAAGAAGTGAAGAGAATCTTGCGCTACTTGAAAGGGAACGATGGGTTGTGTCTATGGTATCCAAGACATAACTCGTTCCATCTTGTCGGATTCTCGGATGCAGATTTTGCAGGTCACTTGGTAGATAGGAAGAGCACATCAGGCATGGCCCAATTTCTTGGCCCTTTCTTGGTGTCTTGGGGATCGAAGAAGCAAAATTTGGTTGCTCTTTCAACGGCTGAAGCGGAGTATTTCGCAGCAGCCGCCTCTTGTTCCTAGGTATTGTGGTTAAAACAACAACTGGTGGATTTTGGTATGTCTCTTGGAACTATCCCTATCCTATGTGATAATACAAGTGCAATCAATATCTCCAAGAATCTTGTGCATCATTCTAAAACCAAACATATAGATATTCGACATCATTTCTTAAGAGATAATGTTGAAAATGGTTTTATCAAGATGGATCATTGTAGGACTGAAAATCAAGTGGCATATATTTTTACCAAGGCTTTGGACAGAAAACCCTATGAGCATCTGAGGATGTTGCTAGGAATGATTTCCTTGGAGTAAACAAGTCTCGGTCCTCTGTTCCCTCGGTGCCTGACTAAAGAGGTAACCTCTCAGGGAACTACGTATCATTTGACTAATTTTCTAATTGCTTATATCTTTCCTCTATGCATAGATGTTGTATATATTAGAAATTGTTTAAGTGTTGCATGCTAAAATGAACTGAAACTAAATTGTTTACATCCAAGATCTTCTTTTAGCCTAAAATAACCAACTTGATCTATTCTATCCCTCACTTGAAGCCGAAATGATAGTTGGTTAAAAGTTGTCCCTTAGCCTGGTCCAAGCAAATGTTCCCTATGAACCCCCTTTGATTACCTTAAACGGGGAATAATTGTTTGGATGTCAAAAATATTCCAAGCCCACAAAAAGTTTGAATGGAACGTCTCTTGTCCCTTGTCTGTTCAAACAAAGCCTTTTATCCACTCATGGTAACGAGGTAAGGAACTAGTGGTTTGGAAATAGTGTCATTTAAATAAACGTCTTTGATTACAATTGAAGATTTTTATGGAAAGTAATAGACATCAATCAGTTCAGAGAACGCAACAGAGTTATAGCCGTTGTGACTGTTAGATTGAAAAATCCAGCCGTTGCATAGTGCTTTTGCAGGGAATGATAGGACGTTTGGCGCAGTCGAGAATTAATGGCGGTGTAATTTCATCATATGGAAACTCTTAGCCGTTAAGATTTGGATAGAAAATCTTGGGAAGATTACGATCTTTATCAACAAGGAAAGAGGTGTGCTTTATAATCCCTTCTCTCGGTCATTTTTTTTATCGCATCTTTGTTTTTACCTTCCAAAACCCTAATCTTCTTCAAGCTTCAAACTTTCTTCTCTTCTGCTTCAATGGCTTCCTCTTCAAACACCCCTGTCCTCAACTTTGATGGCCTCGACGCCTCCGAGATCGAAGCTCTTCAAGCTCGACTCGAATCCCTCAAAAAGGCAAAGCTTTCCTCACCCTCTCCCATTTCCAAGCTTGAAACTCAGTTTGATGTTGTAGCCAACATCGGAGTAGAGGCCGCTGCTAAGGTTTCTAGTGAGAAGGAGACTCTTCCTGAGGAGTCTGAAAAGGATCCATCCATGGTTCCTTTTGTAACACCCCCATTTTACAACATTGGGTATTACCGCCAGTGGCCTCAGATTTTACCATCCAAAGTCACCCAAGGCTTATATAGAATAATAAAATGCGGAATTTAAACATACTTATGTAAATAAAAGATGCTTCCGAAGAAGACTTTGTTCTTACAACCCAAATCACATCATTAAAACTTGTTCGAAAATTACAATTCATAAAAGAAACGGTCTTTAAAACATAATGTAAATAAACTAAAGGGAGATTTGATTACATCTTGAAACTTCTTGCCCTTCCTTTGCTCTTCACCTTACACCTTGTGAATAGTCCTAAGTTTGACATAATTCGCAAGGGGCGAGAATATGCCAGGCAAACATGCGGAAAAGAAGAATTAGTCTAATAGACTAAACAAGCGGGAATGGAAACTTCCCAAGGGTAATTCGGTAATTTGAGTAATGGCGAGTAAGATAACAACGGGTTGTGTTTTACGATAGGGTTTATTTATGTGGGGTTTAACGGTACGAGGAAGAGCGTATCTTTAAGCGAAGATAGCTCGTCAATCGAGAGAAGAACTACGAGATTGTAGACTTCTTTTAGAATTTAGATTATGTTGGGAACGTTATTAATTTATACAAGTTAAAAACCTCTCGCGCCCTGAGCGGACCGAGAGCCGGATCGATCATTTGAGACCGGTCCGGTTTTGGTATCTTAAGTGTGCCTTAGGCACTTATCTTATGGTGTCGAAAAGTATTCGATTTCATTAATGATTCTTTTAAAGGGGTGGGGGCTAGGATGGCCCGATCCACCAAGGGGAAACCCAGTTTCCCGGCACTTAGCCAGAGTGCGCTCATCCCTCCTTCCAATCGGAGCGGATAGGATCATGATCCTGAAAGTCGTACTTCAAACACGTAGGCACTTACGACTTAGTAAGATTATATAGAGGCGTGGGTTATTCCGCGCCCCTTACTAGTCCGTTTGACGTGATCTCTGAACGAGATCATAACAACCAAGGTCACAATCATACTAGCATAAATAGTCCTATCAAACGATAATAACGAACTATACTAACAATGGTCATTATATCTAACAATCGATATTTCCTAGGTTTATTTGTTACTTAGCACACAAGTTGTTCCCAACATTGAGAATTTCACGAAATGATGAAAGGTCACAAGCGGGAATTTCCACTTGCCTTAGTTCTGACGATGATAGATTTAGTGATAAGACGGAGGTGTGGTTTGTAACCTCGAATGAGAATCCCGACCTATCGACACGGAATTCATGAACGGTTCATAAATACGAATTCTTTCAAGGTTCGGATTTCTCACATGTACTTAGTATAAAAATGGAATTCTAAATTATTATGATAATAATTTAGGTGGCTAATATAAAATAATAATTTTCCTTTATTATTATTTTAATTTCATAATATCCTTTTATTCCTTTAAAACAAAACTCATTGATTATTCAAAATAGTTTTAAAGTCATTTATTCTACAAGGAATATTTTATCAACGATGCATTCTTAATAAACTCTTATTTAACTATAGGAATTACATTTGAAAAAAAAATAGAGATAGGATACTACTAGGTTATTTCTTAGTAACTTTCCATAAATAGAAATTCCTATTTACTATATAAGGTAAGCTTTCTAAAACTTATCATAATATAAAATAAATATTCTTATTTATTTTATTTCGAAATTTCTTCCCATAATTTATCTATAGTTATATGATCATGGTATAAAATATTTAATCTTCTCCTTATAGTATATTTTTATGATATTCTAAGCCCCAAAATAATATTTTCCTATATTTTACAATATCTTTCTAGGTGAGATATTTTTATATACTTAGCAACATAAGGTTACAATTTATCTTGTAATTATTTTATTGTCATAACTCTTGTACTTGCAATAAAGGTTTATGCCATATAGAAAATTCTTTACACTTAGAATTAAATGAAACTAATATTATATTAAATTATTAATATAACTAACATTACTCTACTTAATTTCATAAAGTTTTGATATCATCTACTCTTAGAGCTTAGTACCATTATACTTGGAAAAAAAATCATATATTTTGATAAGGGTCATATTTAACATTGAGATAAATTCATAGGCTACTAAATTCATGAAAATACTTTTATAAGGTCTTCTTAGAATTTATTTAAATAATAATGTCTTTACTTATCATATCATAATATAATAATTTAACCATAGTTTATTTAATGGATTTATTCCCTTCTTTCAACTAGTAATATTTACCAAGTACCTCTTGGTCTAGTGGTAATTGGCACTAGGTCGCTTAAGCATTTGTCCAGAGGTCTCGAGTTCGAGACTCTCTAGCGGTGTGTATGCAGCAAAGAGGCTTGGGAGGAGCAACACCCCTAACGGGGTCCAACCGAACTCCGGTCCGGACGTAGGCACAAACTCCAACTAGTAATATTTACATAATATTTTTATAAGTCTAACAATTTTGCAAAACAATTCTATTTAGTCTTTTTAATTTTAATAGCACATTTTAATAACATAAATAAAATTAATAAATTACAAAAAATAGAATTAGGGGTTTTTAGAATTTACTGTAATTCTTGCCTGTGTTACAGAACACAGAGGAAGAGAGGGTAGAGGGGGTCGGCGGTGATGGCGACGGCGGCAGGGGCTCCGACGGCAGGGGGCGGCGCACTGGAGGGGGCGGCGGCCGTCGGTGGAGGCGCCGGTGGTCAGGTGTGGTGGCCGGCGGTCCAAAGGAGGGAAGGGAGGAGCTCTTTGGTGGGATTTTTGAAGGAAGAATCAAGCTTGAGGGGCTGATTTTTGGGGGATTTGAGAGCAAATTTGTAATGAGAAGAAGGAGGAATGAGAGATGTGAGTTCCATGGCTGATTTGATGCCCCTTTTATTGGCCAAGAGATGGAGCTTGAGATCCATGACCATGGGGGAGGGCCAATGGATGAAGAGGAGGAAGAATGGTGATTGGGGAGGGTTGTTGGATGGTGATGCAAGCTTGGTGATGTAAGCTTGATGATGTCATGGCTAGAGTTATAGAGTATGGTGGAAAGAAGAGCATGCAATGACCCTTTTTCATTCTACGTTAATTGCATCAGACAAAGTCTGACTACTTTTTGAAGAAGAAGAAGAAGAAGGAGATTTATTATAAAAAGGGTGGGTAAAAGTGTAAGCAATTGCAAATGGTCTAGCGGATTAAGGAGGTTGGGTGTGTGAGTGTAATGCAAGAGGTCTCGGGTTCAAGTCCCGGCTCTTGCATTCTTTTTGTTAGATTTTTAAAGGGATTTTTATGCCTTGATGTAATACCTTTTTATTTAAATAAAATCAAGCTTTTATAAGGTATTATTTTTATTTGATGCCTCTTTATTTATTCAAAACTCCTACAATATTATATTAGAATTTTCTTGAATTGAATTTACTTGAAAATTCTCTTTTAAAAGAGAAAGTAGAGGTTATGATATATTAAAATTCTCTCTTTATTTTGAGAAAAGTATTTATAAAAATTAAATATTATATTATTTTTGGTTTAAAAACCTTGGAATATTGCGGATATTACAATAGTACCTCCTTAAATTAGTTTCGTCCCCGAAATTAGAGAAAAGTAGGGCGGTACTGGAATGTAGAGACAGAAGCAATTACAAAACTCACGACTTGTGAGGATGCTACGGGGTCTAGTACCCCCTTAAAAAGAACATACTAGTGATGCTTAGGAAGACATTAACTCGGGAAAACGTCTCTGCATATCTTGCTCGGTTTCCCAGGTTTCCCAAGTTGTACCCTCGTTGCCATCTTTGGACCAGAGTACTCGGACTAAAGGTACTTCTTTGTTGCGCAATTGCTTAACTTGGTACTCTACAATCTTGAGTGGTTTCTCCTCATAGGTGCCATCCGACTGGATTTCGACGTCGTCGAAGTTGATTACATGTGATTCATCGGGCACATACTTCCTTAGGAGTGACACGTGGAACACATTGTGAACGGGGTGAGCTGAAGGTGGTAAGGCAACCCGATAAGCTAGGTTGCCAACCCTTTCTAGGATCTCAAAAGGTCCTACATAACGAGGGTTGAGCTTGCCTCGTTTCCCGAAGCGAAAAACGCCCTTCGAGGGAGATACTTTGACGAAAACCTTGTCTCCAACCACGAACTCGATGTCTCGTCTCTTCAAGTCGGCATAGGATTTCTGTCGACTCTGAGCAGTCAACATTCTTTGGCAAATAAGGGCCACCTCGGAAGCAGTCTTTTCAATCAAATCTGGACCTAGAAGAATCTTGTCTACATTGTCGTCCCAACAGAGTGGGGAACGACACTTCCTGCCGTACAAAGCTTCGAAGGGAGCCATCTTGATGGTAGAATGCCAGCTATTGTTGTATGTGAATTCTATGAGGCTTAAGCTGTCATCCCAACTTGTGGTGCGATCTAGCACGCAGGCTCGAAGCATGTCCTCAAGAGTTAGGATGGTCCTTTCAAATTGACCATCGGTTTGAGGATGAAAAGTTGTGCTAAACTTCAGTTCTGTATCCATGGCCTGATGTAACTCTTTCCAAAAAGATTCCATGTACCGACCGTCTCGATCGGAGATGATCGTCTTCGGGGTTCCATGGAGGCGGACTATTTCCTTGATGAAGACTGTTGCCAGCTTTGGAGCTTTCCACGTCTTTTGGATAGCGATGAAATGAGCGCTCTTGGTAAGCCGATCTACAATGACCCAGATTGAGTCTTTCTGCTTTTGAGTCTTAGGTAGATCAGTTACGAAGTCCATTGCTATATCCTCCCATTTCCATTCTGGTACGGGGAGGGATTGCAATTTTCCTCCAAGCCTTCGGTGCTCGATTTTCACTTTCTGACAAACTAAGCACTTGGATATAAACTCTGCGACTTCTTGTTTCAAATTTGGCCACCAGAAGTTTCTTCGTACATCTTTGTACATTTTACTTGCTCTTGAGTGAACGGAATAGGCAGATGCGTGGGCTTCTTTCAGGATGATCTTTCGAAGCTCGTCCACCGCTGGCACACAAATCCGGTTTCTGAACCAAAGGGAGCCGTCATCTTGAATGACGAACCCAGGTGCCTTGCCTTCTTGTACTTCGCCGCTTATTCTGATCAGCATGATGTCATCAGTCTGCTTTTCCTTGATCTCGGTTAGTAAGTTGGATTGGATCTCCAAAGTGTTTAGACAACCTTGTTGTCTTCCAAACCAGACCTTGATGCCTTCTCTGATCAGTTCTTGTTGTAACTTTGGTTGGGCCGTTAGCATTGCGACCAGACCCTCTTGTTGGGTCTTACGACTGAGGGCATCGGCTACGACGTCAGCTTTGCCTGGATGGTAGAGCAGCTCGATGTCGTAGTCCTTTAGTAGTTCCAGCCATCTTCTCTGCCTCATGTTTAGTTCCTTCTGAGTGAACACATATTTCAAACTCTTGTGATCGGTGAAGATCTGACATTTGACACCGTACAAGTAATGTCGCCAAATCTTCAAGGCGAACACTACTGCTGCTAGCTCAAGGTTGTGCGTCGGATAATTCACACTAGTACACAAACGTTAATTAATACCGGTTTTTTTATGAAGCGGATATCGGTTTTTCCTCCATCGTTAATCTTGTCGTAATAAATTCTCGGATACCGGTTATTTAAAAACCGGTATTAATGTTTGGCGGATACCGGTTATTTAAAAACCGGTATAAATGTTTGGATACCGGTTTTTAAAAAACCGGTATGAATGTCTGGATACCGGTTTTTTAAATAACCGGTATGAATGTTTGGTTTTGAAAAAAAAAATATAATTACCCAAATCGGTTCAAACGATGTGCCACTATAAAAAAATATAAATAAATATATAAAACAAAAGGTCAAAGACATACAAAGGAGCTGATAGCCTATAACTATCATAACACTACAAGATCAAAGGTCAACGATATACAAATGAGTCGTCTTACTTTTGCTTCTAAGAAGTGGTAGATCCTTGTTCACTTTCCCTTTAATCAAATGGACAAAAAAAGAAAGCATAATCAGCATACCAAGAGAAACCTTGACAAGAAAGCATTAATCCTAAATGAAATCTAAGATCAGTCCATAATGTCTTTACCATTAACCCAATCGCAATTGATCAATAATGAAGATTAACAAAAAAATCATATGGCCCAAGAAGACAAATTACCTTATCATAGCAAAGCACTATATAATCTTTTCCAAAGTGATAATCTATTTTTTTGATGTCAATTGCCTTGTTAAGTGATGCTCAAATAACAACCTATCAAAACACAACCTAAAGAAGAAATTGGACTAAGTCTAGTTATGAATAGAAGATCGATGGAAAAATCAATTTTTAATTGGAGAATTCACTTCACTCCTGTCAAAATACAGCCTAAAGAAGTTCGAACTACACAACATCAAGGGTTTCAAACTAAAAATGAATGCATACAGAGAACTCCCACCAACTTTACAAACCCTCTCAATCCTAGAACCAACCTATTTTCCTTTGTCCCCTCAACTCTTCATATATATATATATATATATATAGATTAAGTTGCTTGAGAGAAGCAACATCTCCAATTTCTTTAATAATGCTCCCATTCATCTGATTTTGGCTTAAATCATGAACATCTCAAATTAAAAACCTACACCTCCCTCACTCAAATGTAAATCCAATATCCAATCATGGAAAATGCAACACATTTTTACCTTGAAAATTCAGTAAGTTAATTAAGTTCCAGTTTAGAGATACATTTAAATTAAGGTACCTTTCTCCTCCTTTTTCTTCTTGTCTCCCTTGGCCTTGTGAAGCTTCCCTTTCCCTTCTTTCGGAGCCATTGTTGAATTCCAAATACTAAGATGAAGAAAATGATTGGCTACACTATTAATTTTTGACGGCACAACTACATAACAAAATCAATTGATGAGCTCACTCAAACCAACCAAACATGCATATAATTAATTGCAACTAAAGACTATAGAAAAATTCATAGTTTGCATGATTTGCACCTTAACTCTCATCAAAGAAAATCAAGTCACTGAAACTCACAAAAGCACAATCCATTGCACAAACACCATTCTTAATACTAATGATACTAGTTCACCACTTCACCATTCTCACCAATTACAATTATATAAAGGCTATTCAATCATAAAAGAGGCTTCATTACTCTAATCTAAAATCAAGATAATCTTACCAAACAAAAGCACTCAAGTGCAAATAAAGATAATTGTTCTTAATAGAGTTCAAGTGATGGAGAACACATGAAGCAGACATGCATTTCAAAATCATAAACTCAATTAGCACTAATGTATGCATTCTCTTGTGCACTAATGTATGCATTCACAGTAATTGGATGTTACAATGCCCAAATTTGCATCACATTATTCAGAAAAAGACCCTAAACCCAGATAAAAAAAATGAATGTGTTTCTTAAAATGAAGTGTTGTTCATTGCTGCAACTAAATAAGAACTCATCTGTATGTCTAAAGCTAAAATTATGGATAAAGTTGATTATGGAAAACCACAAATAATGATCATCATTTAATCAATTCCTTCTTAAAATACTTCGAAGAATGATTAGCATCTTATAAAAGCAACTTTTATTCACTTGAAACTTCTCAGCACATAATGTGTATATATTATGATGACTTCAGAACAAGACGCTAAACCCAGATAAAAAAAATCGTTAAAAATCATTGGTTCCCATTTCATCCAATCAAATTCAAGATTTTAGTCAGTGATGTTAAACCAAACATGGCCTAATTAGAAAAAAATGGGAAATGAAAGGACTATTTAAGCACCTGGATTTCTCACACGAGATGTCATTCCAATATCTTCTTCTATCATATATGCGTGTGATTTTCAGCCCCTTCCATGAGACGCTCATACACATCTTCCCACTTCTCTTTTTCAACCACAACTCCTGGACAAAATTCAACTTGTCAATAATCAATTCCCCAATTGGACATGCCAAAAATATCAAGACTAGCTATCATCATAAAGTTTAAAGCTCAAATTACAAACTTAATAATCTTCTAGTAGAACTAGATCAATTTTAACTCTAATTTCACATGCTTTTATACATAATATATTACAACTTCAATTCTAATTTCCCAAGTATACTCGACTAAGGTATCATGTAGAAGCTACACATGATAAAAGGATTTGAATCCTCTTTTTAATACACATGTTTTCATTGGTAATCAAATTTGACCAAACTAAAGAAAGTCAGATATCAAGAAATCAAACAAAACAACTTTAAACATGTTGAATGGTTATTAATCTGATATAGCCTTGATTTAAGTCACATTCAGATTGCTGAATCAAAGATAATCGAGAAATCGAAGATCCTTGGTGAATCAAAGATTGTTGCTCAATCAAACACAACAACTAATCAAATCAAAGATGCTTGACCTACGTGAGTCCACATGGAACCAACAGAGTCAACTCGGCCCGACTCTGGCAAGTTGCGAAAACCCTAGCTTTGCCCCCAATTGAAACCGCACTCAACTTTTAGAGCTAATTGCAAAACTGAAAGCTCAATCCATGGATTAAGCGGTTGAATTAAACTTACAGAGATTTTAGCACCACGAGAGGAGAGAAGGGGCGGATTTTGGGGGTCTGGTTGTAGTGTTGTCCAATTCAACGTCTTCCTCGCCGATGCTTGAAGCAAAGTCGAACAGGGGCGACGGTAGAACACCACGGCGCTGGTTGGGCGACGACGTGACTGCTGTCGTCGACTCTCACCGGATGAAGGTTAGGGAAGACGACTGAGTTGGTAACGGGGGGCAGACGAGCGCTTATCGCGGGAGAAGACAACAAAGGCTTATGGTTTATCGCGGGAGAAGAGTCGAAGAGACGAAGACAATACTATTGAAAAGGTAATTTTAATTTACTTTTTTTTATAAAATAATATATATATACCGGTTTTTTATTTAACCGGTATCCGTGTTGGTTTTTTATACCGGTATTAACAAAAAACCGGTATGTCTAAATTGAATTTTACTTTTATATCGCAAATACTTAAAACCGGTATAAAAGTTTCAAACGCATACCGGTTTTACAACCGGTATAATTTTTACCGATATTAAGTTAAGTTTTTGTACTAGTGTCACTTCGTAGACCTTGAGTTGTCGGGATGCATAGGCAATTACTTTACCTTTCTGCATCAGCACGCATCCCAATCCTTGCTTCGAAGCATCACTGTAGACCATGTAATCATCGTGTCCATCTGGCAATGTCAGCACGGGTGCACTCGTGAGGCGCTTTTTAAGCTCTTGGAAACTTTCTTCACACTTTTCATCCCACACGAACTTTTTATGAGTCTTTCGGAGTAGCTTCATCATCGGGAGGGCAATCTTTGAAAATCCTTCGACGAACCTTCTGTAGTATCCTGCAAGTCCTAGGCAGCTGCGAATTTCCTTTACATTCTTTAGTTGCTTCCATTTTGAGATTGCCTCAATTTTCTTCGGGTCTACCATAACTCCTTCTTGGTTGATGATGTGGCCTAAGAAAGCCACTTCTTTAAGCCATAAGTCGCATTTGGACAACTTGGCGTAAAGCTGATAGTGCCTTAGAATCTGTAGCACTGTCCGGAGATGTTCTTCATGCTCAGCTTGATTTCCGGAGTAGATTAGGATGTCGTCGATGAAAATGATGACAAACTTGTCGAGGTATTTATGAAAGCATCGGTGCATCAGATCCATGAACACCGCAGGTGCGTTGGTTAATCCGAATGGCATCACCACAAACTCGTAGTGGCCATAGCGGGTGCGGAAAGCTGTCTTCGGAATGTCTTCCTCGCGGATCCGAAGTTGATGATAGCCTGATCTCAGGTCGACCTTGGAGAAAACCTTTGCACCCCGGAGTTGATCTAAGAGGTCATCTATCCTTGGGAGAGGATATTTGTTCTTGACGGTAACCTTATTCAATTCTCTGTAGTCGATGCATAAGCGGAAAGTACCATCTTTCTTCCTCATAAATAGCACGGGTGCGACCCAAGGTGAAGCACTTGGTCGGATGTATCCTTTCTCGAGCAGTTCTTCGAGTTGACTCTTGAGTTCTTTCATCTCTAGCGGGGCCATCCTGTAGGGGCCTTGGAGATTGGTGCGGTTCCAGGCTCGAGGCTTATTGTAAACTCGACTTCTCGTCGGGGAGGTAATCCAGGAAGCTCTTCTGGGAAGACGTCGGGAAATTCTCTGGCCATTGGAATTTCTTGAATATCCATGACCTCCTTCTCCCTCGACTCGAGGTAGCAAAGATACCCAATGCAGCCTTGTCGGAGCAGCTTCCCGGCCTTCATGGCATTGATCACTTTTCCATTTTCTTCTTCTCGTTTTCCTTTGAATTTACATATGTGCTTCCCTCCAGAGTTGATGGTTACGGTTCGGGTATAGAAGTCGATTACCGCTCCATGCTGAGACAACCAATCTCTTTCGAGAATGATGTCATAAGGGTCCATTGGGATGCATATCAAGTTGGAGCTGAAGTTCCCTCCTTGAATGCATAAGGGGAAACTACCTAATTGTTTGGCTCCTATGATTCTTTCTCCGTTTGGGAGGTTTACAATAAACGGCTCACACTCTTCGAGATTATCTAATTTTAAAAGCTCTACACATTTTTCGGATATGAAGGAGTGCGAGGCGCCTGAATCGAAGAGTATAAACACATCTTTAGAGTGGATTTGGAGAGTACCTTGGCAAATAGGTTCCTCTGGCTTATCGGTGGTGCGCATCTCGTACAACCGTTGCCCTTGACCTTGAGGATACATAGGCCCTTTTCCTTTCTGATGAGCCGTGGACTGGACCAAAGTAGCTCCTGCCAGCTTGTTAGAAGTTTGTGGGCGCTGAGACACGGTGTTGGAGCGGGTCTGACCTGCCGAATTTGCTGGTTGTCTGCAGAATTGTCGAAGATGTCCGTCCTTGTTACAGTTGAAGCATTTCTTGAGAGGTTTGGGACACTTTCGGTTTATGTGTCCAGGTTCTGCACAGTTGTGACAGACAATCGGGGTCCTTGCTGATTCGGGTCCCGGGCCAGGTCTTGATCCAGCTGATGAGGCTTTGTTCTTGCTTTTCTTGGACCACTGAGATCCTTGCGGAGATGCCGGCCTCTTGAACCCACTGTGGCTAGAGTGGTGAGGCTTTCCTCCGTCGAACTTCCTGCGCTCGGGGACTTTGAGAGTCGTCTCCATTCTGTGGGTATGTACACATATTCTTCCAAAGTCCTGAAGGAGCGGTTTGCCATCCAAGGTTTGATGTGATCGCTCATCCAGCGGTGGAAGTGCTTGATCTTTTGTTTCTCCGTTGTGATCTCTTCTTCAGCGTATTGTAGGAGGTGGTTGAACTTATTTGCTCGCTCTAGCACATTTAGCCCATGTAACTTTGGGGAGTGAAGTTCGTCCAACTTTTCCTCTCTCATGGATTCAGAGAAGAAACGGCGCATCATCTTGCTTTTGAACATGGCCCAACTCAGATCAGGGCGTTTAGACAGACTAGAGCTCTCCCACCATACTCCAGCTTCGTCTTTCAGTTTCAGCGCAACCATGTGCACTTTGTCAGCTTCGGAGCAGGGTATGTTCCTTAGAAGTCTCTCGACGTGGGAGAACCATTATTGGATTCCCGATGGGTCGTTGGTCCCATCATAGGAGTCGGGTTTCATGGCATTGAAGGTTTTGATTCCTTCGGCAAAACTGATTTCTTTTTGTTTCTCCGGATTGACCTGTCCTACCGGGGCTGCTTCCTCCTGTACTTCTTCTAGCACCTCATCTGGGGCTTCGAGGTTTTTCGGGTTTGGTATCACAGCGGGGATGGCCTCTTGTACCAACTGTTGTACTAGAGCGCGTAAGGCAGCTATCGTTTCAGCATTAAGGGCAATGGGAGCTACGGGTGCTGGAGGTGGGTTAACTCGAGGTCCTCCTCCGACCTCGGATTCGCTTTCAGCTTGGCCTTCTCTAATGCCATCAGGACTGCGATTGGTAGCCCTTGTGTTGACGATCTGAATGTTTTAGGTTGGACTCATTTGTTAATTCAGTAAAGGGTGCAAGAATTAACGAGCAAGCTTCAATAGAAGAAAACAAAGAACAATTCTATTATAATTGGTTCCAACGGAAGTACAATGGCTTTATAACTTCAGCCACCTAAAACAGAAAATTAGAAAATAAACTAAGCTGATTCGACCTCTTAAGGACAAAATAGGGTCGAAAGAAGCGGTCTACGCTCACTTCTTAGAAATACAATGCTAAGGACATCTAGACATGGCCGGTGTAAGTATCGAGGAATCCTTCCTCGAAAAGAGTCTCATCAAATACGCCTGTCTCGTTTTTAAGGAGTAGGTTGGCCTGCTCGATCCGTCGGTAGCGACGGTTTTCGCGAGCCTGTGATTCCGCAATGCAGATTCTGAATTGGAGTCTCTCTCTTTGTTCCCTTTCGGACTCGCGGACCCATTCTTCCCGGTGACTCAGTAGTAGGTCCCGGTTCACCCAACGACATCTGGTGGGTGCAAGGCTGCGAGATGGGGGACGGTTGTTCAGGGGCTGACGAGCCTGGCGATTTGATGATTCACCCTCCATCCATGTGGTGAAACCTTCCATCTGCACCTCCCTCGATGCCTGCCTAGCCCGCTCGAGCATTGAGGGTGGCCCGTAGAATCTTTCCCCCATGTTGTTGGGTTCTAGCTGAAGACGTTGGAGGAGTGCCTCGTCCTCTTGACACCAAAAGTGTGTCATCAGTGGCATCGGCCCTTCGGGCTCTGGCGCTCGTGGGGGTGATACTACCTCCACTCTTGGGACCTGACTCGTGGATGGCATGACCCTGGGAACCTGGATCATAGGTGGCATGGGTGTTGGCGGGACATATTCCATTCTTGGACTTGCTGGAGGTGGTGGAGGTGGTGTCTCGGGGTCGATAACCACCCCGTCCGAATCTTCTTCCTCGGACTCCTCAAACTCTTGATTTTGTTGATTCATGGCATCCCATTCCTCTTGTGCTTGCCATAGCAGCTCATATTCTTCATCATTCACTTCATCTGGTTCCCCGTGCTCAAAGTCGAGCTCGGGTACAATTCCTCCTGGTTGGTATTGGGGCACCCATCCTTCGTTCTCGTTGTCAGTATGATCTTCCGGTACGTAGCCTGGTGCTATCTCCTCATCCGAGGGATAGTCCTCGGGGTAATACACCGGGGATGGTGGGGGTGCGATGGGCACTGGGTAGTCCTCAGGAATCTCGATAGGGAGGTCGGGGTCCTCCTCCGGATCTTCTTCGGATTCCTCCCAGTGTTCCTCGTTCTGATCGATCTCCATATTTTCTCCGAGATGATTTTCTTCGGGTTGATGGAAGAAGTTATTTGGAGCCTCGTAGTAAGGGAAATATGGGTTTGGAGCCTGCATTCCAAAGCGGGCTTCGTTGTCTTGGTATCCTAAGCGGTTGTTTCTTCTTTGATTAACCATGGGGTCTGAGGAAGGAAGAAGAGAAAGGCGTTAATATAGAACATCCTTAGTTTCTATTAGGTGAAGATAAACCGAAGGGAGTCAAGGCGTTATTTAAAAGGACCACACATAAATGTTTATTTTTAGACTTTTCATTTTCTTGGTCCTATTTAAGAGTCTAAGATTTTTCTTTTACTTAGAAGAGGTTCTTTTATTGATAAGCTTCGAAGAAAAATTCAAGTTTTAGAAAGGTTCTAACACTAGTGTAAAAACTTATATGTTTGGAATATTTTTATTACTTAAGTTTCGAAGAGGTGAGAAAGAGAAAGAAGTTTGTAAGTTCTAGAATTAAGTACTTTAAAGTTTTCAAATTCTTTAAAAAAAAATTTTTTTAGCTAAGAAGTTTAAGTTAGGAGGTGATGATTTTCTTAAAGGGGTATAGAAGAAAATTTTCTATAAATGGAAGTTTCGTATAGCGGAACGAGAGCCGGATCGATCATTTGAGACCGGTCCGGTTTTGGTATCTTAAGTGTGCCTTAGGCACTTATCTTATGGTGTCGAAAAGTATTCGATTTCATTAATGATTCTTTTAAAGGGGTGGGGGCTAGGATGGCCCGATCCACCAAGGGGAAACCCAGTTTCCCGGCACTTAGCCAGAGTGCGCTCATCCCTCCTTCCAATCGGAGCGGATAGGATCATGATCCTGAAAGTCGTACTTCAAACACGTAGGCACTTACGACTTAGTAAGATTATATAGAGGCGTCGGTTATTCCGCGCCCCTTACTAGTCCGTTTGACGTGATCTCTGAACAAGATCATAACAACCAAGGTCACAACCATACTAGCATAAATAGTCCTATTAAACGATAATAACGAACTATACTAACAATGGTCATTATATCTAACAATCGATATTTCCAAGGTTTATTTGTTACTTAGCACACAAGTTGTTCCCAACATTGAGAATTTCACGAAACGATGAAAGGTCACAAGGGGGAATTTCCACTTGCCTTAGTTCTGACGATGACGGATTTAGTGATAAGACGGAGGTGTGGATCGTAACCTCGAATGAGAATCCCGACCTATCGACACGGAATTCATGAACGGTTCATAAATACGAATTCTTTCAAGGTTCGGATTTCTCACATGTACTTAGTATAAAAATGGAATTCTAAATTATTATGATAATAATTTAGGTGGCTAAATTAAAATAATAATTTTCCTTTATTATTATTTTAATTTCATAATATCCTTTTATTCCTTTAAAACAAAATTCATTGATTATTCAAAATAGTTTTAAAGTCATTTATTCTACAAGGAATATTTATCAACGATGCATTCTTAATAAACTCTTATTTAACTATAGGAATTACATTTGAAAAAAAAAATAGAGATAGGATACTACTAGGTTATTTCTTAGTAACTTTCCATAAATAGAAATTCCTATTTACTATATAAGGTAAGCTTTCTAAAACTTATCATAATATAAAATAAATATTCTTAATTATTTTATTTCGAAATTTCTTCCCATAATTTATCTATAGTTATATGATCATGGTATAAAATATTTAATCTTCTCCTTATAGTATATTTTTATGATATTCTAAGCCCCAAAATAATATTTTCCTATATTTTACAATATCTTTCTAGGTGAGATATTTTTATATACTTCGCAACATAAGGTTACAATTTATCTTGTAATTATTTTATTGTCATAACTCTTGTACTTGCAATAAAGGTTTATGCCATATAGAAAATTCTTTACACTTAGAATTAAATGAAACTAATATTATATTAAATTATTAATATAACTAACATTACTCTACTTAATTTCATAAAATTTTGATATCATCTACTCTTAGAGCTTAGTACCATTATACTTGGAAAAAAAATCATATATTTTGATAAGGGTCATATTTAACATTGAGATAAATTCATAGGCTACTAAATTCATGAAAATACTTTTATAAGGTCTTCTTAGAATTTATTTAAATAATAATGTCTTTACTAATCATATCATAATATAATAATTTAACCATAGTTTATTTAATGGATTTATTCCCTTCTTCCAACTAGTAATATTTACCAAGTACCTCTTGGTCTAGTGGTAATTGGCACTAGGTCGCTTAAGCATTTGTCCAGAGGTCTCGAGTTCGAGACTCTCTGGCGGTGTGTATGCAACAAAGAGGCTTGGGAGGAGCAACACCCCTAACGGGGTCCAACCGAACTCCGGTCCGGACGTAGGCACAAAGTGCCGAACCGGGCGAGGCCCAGCCCATAAAAAAAAAACTAGTAATATTTACATAATATTTTTATAAGTCTAACAATTTTGCAAAACAATTCTATTTAGTCTTTTTAATTTTAATAGCACATTTTAATAACATAAATAAAATTAATTAATTACAAAAAATAGAATTAGGGGTTTTTAGAATTTACTGTGATTCTTGCCTGTGTTACAGAACACAGAGGAAGAGAGGGTAGAGGGGGCCGGCGGTGATGGCGACGGCGGCAGGGGCTTCGACGGCAGGGGGCGGCGCACTGGAGGGGGCGGAGGCCGTCGGTGGAAGCGCCGGTGGTCAGGTGTGGTGGCCGGCGGTCCAAAGGAGGGAAGGGAGGAGCTCTTTGGTGGGATTTTTGAAGGAAGAATCAAGCTTGAGGGGCTGATTTTTGGGGGATTTGAGAGCAAATTTGTAATGAGAAGGAGGAATGAGAGGTGTGAGTTCCATGGCTGATTTGATGCCCCTTTTATAGGCCAAGAGATGGAGCTTGAGATCCATGGCCATGGGGGAGGGCCAATGGATGAAGAGGAGGAAGAATGGTGATTGGGGAGGGTTGTTGGATGGTGATGCAAGCTTGGTGATGTAAGCTTGATGATGTCATGGCTAGAGTTATAGAGTATGGTGGAAAGAAGAGCATGCAATGGCCCTTTTTCATTCTACGTTAATTGCATCAGACAAAGTCTGACTACTTTTTGAAGAAGAAGAAGAAGAAGGAGATTTATTATGAAAAGGGTGGGTAAAAGTGTAAGCAATTGCAAATGGTCTAGCGGATTAAGGAGGTTGGGCGTGTGAGTGTAATGCAAGAGGTCTCAGGTTCAAGTCCCGGCTCTTGCATTCTTTTTGTTAGATTTTTAAAGGGATTTTTATGCCTTGATGTAATACCTTTTTATTTAAATAAAATCAAGCTTTTATAAGGTATTATTTTTATTTGATGCCTCTTTATTTATTCAAAACTCCTACAACATTATATTAGAATTTTCTTGAATTGAATTTTCTTGAAAATTCTCTTTTAAAAGAGAAAGTAGAGGTTATTATGATATATTAAAATTCTCTCTTTATTTTGAGAAAAGTATTTATAAAAATTAAATATTATATTATTTTTGGTTTAAAAACCTTGGAATATTGCGGATATTACACCTTTAGGAAACCCTTCCGAAAATCCTGTTGAAATAGGGTTAGGTAATGAGGGTAAGGATGAGTCTGAAAAAGAAGAGGTGAACTCGCCTCCTAAGGAAACCGCCGACGATCAAGAAAAGGTGGAAATTTTGCCAGTGCATCTGCGTCCAGGATGGGTCAAGCCAACGAGCTAAGGCAAACGAAAGGCTAGGAAGAAGGTTCCTCCTCATCCTTCTTAGATTCTCCATATCTCTGAGTCGGATCGAACCCTTTCCCCTGCCTCCAAAAAGGCGAAGCTTGCTCCCACAGGAACAAAGTATAGCCTTCGCTCCACCGTTTCAAAGAAACTGATGGCTCAGGAGTCCTCTAAGGAAGAAGATCCCGAAGAAGGTGATGAGGAGGTTGAGTCTGAGCCTGAGGAGGTCGAGGATGAAGAAAAGAAGGAGTTTGGTGATGATGGTGATGAAGAAGAGGAGGAGTTGGAAGAAGAGGTTGAGACGGACCTCAAGTCTGCCAAGGCAAAAGGGAAATTGTCAATGGAACCTGAGGCTAGATCCAAGAAGGTCGTCGCTCCTCTGGTGATCGACGAAGAGTTTCTGAAAGGACATGACTTGGAGAAGTTCTGCGAACTTCTCAAGTTTCAAGGATGGGAGAAGATCTGTGCTTCTGGTGTCAAGGTAGATGTGTCTATTCTTGCCCAATTCTTTTCAACCTACCAACTAGTTGATCTTGTGACTGGTCCTATGGCGGTCTCTACTGTTGGTGGCCTGGAAATTTCTTTCTCTCTGGGGTCCGTCGCCAAGATTCTGAAGCTTCCTGGTGAAGGTTATGGTGAGGTGCATACTTCAAGAAACTGGCCAAGGAACAAAGCTCAACTGATTAAACGCGTCATGGGAAAGGCGTCTGATGCTGGTCCTTATTCAACAAATGATTTGAGCTACATTGCAAGGATTGCGCATCAGTTTTTGATCAAGGTTGTTGTTCCTAGGTTGGAGAAAAGAACTACTCTCACCATCAATGACATAATTTTGTTGGACAAGTTTCTAAGGAGGGAACGTATCAGTCTTCTTGAGATTATGATGAGGCAAATGGCTAAGTGTGCAGGAAAGAAACATGGTTTGCCTTATCCACAGTTTGTGAAGGCAATCCTGAAGGAGAGGAAGGCATACAAGCCTTTTCAAGTGAGGAGTTCTTTGGGTTACTGCAGGATATGCGCAATATCTTGAGGATGAACTTTCAGGGTGATTCAAAGGGAACAGCTGCAAAAAAGACTGCCCAGATGGACGTTGGGAGTTCTTCGATGAGTGAAGGTATTAATGCCAAGATGTTGCACGAGCTTCAAAAGATTTCCTCTCAGCTGAGTACCATCATTGGTTACCTGGCTAAGAGAGACACTGACACTGTTGTTGCTGATTCCACCTCCTCCGAACCATGATGTGGACCCTCTCTAGTTCCCTAGCCTATCTATCCCCAGTTTAAAAGTTTTTTTTGTTATTTCTCTTGGATATTTAGACTTTTTATGTTTTATGTCTTCTCTGGCTATGTTTTCCGCGACAATTATCTATAATAATAAATATCTTTTGCTTATGAATGGTTTGAGTTTCAATTGAATTTGTTCATTTGCTCTATGTTTTTGCTTGATGATTGTTGACCTTTTGATGATGTCAAAAGGGGAAAGTTAGGAAAAATGCAGAGATGCGTTCTATCCAGGAAATACAGAGGTATCTTTGGCTAAGGGGGAATATGTTGTTACCTCTGATGAGTAGGAACAACTATGCATCTGTTAAGGGGGAACCATACATAAACTTTTTTTGTCTGGTCTATATTTCTACTAGTTTCTAAGAAACGCATTTTTTTATAGGTTTGTCATCATCAAAAAGGGGGGAAATTGTTGGAACAATGGTTGTTCCATGGTTTCTCTTAGTTTTGATGATAACAAACTTAGTTAATATAACTTGCTTCTTCATGTAAGTGTTTCAGGAAGACAGGTACATAGTCACGAGTGACGGAACATTGTGAAGAACGATGGAGGGAACGAGTGACAAATTTAGGAAGCGCGTCTCAGAAGGAACGCGACTTTCTATTAATGCCAATCTTCTACGAAAACATGATAGTTGTAGGCGGTTGTTTGAGGAGATCAAAGGAAGTATAAGATCAAGCTTCACACGATCTTATCTAAAGAGATCCAATATCATTGGGTTTTGGCAAGAATCGGCATGGTTGAGGATCGGAAATCACAAACAATACTTTCTCCTTATTTTGTGGGATTTGTTAAGTGGAATATCTGTGTAATTAGGCAAGAATTACGTATGAGATCATACTTGACATATCTTATAAATAGCTAGTTATAGCTAGGGTTTAAGTGTGGTTGTAGACGACGAACTTGGAGAGAGAGCTTTTCAAGTGTGCGAGTGTGTGTTTTTTTCCGATGAAGAATCCACAAGTAAGTCAGTAGATTACTTTGATTTAGGTTTACACTTAGGGTTGTAGAATTCTAGTTGGTTGAACTTTGGTTGGTGCCTTAGTTACCAAGGAACTTGACTTGCCTTGTAATCGTTGAAACTTAATAAAAGTATTCTATTGAAAATCCTCTGAGAAGGAGTCTCAGAGGTAGAGGTTTTTTCTTTCTACGGCTTGTTGGTCGGACAGAAAGTTTTCCTCTCTAAATTTTGTGTTCTTATTGTTTATTTCCGCTGCCCAGGGAACATTACTAGTTCCCTGACTTGTTACTAACCCGTCACGATCCAACAATAATGCATCACTAGTGTTCATGCAAAAGATTGGAGATGCCTATTTGTTCGATTTTTGATTAATTTTTTCTTAACAAAAAAGGTTTTTTTAATTTATATCCATATAAACAATTTTAATAAACTATATTGGAAACTATATATAGAATTGCAATAAGATGCGTTATTAAGCTACAATGATTTATGCAGGCACGTGGGAGCAGTTTGATCTGTGTTTTTTAATGGTCAAGATGAAAGCACGCGTATAAGTGAATTTTATAAACGGAGGTTACGGAGGGTCATATTCGTCATTTTGCTATTCTGTTATCTTCTACCTCGTGTTTCTTTGTCACTTTTTATCAAGAAAGCTTGCGCTTCCGATCTGCTGGGAATCAAAGCCTGCACTTTTTCTTCCACTCTGATTTGTCTCCCATATTTTCTGATCATGGATTTAGGTAAGTTTTATTGTTGCTTTGAACATGATTTTTGGTTTAGCGAGAAATCAAAGCACTATTTTTTCGAACTTTTAAGGGTTTAACACTGATTTTGATTGTATGTTTGCCCCTTTTATTGGTTGATTGTTTGTTTGGAGTTGTTACTCCATTCAATTTTGAAATTGTCCCTATATAATGTCTTGTTACTCCAACCTATTTTGCTCTTCAATTTTCTCACCTCCTTTGAATATCATCGATCTAAATAATCAATTGGGATTAATTCTTAGGGTTTAGTAGTTTTTTATCATGTGTGGCAGTAGATGCGAACATGTGGCATTCAAAAGCTAGGATTTTTTTTATTTGTGTAAATATAAAATTCATTATACTCGATGAACCTTATTGATACATGTCATACACCTAAATGTATACATTTATGAACCAAGAAGATCAACCGTATATGTACATCTTGTTATTCCTCCAACTCTATGACTTTGTGTTTGGAAAATTACAAATAGCTTGTTTTGTTTCATGCATTGTAGGTTGTTCATCAAGCTTGGGTAATCCTAATGTTTCTAAATCCGATAGTGTTGATCCTGAAATTAGTGATGGAGTTGTGTTGGGCCCTAAAATATCGGGCTAAATTATGAGGTGGAACCACAAAGATATGAAGAGATCGGAATGAATTAACATTATTCACCATTAATGGAGCATTAAATTGCATGGAGGAAATCAAGGAGCATTAAAGAGTTGTTGGAACGCATTAACTACATGGGCGAAAATCACGGACGCCTTAAATGCCTAACGCATTGACGATTCAACAGAAATGGTAATTGGTCAAACTTGTCATTGGAAGACATTAATAACAAGGCGAGATTCTCGGGATTGACTCATAAATGACCAGAATGTAAGCCTATAAAAGGGGAGGAAGAACATCAGAAAAGGGACTCTCATCCTCTCGGACTCACACTCTCACACGCTCTCTCTCTCTCTCTCTCTCTCTCTCTACAACAAAACAATCTACAAACAATTGTATTTTCATTCTTCGATTATTCATCCACGATCTCAAAAGCTATTTTGCTCTTCATCTTCTCTCTGGCGTACTCATCAATTGTTCTTCTACATTTGAATGGAATAATAGTGAAGTTTACCCTCGTTATTCTATATTTTTGCCTATTTATTTCGATATCTATTATTTTACCAATTAACGTGTCTACTACTTATCATTGGTATCTTGAATCATAAGGAGTAACTCGCAGCAGTGTAATTGCAATCTTATTTCACTATTCTAGATTCATATCCCTTTCTCTACCTATTTACTAGTTCATTTGCTATTTCTCTTCGCGAATCCCTTATTATTTGCGAACTAATGTGTTTAAGTTGATTTTTTACTAGAGTTCCCTCATTATAGCATATAACGCGTTTACGTGTTAAATCTGCCCAAAACAATTGGCGCCCACCGTGGGGCCTTTAGCCAAAAATCCCATCAAACACGTTACATCCTGCTAAACAAGTTACCACCTGTTGAGTAGGGTTTCTTGACAACAAATAAATTTATAAGTCAAGACCCCGCTGAGTATAGCGAAGTCAGGATCGTCCACGGGAAGCACGGTTATTTATCTATCAACTACTAAAAGTAAAACAAAGTAAAACAAAGCAAAACAAAACAAACACCCTACGACCAACCTCGTTAACGACTTTGTCAGGGTCGTTAACGAACCTAGATAACACTACGAACACGGATATAACGACCTAAAACGCAGGTTCGGTACCGAGGCAACTAACTCGATAACGAATATAACGGAAGCAAACTCAATTAAGAATACAAATCTAGGACAAGGGTTACCGCAACATAGTCATGCATATAAACTAATAAGAAGATAAAGATCATGCCTTTAAATAGATAAATTCATCAAATTTCGCAGACTAGCAAGTAAATCAATCAATTCTCATAAATTAATTCACTCAATCACATGTTTTGGATCCAAAGCTCGAAACTTTCGTAAACGAACAATATCAACCTTCAAGTTAACAACTTTCTCTTTCGATCAAATTGCAAACTCAAATTACCTCGACTATCGTCTAAGCATAAGCATAACAAGCAATCTAAAATAGATAAAAGGCATTCAAAACATCTACTCACTCATCAAACATGCATAACTATGTCGGGTTTCAACCCCGACCCTAGATAAGAAAACTACTCACTACTCATAGTAATAAAGCTAACAACTTTAACAAGTGAAAACATTGAAAACAAAACAAACTTACTTGAAATTAATAAGAGAAATATTGTCTTACAATATCCTGAAGAAACCGAAAACACAGAACAAAACCCGAGCAAATCCAACTAACGACCCTAGCTCTTCTCTCGAACGAACCATGGTTCGTTCGAGAGAAGAGCTAGGTATGAGTGCTATGAAGATACTAGGTATGGATATGTTCGAGAGAAGAGCTAATTCTACTATATATTACAATTTGTAGCAAGTTTTAGGACATTTGGTATCAGTATCAATATGACCGTATGAGTGATATGAAGATACTAGGTATGGATATGTTTGATACACTATTTTTGAGAGATATCAAAATGACAAACTAATATCAATATTCAATATACCAATCATTAGGTATTAGTTTGATATTGACATCAGAATATACCAAACACAAATAAGTGTGGACTATTCATTAAGTTGGTGTTTATAGACCATGTCAGCATAGACGAAGGAACTCTTACCATATTATCATAACCAGAAAGAAGCCAACATTTTTATTTATTTTATGTGTGTGTGTACAGGCAACAGGTTTTTGGCATTCAGCAGCTATCCAATGATCCCAGCAAGCTCAGTGGTGAGTTCAACTTGGGCTGGACCTCAGCAAACCGTTTCCTTCTTGTGGGAGTAAGAATACACCCTTCTTCTTTTTTACTGTTTTAATTGCTAGTGTTTTAATTCAATCAGTTTGTGATGACTGTTTTATGATTTATTTCTATTATTGTTTTAAGCACTTAGCTTTGTTCTCAATCAGTACTAGTAGCTTCTTCTTTTGCAACCACTTAGCTATGAATTACTTGAACTTTCATGTCTGATTTGTTTCATATTTTTATTTCATTCACATTTGTGCATGAGTATTTATTTTTGTATGTCATCATGCTCCATACTAATGAGTTTGTTGGTGAAGTCCTCTTTTAGACAGCCTCATTTGTGTCCTTTCTTCTAATATCTCAGGCTACTGCATCATGTGCGAGCACCTTTCAGTTCAAGAATGGAGTAACTGCTTTACTTGGATGCTGCCTCTTCTATTTACTTGTACAGTCTTAATAAATTTCTCTTATGCTTTAAGTTAGTTTCTGAAGTTAGAATTGATGGCAAGATTGGTTTTGTATGTTGATAGAGGCTTGGAGGAGATGCATGGAAATTTGACTGAATTCTTTATTGATGAGTTGTACGTGTATATGTATATTAAGGCAATTTAATGAGTTTTATTGATGAAGTTTTGTTACTGTAAACTTGCTATAGAAGTAGGGTGAAAGCACAAATTTATATTTTTTTTTGAAAATAGAAAAAAAATTATGGCGCTTTTTAACAATAAAGCGCCATAAACAAAGAGGCAGGTATGGCGCTTTTTGGCAATAAAGCGCCATAAACAAAGAGGCACTTATGGCGCTTTTTTTCAAAAAAGCGCCATGCGTGGCTGACATACTGGAAAAAAATAAAGACACGCTTATGGTGCTTTTTTAAAAAAAGCGCCATCTGTAAGTGTTTTTATGGCGCTTTTTAGAAAGCGCCATCCGCAAACTTTAATACAGTCCTACTTAATGCGCCAAAAAAGCGCCATGTGCTATTTAAAAAAAGCGCCATGCGAGGCACTTTTTGTACTAGTGCCAACTCGTTATTCTTCTCCTCGTCTCCCGTCAATTCTCGGCTCTCCAAAAACAATTAAAACTCGTCCTCTAAAATCGTTCACCCCCTCTTCTAGGCTAGAAAGAAGGGTATTTATACTAAGAAAGCTATCTATAAAACCCTAAAAGATAAAAACTTACTCTACTAAAGATAACAAGATATAAGATATAAGATATAACAACCCTAAAATCAAATAAAACTCTACCGACACGGAATCATCGTTAACGACCTCTGCACAGGGTCGGTAGGAATCATAAAAACCACCAGAAAGTTCTATCTCTAAGCCTCATTAACGACCCTTCACAGGTTCGTTAACGAGTCCGGTATTCAGCTTTTTCTCCAACTTTTCTTCACTTAAACTTAAACTCCTCTTCGCTCTTCTTATGCAATCTTCCTCTTCATCTTCATGTTCTCCATCCTTCACCACAACATTCTAATCCAGCTTAAAAAGTGCTCCCTTTCCTGCTCAAAACCTACAAAAAGACACAAAACGGAGTAGCTTCCATACTTCTCACAAAATATGCAAACTTATCCAAAAACACACAAAACTAACTCTAAAAACTACTAAAACTAAACTAAACAAACTAAGAAACATACTAAAAACTAGACCAAAAACATGAACATCAAAATACTCCATACTTAGACTTGCTTGTCCTCAAGCAATCACTAAACACTAACCAAAACCAAACAACCATGCTCATCAAACAAATAGCCATCAACTAAAAAACAATATCAAAAACATAGCAGTTGATAGCAAATGAATATTAACGTCATCACACATATAAGCACTAAATAGACACAAGCAAATACAATCCAACCTCACAAGGGTAATGTGTTTCACTCAACTCTCAAGTGTTTAGGCTTATAAATTCAACTCTCAACTCTTCTCATATGCAAAAACTCATAGAAATTGGAACTTATATCACCAAATTCTCCACCTAAGATTTGTCAAAACAAGCAAAAATAATCAAGAGAACTTAGGCTCAATGAAAAACTTCATAGAAGCTTCCATTCGGCCGGGTTGTAATGGGGCTTGGTAATAACAATAAGGCGTGGAAATACTTTTGGTCATGTGGTGCTAATAATATCCGGGAATCAAAGACTCCTAAAAACTCACACTTCTCCAAAAACTCTTCATAAAAACATACCAAACTCACTCTCTTTAAGCACTTTTTCTTTCACTCACTCAATTTATCCTAGAAAGTCTCATAAAGCAACTCAAAAGAATCTCTAGCTTATCTTTCAAACACAAATGCACATCTTACTTCTCTCTTTTCTTTCTTCAACTTATTTCTTTCAGCTTTTCTATCTCTCCTCGAACAGCCTCGTTAACGAACCAACTAGGTCGTTAACGAGCTTCGTCGTGTATTCATTCTCTTTTTTTCTCAACAACAACTTTTTTTTGTGCATCCTTTCTTACCAAGAAATCTTTCTTTTTACATAATAAAACAAGAGACTTCCAATCTACCCTTCCAAAAACCTTGATTTCGAACCAAACATAACATATCACTCAACAAAACAAACCTCTCCAAACTAAGTCCTAATCTCCGGATAGGGTCAAGCTTATCTCGGCTAGGGAACAATTTTGTGGAGCTAAAAATAAAAGGCTTAAAGGCTCAATTTGGCTTCAAAAAGAAGATAATGATAAGCGTGGATAGGGATTAATAGGGCTTATGAAAATAAGTTCTCTATCATATGATCTTCACAAGTAATGAACTAATAAATCTCATACAGGTCTCAAGAAATAGATAACCATCACAATTCCAAGAGATAATATGCATAAAAAGAGTAAATCACACAATAAAAGAAGAGGGATTTTCGAATGTTCTCCCTATAAGGCCAAAAATATCTCACAAGGTAAATTTTGTTGGATTGCATCACTTATACTAAAAACTATACATGCTCAATTCCATCAAATGCTATTCCTCTATAAAAATAATTTTCAATCAGGAATCAGGCTATACTTATCAAAGACATGCTTGCAAGAAATTATATGATCATGTTAGCAATTACTATCATAGATCCATAAGAAAAAGGGTATCTATCTATTCTAAAACTCTTTTTTTTTCAATTTTCAATTTTTTTTTATGATTTTTGATTTTATTAAACAAAGAACAACTAAAACACACAAGACACAAGAAAAACAAACAAGGCACAAGATTTCTACCCTTTCCCACCCCATACTTAAAATTACAGTGTCCCCACTGTAATAAAAATAAGCAGAAGAAAAGAATAGAAAAGAAAAAGAAAAAGAAAAACTTACAAGATTTTTGAAGCAGAAAAAAACAACTCTCAAACTGAATCAGCGCCCTGGTGGTGGAAACTGGCACTCAAAGTTCCCCATAAAGTCATAAAATGTCCTCCAACGCTCTACATCATCCACCTCCCTCTACTGATGCCTCGCATCATCTAACGCCATACGAGCAGAATAAACACTCTCCCACCGATCCATTCGTTGATGGATATGAGTCTGTTGTAGGTTAAGCTGCTGCATCTGAGACGAAAGATCTTCGGCCCATGGAGGTGAGATACTTGATCCAGTGTAATCGGGCTAAGGAGGTGGTTGGTAGTGGTTGTGAGGCTGGAAGTGGTCTTGAAAAATTACCGGATTGTAGGGCATAAGACCATAAGGATGTTGCTCGACAGCTGGCGGCGGGGGATCGTTACCGAAGTTGTGTGCCTCGGTAGGAGCCTCGAAGTGGTCGTTAACGACCCTGGTGGGCTCGTTAACGAAGTTGTTGTTGCCCAGAATCTCAGTATCGGGGTCCTCTTCCTCGATGTCAAGCTCTTCCGTGGCCTCCTCTGTAGCTGCCTCAAACTCATCATCATCTTCGTCCATGACATCTTCTTCCCGAGCAAACCGGGAAACACACGGCCTCAATGACAGCTCATCTTGTGGCTTGGGCTCTAACGGGAACGCATGCCCCGTCCATGCCTTGTACCAATTTGGCACGTAAAGAAGCTCCATCTTAGCTTGAGTGAGAAGGACGTCTCGGCCATGAACCTTGCTAGCGTGGCCTCTCTCGGTCCGCACAAAGATGTTAGAAGCGAACCAATAATTCTTGTCTAGCAACTGCGCATTGCTCGGCGTGTATAGGGAGAGATCGACACCGAGGTTGGCTGCCAAAAGACTCACAAAATTTCCACACCACACCTCCTTTGACTTGATCCCTTGATTCTCAACATATTGTAGCCATTTGTACCCCAAGTTCAACGGGGCGGGATCCTCAAAGAGTATGGTACGGAGACATGCAACTTCCGTCCTTGTTGGCCTATTCAACTCTCTCTTGGGCCAAAAAGTAGCAGCTAATACTCGGAGAATGATCCGGAAGATGGGGTTGATGATGCTAGCCCCATAAAGTGTTGCAGCGGAAGGCTCTACTTCCCCGGTGATATAGCTCCAAGTCCTTGTCACCTTGTAGTCCTTAATCTTGTAATCCCGAGACGGGTTAGGAAGCTCGAGAATACCATTGAACTCCGCCATAGTGTACTCGTGACTGACATTACCGAGCTGAAATCGGATCCGTCTAGTCGAGGTTCTGGTTGGGAATCTCGTCTCCAGAGTAGCCAAGAATTCAGAAGTAAGAGCGGGGAAGTGTGGTGTCGCCTCCTTCTTTAACAATTGAGGTACTCCGAGAATAGCGAAGGCTTCCTTGACATCCTCATAAATTCCCATAGATTTTTCACTCGACCTCGAGAACCACCTAGTGTAGTGGTCTCGATCCAAGATGGTATTGAAACGATCGGCCTGTGCTGGGGTGCGCAAAATCACGTTGTCCATTCGGGGTGGAGACGGGGGCCGTTGAGTCCTCTTCTTCTTCTGGGCTCTTGTTGTAGCTCGGCTAGAACTTGCCATATGGACCTACAAAAAATATGGATTGTCCAAGATAAGATCCATACAACTCAATAGAAAAGAAACCCCATACTTGGTCTCGAAAGCGCTCTCGAAGTGCCTCGTTAACGACCCAACTGGGGTCGGTAACGAGCCTGGACTGGTGTTTGGATTAGGCAATTTGCAGGGTCGTTAACGAGCCTATACAGGTCGTTGACGAGCCTGATCGAGAACCAATCGTAGTTTCCGAGTGCTAACCACTCCAAAATTTATGCAAAAAATTGAGCATGCATAAAACACAATCCCACACACGGCACACAATCACGTATATGCACCCCATACTTGTTTGATTACCCATCCCGAACATGCCAAAATCTCTCAAAAACTCATGGCAAAGATCACTCAATTCTAGAACAAGGTAATTCATGCTTTTCCTAATCAAATTTCAATGAAGAATCAAGCAAGACCAACCCAATTTAAATCAAGATCAATCACCAATATATGAAGCAATAAAATCATTGAGCAAACAAGACATGCAATTCAACCTCTTCAAACAAGATCAAGATATGAAATTTTTACCCTTAGAATCATAAATCTTGCAAATAGAGCATTAGGGTTTAGAAATCATACCGTTAGATTGAGAAATTAGAACAAGATTGAGATTTGGAGTGGCTAACGAGCTTGATTTCTTGCCGGTAACGAATGCAAGGGTGGCGGGTTCTTTAACGGGGTAAAATTCCGGGGGTGGGGCGGTGGTGCGAATTCCGATTGGTGGTGAGAAAAACCGGTAGGATTTTGAGAGATTTGGGCTATAGATTGAGAGATTTGAGGGTGGTGTTTTGGGAGTTTAGGAAGGGATTTATAGGAGAGGGCTAGAGGTAGGGGAAGAGGGTAAAAGGGGCGGCACAAGTAAAAGATATAGGATAGATTAGGTTAAAAATACTTACCTGCCCGTTTCCTTTTTCGGGTCACCAAACTGGGTCGTTAACGACCCTGGTGGGGGTCGTTAACGAGCATGTGTATCCCCTTTCCAGTGATTTTCGAGCCTAACTCCTGTTTCAGGTTAGCCTAAAAATAATTCTATCTTGCTACCTTACAAACTACTAAAACTCAAAAGAAAGCAAGAAAAAAGATATAAAAAGAAAGTAAAAAACACTAAACAATACTAAACCCGGGTTGCCTCCCGTAAGCGCTATTTTTAACGTCGTCAGCCCGACGTACTTACCTTGGCTCAAGGTGGTTCTCTTGTAACTAAGTAGGGGTTTTGAGGGACCCCATGCTTAGCTTTGTGTACATTATCGCCTCTTGTCACTAAATTTGGTCCTTTATCTTCTAGCAATATGCCTGGTATTCCTACATAAGGGTTAGTGAAATCCGAAAACCAAGGTGTTTTGGACTCCTCTATAGCATAAATACTGGGATACGGTGTAGGAATAGAGTATGGAGAAGAATCATAACCAGTAATAGTGAATTCATGGTTAGAGTACTCACCTTGATTTGTTGGAAACGATGTTGACATTGAGGTCGTTGGGGCCATTACCGAGCCTGTGCTAATGATTCCTTCATCATAGACTTGCATGAGGGACTCGCTATTGGACCAAGGAGGGTCGGTAGAGATTTGTGTGAAATTCTCGTCCTCTTTGCTAATTGGTGGAGGGTCTTTAGAAACAGCTATACCGAGTTCTGGCTGGTTCAACTCAATTTGTGCAACCGCAGTTGGGTCATTAGCGTTCTAATCGAGGCTGAATTCCACGCGTTCCTCTCCAATATTAAAGGTGAGGAGTCCTTTCCGCACATCTACCCTAGCACCTACTGTAGGTAGGAATGGCCTGCCTAAGATAATGGGGACGTGAGGGTCTTCAGGCATGTCGAGAACAATGAAATCATTTGGAATAAAGAATTTCCCGACTTGAATGGCATAATCGTCCACGACCCCTGTAGCTTTTACGCTTGATCCATGTTCCATGTAGAGATTCATGTCTACAGGCTCCAATGGTTCCATGTTGGCCTTTGACCATATTGAAAGAGGGAGTAAACTGGTATTGGCTCCCAAATCACATAGAGCTTTGAATTTGTGGTCACCTAAGCCAATTGTTATGGCAAATCTCCCTGGGTCACTTAACTTCTCTGGTAGCGCAATGGATCGGACCTCATCTTGCAGCTCCGTAATGGATCGTTTCCTGCTAAGAATATCTTTCAAGAATTTTGTGTAAGCCAGCATTTTGGTTAGGGCCTCAGCGAATGGTATAGAAATATTTATGTCGTGGAGAATCTTCACGAAATGCTTGAACTTACTCTCAGTAGAGTCCTTAGACTTCTTCGTGGGAAAAGGAAGAGACTTCACCACTCTCGGAAACAAATCGGGCTCGAAGGGTGATGCTACCGGGTCGACATTAGGGTTGTTTGGTGCACTCGGAGGATCGTTACCGACCCTGATGGGGTCGTTAACGAGCCTGGGATTGAGAGAGGAGCTCAGAATAGGAAACTTACCTGGATTAGGGTCGTTAACGACCCTGAGAGCATCGTCACCATGGTGTGCAGGTTCAGTAACGACCTTCTCTGGTTCGTTAGTAAGCTGAGTCGTGGTTTCTTTATCAATTGAGGGGCTCTTCTCTTTAGCCTGGACACGCTCCGGTAGTGTCTTCCCGCTCCTAAGGTGCACCGCTGCTATTTGTCCTTTCGGGTTCTCCTCGGGACAGCCCGGGAGTTGCCCTTGTGGTCTTGGAATTTGTGCAGAGATGTTCCCTAGTTGGGAGTCGAAGTTATTCTTCCACACATCGAACTCTCCCCATCTTTTGTTTTGATTGTTGAGGTTGGCTTGATTACATCAATCTTGCTATGCACTTCATTGAACTTATTATGGACTCCGTTAATGCCTTCCTGTAACCCTTGTACCCATGATGGTGGCTCTTGGTAGCCTAGAGGTCGATATGGCGCAGGTCGTCTATCCGGTGGAGGCGCTGCATAGTTTGAATTCGGATTTTGATTGCCCCACGTTGGATAATTATTGGACCTGTCAAAATTACTAGGCTGATTCTTGTATGGGCCTCTCATGTAATTCACCTCAGCATAGGTCTCAGCGGCTCTTACTTGCTCTATGTTAGTGCAAGCAGAAGTAATATGGGTAGAAGAGCCACATTCTTGACAAGATTGAGAGGATTTCAGAAAACTTACCTGCTTCTTCAAGCAGTTGACCTCGTCTTGCAAGAATTGATTTTTGACATCAGGGTCAACATCTTCCTTGTTAGGCACATAGAGACGCCTCTGGGGCTGGGGTGATTGTTGGGTACCATACATGGCATCATAGTTAGAAAGCTTGTCCAGCAATTCCCATGCAGTTGTGGGATCCATCTCTATAAAACCGCACGATGTATGCGTGTTAATGCGGTTCTTTGTCTCTGCATTAATACCCTGGAAAAAGATTTCTTGAAGGACATATAAAGGTTGCCCATGGGTAGGGCACTGTCTAAGCATTTCCTTAAATCTTTCCCAAGTTTTTACAAATGTCTCATTAGGCAGCTGGTGATAAGAGGTGATGCGTTTTCTCAACTCTGTTGTCTTGGCAGGAGGGAAGAACTTTGTAAGAAATTGATCATACAAAGCCTTCCAAGTCCTGATAGAATTAGGAGGTAAGCTCTCCAACCAGCTCAGGGCCTTTCTAGTAAGAGACCACCTAAGAGCTTTTTAACAGAACATATTCAAGTGAGACACCTTCAGTAGCTATAGTGTCACATAAATCAAGAAAGTTTCTAATATGTTCCATAGGACACTCAATAGGTTTCCCTTCAAACTGAGCCTTTTTAATCAAGGATATAAATTGAGACTTAATCTCAAAACTCTTCTCTATCTCTAGAAGCACAATTGGAGACTCCGGCACCCTCAGTTCTGGATGCATATATTGCTTGGCATTCCTCGGATAGGCATTGAGCTCTTCTTGTAAACGAGCACTGTTGACTCGTTGACGTTTAACCTCAGCAGCAGCGGCGTCTCGATCAGCTTGTAACGTCTCCATCTGTTGTTGAAGTGCTTCCATCTGTCGAGCCATCTCTTCAGGTGTAGCCATGGCTCGCGTTTCTCTTCGTCTACGATGCAAGGTGCGCTCAAGTTCGGAATAATAACCGGTGTTGTCAAATTCGAGCATGCGACGTCCTGCTGGCATACACTGAGAAAACAGACACAGAAAACAAAATTAAAAACAAAAGCGGGGTCGGGATATTCCAAGACCCACAGATAAACAAACAAACATTGTTGCTTCCCCGGCAACAGCGCCAATTTGTTGAGTAGGGTTTTCTTGACAACAAATAAATTTATAAGTCAAGACCCCGCTGAGAATAGCGAAGTCAGGATCGTCCACAGGAAGCATGGTTGTTTATCTATCAACTACTAAAAGTAAAACAAAGCAGAACAAAACAAACACCCTACGACCAACCTCGTTAAATACTTTGTCAAGGTCGTTAACGAACCTGGATAACACTACGAACACAGATATAACGACCTAAAACGCAGGTTCGGTACCGAGGCAACTAACTAGATAATGAATATAACAGAAGCAAACTCAATTAAGAATAAAAATCTAGGACAAGGGTTACCGCAACATAGTCATGCATATAAACTCATAAGAAGATAAAGATCATGCCTTTAAATAGATAAATTCATCAACTTTCGCTGACTAGCAAATAAATCAATCAATTCTCATAAACTAATTCACTCAATCACTTGTTTTGGGTCCAAAGCTCGAAACTTTCGTAAACGAACAATATCAACCTTCAAGTTAACAACTTTCTCTTTCGATCAAATTGCAAACTCAAATTACCTCGACTATCATCTAATCATAAGCATAACAAGCAGTCTAAAATAGATAAAAGGCATTCAAAACATCAACTCATTCATCAAACATGCATAACTATGTCGGGTTTCAACCCCGACCCTAGATAAGAAAACTACACACTACTCATAGTAATAAAGCTAACAACTTTAACAAGTGAAAACATTGAAAACAAAACAAACTTACTTGAAATTAATAAGAGAAATATTGTCTTAAAATATCCCGAAGAAACCGAAAACACAGAACAAAACCCGAGCAAATCCGACTAACGACCCTAGCTCTTCTCTCGAACGAACCAGCTCGTTATTCTTCTCCTCGTCTCCCGTCAATTCTCAGCTCTCCAAAAACAATTAAAACTCGTCCTCTAAAATCGTTCACCCCCCTCTTCTAGGCTAGAAAGAAGGGTATTTATACTAAGAAAGCTATCTATAAAACCCTAAAAGATAAAAACTTACTCTACTAAAGATAACAAGATATAAGATATAAGATATAACAACCCTAAAATCAGATAAAACTCTACCGACACGGAATCATCGTTAACGACCTCCGCACGGGGTCGGTAGGAATCACAAAAACCACCAAAAAATTCTATCTCTAAGCCTCGCTAACGACCCTTCACAGGTTCGTTAACGAGCTTGGTATTCAGCTTTTTCTCCAACTTTTCTTAACTTAAAATTGAACTCCTCTTCGCTCTTCTTATGCAATCTTCCTCTTCATCTTCATGTTCTCCATCCTTCACCACAACATTCTAATCCAGCTTAAAAAGTGCTCCCTTTCCTGCTCAAAACCTACAAAAAGACACAAAACGGAGTAGCTTCCATACTTCTCACAAAATATGCAAACTTATCCAAAAACACACAAAACTAACTCTAAAAACTACTAAAAGTAAACTAAACAAACTAAGAAACATACTAAAAACTAGACCAAAAACATGAACATCACCACCACCCCGCTACCAAAATGACCAATGATCAAACTTCCAACACTAGTCCCTCTGGCGGACATGGAAACCAAGAAGCTAACCTCATCACTCTCAATCAACCACAAATCATACCTCCTACTATTCCCACCGATATTCAAACCGACACATCCACCGACCAAACTTTCAAGCCAAATGACCCTAACGCTTTACCGGAACTTGGGGTCGCATCCGACTCGGTTGTCATAGCCGAACTCAGGGACTCTATGCTTGCCTTGCAAAAGGATCTAGAAAAGCAAAAGGAGGCACACAACCTATTTACAAAAGTTTATGAAAGACAAATTGAATCTCTAACTCGTGAAAGAAATTTGCTTCAATCTCAGGTTCAATCACAGGAACAATCAGGTCCAAGTCGACCAAGGGTTTCGGGATAAATGGATCCTGGAGTTGTGCGACAATCGAATCTTGATGAACCTAATCACGTCACACCGATTAACAAAAGACAGGTAACACGTTATCAAGTAAGTGGTAACACGCTTCGCGTTGTCCAAGAGGACGCTGAAGTCGTAGCTCTAAAAGAGTGGCTTAAAGCCCTTGAGAACCGGTTCAATCAGGTTCCCGAGGCACCTCAACCAATAGTCGCGGAAAGGCGAGATGGTTATACCAACTTCCCCTTCGTCTCGGCTATTGCGAGGGTTGATATTTTGAGAAAGTATCACGTTCCTGATGTACCAAAGTACGACGAAATGACTGATCCAGACCAACATGTTATGGCTTTCAAACAAGCGATGAACATTAGCACTGTCCCATTCGAAATGAAGGAAGTAGTAATGTGTCGCTGGTTCGGTAACACGTTATCTGGACCAGCATTAAATTAGCATTCTCACTTACCACTTGGAAGTATTTCATCATTTGATGAATTGGTTGACAAGTTTAGACTTAGGTTTGCAAGTAGTCGACGCACCAAGAAACGTTCAAGCGACTTAGATCGCTTGGTGCAAAAATCTGGAGAATCTTTGAAGACGTTTCTAAATAGGTACAATGACGAACTCGTCGCCATTGAAGAATACGATGCCGCAATGTCGGTAGAAGCATTTCGAAGAGGGATATCTACAAGTAACCCCGAACTTTATGATGAATTAACTAAGTATCCTTGATCCAACTTTGATGAAGTACAGCCAAAGGCGTTAGCACACATTTGACTAGAAGAGGATGACCTTTTTGTCGCTGACACGAGGGAAGTACTACGATCTGATCAGAGGCATGGGAAGTGTGAGTCAAGGTACCGTCCATACCCTTGAGAAAGAGCATGTCATTCGAATGAATAGAAGAGTTCGTGAACGCGTTACAAGGACAGTTTTCAGCATTGCACTCGTAAGGGAATAAAATGCAAACAAGTTATCAATCTACTATGTAAGCAAAACTTTATTTCATGCTGGAACTAGGTATTCTTCTATCAAAAATTTGGTATGTGTACTAGTTATAAATTCTATCACGTTACATCTTTACTTTGAAAGTCATTTCATAAAGTGCGCACTAACCTTCCTATGAAGAGTAAAATGTCAATACCAAAATTATCAGGACGTGTTACAAAATAATTTTATGGACGACTTCATTCCCATCCAACCTAATGACACCTTACAAGAAACAATGAAAGTAGACAACAAGTTACAATCAGGGAGGCGGTTACTACATACCAATGGCACATCGAATCAAGGAGGCGTTGTACTGGGAGTGGCATTAAGCTCACCACTGGGGGTGGCCCAAGTCTTGCAATGCACATTCAAAGCAACGAACAACGAAAGTGGAATACGAGGCACTTATTTCAAACCAAGATGTAACACACTTAAACCTTCACCGCTTATAAATTGTCCTGAACGCGTTAAGAGCAAGCAACATAAACTTCAGGTCAAAGGTACTTTACCATTCCTTTTACATATGTCAATACATTCCTTACATACTACACATCGGCCTTTGTAGCCAATACTGGCCTTAGTCGCCAGCACATGAAACATCGGCCTTAGTCGCCAGTATACATCAAACCAAAACTAGCAAGGAACGCCTTGTGACGTTACAGGCCAAAACAAGGGCCCTCGCCTTATAATCAGGCAAACGATGTGCACACATGACCGGTCAAAGATGCTAAGGTGGAGTACACTTAAGGCGCTCTAGAGCAAGGGGAGCCCTTAAGCGTAAATGACATGTAACAATATATGTGCATATTACATTTGTCATTTGTGTCATCACACTACATATACAAAAAACTCCCTTAGTACGTTCTTACACACGCGCGCTACAACAATTACATCGTCGGCCTCTGTCGCCAGTATTTACAACATTGGCCTATGTAGCCAACACTTACAACATCGGCCTCTGTAGCCAACACTTACAACATCAGCCTCTGTCGCCAGTACTTACAACATCGGCCTTTATCGCCAACACTAAACCCCGGGTACACGTTATGACCAACGCGTCATCTTCATTAGTAACTTGTCCTGCGAAAGCCTTCATTCAAACGAAGCATACACAACACGTCATCTTGATTAACATCAAGTTTCACAAACCGACAAAGACAACATGAGGAGATCATTAGTTTGACGACTTCAGGCAATGGCTCCCAAAGCAAGTTCAAACCCGCACCAAAATATACGAGAGAAATTTTGAGCGGGTTTAGGGGGTATTGTTGGGCCCTAAAATATCGGGCTAAATTATAAGGTGGGACCACAAAGATATGAAGAGATCGGAATGAATTAAAGACATTATTCACCATTAATGGAGCATTAAACTGCATGGAGGAAATCAAGGAGCATTAAAGAGCTGTTGGAACGCATTAACTACATGGGCGAAAATCACGGACGCCTTAAATGCCTAACGTGTTGACGATTCAGCAGAAATAGTAATTGGTCAAACTAGCCGTTGGAAGACATTAATAACAAGGCGAGATTCTCGGGATTGACTCATAAATGACCAGACTGTAAGCCTATAAAAGGAGAGGAAGAACATCAGCAAAGGGACTCTCATCCTCTCGGACTCACACTCTCACACGCTCTCTCTCTCTCTCGCTCTCTCTCTCTCTACAACAAAACAATCTACAAACAATTGTATTTTCATTCTTCGATTATTCATCCACGATCTCAAAAGCTATTTTGCTCTTCATCTTCTCTCTGGCGTACTCATCAATTGTTCTTCTACATCTGAATGGAATCATAGTGAAGTTTACCCTCGTTATTCTATATTTTTGCCTATTTATTTCGATATCTATTATTTTACCAATTAACGTGTCTACTACTTATCATTGGTATCTTGAATCATAAGGAGTAACTCGCAGCAGTGTAATTGCAATCTTATTTCACTATTCTAGATTCATATCTCTTTCTCTACTTGTTTACTAGTTCATTTGTTATTTCTCTTTGCGAATCTCTTATTATTTGCAAACTAACGTGTTTAAGCAGATTTTTTACTAGAGTTCCCTCATTATAGCAGATAACGCGTTTACGTGTTAAATCTGCCCAAAATAAGTTGCATGAGATGATCTGGAAGTTAGTGATGATTATATTGTTCATTTTTCACAATATTGTTCATATTTTGTGCCTACTTGCCCAAATGATTTAAAACCAATTGAAGGCAAGCATTTTATGACATTGGATTATACAAAGTATACCTCCATTTGTGGGTTTGATGTTCGCCTTGGTTCTTCTCGCATTGACTTAAAAGATAAGATTGTACTTTACAAGCATTTGTTGTGTAACCGAGAAGGTCTCAAAGATGGGAAAAACCATACGAGTAAATGTACAAGAGTTTCAAATAGGGTTGGTTGTAAAGCCCATATTGTTTGAAATTTACCGGCATGTTGGGTTATATTGTCCAAACCTTTGTAGAGCATCACTCATATCGTCCTATAACTGGAAAGCACAAGCAGTTTATGAAGTCAAGTAGAAAGCTTGATATTGGGCAGAAAAAATTATGCTGAGTTGTGAGAAAGCTACCTCATAGTTGAATGGCACCGCGATCGTGGCTTGCAAAACCGCGACCACGGTTTGCCCCCAGAAAATGATAAATCCTGAATGGACCCTCGAAATTAAGGACACGAGTAACAATTAAGGGTATGAATCTAGAATTGTGCTTACTTCACCTAACGAAGAGGTGCTTCAACTCGTCATCAACCTTGGCTTCGACACCACCAACAACGACGTCGGGTACGAAGCATTAATACTCGAATTAGAAACGACATCTAGTCTTGGAGTCAGTCGCCAGACTACTCGTTTTATCCAACTTGAAGTTGATGGTGAACCAAGTGTTGGGACATTATGAGGCCAAAGCGCCAAAGATTATCAAGTATATGGAGAAAGCGAAAGCTATGGTAGAAGAGTCCGAGCGTTATTAGGTTAGACAACGATCGCGCAATCAAAACAAGTCTGTTGACTCCTTAGCAACGTTGGTTGCTTGTTCAGGAAGCTCCATACACGTCGAGGTTTCGGGATGCCCAACAATCAATACCTCCAATGAAACTACAAGCAATGGCGTGCATGCAGCCACGATCGCGGAAATCGCCTCGACAAAGGTCACGGTCGCGAGAAGCGAAACAGAGCAGGGTTTTGGATGGCAAATTCCCTTGATACGCTATTTGGATGAGAACGTCTTGTCCTCGGATACTGTCAAGGCCCAAAAGGTTCGCTTAAGGGCTCATAAGTTTTGGCTATCACCGGAAAAGATTTTGTATCGTTGGTCTTTTTCCGGGCTATACTCTAGATGCGTACCCCCAAGCAAGGTTGAACCTCTACTATACGATATGAAGGCATATACAAGATACATGTCATAGGTCGTTGTTTGAAATTCTGAGCTCATTCTCAAGGGTATTATTGGCCCTACATGCAAAAAACGCCTTAAGAAAGCTAAACGAAGGTGGACCGAAGAGCTATCGGCCATGCTATTGGGCCTATCGCACAGCGTAGATCGATCGGGGAATCGTCCTTCGCTTTAGCATATGGCATGGAAGCAGTAATTTCGCTAGTAGTCAGCCTGCCAACCTTAAGATCAACATTGTTCGATCCCGAGAAGAATAGTCGCACTCTTTCCGACCACCTCGACTTCCCCGAGGATCGGCTAAACACTGCAACTATACGGATCGCATCCTACCAACAGGCAGCCGAACGGGTCGTAGCCCAACGCGTGAGATATCGTACTTTTCGAGTCGGTGACTTGTGCTTCGACGTGTTATGGGTAGCGCACGTGATCTTGTAGATGCCAAGCTCGACCCGAATTGGGAAGTTCTGTATCAAGTGACTGCAGCGTATGGTCGGGAAGCTTACTCGCACAAGAGTCTTGACAGGAAGGTCGTTACTCGGACTAGAAAGAAATCCAAGTGTTAACGATTATTGATCATAATAAGTATCACTATAATTACATCCAAGCGTCAATGATTATTGATCATAATAAGTATCACCATGGCAATTGAGTTATGAAGCGTAAGTATGTGTCCATGCCAGTACGTGTGGAGTAATAATGAATCAACATTAGGAAAGTAAAATTATCGTATCCAAACTTATGGAGTAGTATTTATCATGATAAATAGATAATTAATCTAGCTAGCTAGGAGAGGGATGCACGCCAGTTAGATGAATGAATCTCCAGAATTACTTCCAAATCCATACATGTCATTGTATTATAGAAACGACAAATATTAGGTGAGAACTTGTATACATAGTACGTATAAGGATTGTTACGAGCCTAATTCAAACATAAATAACATTTATGTCACTGAGGTTAATCCGACCAATATAGGTAAATGGGTTTCTTAAATCCATATTCACTAATTGATGACATATATGTGCCTTGTACAAGAGCATTTTTAAATAAATATTATAATATCAGTTTATAATAAAATTCAGGTGATCGTAGGACATTAAATATCAAATTACGTAATTAATTAGTGGACTGAAAAAAGATGAAAAATGTAAGTATCATATACTAGCTAGTATTTTATAGTCTTAAAAAAGTCAGCATTTATGACCTAACCCTACAAAAAAAACCCATAATAACCCTACCCAATTGTCCTGTAAATTTTAACAATCCAAATTTGTACTCAAGTCAAACTCGAAATGACGGAACCTGATTGAACCAACCCATCTAACAAGTTTGTTCTCTCTCTCTATATATATATAGATAAATCCTTACAAATATATTATATATATATATATATCTCACTCTCCATACATCAGTAAATCTTTATAAAAAAAAATTGAGTTATAAAATCATATTCGTATATATTTGATATTTAGGATTATTATTAAAGTTATGAATATTTATAAAAAAAATTGTGAATCATATACTTTAGTATAATTATCATATACAATGTTAATTAAATGTGCAATTTTAATTATATATATCACTTGTACATCTATTTAAAAATAAACACGTGTGATTTTATATATACCAAATGTGCATTTATATATCTAGTAAGTGCAAAGATATGCACTTCGGATGTTTATTTGTGCACTTTCAATACACATATGCATCAGTCATGTCAATCGGGTCGGGTCGGGCGGGTTCGGGTTCGGTCATTTCGGGTTCGGGTTAAATCGGGTTTCGGATCGTTATGGGTCACGGGTCAATCGGATCGGGTTGTAGCGGATTTTCAGTCGGGTCGGGTTGACCAGCGGGTCTAAAATATCTTTTTTCTTATGATTATTAAAATCAATTTTTAATTAAATAATAGGCCGAACGACCGAAAAGCACCCGTATAATAAGGCATATTTCGCTAAACCACCCGTTCTATTGGAAATTACCGAAAACCACCCGAATTACGATGTCCGTCCAAATTCGCCCACCCACACCCACTGTACCGTTAAAAAATCGTGAACGCGCGCGTGGCACCGCGTTGCTTAATGTATTTTATGGCTTTTCCCTTTTTACGAAAAATTCTTTCATCCTCTCTGTTTATCAGCCTCCCACGCCTCCTACGCCATTAAAACCCTCATCGAGCTCGAGACGAAGTCCGATACCATCTCTTCGTCCGACCCTAACCTCTCCCGCCTCTCCCTCCACCTATCCTCCCTCAATTCCCTTGTCGACAACCTCCGCCACTCCGCCACCTCGGCGACAGCCTCCGCTCCTTCCTTCACCGTCGCACCTCCACTCACGAGCTCGCCCGGGTCGTCGGTGACATCGAGTCCGAAATCCAGGCCTGGAACGACCGCGAGAGCCTCGAAAATCTCGTCAAAGCCCTCGAATCATTCTCCCTAGATTCGAATCTGCAGAAGAACGAGAAGAAGCGGAAATCGCGTTGATGGATCTACTCACCCAATTCTAGAGCCGCGTCTCCCGAGGCTTCAATCGCGAGCTATAGGATTTGGTACTCAAATCGAAGGTGTTCCCTAGCCTCGAATTGATCCTCTGAAACTCGAATTTCTGGTGCACTCTGCGCGAGTGGTCAACATCCGTAATCGTATCCCTAATTCGATTCAACACGAACATGTTCGTAGGCCAAGTGCTGATGGGCCAAACCGTGCACGCCCAAATCTCCATGAGCTCCGCATCTGTTCTCCGAATCCTCTGCAACCATTGGAGCTGAGGTATTGTGGGGTCTTCACTTTGACACTGCCAAATTTTGAACAGTATAGCAAACGCCATTGCAATGGTGATCTTTTTGGGTTGTGTTTGTTTGTTGGCATGTGGATTGTCAAATTCTTTTTGTGCTGTAGATTTTTGCATATAATCAATCATATTTGTCTTTGTGAAATCCATTCAGTGTTGTAAAGTGAAATGTTTGAATAAGATTAGTGGAAATTTTGTCCCACAGGGAGAGTTTATGCCTTTGAGATATGGATGATAATATGAAAGAGTGAGTTTTTTAATGTTTTTGGGGCAATTGGACAACTCTAACGCGCAGGCACGCGCACGTTCACAATATTTAACGGTACAGTGGGTGTGGGTGGGCGAATTTGGACGGACATTGTAATTCGGGTGGTTTTTGGTAATTTCCAATAGAGCGGGTGGTTTAGCGAAATATGCCCTATTATACGGGTGGTTTTCGGTCATTCGACCTAAATAATAATATATTATTTTCCTTTATTTTAATAATAAAATATATTATAAACTTCAAAATAAATTTAAAAAATTCTATAAATATACTAAATTGGTCAACCCAACGGGTTTCGGATTTCGACCCAACGGGTTTCGGGTTCCATCGGCTTCGGTTTATTTCGGGTTTCGGTTTTAAATTTTCGGGTCTTGACCCTAAAATTATCAGGCGAGTCGGATCGGGTTAGCGGGTTAGGTCAGTTTTTGACAGCTCTACGCATCACACATATTTTTTTTGGTAGAAGGAGAGGCGACATTCTCCGACTCCTCAAGGGAGCGTTTTATTAATAATAGAAAAAAAGGCTAAGTAGCTACCCATCACACATATAATTTGTGAACGTGTTAGCGAAAGCACGTCAAAAAAAGTTGTGCAATACATTTAAACGTATTTCTTTCTAGTCCTCCGTCCTATATAACTTGTGCAACACAACAAAAAATCGATGTCCTTGTATGATTTCTTAAATTAAATATCACTGTTGGCCCGTATGAAGTAATAGCCTCGTCGAAACAGGAAAATTCGATCATGATCGACCTCGAAAGTGTTTATTAGCTCTAACTGAAATTGAATCAAATTAAAGCGCAACTTTTCTCTCCAATCAGTCATTTTGATCCACGTTGGGTTGTTTGGGGATATTTTGGATTTCGGTGCTAGTTGGAGGAAACGTGTTCAATTATAACCTTAAACTTTCAAGTTCAAATATGTCAGATTATCCTATCAAATAAAAAACATGTGAAGTTGCGAATTAATCATTCTATTTATGAATTATTTAATATTTGTGTGGTTTTTAATTTAGATCATTTGTTTGTCGATCATGTTTGTTTGAATTTTTGGTGAAAAATGATAAGCTACCTACAATTCTAATGCTATATTCGGCATTTTCCTAATTTTTTTTTTCTTCTACCCTCCCATTTTCAACACCCTCCTTCCTCTAAGGGTGTGAATTTTGGAGAAATTAAGCTCCATCTAGATGAATTCAACTTCCAAGAAGCTAGTGTAAAACGGATCGAACCCTAAGGCTTCGTTCGAACGCAATAGCTAGAGCTGGAACTCAATCTGGATTACGTAGCTGGAGCTGGAATTGGATCTGGATTTGGTACGTAGAGAAGCTGGAACTAGAAATACTAGCAGAATAACCTAAATACAGTTCGGAGTTGGATTTTGACAGCAAGACTGATTAGTGGGTTTCCATTTAGTACTCTACAGAGATCAATTTTGACAACAAGACCTATTGGTGGAAATTTGAAGTGCCAAAATCGAATTTTGCTAGTCTGAACAAAGATTCAGGTACAGAAAATCAGTTGATTGCATACAAGTTCGATCTTTAGGGTTTGATAATCGAAATTTAGGGTTATAGAAAGAGGGATTTGGAACGATGGGAAAATCTTACCAATCGACAATTCGCCCTCGACATTTGTTTAACCAAAGGAAAGAGGGATCTGGATTGATGGGAGGTGGGTTCACTGACTTTAGGGTCTAACGATAGGAAAGAGGGACCTAGTGTCGCCGCTAGTCGTCCACCGTCAATGCTTCGTTGTCGTCTCTCTTCCAAACATCTCTCTCTATTTTGAGCCTTGTGAGGTTGGGCAAGGGTATCGGCCGGGATGGAGCTTGACAAGATCGACCAACTAGGGGGAAGGAGGGGACGAAAGTCGGCTACGAAACGCTAGTTCCAACCGCCTCAGCTACTTCGACCAACTCGTCGCTGAACATGGCCCGGGAGCTTCGAAAATTCTGAGAAGCTACTCTAGTTGCGAAACGCGTCGTCTGAACAGAGTCTAAAATTTTAATGTTGAATTACGTTTTTTCAAGTTGGATCAAATTTCGTTTACGAAAATGGTATAGAATACCTTCATATATCTAAAAATTGGGACTAAATATGTCTATTATACAAATTTTTGGGTTACTCTTCAAACTGCCAATTAGTTCTACAATGGAACTTCACTTGACTTGTGTGTTGAGTTTACGTATACACGACCCCCTGTTACGATTCACAGACTTTCACAAAAAATTAGATAACGCTATAAAATGTCTACTTAGAATGATTTGGGAAAACTTTTAACTAAAATATAATAGGAAACACTATACATAAACTTCTTAAAACCAGATTCCCAAGTTATAACTTATAAAGCATCTTTTTTAAATTATCAAAAAAATAGAGCATCTTTATTTTTGTATTATCAATTTCTCAGACTTATAAGTGTCCATTTTTAAAGATTCTCTATATTCTTGATTCGATTTTTCTATAAATGTGTCTTAAGGGCTCATTATAAGAATCTTCAAATGGAAAGATTTAATTAGATTTATTTTTTTATTTTTAATGATTTTTCTATAGGGGTTATTATTTCCCCTTTTGGGTTTAGTTTCTAATTAAAGTATACTTATTATGTGTCCTTAAGGCACAAAAGGTGATTTAGGGTTTTTACTTTTTTTTAATTTGGTTTAAATTTTCTAATTTAGGATAAGAGTTCCATAATTGGGATATTTACTCTCAACTTTTGTTTTGAAATATAGAACAACCTTAGGGCTCTCAAAAGGCAATTTCTAGGGATCTTTATGTGATTATTTCTTCTCTTCGAATTCTAGTCATGAGGTGAGGGTTCTCCCACCGTCATGGTGCGGGTTCACCCTGCTTGATTGTTGTTATCCGGATCGGTTTTTTGAATATTTCCATGGAGGAACTAGGGCAGATGCGTAAACTCATTCTGACACAGTAGGAGTATGTGGTTGTGGCTGTGGAAGGAAGGGCTAGGGTGGAAGGAAAAGGATCGAGTAAGGGACCTCTTACACCTTTTAGGACGTTGGTGTCAAATAGTCCATTGAACGTATATGCCCTAAAATCCACAATGAAGAATGCATAGCTTTTGAGGAATGATTTTGTTTTCCGAGAGTTAAGACATAACCTATTCCTATTTCAATTTGCTGATTGACATGATAAAAAAAAATGGGTGATCAAGGAAGGTTTGTGGACTTTTAATAGTGCACTATTTGCATTGAAAGAGACAAGTTTCGAACAACCCTCAAGGATAGTTATCAATAAGGTACCTTTCTAGGTTAGAATCTATGATCTTCTACTTGATGCCATGAATATCGACACTATTGAGGTTGCTGGTAATAGTTTTGGAGGCTGGAGGAAGTGGGCGACTCTGATTTCCTAGTATGTGCTAAATTCATAAGAATAAGGGTTTTGGTTGATATTCCAAAGTCGTTGATAAGGGGAATAGTGATGAAAATTGGAACTAAAATACTTTGGGCGGAAGTCAAGTAGAGAGATTGCCAAACTTTTGTTATTCTTGTGGGATGTTAGGGCATGTAGAATTCAATTGTGAGAATGACGCTGCAAGAGAAGTTCAAAAGGAGTATGGTGATTAGATAAGGGCCTATCCATTAAAGCCTCTAACGATTAGGAGTGTTGCGGAAAAAGAATAAGAAAGGATGGTACTAAGGGGACTAAGACAGAGTTATGAGACGGGTGGGGAAGAAAAAAGGTTAAAGGAGAAGAACATTATAAGGACATCTCTTCAAGAGTTATTAGACGAGAATGATGGGAGAGATGTTGTAGGAGGAGAATTAGAGGAAGGTGACAACATTGGGAAAAGGGTGGCGAGTTTGACCTTAGAAGAAGGGGAACGTAAGGGCAAGGGAACATTGATGGAAAAAGTTGTTGAAAGTAAAGTGGAAGGGATCAATTACCATAGGACAATAGGGGCTGATATGGAAAGTAATGTTGGACAAAATAAGCTAATAAGGGAGTGAAGGAGGGGGTATAGAGTGGGAAAATTACAAAGGGGATATGTAAGAGTGAGGGAATAATAAAGGAGAGAAAGGGTGTAGGACCAATTGTGGGAGGAATAGAAAGTGAGGGGGGAGTCTTTGCATGGGAAACAAAATAAGTGGAAAAGGTTGGCTAGGGCAACGGTTAGATGGAAGGAGGAATTTTAAAGAACAATAAGAGGAAGGGGAATTTGAACGTGAGTGACAAGATGGAGATTGAAGTAATTTCTAATGGAAAAAGAACAAAAATTGTATTGGTTGGGGAGACAATGAATCTCACTTGCCAGAAGCAATGAATACCCAAAGTTACAATGGCCAGGGATTGGGGAAGGCTCGTGCAATTGGTAAGCTTGCTAGTTTGGTAAGACGTAAGGGCCCGAAGATGGTTTTCCTGATGGGAGGCTATATGTGATAGAAAGAAGATGGAAGAGATTAGGGTGAAACTAGGTTTTAGAGGTTCTTTTACAATGGAGTGTGTGGGGAAATTGGCCGGTCTTTACTTAATGTGGGAGGAGGATGTGAAAGTGGAGGTTTGATCATACACAATGCATCATATTAATACCTCAGTGGAATTGGTGGATTTAAATGAAGATTTATGGGATTTTGTTGGTGGGGCTAGAAAGGAAGAAAAGAAATTCTCATGGGAGTGGTTGAAGCATCTTATGGAAGAAGTGCATAAGGCTTGGCTTTGTATGGGGATTTCAACCAGATTTTAAGGAGTGAGGATAAGGAAGGTGGTTTTGATCTAGATTATGGGGATATGATGGCATTTTGAGAAGCTATGGAGTCTTACAAGTTGGAAGAGGTTAAAATTTTCGGGCCTAGATTCACTTAGGACAATGGGCAGATTGGAGATGATTTTATTCAATAAAGGTTAGATATGGGCTTTCAGTAAAGTTTAGATATGGGCTTGGATAATGAGGAGTGGTTTAGCTAATTTTTGGGAGGTGGGATTCAGCATTTAGAGAGGGAAGGATCGAACCACATTCAAAATTTGTTGGATGTATTCATGATTGACGAAGGAGCATGAGAATGGTAGACATAAGCATAATAAGTTATATGGATTGGTTGATGATGAGGGCATGGAATGGAGGAGTAGGGAGAATATGACAAGAGTGGCGGTGGAATATTTTCAATATCTTTTTAAATCCATTATGGGCACATTTTCAGGCACGACTCCTCAATAATTTCGCCTATATGGATGGATAGGGAGAACGTCGAGTTGTTACGCCCATTTACCAGAGATGATGTTCTTTTTGCGCTTAATTCTATGCAACCTACAAAATCCCCTAGCCTTGATGGTATGTCAACTTTGTTTTATCATGAACATTAACATATTGTTGGTGTTGATGTCATTCATTTTGTACTTGATATTCTTAATGGTTGTCCTTTTCCTAATAAGCTTAATCATACTTTTATCTCTCTTATCCTAAAAGTGGATGATTTATACCACATGAAGGACTTACGACCTATTAGTCTATGTAAGGTCATTTATAAAATCATTTAGGGCTATCAATTACCCACGGGTGACCAACTCACCTGCTTAAACAACCCGAAATAAACGGGCGAAAACCCAATCAAAGCGGGTGACGAGCGGTTCGGGTGACGGGCGAAACGGGTTATGGGTCGAGTAAGGGTGAGATTATATCACCCAATAACCCGACCCAATCAACTGACCCATCACCCATTTAACCCAAACCACCCATATAACCCGTTTCAGTCCATAATTTCTAATATGTATGGGCCTTTGAAGTCACCCATATAACTCATTTCGGGCCTTTGATAAATAAGCCCATTTGTAACCCATCTTTGACTCCATTTTGATATGTATTTCTTATGGGATTTGTTTTTGTTTATGTATGGATTATGGATATTTGTTTTAGTTTATGTATGACAATTTATTTATAGACATAAAATACAGCTGTTATACAATGGTTATACGGGTGAACGGGTCACCAATATAACCAGCGGGTGACGGGTGGTTTTGGTGACGGGTAGAACATTTCACGGGTGACGGGTGGGGCGGGTGGGGCGTTTTAACATGCGAGTCGGGTGGTGAAAGTGCTCCACCCACCCATAACCCGACCCATTGACAGCCCTAAAATTATTTCTAAGATCCATGATAATAGGTTGAAAATGTTGTTGAACAAGGTGGTTTCTTTATCTTAGAGTGCATTTGTCACAAGAAGAATGATCATTGGTAATGATTTAGCTACTTTTGAGATCTTTCATTATATGAAGGATTTAAGATTAGGTAAAACAAGTTATATGACTCTGAAACTAGACATGGAAAAGGCTTATGAAAAAGTTGAATGGATTTTTTGTAAAGACTGAGCGTCTTGATGGGAACAGCCAGCGAACTCCCTTGTCCAGTCTTGAATCCTGCTTGCAGTCTGCGAGGGAACAATCAATGATACCTGTACTCGGATAGATTTGAATCGTGTGAACACTTTCTAAAATCAGAATTTCGCCCCTTACAAGCCTTAGGGAATCCACGAAATCTGAAGTGAGATAAGACAAATCTTCTAGTTCTATCCAAGGCTTCTGGAAAGAACTAAACTGTAGAAAAATGTAATAATAGATTGTGGCTTCGGTTTTTGATTTGATCTTAAGAGAGATCTTGTTCAACCACCACGACTCTATTCTCCTTTGCCTTTTTATAAGACGTGAGAAATGATAGGGATTCATTTCTGGCCGTTTAACAGAAGTTACATGGTGGTTACATGGAGGTTACCAACGGTTACCAACCCTTCCTTCTATCACCAACGTCTCTCATCAAAGAGACATGTGTTTAACTTCAAACCAGTCATAAAGGGTAGTTACTAGACGTTTAAACATCAGTTATCAAGGCGGTTATCATCCACTAAGCACGTGGCGAAAATTCCGTAAGACTGCTAAACTGTTGTTCCCTACAACACAGTTGTTGTTCCTTACAGTACATCTGTAGTTTCCATTGTTCCTTTAGGAACAGCGTAACTTAACCTTTATATATCCCTCTAGACCTCAAATATACTTACACAAGCGTGTACTCCACACTCCCAAACTTGTGATATAGCTAAGTGAGATCCCATAGCGTCGTATGAACCCCGATCACACTAAAAGGCACTGTTCCTATATAGGGAACAATCACTTGATGACACTAAAATCACCAACAATCCTCCCCCATTTTAGTGTAATCCTTGATTCATAAAATAAGCAAGCTTTCATCCCAAACTCATGCATAAACACAAATATCGAAATGATTGAATTTATGTCTTAGTGTAATTACACATTTCAAACACCCCAGAATCATGGTATCTTAAAGATTGAACCAATCAACCACTTTGGATGCATGAAGATAACACACACATAAGTTACTTTACAATTCTATAGTCTAACATGACTAAATTTAGGGCCTCGAGTCCTTATCCATTCTTGAGCGTTTTGAAGCCAGCCCAAACTTCATGGAGCGACCAAACCCCACGCCCATATAGGTAGAACCTTTAATCGTGCACCTACAATTGCACTTTTTCAAAGGAACTATTAAGAAGACTATGCCTTCAACCTCCAACTTGTAGGAACAGAGCACACATTTGGGGACTGTTCCTTTGTTCTCACAGTTTCTAGGTGTGGGCTTTCCACATTGAATTCTGTCCCTAAAGTTCATTAGGTAGGAATTGGGTATCCCACCACTAGAAAGCTTATACGGGTCTTAATCCCATCCCCTTAGCAGACTTGAAGACCAAGTCTCTAGCCAACCCCTTCGTCAAGTGATCAGCCAAGTTTTGTTGTGACCTAACAAAATCCACCGAAATCACCCCATGCGTAATGAGCTCTCTTACTGCACTATGCCTCACGCCCAAGTGACGTGATTTCCCATTGTATACATGGCTATATGCCTTAGCCAAAGTTGCAGCGTTGTCACAATGGATCGATATGGGTGAAATTGGTTTTTCCCACAAGGGAACATCATAAACCAAGTTCCTCAACCATTCGGCCTCTTTTCCAGCCGCAGCCAAAGCAATAAACTCCGATTCCATGGTAGAACTTGAAATGCAAGTTTGTTTCTTGGATGCCCAAGATATAGCTCCTCCACCAAGAAGGAACACCCATCCACTAGTAGAAGAATGATCATCTTCATTCGTGATCCAACTTGCATCCGAATACCCCTCTAATACCGAGGGTGATCCAACATATGTAAGACCAAGATCTATTGTTCCCTTCAAGTACTGTAGTACTCGTCGAACTGCTTGCCAATGATATGCACTAGGATTACTAGTGTAACGGCTAAGTTTCCCTACTACAAAAGCAATATCTGGTCTTGTACTTGTCATAGCATACATTAAGCACCCAATTATCCTTGAATACTCAAGTTGCAACACTGCTGTTCCCTCGTTAGGGAACAGTTTGACACTTGGATCATATGAAGTTTTCAAAGGAGCATAATTGCCACAATTAAACTTATTCAACACTTTCTCAATGTAATGAGATTGTGATAATGACAATCCTCCTTCAACCCATTTTATCTTTATCCCTAAGATAACATCGGCCTCCCCCATGTCCTTCATGGAGAATTGTGATGACAAGAACTCCTTAACAAGATCAACTTGTTCTTGATCAGTTCCAAAGATCAACATGTCATCCACATATAAACAAATTATGACTCCATTCATGGAATCATCAAACTTGCTATATACACACTTTTCCGCTTGGTTCAATTTGAATCCATGGGACAACACAACCTCATCAAACTTTCGATGCCATTGCTTTGGTGCTTGCTTCAGCCCATACAAGGATTTGATCAATTTGCACACCTTATGCTCTTGTCCTTGCATAATAAATCCTTCGGGTTGTTTCATATAAACTTCCTCTTCAAGATCCCCATTAAGGAACGCAGTTTTTACGTCCATTTGGTGGATAAACAGGTTGTGTATCGCCACCAAGGAAATCAATAACCTAATAGTGGTGATACGAGCAACTGGTGCATATGTATCAAAGTAGTCGGTTCCATACCTTTGTCTAAAGCCTTGGACAACCAATCGGGCCATAAACTTGTCAATAGTACCATCCACTTTCATCTTCCTTTTGAAGATCCATTTACTTCCCAATGGTTTACATCCAGGAGGAAGATCAGCCAGAACCCGTGTATTGTTCCCCATGATGGAATCCATCTCATCATTAATGGCCTCCTTCCAAAAGGATACATCTTGAGACTTCTTTGCCTCATCAAAAGTTCTTGGTTAATCCTCAATATTGTAACAATACAAATATTGGGATCCAATCTCGTCCCTAGTTCCCTCTACCAAGTAAACTTGGAAATCAGGACCAAAGGACGTTTTCTTCCTTACTCTTTTACACTTTCGAATCTCTGGTTCATTGTTCCCTAGTGAGACGTCACAGTCGTTGTTCCCACTAGAACAGTGAATCGTGTTATTGTCTCTACTTGAACTGGGAATAAGATCTTTTGGTATAGGTGTCGATGAAAATCCGTTTTCATCAAATATGGCATCTCTTGACTCTATAACGGAGTGAACCGAAATAGATTTGTTTGGTTCAATCACATAGAACCTATATGCCTTGGAATGCTCAACATATCCAATAAAAATGCACTCTACACCTCTTTCACCCAAGGTTTTCCTCTTGGGATCGGGTAGTCTTACAACAACCCTACAACTCCAAACTCGAAGGTAATTCAAGTTGGGTTTCCTTTTGAACCAAAGCTCATATGGAGTAGTCTTGTTCCTCTTGGTTGGAACTCTATTCAATAGGTAACAAGCCGTTAACATGGCTTCTCCCCAAAATCCATCATTTAATCCCGAGTAGGAAAGCATGGAATTGACCATTTCTTTAAGAACTCGATTCTTTCTCTCCGACACACCATTTTGTTGTGGTGTATAGGGAGACGTAGTTTCATGAATGATACCTACGGATTGGAAGTATTCTGGGTCAAAATATTCACCACCTCTATCGGTGCGCAACCTTTTGATCACTGTTCCCAACTGTAGTTCTACTTCAGTTTTATAAAGCTTAAATTTTTCTAGGGCCTCATTCTTAGCATGCAACAAAAATACATAGCAATAACGAGAATAATCATCAATTTACGTGACCACATATTTCTTATTTCCCAAAGAAGGGAAAGCATGAAAATCACACAAATCACTATGTATTAAATCAAGCACGGCACTGTTCCTTTGAACACTAGGAAAAGGTTGTCTAGTTATCTTAGTAAGCATGCATGTTCTACACTTTTCTATATTCATGTCAAAAGGTGGAATTAAACTAGTCCTAGACATATCAAACATGCGTTTATAATGTACATGTCCCACCCGAGTATGCCATAAAGAAGACACTGTTCCCGAGGGAACAGATTCATTTGTACAAGTCATGTAAATAGAATTTAAAACTTTATTAATATTCAACTTAAACATTCCATTACATAGGTAACCACGACCAACAAATACACCGCCTTTCGACAATATAAATTTGTCGGCTTCAAACACCAAACGAAAGCCTAATTTATTAAGGATACTTTCTGAGACTAAGTTTTTCCTTATTCTGGGTACATACAACACATTATTAAGAATTAAAGCCTTCCCAGATGAGAACTCTAATTCCACTTGGCCTTTGCCTAGTACGGGGGCAGGTGACTCATTTCCCATATGAAGGACACGTCCATCATCCACAAGAGTTAATGACTTGAACATAGACTTGTCCCTACACACGTGAGTGGTCGCACCTGAGTCAACCCACCATGATATCTCATCATCCTGCATAAAGAAAGCCTCAGAAATCATAGAAACAAAATCCAAACTAGGAGATGTAACTATACTGGGAACAGTCACTATTCCTTCCTGACCTTGATGAGATTTCTGCCCTTGTTCCTTAGAACCGTGAGCAGTCTGGTTAGAACCATTATCCTTCTTCCCCTTTGGAGCCGTACAATCCCTTCTAAAATGTCCCGGCTTACCACAGTTCCAACATCCAACTCCTTTTGGGGAGCGTCTCTTGTTGGGATCGTTACTTGTGTTGTTACGTGGCCTCTTCTTGCCTTTGTTCTTATTCCCTTTATGGGAACCATCTTCCACCATATTAGTGGATGAAGATCCTGGAGTCTCTTTCTCCTTTCCTTTCTCTTGCGTACGAAGGCCCTCCTCGATACGCAAATGGCTTCCAAGTTCCACAAGGGAAATATCTTCCTTCTTGTGCTTCAACATGTGTTTAAAGTCTTTCCATGATGGAGGTAACTTATCAATTACACTTGAAACAGAGATGGACTCATCCATCTTCAACTTGTGTTGAGCAAATTGCCCCAAGATACGAAGTATCTCATTATATTGTTCCATCATCGGTCTTGAATCGACCATCTTGTAACTGTTGAAGTTACTCACGAGGAACTTCACACTTGAAGCATCCTCAGCCATGTATTTGGACTCTAATGAATCCCAAAGTTCCTTGGCGGATTCAACATTTTGGTACACATCAAAGAGAGAATCAGACATACCATTTAAGATGTGGCCTCGACAAATGTAGTCATCGTTCTCCCACTTGCTCCTCTTCCTTAGGGCTTCAACCAACACTTCATCATCGGACACCTCGGGCATTGGAGTGGACAGGACATACACCACCTTGAGCGTGGTCAAGAGGAAATGCATCTTCTTTTGCCAACGGCGAAAATCCATTCCCTCAAACTTCTCCAACTTTTGGAACTTCGTCGTCATCTCACATACAGACGTCATTGATTAAAATTCTGATTTCGATTGTAAAGACTGAGCGTCTTGATGGAAACAACCAGCGAACTCCCTTGTCCAGTCTTGAATCTTGCTTGCAGTCTGCGAGGGAACAATCAATGATACCTATACTCGGATAGATTTGAATCGTGTGAACACTTTCCGAAATCAGAATTTCGCCCCTTACAAGCCTTAGGGAATCCACGAAATCTGAAGTGAGATAAGACAAATCTTCTAGTTCTATCCAAGGCTTTTGGAAAGAACTAAACTATAGAAAAATGTAATAATAGATTGTGGCTTCGGTTTTTGATTTGATCTTAAGAGAGATCTTGTTCAACCACCACGACTCTATTCTCCTTTGCCTTTTTATAAGACGTGAGAAATGATAGGGATTCATTTCTGGCCATTTAACAGAAGTTACATGGTGGTTACATGGCGGTTACCAACGGTTACCAACCCTTCCTTCTATCACCAACGTCTCTCATCAAAGAGACACGTGTTTAACTTCAAACCAGTCATAAAGGGTAGTTACTAGACGTTTAAACATCAGTTATCAAGGCGGTTATCATCCACTAAGCATGTGGCGAAAATTCCGCAAAACAGCTAAACTGTTGTTCCCTACAACACAGTTGTTGTTCCTTACAGTACATCTGTAGTTTCCATTGTTCCTTTAGGAACAACGTAACTTAACCTTTATATATCCCTCTAGACCTCAAATATACTTACACAAGCGTGTACTCCACACCCCCAAACTTGTGATATAGCTAAGTGAGATCCCATAGCGTCGTATGAACCCCGATCACACTAAAAGGCATTGTTCCCATATAGGGAACAATCACTTGATGACACTAAAATCACCAACATTTTTCTAGAGCAATGTATGAGACATTTGGGATTTTGTGAGGAGTGGATGTGTTTAATTATGAGATGTGTCACCGGTGTTTCATTTTTTAGTTATCATTGATGGGTATCCTTCTCAAGAATTTGTTCCTGGTAGAGGTTTGAGAAAAGGGGATCCTTTGTCACCATATTTGTTTCTGATGTATGCAGAAGGTTTTTCTGCTATGATCTGTCAAAGAAAAATGGGTGGACATTTCAAAGGAATCCAGATTGCTAGAAGTGCTCATGTGATCTCGAATTTACTTTTTTGTTGATGAAAATGCTTTGTTTGCAAAAGCTACTTGTCAACAAGCCTTAGAAATTGTTTATATCCTCCAAGTGTATAGAGTAACATTGGGACAACAAATCAACATTGCAAAATCTAAGTTGTTTTTTAGTAAGAATGTAGATGAAAACCTACATGGAGCTATTTAGGGATGCTGAATGTGCAAGAAGTAGAGAAACACGAGTGCTACTTGGGATTATTGACTATGAATAGGAGGTCAAAGAAGGCGATCTTTGGTTAGATTAAGGAAAGAGTGTGGAAGAAACTCAAAGGGTGGAAAGGAAATACTCATTAAGTTGGCAATCCAATCAATTCCAAGTCTTTTTTTTCGGCTTTCAAGAAAGAGAGCTAGCATTAGGGCGACCTGAGGGATCGAACTAATGTGCAACTCTCTACGGGGAAGGCGTGGAGAGGATAGAAAGATGAACTGGTTAAGCAAGAAGAGATTGTGTCTACCGAAAGATCAAGGTGGATTGGGCTTTAGAGACTTGGAGTTCTTTGACTTGGCGCTTTTGGCACGTCAAGGGTGGAGAACTTTGCAATTTCCTGATTCGGTGCTTGCTCGTTTGTATAAGGGTAAGTATTTTCACGACTCATCATTTTTAGAGGTGTTAGTTAGTCATAATTCGAGCTATGCTTAGAATAGTATCATGATGGAGAAGGAAGTGTTGGAGATGGTTTATATTGGAATGTGGGGAATGGAAGCAATCTTAATATCTGGAATAGTAAACGGGTTCCTAGGTTGTCTTATTTTAAGGCGGTTGGAAATTTTAATGGGGGCCAAAATAGATTTTCTTGTAATTGATCTTATTGATTGAAATTATGGTTGTTGGCGGGGAGATATGGTTTGAAATGTGCTTGCTCCTTGCGATGTGGATATTGTGATGGGTATTCACTTAGTTGATGTTGCAACTCTAGATTTGTTTGTTTGGCACTTTGCTGAGCATGGCGAATTTTCTATGAAGTCAGCATATTACATGCAGTTAGACAAGGTTTCTATGAATTCTAATGTGGGCGTCATCTCCGGTGGTATAGTAGGTCAGTTTTGGAAATTTAAAGTTGCACCTAGAGTTTGATCTTTTGTCTGGCATGCATGTCGGGACATTCTTCCTTGTAAGAGAAGCCTTCTCCATCGAAAGGTGGTTAGTGATGTTGCTTGCTCGGTTTGTGGAAAAGAGGTATCGAATTTTCACATTCTGTTTGAGTATGTCCTACCCTGGCTCATTAGGCCTTATTATTGGAATTCGATGAGCCGGTTTAGGATTCTAATTCGGTTTTTGATTGGGCGACACTTATTATTCATTAGGTGGACAAGTCAAGAATTGGGTTATTGGCATACTTCATGTCGAGCATCTGGAGAGCTCAATATTTATGGGTGTTTGAAGGTAAAAAGTGAGGATTCGATTGAAATTGTTGAGAGGAGCCTTTAGTCCTAGGAAGAATTTTCCAAGGAAGTGGACCTGGATAAGGTTAGGAGGATTGCGAACGTTTTTGCTGTAGCTAAATGAAAGAAACACAATCCTTAGTGGGTTCGGATTAATTTTGATGCGTTTGTGGAAGAGGGTCAATGTTGTATCACTATTATTGGTAGAGACTTGAATGGGGATGTTCTTACAGGGGCAAAGTAAATTTAACGAGGTTCTTTTGTAGAAGTGGTTGAGGTGCTGAAATGGGGCTTGAAGTGACGATTGCTCAGTGAATACCAAAAATGATCAAGGATATTACCGCTAGTGATCCTAGATTAACCCACCCAGAACCATCTGAGGCTTTAAAATACATAATTAAAGGAAAATGAATTAAAAGTGGAATTTTTATTTATTAATAAGAACAATCGTTCATTACAATAGTAGTTGTTTTACATAAGATGTAGCCGTGGAAAATAAAGCCCATATTATAAAAGGTTATTCAGAAGAATTATTGAAAGTACAAATATCTTTCCCAAGACAACCCATATGTTGATGAATTACTTGGTTTAAAATGGATGAGCTGGTGCACTCCCTTCTGAATGCTTTGCTCTAGGAAAAGTTCATTCCTTCCTTCAACTCTATCTTGATCTTCTATCCTTGAATAAAACTTCTCAAACCTTCTAGTGTTTGTCTTCAACCTTAACAAAACTCCTCTAGTGTCTGAAATGTTTGCAAAGGGCGAAAAATATCAAACAAAAGTGTGGAAAGAAAATAAACAAATTAGTCTAAGGAGACCAAGCAAGTGGGAACGGATAATTTTCTCGAGTAGGGAGGCGAAAAACCCGAGCGTAATGGTGCGCTAACCAACTGAAGGTGAAATCGTCGGACGCACGTTGGAAGACAACCAACGGCTTCCTTCGGCAAGATATAAAAGCGATCAAATAGATGAGAGGTGACACGGCTCCATAGCACGAAAAATCACTCACAATCTAAGACCTACCAATCTCTTTTTCTCGTTCTTCGAGTTTTCCATTTACAATTCACTTGTTACATTCCTCGTCCGAACATTGATTTGTATTTCTTTCTTCTTGTACATTTAAATCCATCCAATTATAATCTGATTTCAATAATATTTTCTGGAATATTTTGCATCTTATTTACTTTATTTGGTTCATCTTATAACATGTTCAAGTGTTTAAATTGATATGTAACTAAAGTTCTCTCATTTTACGGAAACGTGTTTACGTGGTAAATCCGACCAAAACAATTACCTTTGATAAAAAAAAAAAAAGGGAAAAGGAAGGTAAAACGTATAGAAATTGACGAAAATGGGCATGACCATCTCCACTCCACTACTTGATGAGTCATGAGTGGGGACCCCCTTACCATTCATTCACCATCTCTGAACAAACAGAAACAGGCCACCAAATGCTCTTTATAAAAGACGGGGAAGAAACCGCCTCTCTCTTTGTTCTTTCCCGATTTCTTCCCCTAAACCCATTTCATCATTTCATCCCACACTCTTCTTCCTCTAAAAATCTCTAATCCTAATCCTAATTTATGCCCGCTATTAAACTTGACCACCAATTGCTAATTAAAAAAGAAAACGCTGTCGTTTTGATCGCTCGTTCATGTGAAACGCGATTCTCTGTTCCCCTCAGAAACACATAGCTCCATCTATCCTCCATTGTAAGTCAAACCCCCTCCTTCTCTCTGCATGAACATGCCCTTCAAACCGAAGTTTTGATCTTTCATCTTCTATTTCAAGCTTCTGATTTCCTCTGTTTTGTTTTTTCGTCTTTAGATGTGATTACTCATCACTAATCTCACCAATTTATTAACCTAATAATAGTACCTTTTTTTTAAAATTTCTTTTGGTAAGTTGTTCTGAGCATGGAAGAATGGAAGCCGAAAACAGAAAGGCAGATCTTCGTTGATCTCAAGGCAAAACTTATTTAACAATGAAAAGATAAACAAAGTCAGTGAAAAGTAGCACTTGTTTTTTGCCCTTTTCTTGTTTGGATGGATTTCGGTGGTTTAAACTTGACAATGAAAGTTTCAATTTCCAATGTCTTCAATGTTCATTATTTTCCTCGTATATAAATACAAATTGTCAACATTATAAAGATTTGACCTTGGCTAAACACCCAAGTTTTGTCCAAAAATGAATAGTCACAATTAAAAACTACGTTTACTCAGCTCGAATTTGGTCATGAACAGAGTAGGATGTTTCAATACTTCCGATGCAATAGTACTATATAACTACTATAAGTCCGATCCGACATTAATAATCTTCAACTTGCCCACTACCTTGAACGGTTTATATAATTTTCAATACATTTGACAAATCATTCCCGTCAATAATGCGTCCTTATTTAAGCCAATTCAATTGCTTCCATTTCCATGTGATTTATTATAAATTATGCAAAAAAATCTAGCTCTCTTCCCTTACTCAAAACCATATATATTTTATATTTGGGTCTTATTTATTTTACAGTGACTGAGAAATTTTCTGGCAATGAAGAGGGAAATTCCACAGGCCTCAAAGGTATCGTCTTATGCTGCAGATTTCCGATCATGTTTTTTACTGTATTAATGTGATGTATTAATGTAGAATGAATGGGATACTAATTGATCATGTTTTTCACCATTAATAACTTGTGGTCTTTGGGTGGGCAGGTGTTTTGGCCCAAAACCGTTGTGAAGAAATGGTTGAATATCAAGACCGGCGCTCATGAATTTTACTCCGACCACTCTTCCAGAGGTAACATTAATTACATTTTTTTGATATGTTTATTGAAAATAACATAATATTAATATGGAGTAGCTTATTTGTAAATACGGTATATGATCAATTATTGATCCATCCTTCCAAGACCAATGAGTATGACAAATCCGGAATCTGGGGTATATTTTGGATTACCTTTTATATTTGTTCCCTGAATAGAATTATTTTCTTATCCTTTTCTTCAATTTTCCAATTTCTTCGGATTTTTAATGTATTTTTTGAAATTAGATTTTGAGGCCAAATCGGAGAGAAGGAAAAGTTGCTCCGATAGAGATTCGTATGTGCACGACGTACCTCCAGAGTTGTCAGGTAACTCCTCTTATTAATGTGTCAAAAATCTCATATATATTTTTTGTTTTAGAAGCTTGAAGCTAAATAATTAAGATAAGTATCAAAATTTTTAGAAATATGTAATTTTCTTATTGGAAAAATAGGTAATTCTCGTTCCATATATTTTCATATAACTGGAGTAATAAAAATACAAAATATCTTCATTGTAATTTGTACGAGAAGGGTGGATTTAAAATTGTATAAAATGTTGTTTTGTTGGGTTTTTTCCATTTGCATTATTGGAAAGTCTGAAAAGTGATGAGAGCCGTCCGATCGAGCATTGATGGTAATGATTTGCTAGATGGGACACCACCATTTAAAATATTAGTAATCGTAGTTACTGCTGATCGAACAAGGAATTGCTTCTGAGCGCTTCAGCTGGTTGTCCACCATCTCCCTCCGCTTCATCTGCCACGTGTACGGCGGATACTGTACCAATGTTTAAGCCCTCTTTTTAAAATTCCGGATTTTGTACTTCCTTCCTCTTTTTCTACTTCTTTTTGTTTCTAGTACACAAGTATTTCAATTTCAATTAGGTTTGGATTGAATTTATTTCATATGAATTCACTTTCGAATTTTTTTATGTGCAATTCATTTAAGTTTCTTAGTGTAAAATTTATCTCAAAAAAAAAAGAATATTTTTCTATTAATTAGAATTGTATAATTTGTATTATTTTGATTTATATGTTTTTTATACAAACTTTGGCCACTCAATTAATAAGTTTATGGATTTGTAATCAAGTTGTTGTGTAATGCGTACAGATTGGGGAAAGGACTCAGCAGAAGGACTAAAACGACCCAAAACTACGTCGTCTGATAGTCTCAACCTCAGGTTAGAATCCATAATTTTAATTTACTCAAGTCTAAACTTTCTTTGTGCTTATTAAAAAGAACATTGATGTGTTTTCATGTATAGTATTCTCATTAATTGTCACGTTCTGCAAGGCTTATTAAAAAGTGTCTCCTGCGTGCAAAGTACGTTCATGAATGTAGATTAAATATATAATGCTTCTGTTTTGTACTAATATGTATAGCAACTATTGGATGTGTTGATCCTAATCACTTACAATATCATCTTATTGATTGAATTAACAAATAAAAAGCAGATTATGAATTAGTGTTTAGCATCTGAACCATTTTAGTTTTAATGATTGTGTCATTATGGTCCATTATTGACGAAATGATTGGAGGCATTAGTGCGCTTAATCAGTTTCTTCTAGCATTAAACAAGAACAAAACTCTAGTTTCTGGAGATCCGCCAATATCTCATGGCCAATTTTTTAAATAAGAATAACAATGATTTGTTCACTGGTCAACTTTTAGTATGCAAAACGAATGTTTTGGTTGATTAGTACTTGTGATATAATACTGTACTTTACAGAATTATAGAGCAAGAACATGCTTCATAACCATGCGTGATTAATATTCTCACACACATAAAAACACATACATAACGAGCATGATTGATCCCTCTTTATCGTTTTTCATAACATCATCAATTAATACCACAAGTTGTTAGATATTCAGTCTTCCAAATTCCACCACTTAGCTTGTGCGTCCAAACAAGTGCTTGCTTGCTTCACTTTTATTTGTACGTTACATACGATTTTGTATTTTATTTTTTTATCAAATAAAGATAAATTGTTATGGATAACTGATTAATTTGTGCATTAGTTAATTTTCTATTTTGGGTTGGGAAATGTTAGGATGATGGTGGGCACATGGAATGTGGGTGGAAAGCCACCCCACCAAGGATTAAACTTGCGAGATTGGCTAAATACTTGTGCTCCAGCTGACATCTACGTTCTTGGGTACGTAATTATTCTATGAATTTTCCCAACTCTAACTGCCTTAATCATTGTCATTATATACATTTCTGATTTCTTGTACGTTTTCTAAAATTTCCATTTCCTACCCAACACTAATTAGTTTCTCCATAAAATTTTACATAATAATTCTATTCTTATAGATAGCTTATAAAAATTGTACTGTATTACGTGTCAATTTGAGATAACTTAATTAATTGTGTGTGAAATTGGATCAGGTTCCAAGAGATCGTCCCGCTCAACGCAGGCAACGTGCTGGGAGCAGAAGACTACGCCCCAGCTTCCAAGTGGCTAGCCCTGATTCGCCAGGCTCTAAACGACACTAACCCTCCCATTTACCAAACTGACCCTTACAATCACCATAATTACCAAAACGCCACCACAAGCCCTAATCAAGAGGGGCTCGCGCATGATCCGGCCAAATCCCGGGTGAGCTTCTCCGACCTCATCTCCCGCCATGAAGACGAAGACGACCGAGAGTTTGACCGCTTCACGAGCTCGTTTTCGAACCCGACATCCACCACCGGCCGAAGCATTAACCAAAACCCTAAATGCATGTCGTGGCGGGGGCAAATTGGTAACTCCGGAAATGATGATCCTCGCTATTGCCTAGCGGCTAGCAAGCAAATGGTAGGGCTCTTCTTGTGCGTTTGGGTTCGAGCCGATCTTTACCCGTCTGTTAGTAATTTGAGGGTTTCGTGTGTTGGCACAGGAATCATGGGCTACCTTGGCAATAAGGTATATAACTAACTACTTATATTTGTATGTTGCATGCATTGCACAACTAGCTTTTTAGCTTTCTTGATTGCTACGTACGTACTCATTGTGGTGTGTAGTAATGTATATTGATCACTTTATCTTTATAGGGGTCAGTCTCGATTAGTATGACATTACATCGTACCACATTATGTTTCGTTTGCACCCATTTGAGTTCGGGGGAGAAAGAAGGGGACGAAGTGAGAAGAAACTCCGATGTCATGGAAATCTTGAAGAGGACAAGATTTTCGCGTACGTGTAGGATGGTTCTAGCGCGGTCATTGCCTCCGGAGACCATATTGGAACACGAGTGAGTACCAATTTTTCATTTTACGTACAAATAAAGTCACTTAATTTGCAATGCAAGCTTCTTTCTCTATAAATATATGGGATGCTAATGTAGTGTCTCTTATTCTATGTAATAGCAAGATAATCTGGTTGGGTGATTTAAATTATCGACTAGCATCATCATACGCCATTGAGAACGTATTCAAGCTATTGGAGAAGCAAGATTGGCAAACATTATTGGATAAAGATCAGGTAACTATATCTTAAGATTTGAAGGTAGAGAAATTTGTTACAAAATTGGCCAATTCTACATACAAGAACCGTTTTATATATTTCAATGTCCTTTGAATTGAAAAGATAATGAGATTTGTGTTTTTGTATGTTTGTACAGTTAGGACTAGAACAAAGGGCTGGAAGGGTATTCCAAGACTGGGAAGAAGGTAGGATTTGTTTCGCCCCGACTTACAAATTCGTGACAAATTCAGACGATTACGCAGCTCAAAAACTCAATTCCAAGGAGAAGCGTCGAACCCCTGCCTGGTAAGAATTGAATAATGCTTGCCCTAATTTTATCATCTTCATATATTCTCACCTTTATATATTTTGTTTAATTTCTCCAACAATTAAGTTGAGAAAGAATAGAACATCAGCCTAATTATAATATCATTGCCGTAACAAATATACTAGTCTCTTGCCCAATGGTTGATTGACATCCTAAGTATCTTTTAGAGCAAGTTGACATATATCCTAAGTATCTTTTAGAGCAAGTTGATACTAGAAAAATTGAAGCTATAGGTATTAAGGTTGCTAAAAATAGAATATATTTATTGGCAATAAGTGGTGATTAGAATAATTAAACGATTATAGGCGACTTCGTTAAAACTTAGCTAGTGCAATGTAGTATTTTAAATGGTCGGTTGAGATAGGTGATCATGTTTCTTGGCAATAAGTGGTAGGATTATTGTTTTAGCAAATGAAATGAATGTTTGAAAGTTTAGATAATTTCTTTTTGTTATTTAGTATGGATTTCTGAATTCTTAATTTGTAGCTACCTAGGTAGTTTAAAATTTGAATCTCATGAGTTGTGAGGTTCATTATTAGATTCGCTAGCTAACGTATTGAATGATATGATCAAATACTAGGAGAAAGTAGGATAATAATGAAGTGTTAAATATATATATATATATATATATGCATGAAGGGAGGTGTTATTTGTTGGACGGTTACATACTTACATGGCGGCTCAATAAGTTTAATCACTTGCTTAAGTTATGCTCCTACCTATTTGTGTATATATATGTTAATTACGTCAATTAAACCTAATCTTTTCTTTGTTAGTATGTGCATTACAATTATAATACACTTAAATTAGTATTGGCCAAAGCATTGCTCGATCTTTTTGCTAATACATATATACTTCTATATATGTCCTGATTTCGATTTTAATTAACATAATAATGATGCATGATTTAATTCATTTATAGCCTACTAACTATGCTAACTGATTTTCTTAGCATGGAGTCCTATTTATATACTTATATGGAAGATTCTAATTATATTACTAGTAATTACAAGCTACTATTCTTATAGGACTTTGTCAACCCGGGCAGGTTACACACCACCATTTAAGTATATATGAACATATATGATTTTCATGAAATAATGTGTATAATTATTTATAAAAAAATACTATTGTCGGTGGATCTTTTTGACTGAAAATTGTTGCAAAATTTTAGGCGTTACTTTTTAGTAAAAACATGGAGCAAAATACGGTATTCAATATTTTTATTTTGTAACATGTTATTAACAAAGAGAGTTAATAAATTGTTTTTGTATGAATACAACCCAAATAGATTGCCGTACTTTGACTTATTTCGTCATGTTCTAATTACATGTGCATGTGAACGGTGAACCTGTGCCTTTCCCATGTATGAACTCGTTCTGATCTATCACAATTCTGGAACAAAAACCGGAGTATAATCAAAATATTTATACATATGTATGACTTCAATAAAAATCATGTGCATACAATCTGCTATCACTAGTAGAATCGTATTTTAAACTTAGATATTTTTTGAGCTACTAGTTTCAGACAATATAACAGATGCGAAGAGGTTCAATTTTAATCTTGAATTTTGAGTTAAGGAGTTAGGTATACATTGAAAATTATAAACGTTTTACTTTCGGTTTTGTACTTCTTATATAAGTGGAAGTTATTTGTCAAAACTCACTCTTCTTTGACCGAGTTAGGTTTGGTCATTTTTTTAAGAGGTAGGTGGAGTCTTTAATTCTTTCATTAATTGGTTTTTACATCCACGTTAAGAAAACTTAGTTTTTTTTATTATTATTATTTCTAACCTAACAATACCTTAATTAATCTTATTTTCATTGTTTAAAATTGCAGGTGTGATAGGATATTATGGAAAGGAGAAGGTCTAAAGCAAATGTGGTACTCAAGAGGAGAGTCCAAATTCTCTGACCACAGGCCTGTCCATTCTCTCTTCTCCGTCTTAATCGATGCCCGGCACCAACAAAACCGCCAGTCAAACCCTTCCACCACCACCACCAAGACCGCCATCCTGCCGCCAATAGCATTGGGCCCCGCCAGCGCTGCCGCTGCATTGTCTTCCTCGGCCTGCACCGCCAAGATTCAAGCTGAGGAGATTTTGCTACAAAGCTCAACTGAGGTTGTATGATCAACCAGGAGAAGCAGATCTTATTGGGCCTTTCTAAATGGGCCATCATTGGAGGCCCATTGGTCTGTGTTTGCAATTGGGATTAGGCCCAGTAGACCTGTTTAATTTGGGCCTTGGTATTTTTTGGATTTTATAGATGTATGTAGTATAAAGGAAATGTAGATTATGTAGTAATTTTTTTTTGGTTGCCTTGTGGGAATTTTAAAGGAGAGTTTTAGAGATTTTTGAAGGGAGTGTTTCCTTCCTCCCTCTTCTGTTTCCCCATTTTGTGAAGAAGTTTTCTCTGTGCAATCATGAATTTTATTATAGATTACGTTATAATCTCATCTGTGTATAAGTTATCAAACGCTGGTGTTGGTTGAACATATATTTGGCATTGTTTAAATCTGACCTTAAGTTTATAAGTTTATAAGTTATCAACCGCTTCTGTTTAAGTTTTCATTGTGCAATAAGGCACTACTTGTAGAATGCGTTTGATTGGTTCTAGGACATGTTTAAGCCAAGATAAATGTTATTTTACTAGATTGTGAATGTGTTGGGATTGGAAATCATATACATTTCTAACAGAAATCCACTTTCCTTTGTTCATACAAGAACAATGTGTTCTGCATTTTATACTAGTAGAAAATTTGCACACCAAACAAAATCTGAAATTTGGAGCAATTTTCCTACCACAATCAAGAAATCAGATGGAAATAAACCAACTTATGCCCACAAAATTTCTTGCAGAAATCATCTCAAATTTGGCATTCATTGCCTTTGATCAGTCAAAGGGCCTAGTATTTCTGCATTACCCTCATTGTTGGCTTCTTGATTTTCAAGATTATAATCCAAAACTTCTGCTTGCTCTATGGAGCCATTTTCCTCGTTAACTGACACCGATTTCATCGATCCTTTGTAATCTCTAGCCTTTCCCAATACAACAAGATACAATCCAACAACAATGACAAAAGCACCAATCATCCTACAAGAAAATGAACAAATTTAGTCCCATAATATCATCATATATGCAAATTCAATCATGGCCTCAAATTTTCGTACCTTCCCAAGTTCACTTCCTCAGCCAAGATAAAATAACTGATGATTGCAACAAACACCATACAAAGCGGACTAAACATGGCTATGAAAACCGGCCCTCTGTCCTTCATCACCACTCCTTGCACATAATACGTTAAACCCGAGCAGAATATCCCCTGTGCATTCCATTTTCACCAGTATTAGAAACTAAGAAACACTAACACAAAATCTTACATTAATAACAATAAAAACCAAACTTTAAGATTACAATTAGAGAGGCCTCTTACACTGTAAGCAGCTGCTAATAACTTGACATCAAAATGTATTGACCATGCTTTCGATTCCACGCGTTCCACTGCCAAACCGACAATTGCATTCCAAATGGTGCCTAATAGGCATACTAAAGCTGTGAGAGAGAGCTCAGCAGGGTATGTGTTCAGAGTACTGGCCTTGAAATTTACATTAGTTTGATCAGTCCAAGTAAAATTATAAAGAATGAAATCTTTTCAATAGTGTAAAAAAAATTTCTACCTGCACAATCATGAAAGAAGCGCAACCAAGGCAGCTGATGCTGATCAAGACAGCGCCTTTTATAGTGTCATGAAGGCTTATTATTTGGCCAGCTTGAATTTGATGGACAATGCTAGTTTGATGTGACCATTTATGGATGATCAAGGGCCCACGTACAAGCGTCATGATCATGGCTCCTCCTACTGTAATGAGGGTTCCAATTAGCTTTGCTTGGGTTTGGACACTTCGAATTTGTAGCCTTTCAAATCTGTACAAGTAAATGAAGCTTTTTTCAGATACTACAACTTTGGTAAAAAAAATTTGTGCAGGATGAAATTTGCAAGAGTTACCTGAAAATGCAGGCTATGAGAAAAGTGACAGCAGGAAGAATGTTGTACATGGAAGCTGCGAAAGTCGCAGATGTGTACTTCATACCAACAAAGTACATGTTCTGGTCAATCACTGGCCTGAAATTTATAAAAATATATAAAATCTTTACTATTTCTGAAATGTAAATAATGATAAAAACATGACAAAATCAACAAGTTGCAAAGATTTCGAAAGATGTACTCTAAGAAGCTGAGCAGAACAATCTTGGCGAAGATCAACAAAGTCATCCTTGGCCTTACTTTCCTGCTTCAAATTTCCAAGCCAGTTCAAATTTTGGTTGAGATTTTCAATGGGAAAAATATGAGCTAAAAATGTGACATACTTTTCAAGAATGAGGGCGAATGGCGCAATGAAGACAGTAGCAATGGCATGGCGATAGGTAATATAGACGGTATTGTTCATCCCTTGATCAAGTGCAACTTTAGAGATGACATCCATCCCTGCGAATCCGAGTTGCAAGAAGATCATAGCCAGAAAAGGCTTTGATTTCTTCAGCATTTCTCCACCCTTCATCTTAGAGCTCTGTAGTTTGATGAAGCTAAGACTACCAAGGAAATTAGGTAGCCACAGAAGTACTTAGTTATTATGACATAAGGGTTTAAGCCTTAATTTCTCTACTTCTGGCAAAAAAAAAATTAAAAATTAATGGCTTTGCTTTGGAGGCTTTTTTTATGGTTGAGGTGCCTCTCATTTAAAGAGGATGAAGAATAAAGTTAATAGAGAAGGCCAAAAAGAAAAGAAAAGAGACATGGGTTGCTTTAATTTCGCTTGATATCACGAAGTTTTGATGTCTTACAAGCTAACAATATATTGTTTATAGAGGCAATAACTGAAAGGCAAATATTCTAACAAAAAACTTACGTTTAATACTATTTATATTATATATAAAGTAGTTGATTGGGCAATGTTTCCAACTATCTTAGATTTCTTATGAGGATTACATGATTACGACAAGATCAGTCTAAATATGAATCATATTGTGTGTCACCATGTTCAAATGCATGACAAGCAAAGAAACTTGGGTTGTTTAGCTAGCCAAGTTACGCACCCAATTCATTCATTCTTAATAGTACTGTAGAATATACAAGTCTTATTCTGAATACTTAATTTTTATATCAAATTAAATAACAAATTCTATAACAACCATTGATAAAATACTTATAAATTAATTCAACTTTATGTTATTTAGACGACGATCTTTAACAAAAACCCGTGAATAGTGCACATTTTTAAGTTAAGACATTGCTAATCAGCGTTAAATGCACGTAACGGTAAGTAGAAAGAAATTATCAGCACGTAATGGAAGAAGACAGACGAAACCATCTAATAACGGAAAACAAAAGGTTGAGGCCATTCATTTACTACGTAGCTTTTTGGCTGTGAAGTGTGACTTCATGACATATGTGCTGGCTGATCATCTATTTGTATGGAAAGAGACCTGAAACTGAAATAGAGAACTAGTTTCATTAATTTCTTCCAACAATTTACCATCCTATTATAATTTGACCAATAATAACTCTTTATATAAAATTATCCCGACAACCTACATAAATTATGTTACATTTGTAGATTAATTTTGTTAAATAAATTTGTGTATGTTCATTCGTGTAGGATAATTTTGTGTATAGGAAGGAATTCATGTATGTTTTTGCTACATAAATTTTGTGTAGGGTAATTTTTTGTATATTAATTTGTTTGGGTTAAATTTGTTACATAAAATTTTGTGTCAATACTTTTGTTACATATATTCAACAACATACAATTTGGTAAGGTAATTTGTTACATTAATTAGCCTATTAGACCTTAGTTTACACTAATTTTGGTGAATTACTAATTTTATGTAATCAAGACCCAATTTTTATTTAACCATGTATTATAATTTTATGCAAACCATTTTCATGTATCCGATTTTTATGTAGCCCACTACCCCTAATTGAAATCCTAACCGATTTTAATGTAATTGATTTTCATGTAACTTATTTTCATGTAACCGATTTTTATGTAAGCTTAATTGAAATTCTAACCGATTTTAATGTAATTGATTTTCATGTAATATATTTTCATGTAACTTATTTTCATGTAACCGATTTTTATGTAAGCCTGATTGAAATCTGAACCAATTTTAATGTAACTGATTTTTGATAGCTTGCATTTAGGAGTAGATTAGGATGCATATTTGTGTTGGTTTTTGCATGGTTTTAGCTTAGTTTAGCTTAGTTTGTAGGTTTTTAGGTTTTCTAGGAAATTTGGGTTTTGTGCTTATTTTGTTCGGTTTTGCAGATCTTTAGGTAAACAAGCATGGACGGGAAGGATCTTAAATGATTGTGGTGGAGTTTGATGAAGCTTGGAGTGATACAAGTGAAGATTAGAAGAGCTAAGGCCCAAGAGCTTGAGGGATAAAAACCCTTAAACCCGGGTCATGCATTGGAGTTCTTGTTTCGACACCTCTATCTTGCAATGCTTGGTTTGGGAGCTATAGTGGTCTGATGGAGCTGAATTTGTTATCACTGGAAAGATAATTCAAAGAGATACAATTTTTGTTTTTACTCCGAGTCCAAATTCCAACTCGAAGAAGGTCAAAACAGCCTCTGAAGTGTCACCTGAATGTTGAACCGAGGGTAAAAGCGCGGGATAGGTAAGAATTGCGCGGCCGCGCTTTTCATGGTCAAGCCGCGTAATTCCAACAGAAACTAAAAGCGCGGGTTAGACACCAATTGCGCGGCCGAGCTTTTATGGGACAAGACGCGCTTTCTGGCGCTTCGCGAGAGGTTTATAACCGACATATTGGGCTTCATGTTGGGCTAGTCTTATGTTATTTTTGGATATTGTGGCTTGGGATATTCTATCTTTATATATAGGTTGGGATATTTAAACTCTCTTTAGTTTCGGCTTAAAACATATACAACCCCCCGTACTTGTGCAAATTTTGTCAGATAGACACCCCACCTTTGGTTTGGACCTATTGAACACTTAAACTTAACAATTTGGACCTATTAAACACCTGGTCGCTGACAATCTCGTTGAGTGTAACACACGCATGCTGACATATTCCAATTTTTTGTCCAAATGTGTGCCACATAAGCTTATTTTGCCACATAAGATGCCACATAAGCCCAATCTTTAACACCATTATTTTAATAAAATCAGAAAATATAAAAAAATACAAAAAGAAAAAAAAATTACACAAGTACAGGGGGCTGTATATGTGCGTTTGACTTACACGTACTTCGCCACGTCAGCGATCAGGTGTTTAATAGGTCCAAATTGTTAAGTTTAAGTGTTCAATAGGTCCAAACCAAAGGTGGGGTGTCTATCTGACAAATTTGCACAAGTACAGGGGGCTATATATGTTTTAAGCCCTTTAGTTTCTATCTTTTTCATAACATTGATCAGACTTTTGGAGGCTAGGGTTTTTCTCTCTAGAGGCAAACTTTAAACTTTTGTAAGTTTTTCTTTAATTTAATTATGAATTGCTAAATTCCATTGTGTTTGGCTAGTTATTGAAGTTTTGATTTGCATATAGTTGTGAGGTTTGATTGATTCTCAACAAACTTAAATAGAGTTTATTCTTTGTGCTTAAATGAATCTAAACTAGGGTTTTGTTAGATTGATCACCTAATTGAATTTCTAGTTATTACTGAATTTTATTAATTACCGGTCAGAGTTAATTTGATCAAGAGTATACTTTGATCAATTTAGTAACGGTTGGACTATTTGGTTAAATAAGGGAATAAATTCACAAGTCACTTGGATGTCTGGTTGCTCTAAGTGCTTGTTTCTATTGATAACTTGAATCGTTATGTTGTTGTTTAATTGAATCTAGAAGGTCTTCTAGGTTGTTAGATGATTAGGGTTGTTAGACTGGTAGTTCTATCAACTAAGTCTAAAGTTTGGGTCATAATCCTTAGTAGGGTCATAATCCACAATAGATTATTGAAGTGAGAAGAGGATCAAGAGAATCAATGACCAACAAAGCAATGTCATGATGGATTTAACTAGTTGAACACGCTTGTCTCTCATATATTACAATCATCTTTGCATTCATATTTACTTTTATTCTACATATTAGATTAGACTTTTAATCATAAACCCCCTCTTCTGGTTACTTAGCACACAAGTAAAACACTTTTACACGAGTCTACGTGGGATCGACCCTTACTTACCATTCTACTAAGTTTGGTTAAGTTAGGTTCTTTGATATGTATAACGACCATTGAAAATACCTCATCAATTTTCATATAATATATTTTTATGTAACTTATTTTTATGTAATGACTTTTTAAATAGCCCTAATTGAAACCCTAACAAATTTTAATGTAATTGATTTTTCATGTAATGTTTTTTTATGTAACTGATTTTTATGTAACCTATTTTTTTGTAGCCAATTTTCATGCATGTAACCTATTTTCATGTAATCGATATTTATGTAGCCCTAATTGAAACTCCTAACTGATTTTCATGCAACCGATTTTCATGCAATATATTCTTATATAATCGATATTCATGTAATCAATTTTTTTTTTGAATAAGGTAAATATATTCCAGGGGTAAAAACCCCATTACTTATAAAAATCAACCGGTCTCACCCGGGAAGAGATAAGAGCTATGCTCTAATCAGGGAATTAATCGGTCATAACAAAATCAGGGAATAGATCGGCCACTCAACATGAGGGCATCTCAAGCAACACATACACTTTCACATTAAAAACCCAAACAAAACCAATCAAGAGGGGGACGAATCACATAACGCCAATGTTGTGCATCCATCTAGTTCTCATGCGACTTCTAGGCCCAATCCGACCACGGGCCCTAAGGCGAACGGTCTTCTTGACTCTCTGAACGATATTATGAACGATAGTAGGGCCTTGGCCAAAACAGAGGCGGTTCCTGGATCGCCAAACTTCATATATCACAGTTTGGCAAGCAAGGAGCTGCACTTTAAAAGCAATCGATCGTTTCTTCCTACACGCAGCAAACCAATTAATACAGTAGAGGAGGGTGTGATGGGCATGCGCTCTCGGGTTCATACTAGTCCACTCAAGAGTTTTGATGAGAGCATCCTTAGAGAATGGGCATTCAAACCACACGTGATCACGGGATTCAAGGGGGCAATTACACATGGGGAAATCCATGGGAATGTTGTGGTAGAATCTGCTTAGTCGCTCTCTAGTCGGGGCGTGATCTCGAATTGCAAGCCAGTAGATGAAGGTGTGACGAGGTCGATTGGAGGTTTTTCAAAGGAGGTTCCCCCATTCAACCACATCACCATGGGTGGATGACATGGTTCAGAGGATGGAGAGGTTGCAAATGGGTCAGCTCAGGATGTGTGATCAGATGACCTAGTTCCAAGACTACTATGAGCAGCGCGACGGTTGGATGAAGCACGTTGGAGGTCCAACGACGATCATTGGGCGCAGAGTGATGAGCGTAGGCAGTCCACTGCAGAGTTCATGCAGAACATGGAGCACCACTTTCCACCACCACCTCCTTATTGATTCTCTCTTCCATGATTGTTCAAGATTGTTCCAAGGATGCTTCAACAATGACTTTGTGAGTTCGTTTTCTTTTCCCTATTCTTTCTTTTTACTTTTCTACGTTTCTTACAGTGGGGCCACTATTAGTTTTAAGTATGGGGTATCAGAGGAAAAGAAAACTCTTGTTATGTTTTTGTGTTTTTCATGCTTCTTTTTAAGTTGTTATGTTTTGTGTTAGTTTAGTTGCTTTCTTGCTAAAAAAAGAGTTTTTTTAGGACAAATGATATCTCACTTAGAGTTCTATGATAGTGATAACTTGCTTGATCATGTAATTCCTTTAACATATTTGGATAGTTTAGCCTGAGTCTATCATGAAATATTTTTATGTGAAATTTTTAGCTTTTGATGTAATTGAGCACATATGACTTTAGGTAGAAGTTAATTGCAATCCAACAAAATCTACCTTGTGAGCATATTTTTAGCCTTGACTTTTCTTGTGTGATTTTACTCTCCTAATGCATATTATCTCTTGATATTGTCATGGTTATTTATTTCTTGAAGCCTATATGGGATATTAGTTCATTACATGTGGAATTAGATGATGGAGAACCTGTTTTCATTAGCCTTGTTATTCCCTATCTACCCTTATCATTATCCTTTATTTTTGAAACCAATTTGAGCCTTTAAGCCTATTTTTAGCTCCACAAATTTTTTACTTAGCCGATGTAAGCTTGACCCTATCCGGGGATTAGGACTTAGTGTTGGTTGTGATGATTTTGTTGAGTGAGAGTAAGTGTGGGTTTAAAGAGTGGGGTAATTGGGATTGGGATTAAGTGAGTCTCATTGTTGATCAAAGTTTAAAAAGGATTTTTTGCTTAAAAAGGATGCACAGTTAGTAGTGGAAAAAGAAAAACAAAATAGGAAGACGAGAAAAATTGTTGAAATCATTACCGACCCTATGCAGGGTCGGTACCGAGCTTCCCAGAAAGAAAGAAAAACAGAAAAAAAAAAGCAATGAAAAAGAAGAGAAAAAAAAGGGTGTGTGAATAAGTGCAAAAAGCCAAGAATTCCTTTCTATATTTCATGAGACTTAGTTGGGATATATTAAGTGATGAAAGAGAGAAGTGTACTTAAGTTTAAGTGAGTTTGGTATGTTGTTATTGAAGAGTTTTGGTGAGTTGTGTTTGTAAGTTTAGGATTCTTGATTCCCGGATTTTTAACACCACAAAGCCAAAATAACTCCACACCTTATTGTTATTACCAAGCCCCATTACAACCCGGCCGAATGGAAGCTTCTATGAAGTTTTTCATTAAGCCTAAGTTCTCTTGATAATTTTGCATGTTTTGACATCTTTGGTAGAGAGATTGGTAATATAAGTAACAATATCTATGAGCTTTTGTATATAGGATTGAGGTTATAGATGTCTAAAAGCCTAAACACATGAGATTTGAGTGAAACACATTATTCCGTTTGAGGTTGGATTGTGATTTCTTGTGCTTATTAGTTGCTCATATTCCGAGGGTACCCCGTGTCGGTAGGCGACGCCGACTTGTGTTTTAAAGAGAATATTCCGATATCTTTTTAGATAGATAGTTTTATATCTTCAAGGAAAAAAATTTTAGATAGATTTCTCTAGTATTTAAGCCTTTGTTTGGACAAGTTTTAGGGGAGTTCTCTATCATCTAATTTTCACGCACTTTTGGAGTTGTTGGAGAAACGGTTTTTGGGATTGCTTAGGGCACAAGGAAGAGAATTGTGGGAGTTTTTCTTTGTGTTCTTGTTTGAGTTTCAAGACAATTGTGATTGTGAATTCAAGTAAGATTTCTAGTTTAATTCCAAAGACATGTTTTCCTTCAATTCTCTTATTTGTCTTTCAACCATGAGTGAGTAGTTCTCTTATTCTAGGGTTGGGGTAAAAACCTAACATAGTTGTGCATGATGGGAGTATGAATGAATGATTTGATTGCCTTTGATCTAGTTTCTACTTGTTTGTGCTTATACTTTGATGAAAGTTGAAGTTAATTCATGTTTATGACTTAATCGAAAGAAAAAGTTGTGGATTTCAATAGGGATAAAGTTTGAAACGAAAGTTGAGAACTTTAGATCCTAATAAGTAGATATAAGTGAATTGATTTATGAAAGTTGATTAATTTGCTTACTTTTCAACGAAAGTTGATTACTTGTGTGCAAAGGCATGATCTTTATGATTCATATGATTTAATATGCATGGCTATGTTGTGGTAAACCCTAAATCCTAGATCTTTTCTCGCTTGTTGAATAATATCGTTCTTAGTTTTACATCGTTACCGACCCCTTTAGGATCGGTACCGAGCCTCTCAGTGCGGTGACAGTTTCTTGTTGCTTTTGTTTGTTCTTGTTTCGGTTGTTGCTTCTATTTGTTTGCTTTCGTGTTTTAGCATAGTAATTAAACATAGACTTCTCTTCCCGTGGACGAACCTAACTTCGTTGTACTCAACGGGGTCTTGATTTATAAATTTATTTTTTGGTTTAGTAACCCTCTCAACAATCGCATCTAGAAGTTTTCTATGCCATCGAGGACTGATCTGATGAGGACTAGCCTCACAGCATAAGACAGAGCTTTGGCAGCCCAGGACTGAATTCAACGACAAATCTTATCAATGAATCTAGCGAACTCATACTTCTTGAGCCCTCGTGAATGAATAGGCAAGTCGAGGTAAGTAATCGATAGGGTACCCTCCTCGCAGCCCATGATCTTAATGAGTCGGTATTTGGTTCTTTCTTCAACCCCCCACACAGAATAAGCTTGATTTGGACGGGTTACAATGGAGCCCTGAGCAAGTAAGTAGAGAAGCTCTCTAGGGTGCTTTTAAGGAGTAGTACTGAGTTAGGATCTCCTTTGCAGAAAAGAAGGAGATCATCTATAAAGGTAAGATGGGTGAGTTGGAGTTCTTTACAACGGTGATGGACCCCAAAGCTAGAAGTTTCGGCCATGAAGATAAGTTGCCTATTAAGGTACTCCAAGGCGCCATGGGGTCCCCTTGACGCAACCCCCGCTTCCCTTTAAAGTACCCGATGAGATTGTCGTTGACATTGATGGAAAAAGAAGTCGTGGAGATGCAAACCCGAAGGAGGCGGACAAAGGATAGGGGAAAGTTTAGAGCTCTAAAGACTTGAAGGATGAAGTCCCATTCAAAAGTGTCGTACGCTTTCCTCAGATCAATTTTATAATGCATCTAGAGGAAATATTAGCCCTGCCATACTGCTTTAGAAGATCCTAGCACACAAGAATATTATGTCTAATGCCCTTGTCCTTAATGAAAGCACCCTGTTTAGAGTCAATGATCCTTCCAGCCACATTTTTTAGTCTGCTAGCCATAATCTTACAAATGACCTTGTAGATCGTAGTACAACACAAGATGGGCGAAAAATCATTAACTCTCTACGGCCTGTCAATCTTCGGGATAAGGTGAATAACAGTGGAGTTATCTCCTTCAAGAGCTGATCATTAGCAAAAAAAACTTTGACAGCTTGGACGACATCGTACCCAACAATACCCCCACGCCTTTTTGAAGAAGCAACTGTTGTAGCCATCCGAACCCGGATACAGTTCGGGATGGAGAAGATTGCATGTTTGACTTCATCATCATTAACATGCCTCATGAAGGCTTCACCCTCATCTTGGGAGACACATGGCCCACGCTAACATATATCAACATCAATCAGATTGGTGGGGGTGTTAGAGCCAAGGAACTGCATGTAATGTCGAAGGACGAGGTTTTCAATGTCTCTATTATCGATAAGCAAGTTCCCATCATCATCTCATCACCAAGATTAACCCATCTGACCTTAGCACGTTGCACCAAGTCAGTGTTGACAAGCTTTTACAAGGCATTAACGCTTCGAATGAGAGCCCACTCCTCTTGGATAAGGGAGCTGTCAAAAGGCATAGCATTGAGTTGTTCTTGAACAGAAGATATGCCTTCTTGTTTCAGTCGGAGCCTCCCATAGATATCACAATACTCAAAAGAGTTGAGAGTCTTCAACCTGCCATTAAGTAGCTTGAGCTTCTGAGTGAGCTTGAACATATTGTGGCCCCGAATCTGGACTCTCCAGACTTCCTGCACTATAGGAGTGAAACTTTCATCATTCACCCAAATATTTTGAAATTTGAATGAATCTCTACGCTGATGACTATCCTTGAATTTGATAATACATGGCGAGTGGTCAGAGACATCCTGGTGAACAAAGAGAGCAAAGGACTGGGGAAAACAGTTCAGCCATGCATTGTTGTGGATCACCCGGTCAATTTTCCTGTAGAGATGAGCCTCCCCATCCTAGTTGTTAGTCCATGTGTGAAAACATCCAATGCTTCTGATGTCATTCAGGTCGATAAAGTCAAAAAGGTCTCGCAGCTTGTGACAAGTGTGGCATCTGGGCTCTGGACATGTCCCCTCTCAAATGCTCATCTAGTCTGATCACAACATTAAAGTCTCCAACAAGGATCCACAACTCCCTAATAGAACAATGGAGGGATTTGATGGTGTCCTATAAGACACTTCTATTGGGCTCATCATTGTGGGCATAGACAAAGGAGACTAGGAACTCAGATTTAACAGCTTCCAGTTTAGCTTTACAGTGCATCAGCTGGTCAGTGGCAAGCATGACAATAAAGTCAAGATAAGCAAAATCCCAAGTGACAAAGATCCTACAATTGATGCTCAGCTCAGCGTTATGCGCATTCAACCAACCCCTTCTCAAGTTTCTGATTGGATTCTGATTAATTTCCTTGATAAGAGTCTCCAAAATACCCAAAAGTTTAATGTTATTTGCTGAAATAATATGATCAAGGGCTGCTCTTTTGTTGTCATCATTACAGGCCATGATGTTCCATGAAGCTATATTGATTTTATCCATGGGAGGGGGTTTGGGAAGTAGAAGCACCACTTTCATCCTCCTCGGTAATCACAACAGCAGTTTTACCCATATTAGGGATGGAAGAAGCATCATGGGGGGCCGATTCGGCTGAAGTGAGGGCATACTTTCATCGTGCAAGAGGGCATGCCTAGTACGTTCTCGATATCCTACAATCTTCCAGACTTCACCATTCTCCTTGGTCAATCAGCTATTTCCATGTCCTTGCACATGCCCGGAAGGCGCGAGAGCAATCGCAGGAGCAAGCTTCTCGCCTTCTTGGGAAGAGGTTGAAATCCGATATGAAAGGCTTGGGCTTATGACATTCATCTTGCTTGTTCCCAAACCTATTGCAGTCCACACACGCCCACGGCTTCCAATCAACAGAGATAGGTTGGGTGACAATCTCACCTTCCGGAGACTTAATGTTGATAGATTGTTTGGCGGCATGACGAGCGTCCATTTCAACAAGAATTCTGGAGTATGAGACATTTTCCCCCGATCGAGTGACTTTGTCAGAAGAGATTGGATTGCCCAACCTAGTGCCAATCTTACTTAGGGCCTGCTCATTCCAATATCTGATGTTTGAGCCTGGTAGAGAGACCCACAAAGGTAGAGTTTTAAAGCTACCCGCAACCAACTTCATTCCTGGCTCCCATTTCCGAAGGAGGAGGGGCTTAACTCCTCCAAAAAGCCAAGGCCCTCCCTCCAAGATCATTTCAGCATCTTCATTAGAGTTGAACTTGAACATAAAGAGGCCTTCCCGATTTGATAGGACCTTGGGGAGGGTGGAGACAACACAACATCTAGCTTGGACAAATTTTTCAATGGCAAAAACGGGGCTCTTGGGTCCAGGGATGTAGCCAACAAGAGTTGTCTCCCAATACTTAGTTGAGTGTTCCACATCTGAGCTGGAGATCTCAATGCAATCCTCAGAAACACCCTCAATTTTGTGCAGCTTGTAACCATTACCCAAAACCTTATTACCCAACACTGCTTCCTTGAAGGTTTTGGTGGTTTGGGTGGAAACCTGAGGCTATGGGAGGGTACTGGCGTCAGGGGTCAGGCCAGACTTCTCCACAAGACCCTTGAGAGGGGGCGCTTGTTTGATGCCATTCGTGGTCTCCACGGGGGAAAGTGGGGTTGATTCGCCTCTTTGAAGGGGGAACCAGAACCAACTGAGGAGTCATCATGCGAAGCATCATCACCAGTCGGGGTTGTTGAGCAAGATTTCAGAATCATATGGTTGACATTGTGAATCGTTTCAGTCGACACCACAACTTGAGAGGGCGGAGTGGGGACCTCTACCCATGAGATGTTGTCGTCCTTGATTTTGGGCTTCCCTGAAGTTTTCTTGCGAGCCATTGAACTCAAGCAACAGCTCCGCCGTGGACAAACCCGCTCAGATCGGAACCCTAGAAGGTTAAAGCCAAGAGGATTTAATCTGAAAGGTCTTTTTGCCGTGAGGGCTTTTGCCGTGAAGGCGGAGGGGATGGAGGGTAGAGATGGGAGGAGGAAGGGGGGAGGGGATGGAAGGAGGCGACGGGACGGGGAGAGCAGGACTGCGACGGCTTCAATCGGGAATCGCCCAACAATCGTGATGGTCTGGGATAAGACTCATGTAATTGATTTTTATGTAGTCGATCCTTTATGATGTGGAGGTAATTTGGTATTTTAAACATAAAAGTATAGTTTGGAAATAAAAATAAGATGAGGTATATTTTGTTATTAATTAATGAAAATAGTACTATTGTGATATTTTTCTCAAACGAACTGAAATCAATGCTATACTCAAGCCAATCAGTCAATTTTTATGCTTGATTATCTAAAATTGAACCAGCTTTTATTTAACATGTTGCTGGGGTAAGCCAGTCATCAGTGCAACAACGCGATCAAGACCCTCAGACCTCAGTTGTGTGGTATTAGTGAATTGTGCAACAATACACTTGTAACAGATTGTCTAGTTTTATGCTTTTAGCACCTTGTAAACTTAACTATTCACAATAATGTAAACTCTTAATCCTAATACGGTTCTCTCTTTTTCAATAAATATAAAACTATGAATTCAATGTCTCGGATAATGGTAACGAGTCACTCAAATAAATCGAGTTTTCCTTCAACATTTATTGACCTTAATTATGCCAAGGGTTGAACTACAACAAAGTTGTGGTATAAAATGCTCCTTTCATGATGAAACAGTAATCGATCTCATCATATGCATACACATACTTGGTTCGACTATAAGTGCTTTTGATTTTGATCTCTTAAATTAGCAATTGAATCTCTCAGTTTCACCCCAACAAAGGGTGAGACACCCTATCCTTTTATAGGCAAAAGTAATGGCGGTTTTTAATTAGTTTAGGGAAGTTATGGAGTGATTATATGCGATTATGGAGGTTGGGCGGTTGAGAGCCTCTAATAGCCACACATTTTTCTTGTGAGAGAGGTGTTAGATAACCACCAAAAATTGCCTTGTAACCGCCCCTTTTGATGACACACACCAATGGGCCCAGACAAGGCCAAAAAAAACCCAAAATAGGCCCATATGCATGTGGCCTAACATGGCTAAGCTAGCTTGACTCCAAAAACCCAAGATGTATCAACACTCTCAAGAAGCTTGGAGAAGATACCATACATCCAAAATCACTAAGCTTCAACTCAAAAGGAGCTAGAACGCGAAAACAACTCAAATTTGACTAGCTCAATTTTGGTGTTCCAACCTTTGACCAGCTCTCAAATTTTGTAATATAGTCTTAGAGATTCATATATTTCTTTCGAAATCATAATAAGGTGGACCAAATCGCTAGAAATGGATAAAACCCAAGCAAGGCCTCACTGGCACCAAGGCGCGCCTAAGCCATGGAACGCCAACGCGCGCATGTGCCATGGCACGCTAGCGCTGATGGCCATCGTTGGGCGCGCAATGGGCATCTTGCCTTCGGTGATGAGGCCCCGTGATGCCTCGCACATGCCAAGGTCGAGTCTCATGCACCAACGTCGAGCAGTGGCGAGCCTAGTCCTTGATGCCACGACTCACCAACGTCGAGCACTAGCGACGTCGATACTTGGCACGGGCGCGCCTTGCCTTATCCATGATTTCCTTTTTCCTTTAAACCCTTAGAAATATTTAGGGACGATCACATAGGTCGTGCCTCCCGCACACCCTAATCCCGAGTGATACCCTTAGTAATTATCACACTTATCATTTACAACATTCACATAATGGATTGATGAATTTTCAAAAATCACCAACATTCCTCGATCAAACCTACCACTAAAAAACCAACAAGTGGCCAACAAGCCAAAAGGGTCAACAAGATTACAACAAAAAAAACATAAAGATAGTGGACCAAGGCCCAATACCAAAAATCAAACATCAATGAAACCATGTGGACAAAAAAAAGTCCACGTAGAATAAACAACACCATTATAATCAATAGACGCCCAAAGGGCCACGTAGCCGAAATCAGAAGAGCCGTCGCCGGAGAATGTCGGTGATGGGAGGAAAACGAGCTCGGGACTCATGCCCAAAAAAGAAGTTGGAGATGAGAGTAAAGTACTCTTAATTTCTCTCAAACCATAGTAATGCTATAGAAAATAGACCATATTGTTGAGGAATTTATTTTTACGCACGTTTTTTAGGGGGTCGATAACCCTTATGTGACACGGGGTTTACATCACGTACAAAACTTAACAGCAGGCCACTTCTCCTAATAGCTCATAATAATGCACCCATTTCGAGACCAATAATACCCTTTATCATTAGTTATGCTCGTTGCATACCTTGCTCAACTACTCTACAAATAGTGTTTCATGTTGCAATTTGAGTAGCACACCATGTCCCTTTTTTGCTCCTTTAAACCAACAAGTGCCGGTAGAGGCCCAAGAAAACTACTCGACTTCATACACATGTAAAAATCACAATCGTATTATTGAAACCGCTTGAACATAAATAACCCTTTTTAGGTATTTTAATGCACTCTAATGTGAATTAATACACCTATTCCTATGTGAACCAATTCTTTTTATCATAGTGAAGCTTTGCACTTACCTTGTGTTTGGGGATAAATTTTCATGAAATTTAATCTTTCATGATTTGACTAAAACAATATAGTTTAAGTATGGGTATGAATTGAACCCATAGTTTAAATTATAACACTTCTATATCGACGAGTCTTATGCCAATTTAGACCCGATATATATCAAATTCAAAAATTAATTCATGGGCCTACATAAAAGTAAAGGAGTTTTCCTTCTTCAATTTGTATATATATATATATATATATACATGCACATATATATAAAATAAAAATAAGGCATAAAAATACTTAATGCTTTAAGTGAATGGAAACGAAGCATGTAGTAGATCACATGTGAGCTGGGCTAAAATTGACTTGGGCCACTTTCAATTACAAGCTTCTCAAGTGAGCCCAATGCACCAGAAGTCCAAAACAATGTAAAATTACTAATTCATGAGGAGGCAAGAAAATCATAGTGCCGGAATTAGTATAGCCTCTGTAATGTGAATAGTCATGCCAATAAAATACCCTTTAATTATGCAATTAATTGGTTGAATGGTGGGCAACAGCCGTTATATGCTTATAGACAAAACGGTCACAATATTTGATGACTAAGCTATTATTGCTTACAAAAACGGCTAAGCCTTTAGCATATAAGGCACAAACCATGCAGAGGACAAAGGGGGGAGGGACGAAAGACTATACTCACACACAAACACTCAAAAGGATATCTAAAGGAGGAGAATAAGTGGGAAGCAGTGTATAAGTTAGAAGATTTTCTTCAATAAATCACACATACTCGTTGCTTTCCCATCAAAACCATGACCACAAATTGGTAACATTCTTCTGTCCTTGAAATTTTTATGTACTAATTTCTCTTGTGTGTTGTACACTCGTTCAAAATAGGATGAGGCATATTTCAAAGGGCCGATTGAAAGTGATTGGTTCGATGTCCCTCCAAGGCTTGTGATCGGCTAGTTTCGATACCATGTTGAGGGCTCGTTTCATGACTACAACGAGGACTCGTTCCATGTCTACCCTCGAAGGCCACCGGAGATGATTGGAGATCATCCGTTTGAGGAGAAACATTCCGTTTCGAGCCTCTTACGGGTGACCGTGTCCACAATGGCGTGTTTACAACGATGGCTCATTCTATGTTCGTCACGGAATCATGTTGTACAAAGACGGACGTCGTGGCTGTTTTGGAGTACTATAGGCGGCCCGGAGTGTTTCGCCATTACAAATCTGAAATACGGGCCATTGTCGTCCATGCTGAGTGCTCTGGTGAAGAAGGCGTCAAAGGCATGATGAAGACTCAAATTAAAGAGCCCATCAGAGACTCGGGGATGATCCGATCAGGGTCGTCCATTTTGAGGAGAAACATTCCTTTTCGAGACTCTTGCGGGTGATCGCGTCTACCACACGCCTACAACGAACGAAGATCAATCCACCACAATCCAAAGAACAAAGCTTTTCCATCCATGTCGAGTTGTTCCGGTGACGGTGTCAATAACATAATGAAGACTCAAACCAAAAAAACAAGGGTCGGTTCTATGTCTTTGTTCACTAGTCTTAATTGGAGATTTGGTGTGGTGCTCCATTCGGTTCTTGTCTCCCTATCCCCACGCACATGCACAATGGAGAAATTGATGACTTCAAGAGCTAAGGCGGTCGTTCGCCTAGTACACAATCTCCTCTGAGCCATTTGAGGAAGGAAGTTTTAGGTCGGATTTGAGGTGAGGATGACTTTGAGGCGAAGATGGGGAGTTTTCACTGGGAAGGTATTTCAGCATTGGAGATGGTTATCTCCTTTTATGGTTGGAAAGGATGGCAAAACAATAGTATTATCAAAAAAATGAATGGCAAAACAATAGTGTTATCAGAAAAGTGAATGGCAAAACAATAGTGTTATCAGAAAAGTGAATGGCAAAACAATAGTGTTATCAGAAAAGTGAATGACAAATTAAAACAATAGTGTTATCAGAAAAGTGAATGACAATACAATAGTAGTATTCTGATTACATGTCTTCCTCATCTGTATCCGTCTCACTCTCAAACTCACCCTCAGACGTTTCAGTAGACGTCTCTTCTTGATCCTCAACGACATGATCCTCTCTGTTTGGGTCGTTTAACGGACCAAGTGGATAATTATCTTGTGTGTCGTCGATAAGTCGTGGAAGGGAAGAATCATGTTGAAATGCCTCCTCAACGGCAACGCCCCTGGACCCACTCTCATGAGAGTCTACGCACGTACCTTCATCGGGCCACACTCGTGACTTCACTTTACAAACCGCTCTCCATTCAGCATTTGCACGCCTCACCTTTGGGTAATCGAGGAAATAAAATTGAGTGGCTTGATGTGCTAATTGATGAGGTATTTTCAGTGGTCGTTAATACCTATCAAAGAAACCTAACTTAACCAACTCAGTAGAGCGGTAAGCAAGGGTCGATCCCACAGAGACTCGTGTATTTGTGTTATTGCTTAAGTGCTAAGTAACTAATATGGGGGGTTTGTAATTGTAAATTCTAAACTACTATGCAAAACAGAAATAAATATGAATGTAGAAGATGGTTTATATCAATAAGAGACAAACGTGTTCAACTAGTTAGATCCATCATGATATTGATTCGTTGATCATTGATTCTCTTGATTCTCTTCTCACTTGAATAATCTATTGTGGATAATGACCCTACTAAGGATTAAGATCCAAACTTCATATATAGTTGATAGAACTACCAGTCTAACAACCCTAATTAAATAATAACCTAGAAGACCTTCTAGATTTAATTAAATAACAGCATGACGATTCAAGTTATCAATAGAAACAAGCACTTAGAGCAACCATACATCTAAGTGACTTGTGAACTTATTCCCTTCTTTAATCAACTTGTCCAACCGGTACTAAATTGATTAAAGTATACACTTTATCAAATTAACTCCGACCGGGAATTAATCAGATTCAGTTATAACTAGAAATTCAATTAGGTGATCAATCTAACAAAACCCTAGTTTAAATTCAATTAAGCACAGGGAATAAACTCTATTCAAGTTTGTTGAGAATCAATCAAACCTCGCAACTACATACAAATCATGACTTCAATAACTAGTCAAACACAATTAATTTATCAATGCATAATTAAATTGAAATCAAACTTACAAAGGTTTCGAAGGTTCTTCCTTGAGAGAAAACCCTAGCCTCCAAAAGTATGATCAAAAGTTATCAGAAAATAAAACTAACATAAAGTATTTATATGTCTCATAAAAACAACCCTCATAAGATATATCAAATCATCCACTCGGATTTAATCTAGCCCAAAAACCAAGAATATCAAAGCCCAAAACCAAAACTCGGCCCAAAACTATGTCCGCTGAAAATCCCAGATTGCGCGGCTTCGAACGAAATTGCGCGGCCGCGCTTTCTTGCTTCCCCGCGCAATTGGCTTTCAGTTGTGATTGCTCGGGATGCAAGCCGAGCTTTCTCCTTAGCTTCTTCTTGGCTTTTCTTGTCTTGGCTCTTCTCCATCTATGCTCCTAGCACTCCTAGCTTCCTTTGGCTCATCCACCACCGCCATGGTCAATCTGTACTCGCCCCGCTGTTGCTCCTGAACCTAAAAACCTATAAAACCGAGCAAACCAGCGCATAATACCCGACAACACAAAAACCTAAAAAACTACATAAAAACTAACCTAAAACTAACTAAAACATATATAAAACATGCATCTAAACTACTCCTATATGCAAGCTATCAAATACCCCATGCTTAACCCTTGCTTGTCCTCAAGCAAGACATAAATCCAAATCACACCATAGAAATGCAATCATACATCCATCTCAAGTCAAACAAGCATTTCACACATAATTAAAAACCCGACCAAGACTTCTCAACATGCATTATGATAAGCAAAAAGCAAAGACCATTCATCCATTCTAGACCTCACCAAGGTAATTGTGTTTGCACTCCAACTCTCAAGTGTTTAAGGACGTGTTTCACTCAAAATCAACCATGAAAACTAGACTACCATATGCTTGCATCAGAGTTCTAAATCTCCACCGCTGGGGATCAAACACATAACAAAAATCATGAGGTCTTTTTAAGGCTTGTAATGGGGCCAAGGTAAAGAGAAATTTGGAAGGGATAACATTTGGCTTGTGGTGCTCAATCCGGGATAAAAGACTAATCCTAAACCCAAACTTCACACTTTCTTTCTCATAACACTCTCCAAACTTCCACTCTACCAACTCCTTACATTTACACTTTAAGCACTTTGCTTCTTTTTTTTTCTTCAACTCTTTTCTTGCTTTATTAATGAAGACTACTAACAATTTAAGCAATTTTTCTTTTGCTTTTCTTTTGCAATCAAACTTTTCATCTTCATTTTTTTTTCACTTTGCTCACACAAGAATTTTATTTCCTCTTTTTCCACCTTTTTTTCCAACTCCCCCATACTTACATCAAACTCACACAAGACATAATCAACCTAAAGTCCTAAAGCCCGGATTATGGGTCGAGCTTATTAGGCTAGGAATCATTTTGTTGAGCTATCAAAAATAGGCTTAAAGCTCAAAGAAATAGGGGTGTCAAAAACATGGATCTTGTAAGGTAGGAAGGGAAATAATAGGCTATAAGAAACATTGCCTCAATCATTTTAATGTTATTCATTCAATCATATAAAGCAGTCTTGACAAAGAGTATTAACGCAAGTTCTAGAGCTAGATAATCATGGTGATGCACTCAAGAATGTAGAGAACAAAAAATCATGAAAGGCCAAAAATCTCACAAGGCTAATTTTTGTCTAGAACTTTAGAATGAATCAAATACTCAAGCTAAATACATGCTCCATCCTATAATCAAAGTAATCAATCAATGATCATGCTCATATCATATCAACTTCAGCATATCATGCAAATCATGGGTTAGAATTTATACTTAGATTAGAAACACAAGAGGAATCAAACAATGGGGAAATAAGAATCTAAATGCAAAATTTTTGTATTTTTTTCAAATTTTTCTGAATTTTTTTTTCATTTTTTTTTCAAGAATTTTAATCAATGCATGCAAAAATTTAAATATGACCTAAACTAATGCAACTATATGTAATGCAAACAAGTAATCCCCTTCCCCCATGCTTAAAACATACTTTGTCCCCAAAGTATAGTAAAAAGTAAAGGAAAGAGAAAAACTCACAAAACCTAGTTGTCCGACGGGTAGTAGGGCGGAAAATCCTGTGGTGGTGGTGGCTGGTACTCCGGGTGATACTCTGGCTGCGGTGGCTGATATGGCGGAAAATCCTGTGGTGGTGGCAGCTGGTATGGCGGAAACTGAGGATACGGAGGATCGGGAAAAGCATACTGAGGGTAAGACAGATGAGGTGGGTAACCCGCTGAGCTCCATCCATCCAGTCTAGTGTTGAGCAGTCTGAACTGCTCATCCTGGCGGGCCTGAAAAGCAGCAAGCTGCTGATCTTGATGAGTCTGATACGATGTGAACCTCTGATCCACATAACCCCTCATACTTTGGAAGCTCTGATCAATGTGAGAAGACATGTCATTGTATCTCTGCGTGTTGTCCATCTGCATCTGTCTCATCATCTCCATCATCTGATTGTACTGAGCATCAGAATAATGTACTCCACTCCCAGAAGGTAAAGATGGATCAAACTGCCTCTGCTGATCCTCTTCCTCAGACCCATCATCCTCATCAGTTTCTTCATCCTCAACAGACTCTTCTTCTTCTTCTTCGGCCATGATAAAATCCGCATCCATCTCCTCTTCATCAGAATCCTCAATAACAACTGGAGCCGTCTTTTTACCCCTAACCGGGCCCTTTACAGTATCCACATCCAAATCTCCAGCCCGAGCTTCAATGAACCAGTTAGCTGGACTGTCCCCAATCTGCACTCAGTGTCCATCAGGAAGCTTCATTACTCTCCCAAAATCACCAATCACCCAGAAATAGGAGTTCCTATACTTATAGAGAGCGCCCATCTTCTTCAGCATGGTGAAGTCAATAGGCAAAGGCGGAATATCAACCTGTAACCTGCTCAGATCGACTCCAAAGTGCTTGGCTAGGAAAGTCACAATCCCACCAATACAAATAGCTCCACCGCCTTTGTTTCCAACATGGGCCATGTGGTGCATAAGCATAGCACCCACATTCAACTTCTTCCTCTTCAAACTAGCAGCCAACACAGTGACATCCTTCTTGGGGCAGTTGTTTCCACCATCACCTCGCCCATTCAGGGTGCTAGCAATAAATCTCTGGAAAACCTTAATAGCGGGATGAGTAATGGGAGAAGCTTTTTCTTTAGAAGGCTCATATTTGGCCCTCCCTGTGATGGCTCTCCAGAAGTGCTTATCAGCTCATGTAGCACCTGTCTCAGTAAGCACTACATCTCTACTAGGAGGGAAATTGCAGAAACCAAACACTCGGTTGACCTCTTTTAAGGTCATCTTCCTCCTTACTCCTCCTAGCCAGAACTTGATCTCTCCTTCTCCTCTGAAATCAGTGGACAAAGTACTCAGAAACTCCAGTGTTAACCCCTTGAAGGTGGGTTCACACAGCTTCAAGAACTCGCCCATATGCAAATATGCCCCTATCTCATTCAACAGATGAGTTATCCCGATCTCATTCATCAGGTTCCAGTCTATGAACCGAGTTGCTTTCCATTCCCTTTCCTTCAGAAGCTCAAACCGGATTACGTGATTGTTCTTTGTCAGAGTGATCCCAAAAGTCTCTTGGGTGATCTCTCCCACCACAGCAGGGGGAGCTAAAGCAGCTCGGGATGATGAAGATCCGTCTGTTCTACCTCTCTTGTTACCCATGATTTCAGATTTTCAATTAAACCTGCACAAACACCACAAACGAACCAAACAAACGCAATTCCGTTGTCCCGGCAAGGACAACCACAACAATATTTCACAGATAAGCTCTCAAACGCTCTCTTCCCCACTACCTAGAACAATTTAATCAAAATTTAATTAAAATTTAGTCAAATTTCTAGGTGATTTTCGGATTTGCATGCAAAGCTCAAATAAAACACGAATCTAGACTAGAATCATGCAATAAACAAACTTTTGTAAAGGACTTAAGCCTAAATCCGAGCCTAAAGGGGTGAATTTCGGGTTTTTAGAACAAAACCTAGGTTTAGATTTAATCCACTAAAACCAAAATTTAGAGGGAGATTTGAGAAATCTTACTTGAATTCCGCTTGATTTGGAGTTCCTTGCTTGATTTTGGTTGAAAATTCGACTTGAATGAGCTTGAATGGAGCTTGAGCTTGAGTGGCAATGGAGTTTGTAGAGGAAGGGTAGAAGAAGAGGGGTGGCGAAGTGATGGGGAAAAAGAAGGAACTCGGGCTTTATGAGAAAGGGGTCTCCGAAAAACTGCTAATTGCGCGGGATCGGACTAAATTGAGCGGCCGCTCAAGTGCGATCCCGCGCAATACCCTTTCAGTTGCGATTGCGCGGCTTTGGGGCTAGGATTGCGCGGCCGCGCATTTAGCAGCCCAAGCCGCGCAATCTCTTCTGAGCTTGCATTGCTCGGGTTGGCTTCAGATCTCTTGACCACGCAAATTTTATCCCCAATGCCGAGTTTTTAGCTACTGTACTTCAAAATTTGCCCGAGATATCTGTAAATCTAAGGATTATTTCTACCTAAACTAACTAACAGAACTAAAAACTGTAAAACGAAAAAAACAAAAATCAAAGCAAATCTATCCTAAACCTTGGGTTGCCTCCCAAGAAGCGCTTGTTTAACGTCTTTAGCTTGACGTAAAAAGGATATCAAGAAGGATACGAGCTATGGAATTCGATCTCCTTCCCATCGAATCCCATCTTCAGTGTGCCTTGCGGAATGTCGATCCTCGTATTGGCCGTCTTTGAAAATGGTCGTCCTAGCAACACCGACGTTTTTCCAACTCCCGATCCCATGTCCATTACTAGAAAATCAGTCGGAAATTTCAAGGAATCCACCGTAACCCATACATCTTCAATTTTTCCTTTGGGCCTCACAAAGGAATGATCAGCTAACTCAACTATGGTTCGAGTCTCTTTCAATGGTCCCATACTGAGTTTCTTATCTAAGGAGGAAGAAAGTACATTGACAGGTGCACTCAAATCAATCAAAGCCTCATTCACCTTGGTGCTTCCAATCATGCAAGGAATGGTGAACATGCCAGGGTCACTGCACTTCTCAGGCAAACGCTTTTGAAACACAGCAGACACATGTTCTTTCACTTTAACTTGCTTCTGACTTTTCTCCTTCTCTCCCTTTTTCAGAGTGCACAACTCCTTCAAAAACTTAGCATACCGAGGTACACTCTTGATCAATTTCAACAACGGGACATTTACTCTGCATGTACTGAAGACCTCGAACAGCTCTTTATCCTTCTTCAATTTCCGGGTTTCTTTCAAGGCTTCAGGAAAGGGTGGAACAGGTACATAGGCTTTCAGACGAGTTTCATAAGTATTTTCCAATTCGCCTAGATTGCGCGGCTTCGCATCCAACCGCGCTTTCCTCCTCGTTCCCGCGCAATCCCAACTGGGACGTAATTGCGCGGGGTGCAGATTGCTCGGCCGCGCTTTTAGCAGCCAAGCCGAGCAATTTGCCTTCGTTCTGTTCCTCTGTTTCTTCAACCTTGCTCAACTGGTACACTTGTCCCGCCTCAGAGCCTTCATAAATGGAGATAAAACTGACATTCGCCCTCGGGTTAAGCTCTGTCTGAGATGGTAACTTACTTGAATCTCTAGCTTCCAGTTTGCTTACTGCCTTAGCAATCTGTCTAACCTGGCTCTCCAAGTTCTTAATACTAGACTTGGTTTCTTGTTGAAGCTGAGTTAGAGAGCCATGTATTGTAGAAACAGTCTGAGTCAGATTTCTGATCATCTCCTCAGTGGACATAGCATTCTGATTCACTCCTTAAGCTTGAGGTTGGAAAGGCGGTCTGTACTGAGCTTGGCCACCTTGATGGTTGAATTGTTGATTGCTAGAATTGTCATATCTCAAGTTAGGATGATCTCTCCACCCCGGATTGTAAGTGTTGGAGAAGGGATCATACCTAGGCCTTTGTTGACCATAATTGCCCACCATATTAACTTCAGCTTGGGGCTCTTGGAGTGTGGGACAGGAATCAGTAGAATGCATATTATCAGTGCAAATTCCACAGGCTTTCACTTGTTGTCTCCCACCTTGCTGTAGAAACTGTTTCATCATGGTTTTCAACTCAGACACTTCTTCATGCAACAATGAACTAGCAACTACGACATTGGCAGCCTTAGAACCAGATTCCTTCCTGAACTGTCTTGTGCCATCAGACAGTTGTGTGAATAGTTCAAACGCAACAGCATGTGTCTTGTTGAGAATGTTACCTTGGCATGCCGCATTGACCATTCTTCTCTCATCATCCAAGAGGCCATTGAAAAGATATAAAATCAAATCTTGATCAGTGTAGCCATGGAAAGGACAGCTGGCTATCAACCTCTTGAATCTTTCATAGTATGCGTACAAGGTCTCATTAGCTTCTTGTTCGATGTTGCTAATCTTCTTCTTCAGTTCATTGAGCCTTGTAGCAGGGAAGTACTTTTCTAGAAAAGCTTGCTTCATCTTAGCCCATATATCAATACTTCCCGGAGCCAAGTAATAAAACCAGTCTTTAGCCTGATCCTTAAGAGAGAAGGGAAAGGCTCTCAGCGCGATCTGGTCATGAGTCACACCAGCAGGCTTCATGCTTGAGCACACAACATGAAATTCAGAAAGATGCTTGTTGGGGTCTTCACCACTAAGCCCATGGAATGAAGGCAAAAGATTAATCAACCCTGATTTTAGCTCAAACTTAACTCCCTCAGCAAGAGCAGGAAATTGCACCGCCAGCAATTGTTGCTCCAGATTTGGTGCAGTTAACTGTCTCAATGTTTGATCAGCCATCTCTACTATTTCAAGAATGCTCTCAGTGTCAGAATCAGATGAGGAAGACGCCAGGTTGAGCTGTAATTCACGAGCAGTCGCACGAGCTTGCCTGCGCAACCTAGAGAGTGTCCTTTCTATTTCTGAATCAAAAACAGCAAGAGATGGATCAGTAGCACGGGTATGAACCATATAACAGGTTCACACCCAAAACAACACGAAAGTAATAAATACAAATAGCGACGAGTCCCCGGCAAAGGCGCCAAATTTGATGAGGTATTTTCAGTGGTCGTTAATACCTATCAAAGAAACCTAACTAAACCAACTCAGTAGAGCGGTAAGCAAGGGTCGATCCCACAGAGACTCGTGTATTTGTGTTATTGCTTAAGTGCTAAGTAACTAATATGGGGGGTTTGTAATTGTAAATTCTAAACTACTATGCAAAACAGAAATAAATATGAATGTAGAAGATGGTTTATATCAATAAGAGACAAACGTGTTCAACTAGTTAGATCCATCATGATATTGATTCGTTGATCATTGATTCTCTTGATTCTCTTCTCACTTGAATAATCTATTGTGGATAATGACCCTACTAAGGATTAAGATCCAAACTTCATATATAGTTGATAGAACTACCAGTCTAACAACCCTAATTAAATAATAACCTAGAAGACCTTCTAGATTTAATTAAATAACAGCATGACGATTCAAGTTATCAATAGAAACAAGCACTTAGAGCAACCATACATCTAAGTGACTTATGAACTTATTCCCTTCTTTAATCAACTTGTCCAACCAGTACTAAATTGATTAAAGTATACTCTTTATCAAATTAACTCCGACCGGTAATTAATCAGATTCAGTTATAACTAGAAATTCAATTAGGTGATCAATCTAACAAAACCCTAGTTTAAATTCAATTAAGCACAGGGAATAAACTCTATTCAAGTTTGTTGAGAATCAATCAAACCTCACAACTACATACAAATCATGACTTCAATAACTAGTCAAACACAATTAATTTAGCAATGCATAATTAAATTGAAATCAAACTTATAAAGGTTTCAAAGGTTCTTCCTTGAGAGAAAACCTTAGCCTCCAAAAGTATGATCAAAAGTTATCAGAAAATAAAACTAACATAAAGTATTTATATGTCTCATAAAAACAACCCTCATAAGATATATCAAATCATCCACTCGGATTTAATCTAGCCCAAAAACCAAGAATATCAAAGCCCAAAACCAAAACTAGGCCCAAAACTATGTCCGCTAAAAATCCCAAATTGCGCGGCTTCGAACGAAATTGCGCGGCCGCGCTTTCTTGCTTCCCCGCGCAATTGGCTTTCAGTTGTGATTGCTCGGCCAGATTGCTCGGGATGCAAGCCAAGCTTTCTCCTTAGCTTCTTCTTGGCTTTTCTTGTCTTGGCTCTTCTCCATCTATGCTCCTAGAAATCCTAGCTTCCTTTGGCTCATCCACCACCGCCATGGTCAATCTGTACTCGCCTCGCTGTTGCTCCTGAACCTAAAAACTTGTAAAACCGAGCAAACCAGCGCATAATACCCGACAACACAAAAACCTAAAAAACTACATAAAAACTAACCTAAAACTAACTAAAACATATATAAAACATGCATCTAAACTACTCCTATATGCAAGCTATCACTAATATGTAACGATCTTTTGTTCTCAACATTTTATGTTGATGCACATCGACAAGCTTTAGGTGAGGGTGAATGCGTGTTCCTCCACGACTTCTAGTGTCAAACCACGAACAATTAAAGACAATAGGGCGCTTTACGGTTGGAGATAGGTAATTCAACTCAATGATTTCCTCTAGCACACCATAGAAGTCCTCCTTGTCGGTGCCGAAGCTTTGTCCTAGAACACAAACTCCACTACTGTCAGTAGTACACCATTGAAATTAAATAGAAATTAATATAGGAAATCCTTACATGGGAGTAGAACCAGAGGCGAAAGTTTCTTTCCAAAATGTTTTGCTCTTCAGCATCGGTTATTGTTGGATTTGACGACCGCACGAAGTTTGTCAAATAGTACCTACGACAGAGTAATTGAATGAAATACATACTTTATATATATCGAACCAACTTTAGTTGAGATTATAGAAACTTACTCAATATAGGGTTCCACTTCGACGCAGTTCATGAGAATGTAAGTTTGGATCACATGGAATTCATCATCTGTGAGGAAACGACCAGTTGATCTGCTACCCAAGGTTCGACCAGTTGTTGTGAAAATAAACAAATCGCCCGGATCAACCCCAACTGGAAGTGTGCAACTGACGTTGCGGGCGCATGTGAGCTAAAATAATATGAGCAGAATGTGGACGTCTCCTTAACGAGATAGGCACTACAAATTGACCCCTCAACATGGGCTTTGTTGCCAACTGAGGCCTTCAACCTTTTTAAGATCCTACATGATATACATTGAAACCCATTAATATTTATTATACAAGTTAACTATATGAATCCAAAACTGAACAACTGCATACAACTGTACGTACCTTTCTTCTGGATACATCCATCCATAATTGACAGGGCCACAAAGTGAAGCTTCCCGTGGCAGATGAATAGGCAAGTGCTCCATTGAATCAAATAACGCAGGGGGAAAGATGCGCTCCAGCTTGCACAAAATTATTGGTATTTCCTTGTGCAATTGCATAACCACCTCAGGCTTCAACTCGTAACATGTCAAGTCTCTGAAGAACGCACTTAGCTGAGCTATGGGCTCCCATACTTTGTCATCAAGAAATGGACGAAAAGCAACAGGCATCAACCTTTGCATGAACACATGACAATCATGGCTCTTCATCCCAAAGAGCCTAAGCTTGTGCAAGTCAATGCAGCGGCTCAAGTTGGAGACGTAGCCATCCGGGAATTTTACGGATCTCAACCAATCTAGAAGCACTTGTTTTTCATGACGATCTAGTGCATAGCAAGCCTTTGGGTACCTATTGTCCTCCTCATCAGGTTCCAAATCCGGACGCTTGCACAATTCCTTTATATCCTTTCTAGTCGACCACTTGTCTTTCGGCTACCAACGGCTGCAAGTAGACATCCAACTTCTGTTTCGGGCTCTTCGGTCCAGGTACAATAACCGTCAAAAACATAACCTCTTCTCGCATACACATCGACGGCGGAAGGTTGTAGGGTGTCAGAATGACAGGCCAACATGAGTACTGGCGCCCGGACGCCCCGAACGGATTGAAACCCGTCCGTGCACAAGCCTAGTCTCACATTTCGTGTTTCTGATGCAAAATCTGGCCACACAGCATTGAAGTGCCTCCATGCCTCTGCATCTGAAGGATGTCTCATCACCCCATCTTGTGCGTGCTCTGCATGCCATCTCATGTGTTCGGCAGTCACCACAAATGCGTACAACCTCTACAACCGTGGAGTTATTGGCAAGTAAAACATACGAGAATAGGGAATGAGCTTTGTCTTGTCTTGCTTCCATCTAGGATAGTCACATATCTTGCATGTCGCGTATTCTGCATCTGCACGCCAATATATGATGCAAGAGTTTGGACAACAATCAATCATCTCGTAAGGAAGACCGAGACCCTCAACCAGTTTTTTCGTGTCGTAAAACGTGGCTGGTAATGTCGTCTCCGGGTGAGAAACGCGTCCGCAAAAATACGAGATCATGTCATATCCGCGCTCCGTCATCCTTAACTTAGACTTTAGGCTCAGTAGCTCAGTCGCAGCCTCCAACTGCGTCATATCACATCCATGCCACAAAGGCCTATTTGCGGCCGACAACATGATATGATATCAAATCAAGAAAAATTGTGTATCATAGTGGTAGAAGTGCTTTTCCAAGTTCATTTTTTCCTTCTATGATACGATATCTATACACTCATTAATTTCCCGAAATTTCCCGAAACCATTGGTCATGGGTACAATCAATTAAACTGGTAAGAAATATTTTATTAGTTTTCTTACACTTATATAACAAGAAACATTTCATTAATTTTCCCACGCTTATATTTTATCTAATTATCATCATAAAATTTTTTGGCAATTAAAACACATCATTATTGACAAATAAAATTGATAAAACATTTTATTAATTTTCATATGCTTATATTTTATCTAATCATTTTTATGTAGTCGATCCTTTATGATGTGGGGGTAATTTGGTATTTTAAACATAAAAGTATAGTTTGGAAATAAAAATAAGATGAGGTATATTTTGTTATTAATTAATGAAAATAGTACTATTGTGATATTTTTCTCAAACGAACTGAAATCAATGCTATTCTCAAGCCAATCGGTCAATTTTTATGCTTGATTATCTAAAATTGAACCAGCTTTTATTTAACCTGTTGTTGGGTAAGCCAATCATCAGTGCAACAGCAAGATCAAGACCCTCAGACCTCAGTTGTGTGGTATTAGTGAATTCTGCAACAATACACTTGTAACAGATTGTCTAGTTTTATGCTTTTTAGCACCTTGTAAACTTAACTATTCACAATAATGTAAACTCTTAATCCTAATATGGTTCTCTCTTTTTCAATAAATATAAAACTATTGTTATTTAGCCAGAAATTTTAAACCAAAATTATGTGAAAACGAAGGCAGCGTCTCTCAGCCAGTACAGCGTTTCAACTTTCAACCGTGAACAAAAATTTTGGGGTTTCTATTTTCAAAGAAAAAACTTAAGGTTTGACTGGTTGAGATAAGAATCTTTACACTAAAGTATCAGCTAACTAGACTTTTGTCAGACGATTTTGTGTGTATTATGAATTGAATGCTTCTGTTCTCAAGTCTCAACGACTGATTTTGGGGAGAAAAGATGGGCCATCTGTTATTCTTGCATCACCCAAAACCGGCCCAAACAGATGCTAAAAAGGCAGATGCTAAGTGCACCAGCTTACTACATCTCAGACAGGTATGTGATTATGACGGGCAAATAAACATCCCCTATAACAATAATGCGATAAAAAAATCAGGAAAACAAGCCATAAACAGTGATAAACTTAAATTCCATATGAAAAATGAAGCAAGAAAACAACTGGAAGAACTACTGCACTTGAATTAAAAAAAAAACGCAAAAGAAAATTTCAAGTACTTGTTGCTTGATAATGATGGCATGAAGTTGCAGATACTGAAAAATTAGGACAACCCAAGACAATTAACTATTTAGCATAACTCATAAGGCTGTACTTTCAAACTAAAAATAATAACGGGCGCATGTATAATTTGGCAAATTTATATATAATATGAACAACCCATAATGTAATCTAAGAAGAGAGAAAAATGCCCCCTTGATACAACACCATTAGAAATAAAAAATAAAATAAAATAAACTATCTGAAGCAATTGCAGAACAGAAAATGGCTCTCTATTTTCTACATGAGAAAGCAGAAGAAATTCTCCCCGACCACAACAGTCTCAAGGAGGCTAAATGGAGAGAGAATATAAACTTCTCATAGATGAGAGCTACCATTTCACACTAGAATGTAGAAGTAGATGAAGAAATTAATGGCACTAAGAGAAAGATACAAGCACATGCCCCTTGGTTGCAAGGAACTTCTAGTTCATTTTTTTTTCCTTCTAGTCAAGACAGTTTACCCTGAGGATGAACCACCTTGCACTCCAATCTCCAATATTGGAGTTGGTTTATGAGCCACAGCAAGCAGATTTCTGTGCAGCTTGAGCACCACCGGCAGCAGGATCTTGTGGATTGATCCTGAGTGCAGCGGGTTGCTGTAATACAAATTAGAATGGTAAGCATCATCTTTCAGAAAACCAATCAGAGTTGCATGAAATTACAATGTATGGGCAGTTGGACAGTTTTATGTAGGGATCTAGATGAACTAAAAAGAAAAGCAAAGAAAAGAGGAACATGATGTTGAATATTTCTTTCATATGTTTTTGATATATGAAGCTTATTATTAAGCATTAAACATGCCTTGGTTTCATCACAAGTTCAATTGGTGCTAATCTGTCTGGAATAGAGATGGTTGCTTATAGCTTTATCAGATTAAGTTCAATTCATTCACTAGCATTATGCTTTTCATTAATGATCTACACCTTCCAAACAGCAATGTAGACTCTTATTAGAATAGAGATGGTTGCTTAGGATGTAAGTTGTACATATGATTGGCTAAATGAACAAATTAAGGCTATAATATGAACAGAAACAGAGCCTATATTCAATGTACTTCAATAAGTTTATTTCCCTTTAGGCTGAGATATAGTTGTTCATGATCTAATATAATTGACTGTTCACAAAAATTAGGATATCAAACAATTCTTCCAATTCAATATAAATCTATGTCATACAAACATGACCCTCATCTTCATGGACCCAAACTAAAAAATATTATGAAATCAGGTCGGATATCTGCAAGTTATACAAAAAAAACCTCAAAACAAGTAATAAAAATAGTAGCTAAACTGAATTTGAACACCTCTGTAAGACTGTAAAATCTTCTAACCATTCATATGCAGAAAGAATGTAAAACAACAGAATACGATGCAATAAATGGATATCTGTAAGTACTGATCAAGATGCTATACCTCAGCCTTTGAGTCAGAATCTGCAAGTCTTTGCTTGATGTCTTTAGCAATTGAAAAGAAGACCTCTTCCACATTCAAGTTCGTCTTAGCACTCTGCAACATATCATCTTTTCAGCACCAATCGAGAGCCAAGAATTTTTTAATATAATTTACCAGCATCCAAAAAAATCACTTCACCGTTTCAAAGAACTTTATCCCATACTCGTCGGCAAGGGCTTGACCTTTCGAAGTAGGAACAGCCTACATAGAATCTCCATCAATAATGGAAATAGAAAAACACCATAGTTGGATGTAATATAAACAAGATAAAGTGTGATTACCCTTTTGCTTTCATCCATGTCTGCCTTGTTCCCCACAAGAATCTTGTTAACATTATCAGATGCATGTTGCTCAATATTACGAATCCAATTCCTTATATCTACACAGGGAAGAAAAGCATGAATAATAGAAAATCAGGATTTTCATGTCAGATCAAAGAATCTGCCCATAAAGCATAAATCCTTGTCATACAAGAAATAATTCAGAAAATCCAAATAAGTTAACCTGCAAAATTTAAAATTTTAGTCCAACCAACAGGAAAATCCATTTACAGTTATACTATATAACAATAAAATTCACAGAAGGTGATATGAAGGAGTTACTGTTGAAAGATGATTCATCTGTAACATCGTACACCAGCAGAATACCCATAGCTCCACGGTAATAAGCTGCAGCAGACAGAACAAGATTATATTGCCCGAAAGACATCAAAGAAAAAATAAAAAAGGACGCAAAGAAGTAACAAATTCCATAAAGCAACTATTCGAGTAGCGACAAAGGGGAACAGAACCAGCAAGAGATACAATAAGATTATTTCCAGATTCATATAAAGGATGCATATCAACACCTTGGACTTTTTGTATATGCTTTCAATACTGTGCATTGGAAAAGAGTTCCAATTTTATTCAAAATACATCATTTATCAGGACGCACCAAAAAGCATTAAGAATGATGACAACAACAACAACAACAACAACAATGACCCAGTGTAGCTTCCCTTACGGGAAATCTGGGGGGTCAGGATGGGGGCACCCCTGGCTAAACGCAATGGGGAGTGACCAAAAGACCTGACAGGCACTGGTTGTTGATCTTAGAAGATGAATGATGTGCCCTTATCCAACAACAAAAGTTTTTTGCCCTAAAAGTCACTGGGATGGATCATACTACAGTATCATACAGCTGGAAGTACAATTGCAGCAGTATTAATAATAAGAATCATCAAGTTGTTTCAGAGGACCGACAGGCACTGGTTGTTGATCTAAGACAAGTTGGGGGGGAGGGGGGGGAATCAAGTCAACTATTGCCTCAGAATCTTGATCACGAAAGTTAAATTCACTCATTATTTCCCTACACTCTATTACATATTACATCTCCAAATCTTTCTTTATCAACAAGATTTTCAAACAATCACAAAGACAGCAGAATTAATAGAAGCTCCAAGAGAGTTAATGGAAAGGGCGTCAGATCAGAATAGCCATTTGTTCATGAGAGGTTTACAAACTACATTCGACAAAGTTAATGCTTGACTTGTCTTACTATCAGCATAGAATAAATTAGCCTTGGAATTTGCTATACAAAAAACCCCAGTTTTCAAAATAATACATAGCCTGATCCATTCATCTTTACAACATCATATAGAGAATTAAATGAAGAAATTAACATCATAAGCTGAAACAATAGTGCATAATGATTACCACAACATAGCATGGCAAATACTAAATCTCAATGCACCACAATCTGCATTACAAAAAAGATAAAAGACATTGCAGCAAAATAGAAAAAGAACTACAAGATTTGGATTAACAGGATGCCTACGTTAGCCTTGAAAAAAGAATGAGAATTTTCTTTCATTTTAGATTTTTAAGGTGGATGATGTAAGAAATTCACTTGACGTATGAGATGATGATTACCTGTTGTAATTGTTCGAAACCTTTCCTGCCCAGCAGTGTCCCAAATTTGTAGCTTAATTCTCTTCCCATCAAGCTCAATGGTCCTTATCTTGAAATCAATACTGTGGACGTAAATTTGTATGAGTATAGTACCACATCTCACATCAAATAAACAACTAATACAAGTGTTTATACAAATGTGTTACCCAATGGTTGTGATGAAACTTGTAGTGAAAGATCCATCAGAGAAACGCAACAGAAGGCAACTCTTACCCACACCTATTGTCATATGGCCGAAAAAAACGCTCAGAAACAAGTCAAATATATCAAACATTACAATTTGGAATTAAAAAAAGAAAAAGAAAAGAAAAAGGAAAGTAAGTTAAGCCACTAATAAAAGGCAATCAACAAATAGTAAATGGAGGGAAGGAGTGGTGAAACTATGACGGTTGCATAGAAAGGAAAGAAAATGAATTCATCTAAGTTATTATTCTACTTAGTCCTTTAGAGAACATAAGTTAGCCAACAAGGATTGACATTTGACTAATAATGGGGCAAGATTAGAATTGTAAGAGATATTGTGCTTTGAGAAATGAGTCATGCAGTCAGATGGGATATTTTTCTTTCATTATCACCCATATTCTAGTTTTAATATATTTTCCAAACAATAGAAATAATTTCTTGAGATCACCAATTTTCATGGTCTTATAGGCTTCAAGTCCAGCTCAATATTTGCCCCGTATTATGATCCAAAAGTCGTACAATTGAGGCATAAAGAAAGCCGTCATGAAACAATTTCATGTAAATCAAGTTTAACAACATAAGCATCAAATCAGAATCATGGTGACAGATACACAACTTAAGCCACATACAATTGAGAGTTCTTGGCTTTTCAAGATATAAGTTCCAAGAAAGAGTCAAATCATCATACAAAAAATCAAGCAGGACAAGGAACACATCGAAAAAATTCGGGTCTCAACTTAAAGCAAAAGTAACAGACTAAAATATTATTTCCACCGTTACAACTTTGCCAACTGCAAATTCAAGTATCCAACGCCAAACTCCCAATTTTTAAGTTGAAAACCATGGAATGCTTGTACAGAGTTGCATCACAAAAGCCAAGTGGATCTCCTTAACTGATACATTGTAGGAGAAAATTTTGAACAATTGACAGTTTCCTAACTGATACATATTCAAAGCATATTGTTGTCTGAGAAGGATCAGCATAAAATAAAATCAAACATCAACCTTGTAAACAAAAATAATAACTATGTAGGAATGTGATAGATGGGAGCTAACAGAGGCAGCCAGGAGGAGTGTTGTCTGGCCAAAACTAAAATTCCAAGCTTTATTACAGTTTATCAAGTTTGTTAATGGTATCTTTGCAGGATGAGTCTATGCAGAAAGAAGGGACTAGAGAGTAATGACTTATCCTTCTCCTTGTGTGTGTGTACATGATTATGAAGGGTGAGAAAGGATATGATCAACCAAAGAAGTTTCTGTTAAATGCATGAGAAAATGGGAGGCAAATGTCTGGGTGTAACCAAACAAATGAAGGGCAAACTGAAATTTAGTCACCAAACCTTTTCTGCTGAACAAGAAGACGCCATTACCCACTAAAACGTCCAAGAGTTACGAAGATATCTCCTCATTCATTTTCCTTTCAATTCCTTACCCCCTCAAAATTTTCCAAAGGAAAAGTCAAACACAAACATTCCCTGACTGACTATAGATCATAACCCATAGAATTGGGGCCCTATGGACAGAGATGCTTGGCAATAAGCAACATACACAGTAAAAAAGTAATATTCACATCAAAAATCTATTTACTTAAAATATAAAAACTATTACTTGCAAATGTTTAATTATTTAAGCTGTCAGAATATCTCAAGGGCAAGAAAAGGTTAGGTCCAACCACATCTTAGATTATATAATTATATAAAGAGAAGACAGAGAGTCACATTGATGTGGATTCCAAAACATAAGATAAACTGACAGTGGTTGGAAGCAGTTTTACAGTTATGTGGCCTCCTCAATGATATACGCAAGCAAGTATATGCACAATCTATAATGCTTCAAATGAAGCTCCAGTCTCCCAAGTCCCATCATAAAATAATTGTAAACAAAGAGGTTCAAACCCTATCATAACAATTATATTATAAATAAGAAGCTCAAGTCCCCTCAAGTCTTCGCACAATACAAACGCAGTGAGGTAAGGTTTCCTTGGATACCAATATGCTGATACGAAAATCAGTGAATACTCTAAATATGCATATTAGACTTAGCTCTGAGACAGGTGAAAAGCCTACAGTAGACTAACATCCTCGCACTTATATATGAATAGGTTAAATTGCAGTTCTTATGAAATAAGCTTGGTAATTGTTCTAGAGGCCACTCAATGCGTAAAATCTTGCAAACATATCAGATTAATTGTCCATTCATAGTATATCATCAAATTTATGCCAAAAACGTAGCAATCTCCAAATGCAGAATTGCAGATCCAGTTATACATAGCCATACGCCAGTAAGGGATAGTAAAAAACAAATCGCTTAGTGGAGATACACCATTTACAACAAAAGGTAAAAGTCCTAGACAACAAAATTTAAAACCTAGAGTCTCGATCCGAGGACTAAGGAACCAGATTAACCCTAGAGTTCGAAGAAACAAAAGATACAACCTAAACCATAAAAATGTAAGGAGATCCCAAAGAGAATTGATCAAAAACAAAATTGAGGTAGCAAATTCCTCTACTCAAACACAGAGATCGTTTCGATAAAAGATGGGAGTTTCACACCCAAATACAGACAAGAATAGATAGTTTACCGCTGTCGCCGATCAGGAGGAGTTTGATAAGATAATCATAATCGGCTCTAGCTCTAGCAGGTGGAGCAGCCATGGAAATGTTCCTTTCAAGCTTTTGCGCTTCTACGATCTATTGAATGAAAAATCTACGGAGGTAAAAAAGATACGAACCCTAAAATTATATATTGAGAGAGAACTGATGAGCAAGGTATAGAATTATGATGATAACCAGTTTAAGGATTAAGGAGATAATTTTACTAAAAATTATGTATAACATTAAAATTAAAAAATTAAAATTAAATATAAAATACATATTATTGCAATTAAAATATTATATAAGTTATAAAAATACACTTTCTAAAGAGAGGGGTTCAGCCTTCTCTCTAGAAAGTGGAAGTTCCCGTAGGTTGAGAAGGCAGTGATTTCCGACCGAGAAGGTCACTGGTCACCGGCCGAGAAGGTTGACAGTCCCCTAGGCTGAGAAAGCTACCGTTTTTATTGGTGCTTGTTTTTCCGAGAAGACTCTAGTCTCTATCGAGAAGGCATTTAGGTCCACCGAGAAGCCCTGAGGTTGAATCTGGATTTGCTTGTTTCCTTTGCCGACCCCGTTTCCTTTTTTTATTTCGCCGAAGTCGTCTCCATCGACTCTTCCTGTGAGAATACTTTATCGCTCTATCGAATTAGCTTGTTGTTCCCACTCTTGTTGTCCGGCTTTTCTTGAGAAAACTCAGTAGTCTCGTTCGATTGAACAGTACAATTGAAAAATCAGATCTTGTATGGTCATATATAGAGACGAGGGCTCGGGGAGCCAGTTCGGAGGTGCGAGAACTTGGCCTTGGGTGGCGTTCGTAGAGGGAGGGGACGACGAAGGAGTGTTGGAAGGATAGTATAAGACAGGATATCAGCCAGTTGGGGATTTCAGCAGATGTGACAACATGCAGGGACAGGTGGAGGGAGGTGATCCGAGTAGTAGACAGTAGCCCGCCGGGACAAACGGATTTCGCCTGGGTTTCTTGCACTGTTTGCTCTTGTGTTTTTGTTTCCGTTTTGCTCTTGCTTTGTTATGCCTCTGTTCTCGCTTTCGTTTTTGTTTTGCTTTCGTTCCTTATTTGTTACAGTTGTTTTATGCTTTTTGTCCCTTTGTGTCTCTCAGTCGCACTCCTTCAGCATTAAGTCAGAGGTGCCTCCATCTTGACCCCTTAGTTCCTTGAGGGAACTACATTGGGTCAATGTTGTTGTTGTTGTATATATATTTGAATTCTTCAATTGTATTTTTAATTTAACTTAAATACAAATTTTCCTAGTCATATAACACATAGGCATGATTATTTGCCAACTCCTTAATTTTAATGAGTAATCTTGCCACATGAAAAATAGAGGCTAGCAATCTCAATCATTTAAAAAGATTAAGCTATTATATGCAATTTTGATACGTTAGACTAATTATTGAAACAATGCTAAAAAATTAGGTTATTTTAAACAATTTTTCATATTATTTATTAAAACGTAGATAATCAACTTATCGTATCAAATGAAAAAACAACAAAGTGGTTTGTTGCCCATCCCCGTGATGAACGACTTTGAAAATTACTTGGGTGTTCTTGTGACATGTGGTCGGATGACTACGGAATGGTACAATTACCTATTGGATCGTTGTAACGGCCCGACTAGGTAATTCGCAAGCAAAGTATCTATCCGCTGAGGCCTAGGGCAGAGTGACGTTGGCCATACTTTGTAGTCTCCTAGTTTATGCTATGCAGTCCACATTAGTGTCTCGCTCCATTTATGATACTATCGACCAAAAGATCTGAGATTTTATTTGGGACTCTACCCAAGAGAAGCGAAAATCACACCTACTCTCATGGGAGAAAGTGGCATAACCAAAGCGTTTTCGTGGACTCGGACTGAACACTATGCGTGCCTCTAATACTGCTCTCCTAGCAAAATTGGGTTGGATGATCTTAATTACAAGAACCTGGTTCCTTGTGGAGTCGGGTCCTACGTGGTAAATATTGTGGGGGTAGATTGGATGTGGACATGTTCCAACATGTTCTAATTAAAGTTGGAACATGTTCCAAGTCGAGGCCTCAATCGTCCTATATGTGGAAGGGGGTGATCCATGGCTCAACGGTGTTGCAAAAAGGCTTAGGCATGGCCATTGGAAATGGAAGATCCACTTTCTTTTGGATCCATGCTTGGCTAACCTCTCACATGTTGCTTGATGATGCCATAATTTCAGTTCCAGAGGAAGTGCACGGTGCAACTATGGCAGATTATTATTTGGCTTTAGGGTGGCGTTGGTCCCTCTTTGTTGTAAGAGCAGATTTAACTCGACAACAAATAAAATTTGTAGTCAAGACCCCGCTGAGTATAGCGAAGTCAGGATCGTCCATGGAAAGCAAGGCTGTCTGTTTACCAAACTATAAAAACAAGAAAACAAAGCAAAAAAAGGAGAAAACAGCTACGACAGACCTCGTTAACGACCTTGTCAGGGTCGTTAACGATCTTGGAATTCTACTGAAACAGAACAAATATAACGATGCAAGTGCAGGCTCGATACCGATCCAAAGTGCCTCGGTAACGAGTGAATTCGAATTTAAAACGGAAGATAATCAAAGGATAAAAAACTCTAGGACAAGGGTACGTTACCACAACATAGATATGCATATAAACTCATATGAAGATAAAGATCATGCCTTTGAAGATAAATCTATCAACTTTTATTGACTAAACAAGCAAATCAATCAACTTTCATAAATCAATTCACTTTATTACTTGTTTTGAATCCAAAGCTCGAAACTTTCGTTATCGAACAATATCAACATTCAAGTTCAAGACTTTCTCTTTCGATCAAGCAATAAACTCAAATTACTTCGACTCTCGTCTAGGCATAAGCACAACAAGCAATTCAAAAGATAGAAGGCAATCAAAAACTCAACATATTCATTCAACCATGCACAACTATGTCGGGTTGCAACCCCGACCCTAGAAAAGAAAACTACTCACTCCATTGAATCAAAGCAAACAACTTTATTCAAAGAAAACATTGAAAAGCAAAACTTACTTGAAATTGAAAGAGATATCATCTTACAAATACTTGTGGAATCCAAAAACAAAGAACAACGCTAAGAAACCGATCATCGAACTCGAACTTCTTCCTCTCTCTCGATCGGAAATCCAACCCGAATTCTCTCTCGACTTCTCTCCTAAGAAAAACTACGTAGAACCCCCCCCCCCTTTTCTAGGCTAGAACAAGGGTATTTATACTAAGAAGGCTATCTAATAAAAGATCTAAAAGATAAAAACTTACCAAACTAAAAAGATTACAAGATAAAAGATATAAATATTGAAAGTCGGATGCGCTTTACCGACACAGGTCACTTCGTTAACGACCTGCACAGGGTCAGTAGACACTTGTTGAATCCCTTAACAAAAACTCTGATGTACAGCTCGGTAACGACCCTCACAGGTCGTTAACGAACTCTCTGTTTTGACTCCTTTGAACTTCTTTCCATGGCTTTACTTGCACTTCAACTTGATCTTCAAAAGGTATTCTTCTTTCTTCTCTTCTATGCATTCCACACTCACCACTTCACTTCAGCTTCACTTAGAAATGCTCCTTTTCGCTCTAAAAACCTACAAAAAGATACAAAGCGGAGTAGCTTCCATACTTTTCACAAAATATGCAAACTTATCCAAAAACACACAAAACTAACTCTAAAACTAAACTAAACAACCTAAGAAAGACACCTAAAACTAGACCAAAAACACAAACATCAAAATACCCCATACTTAAGCTTGCTTGTCCTCAAGCAATCACTATACAATAACCAAAACCAAACATCATGCTCATCAAGTAATAGCCATTATCTCAAAAGCAACATCAAAACATAGCAGAAAATAGCAAATGATTATTAACGACATCACACATATATAAGCACTAATAAACATAAGCAAGTACAATCCAACCTCACCAAGGATATATGTGTTTCTCTCAACTCTTAAGTGTTTAGGATTATAAATTCAACTCTCAACTCAATCTTATATGCAAAAACTCATAGAAATTGGAACTTATATCACCAAACTCTCCACCTAAGGTTTGTCAAAACAAGCAAAAATCATCAAGAGAACTTAGGCTCAATGAAAAACCTCATAGAAGTTTCCATTCGGCCGGGTTGTAACGGGGCTTGGTAAAGACAATAAGGCGTGGAAATATTTTGGCTATGTGGTGCTAATAATATCCGGGAATCAAAGACTCCTAAAAACTCACACATCCAAAACTCTCATAAAATAAACATATACCAAACTCACTCAATATTAAAGAACACTTTCTTTTCTCTCACCTTTAAATCCTAGAAATCCTCATATAAGCATAAAAGAATCTCTGGTTTACCTTTAAACACAATGCACATCTTCCTTTTCTTTTTTTTCTCAGCATTTTGCATTTTTTTCTTCTTGTTTTTTCTCTTCGACTAGCCTCGTTAAAGACCTAAGAGGGTCGTTAACGAGCTACACTTTCTCCCGATTTTCCCTTCTCTTTCTATCGGTACCGAGCCCACATAGGCCGGTATCGATCCTATCATTCTTTCTCCTCTTATTTCTGTGCATATTCCATACCAAGAGATATTTTTACAAAATAAAACAAGAGACTTCCAATCTACCCTCCCCAAAAACCTTTATTTTGAACCAAAACATAACATTTTTCACTCTACAAATCATACCTCTCCAACTAAGTCTTAATCCCCGGATAGGTCAAGCTTATCTCGGCTCGGGAAATAATTTTGTGGAGCTGAAAATAAAAGGCTAAAGCTCAAATTGGTTGACAAAAAGAAGGATCACATAAAGGTGGATAGGGATAAATAAGGCTCATAAAAATAAGTTCTCTATCATACGACTTTCACAAGTAATGAACTAAAAATCTTATATAGGTCTCAAGAAATAGATAACCATCACAATTCCAAGAGATAATATGAATAAAGAGAGTAAATCACAAAGGAAAAAAGAATAGGCTAAAACAACTCACAAGGTAGCAATTTTTGTTGGATTGCGCTACTCATGCTAAAAGTTATACATGCTCAATTTCATCAAAATGCTATTCCTCTATAAAAACAATTTCATACTAAGAATCAGGCTATACTATCAAAAACATGCTGAAAGGAAATTACATGATCATGCTAGCAGTTAACTATCATAGACCCAAAAGGCAGGGTATTTATCCATTCTAAAAACTCTTTTTTTTTTAATTTTTCAATTTTCAATTTTTTTTTGTTTTTTTTAAAACAAAGACAACTCAAACAAAGCAAAGAAAACAAACAAAGACACAAACAAACTAGAACAAGTAAACAAAGCAAGTTTTCTTTCCTTCCATACCCCATACTTAAAATTACAGTGTCCCCACTGTAATAAAGCTAAGTAGCAGAAAAGAATAAGGAAAAAGAAAGAAACTTACAAGATCAAACTAAAGCAGAAAAGAACATCCTTGAAAGATGAATTATCGTCGTGGTGGTGGTGGAAACCGGCGCTCAAAATTGCCCATGAACTCGTACATGGTCCTCCAGCGCTCCTCATCAACCGTCACCCGTTGCTCCATCCTCCTCCAACGAGCATCCGCCTGCTGATGCCTCGCATCATCTAAAGCCATGCAAGCTGCATAAACACCCTCCCAACGCTCCATCCTCTGGGTGAGCTGTGTCTGCTGCAGGTTGAGATGTGTAATAACTATGGTTTTTAAGGATATTTTTTGAATTTTTCTCAGATATCCTTTTTACCTCTTTGTCTGTTTTAACGCTTAATCCGATATTTTTGTTGGAGATTAAATCCTAGAAAATTCTTGGTGATATCCTAAAATCACAAAGAAATGATTTTATGGATCGGTGTGAATTCTAGGATTGTTCGGCGGAAAAAGAATATTTGTTGGATAAGCCGTCTTTTTAATTATGTACTGTAAATGTTTTAAAATACGAAACGGAAGACTTAAAAATTGAATGTAGCAAGATAAAATCATGAAAAATTGGTTTTATTGGTCTACATAATTTACGGGACGTTTTTCGTTCAGTAAGTTTTTCCACCCGAGGTACATAATTTTACCGCCTTAACACGAATCCCATTCTGAGACGGGTTTTGAGTTTTAAAAGCGTATCTTCTTTGCCTTAATAAGGAAGGCACGAGTGAGAAAGGATGAGGATGAAAGTTTCACTTTGTAAATTGAAACAGAGGAGCGTTTGAGAGCGAGGCCGAAGGAACGACGGACTCGGCGAGCGATTCTCCACCGCCGCACCTATCCTCTTTCCCCTACCTCCTCCACATCTCCTTCTTCATCTCCTCCTTCTTCCTCTTGGTGCTAAGCTGGACGTTGTTGCTGCAAACCGAACCAGCAAGAGAGTCGGGAAGAACGACGTCGTACTCGGGAGGAAGGAAGTAAGCTCGTACCGTCGGTCACCTTCTTTGCCTCGCTGCGACGTCGCCGGCGACCACCAGCCTATCCGACCATCACCCACTGCGAGGGCTGCCTCCGGGAAATACTTGACCACCCTTGGGCTCGGGGATCGAGCCACTATCGAGCCAAACGAGCCATGGGCTCAAGTGAAGGTATATGATCGAAATTAATTAGCGGGTTGGTTGCGGAGCCACCGTAATGGCCTTTCGGTTCCGCTTTGCTAATTAAATTTATGGTTTTTATAATCTTGACGTTGATACGGTCTCACAGGTTCAAACTGCTCGAGAAACGGACGTCAGAATCTTTAGTTATAGCGAATACAAGTTTTGACACCGATTGGCAAGTAAAGGACTTCGGATAATTACTCGGGATTCGTTGTTAATCCGTTTGAACCGAGATTTGGTCACCTTTAAGAACTGTTGCTAATGAACAATTTTTTTTAGAAAATTGTTTCAAAAGTGAAGCGGATAATTAGTTATAATTCCGCCAAGGTGGCTCCCTAAAGCATGATAACTAAGGATTTATTATATATCGATATTCAGAAATTAAATCGTTTATCGATTAGGAAGTTGTAGAATTTGAGTATACAACTAAGAAGTGTTTTCCGTGAGCTCGTTGTTGAGAAATCCTTTTGTTATATTTGGCAGAAGGGTGATAAAGATTACTGTTGAATTGCTAAGGACGTTGAGCACGCCTTCTAAGGCAAGTGGACGATTCTCTCTTGCGTTATTGTTATTAAATGAGGAATCGAATCCCATTTAATATTTGCGTTGGGAACAACTTGTATGATTAATAAAATATGATAGGTTGTTGTTTTGTTAGAAATAATGACCATATGGTTATTCATTCAGTTTCGCGCTAGAATTGGATTTAGGTCTGTTGTGTGTGTGACCTTGTTTGTTTAGTTGTCTCATGTTGAGACATTGATATAGATTAATCTAAACCAGGGATGTGAGCTTAGTCTCGGAAGCATCTCTTTAAAACTCATGTTAGGCAGTATCAATATTGATCCCCTAACACTAAGGCCATGACCATGGCCCGCTCTACGCTTGAGGGGCGACTATGCACTCTAGCTAGGTGCATTTATTAATATGTGTTGGTAGAGGATTATGGATGAAACAGGCCCTCTAATCTCTCCATCATTGGGACCCGTACTATTCGTTGTTCAAGGATGAAACATGCCCTCTGACCTCGATAGTATTGTGTTCCATTTAATATGTGTTGGTAGAAGATTATGGATGAAACAGACCCTCTAATCTCTCCATCATTGGGACTCGTACTATTCGTTGTTCAAGGATGAAACATGCCCTCTGACCTCGATAGTATTGTGTTCCATCGGTAGTTCGAGCCGATTAAAAGATGTCAACTTGTTTGTAAAAAGTTTGGAAAGTAATATAAGATAAGTGTGTTAGGCACATTAATGTACCCGGATGGTTAGTCTATTCGATAACCATTCTTGCTCCCGGTTACGAATGATTCTTAATCAAACTTTGATTAAGTCAATCTGATTAGTCAATGGAAGCTTTTCAAAATGTGATGTGATTAATATGAGTTCCTAACAATTGTTCATGTTTCGTAAAAGAAACCACAAGCGGTGGTGTTCTCTCTCTTGTTTATGCAAGTCTCCTTCTTATTCTTTATAAGATTGCTAACTGTTGGATCATAATCCGAGTCTAATCGGATTTGGATGCCAATATGTTTTGTCACAACCATAAGAACCAAGTTAGTTTCTCTGGTTGCTTAGTCTTTCATTAGACTAACCCGTCCATCTTCTTTTCTTTTATATGGTCGGCTGGTGTCCACCGTTGGTTTACGACACATCAGGTTCTTCTTGGAAGTTGATTCAAGAAGCGGATTCAGAGGTTTGAAGCTCCAGAAGTTGAAGAAAGGTTTCCAATGGCTATACTTGAGTGAAGATCATGGTTGAACTACTTCAAAGCGAAGCTGAGTTTCAGAAATAAGAACTTAAGGAAGACTTGATGAAGACTTTGTTTAAATAGAAGGTTGTTCTATTTATTTACTAATTCTTTTTAAGTTAAGGCTTGTATAAGACCTTTTATTCTCTTTTCCGCTGTAAAGTTTTACTTAATTTTGTTAGGTTTTAAACGGTTTCATTTACCTTGTTCTAGTAAGTTCTGTCAGGTTAAAGCCTTGGGTAACTCTGGTTTAGTCCTAATCGGTGTTACTAACGGTAATACCTCCAGGGTAAGTAAGGGGGTGTTACAAGATGTTGCATCTGAAAAGATAAATCATCGGCCCATGGAGGTGGAACACTTGATCCAGAATAGGTGGGCTGAGGAGGTGGTTGGTATTGATCTTGCGGCTGGAAGTGGTCTTGATAGATCACTGGGTTATATGGCATCATTGCATACGATTGAGGCTCGGTAGGTGGAGGAGGTGGCTCGTTATCGAAGCTGAATTCCTCGTTACTAGCCTCAAAATAATCGTTAACGAGCCCAGGTGGGTCGTTAACAAGGTCGTCTTCCTCGCCAAGTACCTCGGTACCGAGGTCATCATCCTCGATATCGAGCTCCTCCGTGGCTGCCTCGTCTTCATCCATTGCAGCGCCTTCTCTTTCGAACATTTACTCACACTACCGTAATGACGGTTCATCTTGTGGCTTCTTCTCCAACGGGAATGCATGGTCCGTCCAACCCTCATACCAATTCGGCACATAAAGCAACTCAAACTTGTCTCGGGTAAGCAACACATCTTGGCTAAGTACCTTGGTGGCATACCCTCTTTCGGTCCTCACAAAAATGTTGGAGGACAACCAATACGTTTTGTCGAGCTTCTGGGGACGGTTTGGAGTATAACGCTCAAGATCGACACCGAGTTTTTCCTTCAGAAGGCTCACCAGATTCCCGCACCACACTTCTTTTGACTTGATCCCATGCTTCTCGACGTATTGCAACCATTCATACCCCAAGTTCAAGGGGGCGGGATCCTAAAAAAGAATGGTATGGAGGCATGCAACCTCCAACCGTGTTGGCCTTGAAAGCTCTTTCTTGGGCCAAAAAGTGGCGCCCAAAACGCGGAGAATGATTCGGAAAATGGGGTTGATGATGCTAGCCCTTGGAAGTGTCGCTGCGGAAGGTTCGACCTCCCCGGAAATGTAACCCCAAGTGTCGGTGACCTTGAAGTTCTTGATCTTGTAATCCCCAGAGTGGTGAGGAAGCTCGAGGAGTGCATTGAATTGAGCCATTGTGCACTCACAATCAATATTGCCTAACCGAAACTTGATTCTTCCAACCGAAGTCTTGGTCTTCAAGCTTGTTTGAAGAGTGGCTAAGAACTCGGAGGTAAGGGTCGGGTAGTGCGGTTTTTCCTTATTCTTTAAGAGATGAGGTATACCAAGAATCGCAAAAGCGTGCTTGATATCCTCATAGATCCCCAAAGGCTTAGCGCTTGACCTCGAGAACCACCTAGTGAAGTGGTCCTTTTCAAGGACGGCATCGAAGATCTTAGCTTGCTCCTGAGTAGCCAATACGACATTGTCCATGCGTGGAGGAGACGGGGACCTTTGAGTCCTCCTCTTCTTTCCGGCTCTAGTGTTAGCTCGGCTAGTGCTTGCCATGTGTACCTCGGTACCTAGCCAATTGGGTAGGTAACGAGGGTCCTGGGTCAAGATTTCAGATGAGCATTGCACAAGTCGTTACCGACCCTCTCAAGTCATTAACGAGCCTGGGCAAGAACAATTTGCAGTTTATTCGAGTACCAAAACCTCAAAAAAATAAAAAAATTCGATAATTTCAGCACAATTTCAACCACAATGCCACATAAAACACACAATCTAGCACATGCAACCCCATACTTGCTCGAAACCCTATCTAAACATGCCAATAAGTGCCAAAATTCATGGTGAAGATCAATCAATCCAAGAACAAGTTACTTCATGCTTTTCTTATCAAGACTTCAATGCAAAATAAGCAAGAATAACGAATTATAACTCGAGATCAATCACCAATAATAGAAGCAAATAGAAGCACAATGGAATATCGACATGTAAACCAATTACTTAATCAAGATCTAGATATCAATTTTACCCCAAATTACCATGAAATTTGCAAGAAAAGAGTTAGTGTTTAGAAATCATACCGTAGTTTGAAAAATTGAAGAACAAAATTGAATTGGAAAGGGATAACGAGGGCTTGAGTGCTCCGGTAACGAACTCAAGGAGTGGGGCTCATTATCATGGGAATGGAGCGGGACTAGGGTGCGGTGGTGCGATCGGTGGGGTTGGGAAAACTCGGTGGGATTTGGTTGAGATTTTGAAGATTTAGGCTTGAGATTTGGGTGTGGGATTTGGAGATTTGAGAGGGTTTTAATAGGAAGAGGGAGAAGAGAGAGAGGCGGCGTGAGAGAGATAAAAGGATAGAAGATAGAAGATAGAGTTTAGGTTACTTACCTCGCCCGCGTCGTTCTGGATTTCGCGTGCCGTCTCAGGTCGTTAATGACCTTCTCAGCTCGTTAACGAGCCTGGGAACTCGTTTTCAGGCTTTTTTCGAGCCCAACTTCCTATGCCACGTTAGCTTTCGAGAATATTCTATCTTGCAAACTTCTAAACTACTAAAAACTCAAAAGAAAGCTAAGAAAAAGAGCTAATAAAAAGAAAAGAAAACTAAACTAAAACTAAAACTAAAACCGAGTTGCCTCCCGTAAGCGCTATTTTTAACGTCGTTAGCCCGACGAACTTACCTTGGCTAGTCCGACGTTGTGAGAGCCATAGTGACTCTAATCTCTTCTTCCGGGTCGGGTTGCTCATAGAACTTCTTCAATCGGTGGCTATTCACTTTAAAGATGGCTCCATTATTATCGATCAACTCCACGACTCCTTGGGGATAGATGTGGTGAACCACAAATGGCCCACTCCATCTTGTCCTTAGCTTCCCTGGAAATAAACGGAGTCTAGAGTTGAAGAGAAGTACCTTGTCACCAACTTCATAAGTTTTGGGCACCAATTTCTTATCATGCCACCTTTTGGTACGCTCCTTGTAGATCTCGGCATTCTCGTACGCCTTTAGCCTCAACTCCTCTAGTGCTTGCAAGTCCATGAATCTTTTTGCTCCGGCTGCGTCGAGGTTCATATTGAGCTCTTTGACAGCCCATAATGCCTTGTGCTCCATATCGACCGGCAAATGGCATGCCTTGCCATACACTAAATTGTAAGGAGTGGTGCGTAGGGGCGTCTTGTATGCCGTCCTGTAAGCCCATAGAGCGTCATTCGATTTAGATGACCAATCCTTCCTTGAGCGGGACACCGTCTTTTCTAATATGCTCTTAATTTGCATGTTTGAAACTTCTACTTGGCCACTAGTTTGGGGATGATATGGTGTTGCCACCCGGTGTGATACCCCATGCTTTGCCAAAAGTGCTTCAAAGCTCCGCTCTATGAAGTGAGATCCACCATCACTAATGAGGACCCTTGGGACACCAAACCTGGAAAAAATGTTAGTCTTGATAAATTTAGCCACGGTTTTAGCATCATTGGTCCTTGTAGCCAAGGCCACCACCCATTTAGAGACATAATCAACCGCAACCAGGATATATTTGTAGGGGCCCGATGCAGGGAAAGGTTCCATGAAGTCTATGCCCCAAACGTCGAATAGTTTGACCTCTAGTATCCCGGTCATCGGGTTTTCATGTCTCCAAGTGATGTTACCAGAGCGTTGGCATTCGTCACATGCTGTCACATAATCCTGTACGTCCTTAAAAATGGTTGGCCAATAGAGACCACTTTGAAGAATCTTCGTCGTGGTTTTGAATCCTTTTGCATGGCCACCGGTAGGAAGCGTGTGACATTGACGGATCACACTCTCTATCTCCTCTTCTGGAATACAACGCCTAAAGAGGTGATCACTTCCTTGCTTGAAAAAGTAAGGATAATCCCAATAGTACTGTTTGACATCATGAAGAAACTTCTTTTTCTTTTGTAGGGTTAGTCCCTCGGGAATTACGCCACCTACAATGTAGTTAGCAAAATCTGCAAACCTAGGGGCTTTTGACCCTCTAATAGCATAAATGATTGAAAAGAAGTCGAAGAAAGAGATGAGGAAGGAATTGAATCAGAAGGTATGAGTTCAGGTTGAGAAAACGTACCTGACTGGGTCGTTACCGAATCTGATTGGGTCGGTGTCGACCCTGAAGCTGTTGTATTCCCATCGGTAACGACCTCGTGTGGCTCGGTATCGAGCTTCCCGATTATGGTGTCGATGCGCCTTGATTTATTGCCAATGCGATCAATGCTCTCCAGCCTCGGTGATGACTCGGTAACAACCCTTTCAAGGTCGGTAACGAGGGTCTTGTCGTGTCCAACCTCGTTCAGCATGAGGTGTTCGTCTGGTCTGGAGTTGTTTATTGGCACTTCGTTGTTGGATTCGGTGATGTGTTCAACTAGCAACCTGGATAAGTGATCCGCCACCAAGTTTTCTGCTCCCTTTTTATCTATGATTTCATGATCAAATTCTTGCAATAAGAGCATCCAACGAAGTAGCCTAGGCTTGGCCTCCTTTTTGGCCCTTAGATATCTAACAGCCTCGTGGTTAGTATAAACAATCACTTTAGAACCAACAAGATATGAACGGAATTTTTCAAAAGCAAATACTACAACGAGGAATTCCTTCTCTGTTGTAGTATACTTACTCTGCGCCTCATCAAGCGTCTTACTTGCATAGTAGATGGCGTGGAGCTTCTTGTCCTTCCGTTGTCCCAAAACTGCGCCAACAGCATAATCACTGGCGTCACACATAATCTCAAAGGGCAAGGTCCAATCTGGGGACTGCATAATAGGAGCGGAAACGAGGGCCGCTCTGAACCTGTAAAATGCTTCAAGACAATCTGGAGACAGCTCAAACACTACATCCTTCATTAGTAGGTTAGTCAGTGGTTTAGCTATCTTAGAAAAATCTTTGATAAAGCGTCTATAGAAGCCAGCATGCCCTAGAAAACTCCTAATGTCTTTTACAGAAGAGGGAGGAGGTAGTTTTTCAATAAGCTCAATTTTTGCTTTGTCTACTTCTATCCCTCTTTTAGAGACAAGGTGTCCTAGCACTATCCCCTCTTGAACCATGAAATGACATTTATTCCAATTAAGCACAAGGTTGGTTTCTTCACATCTTTTAAGAACACATGCTAGGTTAGCGAGACGAGCATCAAAGGAAGAACCATACACAGAGAAATCATCCATAAAGACCTCTACAATATCCTCTATCATATCAGAAAAAATGCCCATCATACACCTTTGGAAGGTGGAGAGGGCATTGCAAAGCCCGAATAGCATTCTTTTATAAGAAAAAGTTCCATAGGGACATGTAAAGGTAGTCTTTTCCTAATCATCAGAATGAATGAGGATCTGCCAAAATCCGCTATAGCCATCTAAATAACAGAAATAATCATGTTGGGCTAAGCGTTCTAACACTTGATCAATAAAAGGAAGCGAAAAATGATCTTTTCTAGTAGCACTATTGAGCTTCCTATAATCAATGCACATCCTCCAACTAGTTGTGGTCCTAGTGGGGATTAGCTCTCCCTTTTCATTTTCAATTACGATCATTGCCCCTTTTTTAGGAACTACATGGACCGGACTAACCCATTGGTTGTCCGTCTGTCCTATATAGGAAATATGATCCCTGCATCAAGTAGTTTAATAATTTCCTTTTTAACCACTTCTTTCATGTTAGGATTTAATCTACGTTGATGCTCTATGGTGGGTTTGTGATTATCCTCCATGTATATCCTATGCATGCAAAGTGAAGGGGATATGCCGCTTATATCATCTAGGGAGTAGCCTATAGCTTTTCTATGTGTCCTATAAGCACAGTAAGAAGCTTCTCTACTTCCTCATCTTTTAATTTAGCATTGATGATGACAAGGAAAGTAGAATTAGGACCAATAAATTAATACCTGAGAGAGCCTGCAAGAGGCTTGAGAGTTAGAGAAGGCTCAGTTGGAATAAGAATAGGCTATTTTGGCTTCGTCTTCAAGACTTCTTCAAGGTAGTCAAACGCCGAGATTTCATTATCCTCAACCAGGCTCGGTATTGATGCAGAGGGGGTCGGTACTGAGCCATATTTATTTGCTAGGAGACTCGGTACCGAGGTAGGTGGACTCGGTACCGAGACGGCAGGAACTATCTCGGCCCATCTTCGACCTGAGAATATATCACTTGCCAACAGTCTTCCAACAGGGTCCCCACATTCGATGAATCCATTGTGGGTGTAAAGCTTAACTTCGCCTCTATTTGTCTCCTTCATTGTCGGGTTGAACCTAAATTCCACCACCTCATCTCCAATTCCGAAAGTTAGGAGTCCCTTCCTAACATCAATCATGGCTCCGGCTGTGGCGAGGAATGGTCTCCCTAAGATAATAGGAACCACCGGATCTTCGGGCATCTCCATAACTATAAAATCATTGGGAACAAAGAATTTGCCCACTTGAACCGGAAAATCTTCTACAACCCATGTTGGCCTGACGCATGAGCTATATTCCATGTATAGCCGCATGTTGATTGGCTCCAATGGTCCCATGTTGGCTTTCGACCAGATTGATAGGGGAAGTAAACTGGCACTGGCTCCTAAATCACATAAAGCCTTGAATCGGTGGTCACCTATGCCAATTGTGATAGCAAATCTCCCTGGGTCGCCTAACTTATCTGGAAGAGTAATAGATCGGACATCATTTGTAAGCTCTGTTATGGACCGTTTCCTGCTAAGAATATCTTTCAAAAACTTTGTGTAAGCCGGCATTTCGCTTAGGTTCTCAGCGAATGGTATGGAAATATTTAAGCCCTGGAGAATCTTAACGGAACGCTTAAACTTGCCTTCAGTTGAGTCCTTAGACTTCTTAGTAGGAAAGGGAAGAGACTTCACCAATCTCGGAGCCAAAGCGGGCTCGAGAGGTGATTCTACCGGGTCGACATTAGGGTCGATTGGTGCCTTAGAAGGATCGGTACCGACCCTTGTGGGGTCGGTATCGAGCAAGTGCAGGATAAAAAGCTCTAGGACAAGGGTTACCACAACATAGATATGCATATAAACTCATATGAAGATAAAGATCATGCCTTTGAAGATAAATCTATCAACTTTTGTTGACTAAACAAGCAAATCAATCAAGTTTCATAAGTCAATTCACTTTATTACTTGTTTTGAATCCAAAGCTCGAAACTTTCGTTATCGAACAATATCAACATTCAAGTTCAAGACTTTCTCTTTCGATCAAGCAATAAACTCAAATTACTTTGACTCTCGTCTAGGCATAAGCACAACAAGCAATTCAAAAGATAGAAGGCAATCAAAAACTCAACATATTCATTCAACCATGCACAACTACGTCGGGTTGCAACCCCGACCCTAGAAAAGAAAACTACTCACTCTTCATTGAATCAAAGCAAACAACTTTATTCAAAGAAAACAATGAAAAGCAAAACTTACTTGAAATTGAAAGAGATATCGTCTTACAAATACTTGTGGAATCCGAAAACAAAGAACAACGCTAAGAAACCGATCATCGAACTCAAACTTCTTCCTCTCTCTCGATCGGAAATCCAACCCGAATTCTCTCTCGACTTCTCTCCTAAGAAAAACTACGTAGAACCCCCCTTTGTCTAGGCTAGAACAAGGGTATTCATACTAAGAAGGCTATCTAATAAAAGATCTAAAAGATAAAAACTCACCAAACTAAAAAGATTACAAGATAAAAGATATAAATCCCGAAAGTCGGATGCGCTCTACCGACACAGGTCACTTAATTAACGACATGCACAGGGTCGGTAGACACTTGCTGAATCCCTTAACAAAAACTCTGATGTACAGCTCGGTAACGACCCTCACAGATCATTAAGGAACTCTCTGTTTTGACTCTTTTGAACTTCTTTCCATGGCTTTACTTGCACTTCAACTTGATCTTCAAAAGGTATTCTTCTTTCTTCTCTTCTATGCATTCCACACTCACCACTTCACTTCAGATTCACATAGAAATGCTCCTTTCCGCTTTAAAAACCTACAAAAAGATACAAAGCGGAGTAGCTTCCATACTTTTCACAAAATATGCAAACTTATCCAAAAACACACAAAACTAACTCTAAAACTTACTAAAACTAAACTAAACAACCTAAGAAAGACACCTAAAACTAGACCAAAAACACGAACATCACTCTTTTCGGCGCACCTCCCGGCTCATATCTTGCAACGCAGTGCATCTATTATTGTTCAAGCCAATTTGGGGGCAAAGGGCCATTTTTTCTAGTGATGTTCTCAGTCTGGAACGTTCACAACCAAATCAGCCAGGTAGTTGATTCAGCCCTCTGAATTTCGGGTTGAAGATTGAGTGTGGAATGTGATTTAGAAGACATCGGTTAACTAACGGGCCCGACATTTCATGTTCCTTGTCGCTCATGACTCGATTTTGTGCAACAGAAATTGGGTACGTCGCCACCTCTCTAATTCTGGACAATGCCCACGTTGTACAAAAGAGGAGTCTACTTTGCATGCTTTACGGGATTGCCAAAGGGTTCGAGATGTGTGTTTAGCTATTTTCGGATCGACTGTTGCTCCGACATTCTTTGCTTGTATGGACTTATGACAATCGATCTACGACAATATTCGTCACAAGGATTGATGGAGTACTATGTTCGCTACTATGCTCTGGCAAACATGGAAAACACGAAATAACTTGGTGTTCCAAGGGGTGGATGATTTGGGTAGCCTGTCACGCCGGGTTTGTTCCATTGCTGAAGCATTTTGCTTGGCATCTTCAAATGCACCACATATTGGTCCTATAGAGAGTTTGTGTAGTAGAGAGAAAACATAATTTTTATTAATGCCATTGAAGGCTTTATATACACAAGTAAGACATAATCAATCAATGTCAATCAACCTGATTATGTCCTAGAATTAAGCTAATCAAAAGATAATAAAATGCTAAATATTAAATATAAGATTATTTCCTTATATGCCCCCTCAAGCGCGACGCCATGTTGAGAGTCCAAGCTTGTGAATTAATTGGTCGAACCGGGGTCGAAGCAATGGCTTTGTGAGGATGCATGTCAGCTCGCTAATCAGTGGTTGATACATGAGAGACTCGGAACATGCCATGTTGAACACATTCCCGAACAAAATGAAAAGCCAATGCTATGTGCTTCATCCTTGAGTGAAAAACAAGATTCACACTAAGACTAGTCGCCTCGAGATTGTCACAATAGATCACTGGTTGTTATGTGGAACGCATACCAAGCTCTTGCATCAAAGAAAGGATCCAAAGTAAATCTGAGGCAATGTCGGCAAGTGCTTTGTACTCGGCTTCGGTAGATGATCTTGCAACCAACTTTTGTTTCCTTGAACTCCAAGAGATGAGTGTGGAGCAAAAGTACAAAATATAGCCGGTGGTGGAGATGAAATCGTCCTTGTCGATCACCTGTCCAATCCACATCAAAGAAGGCATGGAGAATGGGAGGGGACGAAGAAGATATGCAAATGTCAAGATTGATTGTACTAACAAGATACGGAGAAGGCGTTTTAGGGCATTCTAATGGTCGATTGTGGGAGCTTGCATGACTTGTGAGAGTTGTTAACAATGTAGGCAATATCAAGTCTTGTAAGGCAAAAGGTATTGGAGACTTCCAACAAGGGTTCAGTAATCGGTGGGGATGGGAAGAGGGTCGCCCGAGGTGCGAACAAGTGTGGTGTTGGCTGACATGGGCGTTGAGACATGTTTTGTTTCTTCCATTTCGGCTTTAAGGAGAAGGTCTTTGATATATTTCTTTTGTCAGGAAAATTCCATTTGAATTTGGTATAACCTCCACACCAAGAAAATAAGAGAGAGGTCCAAGGTCTTTAAGAGAGAATTTGGAGCCAAGAAGAGTGACAAGTTTGGAGATGCATGGTTTGTGGGTGATTTTCGGTGATGATAATGTCAGCAATGTACACCAGTAGAAAGGTGGCCATGTTGTTGCGCTGAAGAATAAAGAGAGAGACTTCGACAACTGAGTTTGTGAAGCCAAGGTGAACAAAGGTACAAACGAAGTTCGTTGTACCATGCCCTCGAGGATTGTTTTGAGACCATATAAGGCCTTCTTCAATTTGCAAACATGATATGGGTGGTCCTTGTTAATGAACCCTAGTGGTTGGACCATAAAGACATGTTCATAAAGCGTTCCATGTAGGAATGCATTATTGATGTCAAGTTGATAAAGTGTCCAACCCGATTGAACGACAAGACTAAGTACCAAACGAACGGTGACCGGCTTGACTACCGGGCTGAATGTTTCCGTATAATCAAGACCGGGGCATTATGGAACCCTTTGGCCACAAATCGGGCTTTATAACGATCAATTGATCCATCCGGTTTGTACTTGATTCTATAGACCCACTTGCATCCAACAAGATTTTGATTGGAGGCATGAGGGACGAGAGACCAAGTGTGGTTAGAGCACAACGTATCGAACTCGTTTTGCATGGCATTTCTTCAATCCGGGTCTTTGAGAGCTTGAGTTATTGTTTTTGGATATTTGGGAGTTTAAAGTTGGGAGGTGAGATTGAGCTTTTGAATGGGTTTGTGGATATTATTCTTAGATCGAGTGACAATGCCACGTTGATCTTGGGGTTATGTGGTTGTTGGGCATCATTAGGGTTTGGATTAGGGTTTTGGGGTGCCGGCTGTTGAGCGGCGCGTGGGGGCACGTGCGACTGTTGTTGGGGAGGGGGTTGGGATTGTTGGACATCGGGTTGAGAGGGCTGAGTGGAAGTAGAAGGGAGATGACTGGAATAGTTGGAAGTAGAAGGTGTGGATGAGATTGTTGCCAAATTAGGGTTTTGGTCAAGGGAGGGAATTTCGGCAAGAATGGGAGCGTGGTGGGGCCAAATGAGATTGGTATCTCCTTGATTTAAGGAGGATGTAATGACGGATTGATTTGAAAGGGAAACAGAGATTGGGGGACGTTTGGAGGATTGCTTTGATTGGAGAGAGAGTGCATGATTTGATCTTGATTTGCTTGAAAACGAAAGGTATTGTGAAGCTGATTTGGTTGAGTAATTTGAGGAGAAATTCGTGGAATGGATAAGGGAGGTGGGCACATGGGAGCGTGTGACATGTTAGACGTGAAAGGGGAGGAAGGTTGGGTGGGAGAATTTTGGAAAGAATCATTGGAGGAGATGGTAATGGCAAGTGTGGCGTAGGTATGGCCATGGAGCCCCACACCTTTTCAAGGTGATCAAGGGCTTGAATTTGCTTAGTTTGAGATTGATTAGGAAGATAGGTAGCATATGGGAACTCGGTTTCAATGAATTGACATGCCTAGAAGTGTAAACCCTACGATTGATAGGATTCATGCAATAATAGGCACTTTGAGTGGTTGAATAACCGATGAACACACAAGGGATGGACCGTTCTTCCAATTTATGAGTGTTGTAGGGGCGAAGCCTAGGGAAGCATATGCAACCAAAGCTTTTAAATTTTTTGTAATCCGGTTCTCTTTTCAAAAGTTTTAAAAATGGAGAAGCATTTTGAAGAGATGGAGTTGGGAGCCGGTTTATCAAGTACACCGCCATGGTTAAGGCGTGAGTCCAATGATCACTCGACATGCTAGAAAATTTGAGAAGGGCAAGCCCGGTTTCAACAATATGTCGATATCTCCTTTCGGACATACCGTTATGTTCTGGTGTATGGGGAGGGGTGGTGAAATGGGTAATGCTATTTTTACTCAAGAAGGATTTAAGAGCCATGTATTCTCCACCATTGTCGGAATATAAAACTTTGATCTTTTGGCGGAAGTAATTTTCAACTAAGGTTTTGTATTTGACAAAAACATCATGTGTTTCAGATTTCTTTTTGAGTGGATATAGCCAAATGTATTTCGTATCATGATCAACAAAAATAATGTAATATTTGAAGCCGTCATAAGAAAAGATAGGAGACGTCCAAACAACGGAATATATAATAGCAGAAAAGTAGATACAAGAGTAGACTCATGAAACGGAAGTTTATGACTCTTGCTTATTTGACACGACACACAATCTGATTGCTTAAACAAAGAACAACCTAAGTTAAAATGCTTTTGAATGAAATTGTAAACTTGAGTAGAGGGATGGCCAAGCTTGTGGTGAAGAAGAGCTTGAGTAGACGGCTTGACACTTGCGGTGGAGACAAGAGGTTTATTTTGTGGCCAAAGATAGACGCCGTCAACACATGTCCTTCAATGATGGTTTTGCACGTAGTCTGGGACGGAACCAGAAATTAAAGTCTGGGTGGGCTGGAGTTATCTTATATATTTAAAAAAATTGATGAGATTTATTCTTCATTCAATGAATACCGATATCACCCTAATCCTATGATAAAACTAATTCTTTTTTTAAAGAGTCCATATTATTGTAAAATTTTCATTTGAAAAAATGAAAAATATTATTATATTCAAATTCTAATCCTAACTAATTTTCCACAATAATTAATTATATGCGTGCGAAATACTAAATATTTTATAGCAAATACTACTTAATATGTGAATATATTATATATGTATAACTATCCAACATAAAAAATATACTTCAATACGTTTTAAAATAAAAATGACAAGTGGTAGTGGAGATTGGGCCTAGGTAGAGAGGAAAAAATCAAAAAGAATTGAAAGTTAAAATTCATTGTGCTGTAGTTGTGGTTCGAACACCGGTAATTTGAGTTTCACCTAGCCTTGCGTACCAACTACATCGTACTTTCACTAGTTCCTTTTATACTACTAAAGTATATACATAATTAATTTTTTTGGGGTGGGCTGTAGCAAACCCTAGCCCAACCCTTGGTTCCGTGCCTACCCGTATTGAGGTCCTTCACACAAAAAGAATTTGACGAGAAGAGAATACCACAATTATTTTGTTGACAAAACTTTGAAACAGAATAAAGAACATTTTTGGACATTTTTGAAACACAAAGAACTTGAGAAGTAGGAAAGCTTCGATTTAAAACATTTAGAAAAAGAGAACCAAAATGTGTAATAGATAAACCTACGCCATTGCCTACAAACAACTCATCGGGTCCATTGTAAGGGTAGTGAAGCGAGAGATTGTTTAGATCATTTGTGACATGGTGTGAGGCACCACTATGGACGAGCCATTGTTGGTTTGAAGAGCTAAGCATGGTGGTATTGGCTTGTGGGGGAGGATTTGTGGGAAAACGAGCCGACCCTCGGAGGACACATGTGGATAGTCTTTCCGAAATTCAGCACATTGTTTAATAACATGCTCACTACCAACACAGTATTGACACTTTCCCTTGAAAGGTTTGGATTGGTTTGGTGAGTTTTGAGTGGAGGACTTTGAAAATTTTTGGTTGTGAGAGATCCAATTTTGTGGTGGTGGTGGTGGGTTGGATGGAGATTGCCAATGCATAAGAGAGATTGGTGCTTTGTTTTTCTTACCACCCTTGGTTTGAGCAACAAGAGCAGTGGCTAGAGACCCATCGACCGAAGATGATCGCTTGAGTTCCATTTCTTTGATAATGAGTTTCTCATGGAGTTCCTTAAAGTAAATAGGATGTTCACGCATATTTACTCCATCAATGACGGATTAATATGCGTCATCATGTCCTTGAAGCACATAGTCAGTGAAGTCTTCTTGACCTATTGGAGATTGAAGTGACGCCAAGAGATCGGCGGATTGTTTCATGGATTGCATGTAGTCCGTAATGGATATCGTTCCTTTCATGAGAGAGCGGATTTTGTTTTTGATTTGTTGCTTATGACCGCGTGAGGCAGTAGCATAAGTTGTTTGAAGAATGTTCCAAATGGCTTTGGAAGTTGTGGCTTGAGTAATAAGATTAGCCACCGGGATTGTGAGCTTTCCAATGAGAGCACCAAAAAGGAGTTGATCTTGCCTTCTCCATGTAAGATAGGCAGGGTTTGGAATTGTGGTGTTATTGGCAGCGGGAAGTGTGGCCGACGGTTGTGGGTTCGAGCCATCAAGAAAGTTAAATGGCCATAGCCAAGAAGAGTGGCCTTGACTTGAGTTTTCCAATCAAGATAGTTTGTGGGGCTTAGTTTGAGTATGTTCATAAAATGAACAATGATAAAGGGTTTTGTGGGTTCATGGGGATTAGCAAGGGAGATCGATTGAACAGCCATGGGGACGAGTTTTGCGTGATAATGGTGGCTTTAGGATCTTTTTAGGCTGATACCATATAGAGAGTTTGTGTAGTAGAGAGAAAAGATAATTTTTATTAATGCCATTGAAGGCTTTATATACACAAGTAAGACATAATCAATCAATGTCAATCAACCTGATTATGTCCTAGAATTAAGCTAATAAAAAAACGGTTTTTCTATCCTATGCCCTTAGGGCATAGGTTAAGAATACTAATAATGGGAACTAAAACCCTAAAAGGAAATTAATAAACCCTATTGGAAAAATAATTAAACCTAAATAAATACAATTTTAAGATATATTGCCATTTTTAATCTCTTAACCTATGCCCTAAGGGCATAGGTTAGAAAAATCGATAAAAAAATAATAAAATGTTAAACATTAAATACAAGATTCCTTATAGGTCCTATAGCTGGCACAAATGAAAGGGAAGGAGTGATATCCTGTTGGCAACCACCACCAGCAGGATGGATCGCGTTGAGCACGGACGTTGTATTCAAAGGGAATCCCGTCATTGCGGGAGGTGGCGATATTTTCCGAGACTCTAATGGTCACTTCTTGCAAGCCTTCTCGCTCAAGTTTGGCGCTTGTGATGCCCTTACAGCTGAACTACGCACCATTGTCAAGGGGCTTCACATTTGCCAAGCGTATGCATTACTCTCAGATTGTTGTTCAGTCCGATTCGAGTCAGGTGGTAGCACCCCTTACTGCTGCAAATTTAATTAGCCCCTCATCGGGAATACTACTTACACTGTTGGAAAACGCGTCTGTAGCCAGAAAATATTTAGCCACGAATATTGTCGAGGTTAATTTGGGTGGCAACGGCCACAAGTTTAACCATAAATATTTACGTTTGTGGTTATATTGCCATGAAAAATACAGTTGTGGCTATTTTTGAGGTTGAATCGCCGTGAAAAGAGCGCGCGGCTAAATTCGGTTGTAGATTTCTGGCCATATTGTCATGAAAACATGCTCGTGGCTAAAGTTTAGGCCAAATTGACGCGAATATCTCGTGCGGCTAGATTCATTTCTAGTATAGTAGCTAATTAGCCACGAAAAAAGATTCGAGTGTATATTCACGGCAAAATCTGGAGCTAAGTACCCACATAATATTTATGGCTAGTTTTGTGGTTATTTGTGTGGGAAATTTGAATCATTGACTTGTAAATGTTCCTTCATTTCGTTAGAATTTTTAGAAATAACCACAAAACTAGCCACGAGTTCTTATTTTCGTGCCTAATTTAGTTTGTTTGGAAAAATCTGCGATAACAGTCACGAGATTAGCCACGAGTTCTTCATTTCGTGAGAAATTTGCAGAAATAACCACGAGACTAGTCACGAGTTCTTCATTTCGTGTCTAACTTTGTTTGTTTGGAAAAATTTGCAGAAAAAGTCACGAGATTAGCCACGAGTTCTTCATTTCGTGAGAAATCTGCAGAAATAACCACGAGACTAGTCACGAGTTCTTCATTTCGTGTCTAACTTTTTTTTTTGGAAAAATTTGCAGAAACAGTCACGAGATTAGCCACGAGTTCTTCATTTCGTGGTTAATCTTTAGAAATAACCACAAGATTTCAACGAAGGAAGAGGAGAAGAGTTTGGATTGGGCTGCTCCTCCATATGGGTCGAGTAGGGTGATCAAAAAACGGGCCCATTTCTTTTGACTCCCAAGCCCATCAGATTTTCTATTACCTTACAAGCCCATTCCTAATTAATTTTTATTATTTGTAAAATTATTTCCACTATAAATAACAATTATTTTAAAATTTTAATAAATATTACCCATAGGCCTTTATAAATAAAATATTTATTAAAATAAAATATCAATCATGCTCACCTAGGAAATTAATAATTTTTAATAAATTATAAATGAATTTCTAGGAAATTAATAATTTTTAATAATTTTTAATTCTTATGAGAAATTGTTATATTCATTTAGAATTGTTCATTCTTATGAGAAATCGTTATATTCATTTAGAATCGTTCGTTCTTATGAGAAATCGTTATATTCATTTAGATTCGTTCATTCTTATGAGAAATTGTTATATTCATTTAGAATCGTTCATTCTTATGAGAAATCGTTATATTTATTTAGATTCGTTCATTCTTATGAGAAATCGTTATATTCATTTAGAATCGTTCATTCTTATAAGATATTCTTTAGAATCGTTTATTCTTATAACAAATCATTATATTCATTTAAAACCGTTCATTCTTGTAAGAAATCGTTATAGTCCTTTAGAGTCGTTCATTCTTATAAGAAATCGTTATATTCCTTTAGAATCATTCATTCTTATAAGAAAATGTTATATTTCTTTACAATCGATCATTCTCATAAGAAAGCGTTACTTTCATTTAGAATCGATCATTCTTATAAGAAAGCGTTATATTTCTTAGGGTTTAGGATCTAGGGTCTAGGGTTTAGGGTTTATGGTTTAGGGTTTGGGGTTTAGGGTTTAGGGTCGATCATTCTTATAAGAAATCATTATATTCCTTTATAATCATTCATTCTTATAAGAAATCGTTATATTTATTTAAAATCGTTCATTCTTATAAGAAAACATAATATTCACTTAGAGTTCATTCTTATAAGAAATTGTTATATTCATTTAGAATCGTTTATTCTTATAAGAAAACGTAGAAAATGTTATATTCACTTAGAATCATTCATTCTTATAAGAAAATATTGTATTCACTTAGAATCATTCATTCTTATAAGAAAACATTGTATTCACTTAGAATCGTTCATTCTTATAAGAAAACGTTATATTCACTTAGAATTGTTCATTCTTATAAGAAATCATTATATTACTTTATAATCATTCATTCTTATAAGAAATCAATATATTCCTTTAGAGTCGTTTATTCTTATAAGAAAACGTTATATTCTTTTAGAATCGTTCATTCTTATAAGAAATCAATATATTCATTTAGAATCGTTCATTCTTATAAGAAATCAATATATTCTTTTAGAATCGTTCATTCTTATAAGAAATCAATATAGTCCTTTAGAATCGTTAATTCTATAAGAAATCGTTATATTCCTTCAGAATCGTTCATTCTTATAAGAAATCGTTAAGCCCTAAACCCTAAAACCTAAACCCTAAATCATTATATTCCGTTAGAATCGTTCATTCTTATAAGAAATCATCGTATTCCTTTAGAATCATTCATTCTTATAAGAAAACGTCATATTTCTTTAGGATCATTCATTCTTATAAGAAATCATTAGATTTCTTTAGAATCATTCATTCTTATAAGAAAACGTTATATTTCTTTAGAATCGTTTATTTTTATAAGAAAACGTTATATTCCTTTACAGTCATTTATTCTTATAAGAAATCGTTATATTCATCTAGAATCGTTCATTCTTATAAGAAATCGTTACATTCCATTAGAGTTTGGTTAAAGATTAACAAAACCTAATTAGTTCACATGTTATGGTTAAAGTTTAACAAAACCTAAACCTCTATTATGATCTTCATATGCTTGATGTTGATAAGTACCCGCCAAGGGTTCGGGTGCGGAGCCCCCTAGTAGGGGGTTCGGGGGGCAACGCCCCACGACGGTGGACTCGCTGACCGGTCAGCGAGTTGGGGGTCCAGGGGGCAACGCGCCCCTTGCGGGGTTGGGGCCAGCACCCCCCAAAAAAAAGGTATACAATATTTTTTTTTACGTATTAATTTACTATTTAGAACATTTGGTTTAGGAGGGATAAAAGGAGGGAATATTTAATTTTTAAGAGGAAAAAAGGAGGAAATATTTAATTTAGAAATATTTGGGCGGGAATATTTGGTTAAAAAATATTTAGGCGGGACCATTCTCTTTACAAAAAATTATGAGCGGGCTTTGATGTTAAATGGAGGGAATGTTCAATTTTTAAGAGGAAAAAAGTAATTTTTGGCCCACTAAAATCTAAGCCGATAAGGCGTTTTCACTATCAAACCCTAATTTGCTCCCTTTCCTCTAACCTGCGGCTCTCTTTTCCCTCTCAATCACTCCCAGATCTAAGTGGCTCTCAAATCTACGCGGCTCTCATTCGCTCCCAAATCTAACCCTAATTTATTCAATCCTTTCGGAGATTTCGACATTAGAAAATGGACGGCTCAAGTGTAGCAGGTTCAGCCTCAAGCTCCATCGGTGGCCAACGGTGTATATCTTCACCACCTGCATAATTATCTTCTTCACCGCCTGCATATCTTCACCGCCTGCATAATTATCTTCTCTTCTTTTCCTCCTTCTTCGTCCTTTTCGCTTTGAATGAAGATTTGTAAAGTCCTCAATTTGTGGATTTTGAACTAAGTTAAGTGTGATTGTATCAGGACTGTTGTTGGGATCAAGCGCAAGGATGGCATCGTTTTGGTGAGATTTCTGCTCGCAACTTCTGATTTCGTTTCCGGTTTTTCAGTTTGCACTTTTGTGCCGTTTTCGTATATGCATAAATTACCGTATAATAAATTGATCGGTTTGAACTTGGCGTTTTCAATTAAACTAGAGAGAGAATCAGGACGGAATGATGGACGGACTCGGGAGAAAGCATCCATCACTGCCCCAAAGTCCACAAATTCGTCTCCACAATTGAACGGTTTGAACTTCTCGCTCTCAATTGAATTTTGTTTCCTCTTGTCTTCATGTCAACCATGTGCTAATTTTTCAATTGAGCAAGATCCAAATTTACACTTGTTTTCTCTCAGTATGTGCTCCCTTCAGCCACACCATACGCAAATTCCATCTGTTTCCCTCTTAAACGATGTTAATATGCATTCGCCTCTCTTATCGTCGATGGGTGACTCTTTCGAGGTCTCTCCTTCGCTTTCTTATCTATACTTCGTCAATTGCTTTGCAATCATACAACAATTAGTCCCAAAAATGTTACAGAATGTGCATGTTTTTCTGAATAGTATTTGCTTCTTTTTTAGCGCTAACTTGTGCATTGCTTATATGTTGACCGTTGTGACTGCAAATTTCTAATCTACGGACCATGTAAGGTTTGTCACAAGTAAATCACTAAATGTTCCTTTAATGCCTTGTTCCAGACTTGAAAGTAGCTGCACAAGATGTTCCATAGCCAATGCTTATGTACAAATCCATGACGTTGCTTCAGATGAGGTGGTTGATGAAGATGTATTATCTTGTTTAATTGGCACCAGCCCGATAATTCATCTCAATTCTGATATTCTTGAGGCCAAGCCCTTGAATTTATTATCTGAAGGGAATTTTTTATCTGAAGGGAGCTATGTAGACAGTGTTTTGACATCATTACCAGTATGACTTCTACATACTGATGATCACCTCCATTTTTTCTTCTTTTAGTTATTTTTTTAGTTACTTCATTCTTGGTGCTTCAGGTTCTAGCTGAGGAAGAACAGAACGCCCTTGCTGCAACACTTGCTCATCCTGCTGGATTATACGGTAACTTTTTCTGTCACTTGGACGACATCACTTGTAAATATCAATGTCATCAGTTTGTTGATAATTGTGTCGATTAAATTCTAATGTAAGTTAATTGAATGGAATTGAAGGGCGTTGAGAAGCTGATTCAGTCTAAGATGATGCTACCTGGCTCTAATCGGCGAATTCATTCTGTTCACCGGCACTCTGGCATGGTATTGTTACTCATTACTTGATTTTCTGGTGGCTTATAGTACTAATTCTACATGGCTCTAATTATACTCGTTTATGGAGTCTAAGTTTTGTTGTTGGTTTCATCATTACACTTGTTTTACATTGTTGTTATCACATTTATGATTGCAGGATTTGTAACATTGTCAATTTTCAAAGGGAAGAAGGATACAAAGACAGTAGCAAAGAAGATAATCCAAGGACACTGAGCTGTTGATACTCCTTTCTTTGATAAAACCATCTTTTGTTTCAAATTTGTTTACCTCAACGGGTCAGTTGAGAAACTAATTTTGAACAAACAATTCAAACATCTTGTAGATGTTGTTGTGGATTATGCTTTTTGGATCTCTATTGATTTGGTTTGTGAATGTTTGATGTATTATTAAGATCTAAGTTAATTAAGATGCCTGGTGTTTAATGATTTTAGATCTCTACTATTTGGAAATAAGAAGGATTATGGTATAAAATTTATTTGATTTTTTTTTAAATGCCTAATTTTTTAACCACAAAATTTGAAACAAAATAGATTCATGGCAAATTTCAAGGCTAATGTCCATGAAATAGGTGCGATTATGAGTTCAAATTCGACTCGAATTTAGATACAAAATACATTCGTGGCTAAAATTTGATGGTGATGCACTCAAAACCAACCACGAAATTCAATTCTGGCTAATATGGTTGAACATGACTTTCGTGGCCAATAGCCACACATTTAGCAATTAACTAGTTCGCGGCTATTATTTGCAGCTAAATAGCCACAAAACTAGAATTCTGTGGTTCTTTTTCAGAGTGATATTTAGCCTCGCGTGTTTTAGCCCAAGGGCACCTTTCGTAGGGCAATCCGTTGGGGATGTCGTGGCTAACGTGATTTCGTGGTTATTTTTGTGGCGGAAGTCGTGTCTATTTTCCTAGCTACAGACGCGTTTTCCAGCAGTGTTAATTCAGGAGGGCCAGCAACTTATTACGGCGAGTCAGTGGACGATTAAGCTGGTCCATATTCATCGTACGGCTAATATGGTAGCAGATAAGATGGCCAACAAGGCTTTGGTTGGGCAAGATGCTTTGATTGAGTTTTTCTTTATTTCAGATGCTATTAGTATTAAAGACGTGCTTGTTACTGATTAGGGCTGAGCAAACGGATATATCCGATCCGATCCGATCCGGTATACCGGATATCCGGTAATTTTTTTCTTAAAACTCCGATCCGTTATGTACCGGATATCCGGTAAAAAATATCCGATTGGATCGGATATCCAAGACCGGATACCCAAAATATCCGTTTTGTAAAATATTGCCATTTTAATTCAAAATAATAATTTTAAGCGGATCAAAGGATATCCAAATCGGATATCCGTTAGCTATAACTAAACTTGCTACTAAAGTTAAATTAGATATACAAAAAAAGTTACCACAAAAGTTCAAATTACATATAATAAAATAAAAGTCCCCATAAGTCCACAGGTATTATGGCTAGAATTACAAACCAAAGGTCAAATTTCACATCTAAGAGTGTGATTTTTCATCGGAGTGATTCCATTTTTAGATTTTAAACTAATTAGTGCACCACAATATTTGCATTGTGCACAACCCAGATCAGAAAGTTCATTAAAGTTGGCCCAAATTGGAGAATATTTCTTTCTCCTACTCGAAGGTTGCTTTGCAATTTTCTGGTTGATCATTTGACTTTCTTGATTAGGAAGCTCATTGTTTGATGCCATACTTGAATTACCTTATTCCTGAAAAAAGCAAGATGATGCAAAAACAATTCAACAATCTTTTAAATATAATGCATACCAATTCTACAAGCTTTAAATATGGAGTCAGTGTGGACTCATCTATTTAGACTTTCCAAGTCTACAATTCTAGAACTCATTCAACAATCCTTTATACTAACATCAGGTGCACAACTAGTACTTAATTTATTCACCCTACAAGAATATATGCCTCTACAATTCAATAAATATATATTAAGTTAATACACTAAATGACTGTCTAGATAGCACAATAATCACCACCAAATCAAACAACATCAGCAGCATATACATTCATAACCTATTTTAGACATAACCAAATCATTTAGGAATCACCATCGAATGATTGATTAGATAGTACTTAATTTAGGAATCTATTTTTCAAACAAAACCAAATTAAACAACAATAACATCAGCAACATGAAAGTGAGAGGCGAGAGATGAGAATGATGGAATGAGATCTGAGAGTGAGAATGATGGGTTTTTTGTTTGATGGAGATAGAAATCCACAAAGAGCAATCAAGAGTTTGAATATTTATGTCAGAATTCCTTCGATGAAAATATGTGACAAGTTACACTGGATTGAAAATGAATTATCACATGGAACTCGATTAACAACAAACGAAAAGAAATTACATCACAGAGGATGAGATAGAGAAAGTAGCCCGAAAGAGGTCAGGCAAGCGATATTTTCATCAGTGAACTTAAAACAAGTAAAGAGGTCGAACTAACCAGCATATATTTGAGTAATCTGGTGTGGTGGCTCGGTGGATAGAAGATGGAGCCGGATCTGAAGCCTGAACAGCAAAACAAGCATGTAAGGCTATTATAAGAAACAAAAATCAGCCAAGCGATATCAGTGAAGACATAGAGATCTTTGAAGCGAGACTAACCTATAACAAGTGATGTTCAGAATTCTTCGAGCGTCAAGACTCCATCCTTCAATAACGATGTCGTGAGTGTAGGAGAAGAAGAAGCGGGTGAGAGGGTACTATGTTTAGAGAAGCGAGTGAGAGTTTGAGTTGAGAGGCAAGAATGGCTGATAATTGGATCAGAGAATGAGGAGAAGTGGATCGAGAACGACGACCAGAGGAGATGTGAATTTGCTCATTCTACTTTCTTAGGGTTTCTTTCTATCCCAAAAAGAAATTGAAGGAGGCTGGAGGCGCCGTTGAGGCGTGTATTTAGGGTTAATATCAGTCGATATTTAGATCAATGGAGAGCTAAGAGACATTGGGCATTTGGGCTGGTCAGTTAATGAGCTGGAATAGACACATTAATGGACTAATTATCTTTGGAAGTCCAATGAGCAAATTCAGATCAGATTTATGATTATACTACAATACTATACTATATACATGTTATATTCCCTATCTAAAAATATATAATATATAATATATATATACCAGATATTTCGGATATATCCGTTTACCTTAAACCTCGATCCGTATCCGATCCGAGTATCCGGAAAAATTAGCCGGATCGGATCGGATACGGATCAATTTTAAACGGATAATTTTGGTTACGGATAAAAACGGATCGGATCGGCGGATTTTTCGGATCGGAAAATTTTGCTCAGCCCTATTACTGATGCTGTACGGGATAACTTCTAAGTCTCCAATAAATTTATTCACTCAACAAAAAAAAAAAATTATTCACAGGGGTTTGACCCCGTTTTATGACCCAAAAAACAACAAAGTGATATGTGTTTTTTTTTTTGTTTGGTCGAAAGTGTTTTTCTTTTTTTTGTGCGACTGAGATGTGTTTTCTGATGACACACTTTGCCACTTTGTAACGAAATCCAGTAACGTGGCAATTCTTACGTAGTATTTTTTTTTTAATTGTTTTAGGTGATCTTGTGAAAATGAGCGCTCGCGCTAGATACCCAAGTGTTTCCCCTCTTTTATTAAAATAGAATTTATTATTTTTTCTTTCTCGTATATTTTTGTTAATCATCTGCCGTGCTGCTGCTTTGCGTTGTGTGCTGAGCTGCTTTAAATGGCGGTGATGGCAAAGGCAGAGAGCGGGAACGTGCAACCTTCCACATCACATTATCGATAGGGCATTTCGTCTTTCTCTCTCTACTCTCTCAAACTCTATATTCACTCCCACTTCTCTTCTGCATTTTCGAGATCTGCATTTTCTCTCTCTGAAATTTCCTCCGGATTCAGGTATGTTGTGATTTTTCTCTTTCGACTTACCAAGCTTGTTCACAGTTCCTTCGCTTCTGGATCTAATTCTTTCGTGTTTGATTCACGTGATGCAAAACGATCTTCAATTTGTTGTGCTTTATGTGATTTTTCGGTTTTCGAATATTCTTCTTTTTGTGACGAATGATAATTCCAACCCCCTTCCAAATTTCTGGCCAACAGTGTATGTTTTCGGGTGGGAATGGTGGAAAGAAGAGGCTGTTTTGCTATGTTGAGCTGTGATTTCTGTGTGTGTCAAGTTAAGCTCATTCTGTTGACGATTTTGTTTTGATTCCGTGTTTAAATCACTTGCATTCCTAATTCTAGACCAGGTGCTCAAAAGAGTCCTGATATCAAATTGCAAATTCTATTTGATGCTGATTTTCTTCTTCTTTGGTTCTCATATATATTTAAGAGTTGAGATTTTTACAGTGGAATTTTTACTAATTTATCTATGACTGTCGGTTTCTTGAAAAATCTGTGTTCAAATAATCTTATCTTGAATCTAAATTTTACGATGCTGTGATACTTATTATGCATCGGTTATTTTTTTGTGATGATTCTAAATGGTGGTGCTGTTTAGTAATCATGGTGCCACCAACTGAAAACTCAGAAAACAAGACACAATACACCTCCTCACACTCACACCCACCTCTGAACGCAAGGATTCTTTCGTCCTTAAGCCACAGATCGACTGCTGCACACCCTTGGCATGATCTTGAGATAGGTAACTGTTTTTGTGCTTCCTAAAATCATGTCTATGCAATCAGACACCATTCTTTTTTGAGTTAACCTTTTTCCTGTTTGTTCTTCCTCTTTTGAATGGTGCAGGACCTGATGCTCCAAAGATTTTCAACTGTGTAAGGATCCTGAGTGTAGTCCCTGAAATATTCTTTTTCCGTGCTAATCTGTTGGAACCTCATGAATCTGAATGTACAATAACTGCCATGTAGAGTGTACATGTAGAACAAAGTGCTTAAAATAATTAGTTATGTCACTGATTCTCCCTTGTGGTTGAGTGCTTACAGATTTGAATGGATGTGATGATGGGTTGCATCAGTTTCTTCAATCAAGATGTTAGATCTGAGGAGAAAATGTACTAAACTGTGGACTTAATGGCACCTCATGTGGTTGCATTCTTGTGCTCAGTTGCACATTCGAATGTTCAACTTAAAAAAAAATTTTTTTGCATGTTTGTCCACTTTTTTCCACAAGTTTAATGTAATTCAAGAGTGATAATCTAAGGTAGCTTAATTAGGAAATAAAATGTTCATATCATCCACACTGCGTGATTTTCCCCTCCTAAATTGTGTATTCATTTGCAGGTGATTGAAATAGCCAAAGGTAGTAAGGTGAAATATGAACTCGACAAAAAAACAGGACTTATTAAGGTAATCAAAGTGTTGATTGCTGTTTTTAGGCCATTATTGTGAGGGTGTATTATTGGTAATAAAACATTGTAATCATTACAGGTTGATCGAATCCTTTATTCATCAGTTGTATACCCACACAACTATGGTTTCATCCCTCGTACTCTATGTGAAGACAATGACCCTATGGATGTCTTAGTTATCATGCAGGTATGCTACTTTAGATTGTTTTTTTGTTATTTGATCTATAAGTTTGTGTTATTTGTATAGCTTAAAATTTGCAAAGATGGCCATTAGTATTTTCATTGGCTGTGCTTCCCATTGAATATGTGCTAATTCTGTTCTTACAAACCTTATAGGAGCCTGTTGTTCCTGGTTGCTTTTTGCGGGCTAAAGCTATAGGGCTTATGCCTATGATTGATCAGGTATATAACTAATCATACTATTTGCAATTTAAAGCTGTCACAACAACTAACTTCTCTCTTACAGGGGGAGAAAGATGACAAGATAATTGCTGTATGTGCTGATGATCCTGAGTATAGACACTACAATGATATCAAGGAGCTTCCCCCTCACCGTCTGACTGAAATTCGACGCTTCTTTGAAGAATGTATGAAACTTTAGTATACTTATTATTCCTATACTTTCCTTAAAAGCATTAACATATATATATTGCCTGCGCTTCTCTTCGCTGATAAAGTAATAAATTTTATAACTTGTTTACTCCCTTCTCTGACAGACAAGATGAATGAAAACAAGAAGGTTGCTGTTGATGACTTTCTGCCATCAGATGCTTCCCATGAAGCAATCCAGTACTCCATGTATGCTTTTATCTCCATTAACCTGTTATATCCTCTTTATCTGTGATCAAGCTGATCGGAGAATTAATTGGATTCATTGATATTGCTACATGGTTTAGTTTGGATTTAAAAGGCTCTCTTCATCTTCATGTTTGAGAGTAATTATTGTTATGTGCACTAGTCATTGAGAGTGAAAGATTGTGGGGCCCATAGGTCACTTAAATGTTTATATATCTTGTCAGGATTCAGGCTTCTCTGTGGTGCCTATGTCATTTCCTTCAATTAGGAGAATATTAAATATCAGTATGGTCAAGTATGATGTCATTGATCCTTAGATTTTTATATATGATACATTCACACATAAGACACCTAATCAATATACTCCTTGCCAGCTGGTATATTGGGAAACAATGCATTCAGGGTGGCAGGGTTTGTAACTTCCTTTTCATGCCTTTGAGAGATGGGCCTAAAAAAATATTGTTTGAATGGTGGTTGTGTGTGTCCCTGTGACTTGATAATACTCTAGAAATTACTGCTCAGTAGCATCTTCCTAGAATAATAATTTTGTAGTTTGACAGACATTTTTTGTCAGCTACGATTTAAATATTCCGCTTCTGATAAATACTGCACAACCACAGGTGCATTTCAATAGTACTAGTTCCATGATTGTGATGTAAGATCTCACACGCATTGAATCTGTTACTTTAGTTTGCTGGTGTGATTAATCTTCCATATCATGATCAAGATCCCGTAAATTGATCTCACTTTTGTCATGTATTTGAAGGGATCTATACGCCAACTACATTGTTGAGACCTTGAGGCGTTAGTCTCGGTTAACTACTGCCACGGAAGAACACACACTCTTTTCCCACGGGATTCATAGTTGAAGTCTTGATGATAAGGAGCGAGAAAGTGAAGTCTCCATGCGTCCTCGTAAGAACTTTTACCTGGTTGCTCATGTAATAGAAGTTACCAAGATTATCAGAACTAAAGAATATCGCACACTTTACCTAGCTTGTTATTTCTTGTTAGAAGCACGATTTGCAAGTTGTTTGTCTTAATATATGTAATTCTTCTCAAACCTCAACCTTCTTTCTTGCATTGGGTCATTGGCTATGACAATGCTTTGAATCCTTGGAACGTGAGCTTGAGGTATGTCTCTCAATTGGGTTGGAATTGTTGAGCAATTTTAAGTTGTAATCATTTACGTAGTTTTGAATTGCGGGAGAAATGTGCTCCATTAATGTAATAATTTTCGATTCTGTCCCACAAAATGTGAGTCGATTTTGCAAGGAACTAACTCTTAACAATCTCTAGACTCCGGGGTGTATGGAAAAAATTGAATTGGGAGGGTCGCCCCAGCAATGAGCCTCTCTGCAGTACCCGGTCCGGACGTAGATTGGCCCCGACTAATCGAACCGGGCGAAAGACTTAAAAAAAACAATCTCTAGGCTCGCTTTAAATATGGATCATTATTAATTGAGTTATTTTATGATTAGTTTTTACCATCAAAAATTCTATTATTAGTTTATTTTGGGTCTAAGTAAGTATTTTATTCTCTCTCAAAAAAAAGTAAGTAAATTATATGTTGGGTGATTTTAATATGAATTGAAAAGAAGTTTGACCTTAATAACTGTTTTTGTAGATAAGACCTGCAAAATATTATAATGATTTTTCTAACCTAGGCCTTAAGACACTTGAAATATAATGAATTTGTTAATTTGTATTATATATGGTAATTTTATTTGTTTTAATAGGGTTCATTTATTTTTAAATAGAGTTTTCATTTCTAAAATAAGAATACTTAATCTATACCCTTAAGGCATAGGTATTATAATTATGTCACAAATTCATCTTAAAAGAAAGAAGTCACAAGACTTTAACTTTGGTCGGGGAACATGATATTAGTTGCAAGCAGGGGCGGATTCAGGATTTTTTTAAAGCGGGGCGGACTTTCAACAAATCAATAGCTTAACATATAAAGTCCCCATAGCTTCCAACCTTGTCGAGCTCTTGCGTGCTCCAACCTCTCAGTTCTTAAAGGCGATCGAATTGGGTTGAAAAATCATAAAATTTAGACTAAAGTTCAATTTTTAAAATAAATTAGGTTAAAACGCCGTTATGTTATTTTCACCCCAAAAATTTCCTTCGTTTCCGAATCACCCAGTGTAAACTCATCACTCCTCCGACCGCCTAGATCCACCCCTGATTGCAAGGATTTCAATTTGTTGCACTTTTCAAACGATATTCTTATTTTATCTTATCTTGTCTCTTTGCAAAGCTATACAGAGCATTCTTGTTTTTCTTTCATTTATAAAGTGTGATTTTCTTATAGTGTGGTCTAAGAATAGGTGATCCTAAGAACACATTATATGCATGCTAGTTTTAAAAAATAACACCCCTCCCTCCAAAAATAATTTAAAAAAATTACTTATTCAAAAATTTTAAACTAAAAACTTTTATAATGTATCTTTATGACACGTTATAAAAAAATTCCTATAAAGTGTAATGATAAGAGGGGTGGTGTGTTACAAAGGCAAATTGAGGCTAGAGTTGATGAAGGACGTTGGAGTCTTCTCTAGACAAATCACAGATGGATAATTCTTTTGATCAAATTTAAGAATGTCGCAAGAACCTACTTTTTTTCCTTTGTTAAAGCGATTAGGACATTTAGTTTCTTAGGATCCACAACCTAGTTCGTCTTTTTGATAAAATTTTGAAGTTTATGATCGTTGGTCAAAATTTTCATAATAAAAAAAAATTTTAGGGGGGGTTAAGTTTGCGAGTTTATCGACCATTGTTAGAGACCATGTTAGATTCTAACACTTAAGAAACTGAAGTGTCGGGAATTTGGGAGAAAAGTGATGCCTTTGTCATTAATCTCTCAGGGTTTATATACAAGATTTAAAAGGTTACTTGCAAGATAAGTAAAGATGTACAAGATAACCTCTATCCTTATACAAGATATATTCTAGCCTTAACATTTATTATCTTTAATACCCCCTCAAGTTGGAGAATGTGGATCCAGAATGCCCGACTTGCCAAGAAGAAAGTGAACTTATTGCTTCGCAAGTGCCTTCGCAAAAATATCCGCAAGTTGACAAGCAGTAGACACATGAGCAGGATGAATTTTCTTAGCCAAAATCATGTCACGTACATAATGACAACTGACATCAATATGTTTAGTACTTCATGAAACACTAGATTGGCATCGATGTGAAGAGCAACCTAACTTGTCACAAAGAAGATGAACATGAGCATGATGAGAGACTCCTAATGATAAGAGAAGTGATCGTAGCCAAGTAATCTCACTACAAGCATCATCCATAGAAGATACTTAGCCTTTACAGATGAATGGGAAATCGTAGGTTGCTTTTTCGTCTTCCAAGAAATGGGAGACCGTCCTAGCAAAAGGAAGTACCTAGTAAGACCGACGAGTAAGAGGACATGCATCCCAATCTGAGTCATAAGAAGCGGTGAGGTGAAGAGAGCTCGAGTGGTGCAGTTTTAGATATCGAACTACACGAAGCATAGCTTGCCAATGCTCTTCCTTAGAGGACTGCATGAATTGAGATAGAGTGTGTACAGAATAACACAACTCGGGATGAGTGATGGTTAAAAAAAATAAGACATGCAATGAGACACTGATAATGGTCCAGTTGAGCCATATCTGAGCCCGACACCATGGCCAACCTAGGATGAGAATCCATAGGAAACTCGCTTGGCTTGGAGCCAAGTCACCCGATCTCTAGAATGATCTCAAGTGCGTATTTACATTGAGAGACAAATATGTTGTTCGAGTTTTGAGCAATTTCAAGGCCAAGAAAGTACTTGAGAGAGCCCAAATCTTTCATGTGAAAATAATTACTGAGATAACCCTTGAAAGTAACAATAGCACTAGACTCGTTGCCAATAATAACAAGATCATTGACGTAGACCAATACATGAATAGTGACCTTAGGTCGATTAAGAGAAAATAACGAGTAGTCTGCCCGACTTTGAATGAAACCAAAAACTCTTGAGTACGGAAGCCAATTTTAGAGAACCAATTCCTAGGAGCCTACCATAAACCATATAAAGATTTCTAGAGTTTACATACCTTGCCTATAGAATAAGGAAGATATCATGGAGGTGGAAGCATATATACCTCTTCATCTAAATCACCATGAAGGAAAGCATTGTGAACATCCATTGATGAAGGTCCCAACCTTTGATAGCAGCAACAAAAAGGAACACCCAAACGATGCCCATTTTTGCAACATGAGCGAATGAAGTCAATCCCCTAAACTTACCGATTACCAAGACCACCAATCGAGCCTTGTGATGCTCAATTTCCCCCGTTGACTTGTACTTGTTACGTCAAGCCCATTTACACCCAATAGCCCTTTTCCTAGTGGGAAGATAAAAAAGAACCCCGATTTTGTTACGCTTAAGAGCTTCAAGTTTTGATTGTATCGCCTGACGCCAAGAGATGTGTTGAACTGCCTCGGAAAATCGAGTGGGTTTGTGACTAATAGTGAAAGCTCCTAGAAAAGCCGAATGGGACTGCAACAAATTAGTACAAGAAACAAACTATGAAATGGGATAGTGAGTACCTACGTTCGGGGTGTTGGAGTGGGCAAATTTGATGTAGGGGTGGGGGGCTGATGCGTTTCGCCTCGCTACAAGGACCGACGTCTCGTATTTTGAATCCCGTCCCGATCTCGAACGAATGATGAAGCGGAAGCAAGCGAAATAGGGCACGTAGGGGCGCGCGATTTGGGATTAATAGTACGACGCTAGGGTTCTAGCGGCGTCTCGAGATGGAATTGATTCCGACAAACAAAACCTCAGAATAATTGTAGGGCGATTGGAAGAAGGATAGAAGGATTGTGACGCCTGATGCCTATGGAAGAGAAACTCGATTCAACAAAGGCAAATTCAATTCAATTCAAGCGTGAAACTGAAAGTATGAAGTCTGAAAACTTAAATAGAAAGATAGATCTAAACCTAGAAACCTTAGGGAGAATGGGCCCAAGCATGCAAGCCCAACCCATTCCGCTAATTTAAATAAATGACGGAATTATTAATAATGCTAAATAAAGTAATTGTTTCTCTTAAAAACCCGACATAAATATAAAGATAGAAACCCGAAGACCCGAGGCCTCAGAAAGATTTGCGAAGGACTCGGTCGAAACCGAATCACCGTCAGTCGGGGCGCGGTTTGGCCCGGGAGAGCGCGGTCGCGCTCTCGGGGTCTAAGCCACGCCCAAGGAGGTCGTCTTTCTGCGGCCGGGGCACGGGCACGCCCGGCCAGAGCGCGGTCGCGCTCTCGGCGCTTTGCCCGCGCTCCGAGGAGGCCGTTTTCTGCGGCGTCGGCGCGGCGTCCATCGGCCAGAGCGCGGGGGCACTCAGCATGAGCTCGTCCGCGCCGTCGGTGATCCTTCCGAAAAGGCGTGGCTCGACTTCCGACTCCTCCAATTGATCCGAAAATGCGTCTCGACCCAAAGATGTCATCAATATAGTCGAAGGTGGGTCTTGTACCGAACTCACGGATTGGCTAGCTCTTCGTATGATAGAAACCGTAGCCCGACCTATGGCCTTGGCGCGGGCACGCGTCAAGGGTCCGTTGGATCGAACCGACATGGCTTCCTCTTCCTCAGCGGCGATCATAGTAGCAAACACATCATCCTCCCCCCCTTGAGTGGGAAGCGTCCCCGCTTCCTCAAAATCAAAATCCGGCTCAACAAAGGGAGAAAGATCCGACACGTTGACCGTGGCATGGACATTGCCATATGAATCCGGAAGATCCAACCTGTAAGCGTTGGGACCAATTCGCTCAAGAATACGAAATGGCCCATCACCACGTTGATGGAGCTTGGTCTTCCGAGCTGCCGGGAACCGTTCCTTGCGCAAATGGAGCCAAACAAGATCGCCAGGCTAAAAAATCATAGAAACACGGCCCCGGTTGTGCTGCGCTGAGTACTGAATAGCGTGTCGCTCAAGATGCGCCTTGGTCCTAGCGTGGAGTTGCTGAATGTGGTTGGCTCGATTTGCAGCATCAACATGTTCTCCCTGCTTCAACGGCTTGGGGACCAAATCCAAAGGCGTAATGGGATTGCGCCCATAAACGACCTCAAACGGAGTCAAAGAATGCGCCGAATGTGTGGACCTGTTATAGCAAAACTCAAGGGTAGAAAGTAAGTCCTCCCACCGGCGTGGGTTTAATTTGAGCATCACTCGTAAGAGTGAACCCAAGGTACGGTTGGTGACCTTTGTTTGGCCATCTGTTTGGGGGTGATAACTAGTAGAAAACAATAATTTGGTGTCGAGTTTCCCCCAAAGTGTTCTCCAAAAATGGCCCACAAACTTGGTGTCCCGGTCACTAATAATAGTTCGCGACACACCATGGTATTTTACCACATTGTCAAAGAACAAAGAAGCCACTTCCGTAGCGTTATTCGTACTTTTACAAGCGATAAAATGAGCCATTTTAGAGAATCGGCACACAACAACAAAAATGGAATCTTTGCCTCGCTTTGACATAGGCAAACCCGTAATGAATTCCATTGAAATGTCCTCCCATGGGGTGTTAGGCACAGGCAAAGGCGAATAAAGTCCATAAGGTAAAGTAGTGGACTTGGCTTTTCGGCATGGAACACAACTCCTACAGAATTTGGTGACATTAGAGACCAAATTAGGCTAAAAGAAATGTTCACGCAAAGCTACAACAGTTTTGTTCACCCCGAAATGGCCCCGTCCATCATGAGCCTCTTTAATTAAAAAGGTGCCTTATAGACGAGGCTGGAATACACAGTTTCCCAGCCTTGTATAAGTAACCGTCACCTAAAAAATAAGAGTCCCACTCACGATGAACCGAGCACTTTCCAAAGATTGGACCAAAGAAAGGGTCTGAAGCATAAAGCTCCTTAATCAAAGAGAAGCCAAGTAAACGAGTTTGCAATTGAGTAAGAAGTACATACCTGCGAGAAAGGGCGTCGGCGACCACATTCTCTTTTCCCTTCTTGTGTTGGATGACATATGGAAATGTCTCCAAGAATTCCACCCATCGAGCATGTCTTCGATTCAAATGTGCTTGGCTCTTGAGGTAAGAAAGCGCCGCATGGTCACTATGTATCAAAAATTCCCGCGGCCACAAGTAGTGCTTCCAAGTTTGGAGCACTCGGATTAAGGCATATAGCTCCTTGTCGTATGTCGGATAATTGAGCTGTGCCCCGGTGAGCTTTTCGCTAAAATAAGCGATCGACTTCTTTTCTTGGTGGAGGACGCCCCCAATGCCAGTGTTAGAAGCATCTCATTCCACCTCAAATGGCCTAGAGAAATCCGGAAATTGTAGCAAGGGCGCATGGCTCAACGCATCCTTCAAATCTTGGAACGCCCTCTCGTGGTGCTGTTTCCATTCTATAACGGTGCCCTTTTTAGTCAAGGCATGTAGGGGCGCCGCTATAGAAGAGAAATTGCGCACAAACCGGCGATAAAATCCGGCCATGCCCAAGAAAGAACGAACCATAGTAGCGGTGGTAGGCGTAGGCCACTCCGTGATGGCCTTAATTTTAGCATCATCAACCTGTAAACCACGAGAAGACACCACAAAGCCAAGAAAAATAGTGGACGGGCTACAAAAAGTACACTTGGCCAAATTGGCAAAAAGTGTCTCTTGGCGCAAGCGCGCCAGAACGAGCCTCAAATGGTCCACGTGGTCAGTCAAAGTCTTAGAATAAATTAAAATATCATCAAAATAGACCACGAGAAACTTACCAATAAAATCACGGAGGACGTGATTCATCAATCACATGAATGTGCTCGGCGCATTGGTGAGGCCAAAGGGCATCACTAACCACTCATAAAGGCCAAATTTGGTCTTGAAAGCGGTTTTCCACTCATCTCCTTCTTTCATCCGGATTTGATGATAACCGGACTTCAAGTCAATCTTAGAGAAGATGGAGGCGCCATGGAGCTCATCCAACATGTCATCGAGTCGTGGGATCGGATGCCGATATTTGACGGTAATCTGATTGATGGCCCGACAATCCATGCACATGCGCCAAGAGCCGTCCTTCTTAGGAACAAGGATGACAGGCACACCACACGGACTCATCGACTCTCTAACATAGCCTCTCTCCAGTAGCTCCTGAACCTGTTTTTGAAGTTCCCCGGGTCTCATCCGGGCCGGCCTTGTACGGAGCCCTATTAGGCAATGAAGCACTGGGCACCAAATCGATTTGGTGCTCAATAGCTCGTATAGGTGGCAAACCAGCAGGCAATTCGTTAGGAAAAACATCTTGGAATTCACTAAGTAAGGAAGTTACCTCATTTGGCAATGACGGGGTGTCGGTGCTAGAAGATGTCAAGGACATCGGCACCAAAAGAAAACACGGGGCGCGACCTTGCAACGACGCTGTGATGGACGACGGTCGGGCCAATAGAAGGCGTCGCTCGACCGAGCCTTGTAGGGGCGGCCCAGGCGGTGCCATTTGTCGAGGCCGTTGTTGCGGCTGTTGTGGTGGCGCCTTGTTCGAACCAGACGGATGTGTGCCGTTGCCTTGCTCATCAAAGAGGTTTGGTTTGGGTACACTCTTGGCCTTGCTAGCTTTTTCCTCAGCCTCAATCACTTTTTGGCGATCCCGTTGAACCTGATCTTGTAAAATCTCACTCGGCGACATAGGTAAGAGCTTGACGCGCTTCCCGTGGTACGTAAAAACATAAGTGTTTAAGTAACCATCGTGAAGGACACGTCTATCAAATTGCCATGGGCGTCCCAACAATAAATGTGTGACGTCCATTGCAACTACATCACAAAAAATAGTATATGTATAAGGACCAATAGCAAAGGAAATGGTACATTGTTTAGTAACTTGCGTACCTGAGCTAGACGAAAGCCATTGAAGACCATAAGTAGCCGGGTGTGGAGTGGTAGGCAACCCAAGATGTTCGACCACCTTTTCATTAACCAAGTTAGTACAGCACCCGGAATCAATGATGACACTTAAGCTTGCTGAACCAACCAGAGCTCGAGTGTGAAAAAGATTTTCCCGCTGGTCATTGAGATTGTTTTCACGAAGGATCAGAGCCTTTCGAGAAACCAACCCCAACGGAGTCCCCATATTAGCCGGCGATGGAGCACAGTCCAATTCCTCAGCTCGAGGAACTGAATACTCCTCCTCCAATGGTGCCGGTGCTAAAATCTCCTCTTCGTCATCCATGGACTCGTAACCAGCTGAAGCTTGGACAAACATCACTTTCTTGCGGTTGGGGCAATCTTTTTGGTAGTCACCGCGGCCACCGCAAGTGTAGCATTCCAAATCACAGGCTCTCTCACGGCCTGGTTGGGCCGGCTTTTGGGTAGCCGTGCGTGACGGTGTGGGAGCCGTGGTCTTGCTCCAAGAAGTAGAAGAACCCTGTCCTACACCAACACTAGATCTTTCATTAGTATTAAAACCGTATGGACGAGGGTTAGAAGAAACATACCTGCCCGACGACGTGCGGGAACCATAACTCTTATTGCGTACATGCTGTTGATGAATTTTCATGGTCGTATGCACTAGTGTGTTGATATCCTTAATAGGGAGGATCTCAAGCTGATCTTTTATAGGCAAATTCAGACCACTAATAAACTTAGTACGCAATGTGGATGGAGCAACACTGATATTTGCCTTGAAAAACATGTCCTCTAACTTTTCGAAATACTCAATAGGGGACAAGGATCCTTGGCGAAATTCAGCGATGTCCAAGCGCATTTGATTACGGTAATCAGTTGGAATGTATTTCTGAGTCATAGCATAGACCAACTGATCCCATGTAGTCACTGCGGTAAGACCCCGACGCAAACGGTCATCCACAAAGCGTTGCCACCAAACCCGGGCTGAACCACGGAAATGTAAGGTAGCCGCTTGTACATGCTCATAATCGGGGATATTACAATAGCGCAACGTATGCGCCGTCGCAGTAACCCATTCCAGAAAGACCGCAGGGTCATGATGCCCTTCAAACGGTTCAATCTTGACCTTGACTTCGTGTCGTTGGTACCGGGGAGCGTCCCGATCGCCATTAGCAACACGAACGTCATGGCAACGATCAATAGGGGACCTAGGCCGGGCAGGCACCTGCCCGTAATAATGATCTTGCCCTTGATGATGATGCCGAAGCGGGGCTTGGGTGCGGCGCTCGGTAACATGATCATAGGCGCGCCGGTTTTGACGCGTTTGGGCATTACCATAATTAGGGGTGGGGGCTGGCGGAATCCAATCCGATGGACGATCATTCAATTCAGGAGGATCGCCCAACGCTGGAAAATTATGAGGGTTAACCAGCTGGGTGGCAAAAAGAGTTTGCATATCGGCCATTTGTTGCTTTAAAAGAGCAATTTCCTGCTCCATAGGTATGGCTTCGATCAAGGCAGTCGGGTTAAGTGTAGGATCGCCCTCTTGAGTTTGTAACGCACCTGAATCAGAAGGAGAAGACATGGCGAGTAACAAAGAACGAAACGAACAATAGCAAGCAAACACACAAAGTCTTAGCTCTTGATCCGAGCAGTGCACTCACACAAGGTCACGGTTGGCTCTTTGTGCGAGAGGCGGCTTAGGCTCACGAGTAAAACAATGGTGTTATTGAACAAAGCAAAGTAAAGCAAGATGTACACCACACAAATTAGTAATATCAAACAAGTAGTACTAATCAAACAAGTGATGAAGCAAGCACTAACAATTGTTGAAGTCACTAACAAGATGTGGTTATGGCTTACCTTATTTTGGCTTTTCCACCCACAAATTTTTTTTTGAACAAATGTGGTTAATGGCTTACCTTATTTTGGCTATGCCACCACAACTGAAATTTTTTTTATAAGGAGGGCCAAATTTTTTTTTTGTTTTAATAATGCTGAATTTTGGTACCCTCAACAAGCAACGATAGATATGTAGTGAGAATTATAGTTCAATGCAATCAAAACAAGCAAGATAGCCTATCAAGTAATTGAAAATTACTAACAATGGGCAATCAACCAAGCAATAACAACGCAATGAACAAAATCACACCACTATTAAACCCTAAGGGACAAGAACAATTAATTAGGGTTTGGCTGAAGAAAAAAAAATTTGGAATTTTTTTGCTGATTTAATGAGGGAAATATGGTGGTGAAAGTGCAAAGATCGAATCAGGAGACTTACAAGACGATGGCTCTGATGCCAGTTGATGTGTTTCGCCTCGCTACAAGGACCGACGTCTCGTATTTTGAATCCCGTCCTGATCTCGAACGAATGATGAAGCGGAAGCAAGCGAAATAGGGCACGCAGGGGCGCGCGATTTGGGATTAATAGTACGACGCTAGGGTTCTAGCGGCGTCTCGAGATGGAATTGATTCCGACAAACGAAACCTCAGAATAATTGTAGGGCGATTGGAAGAAGGATAGAAGGATTGTGACGCCTGATGCCTATGGAAGAGAAACTCGATTCAACAAAGGCAAATTCAATTCAAGCGTGAAACTGAAAGTATGAAGTCTGAAAACTTAAATAGAAAGATAGATCTAAACCTAGAAACCTTAGGGAGAATGGGCCCAAGCATGCAAGCCCAACCCATTCCGCTAATTTAAATAAATGACGGAATTATTAATAATGCTAAATAAAGTAATTATTTCTCTTAAAAACCCGACATAAATATAAAGATAGAAACCCAAAGACCCGAGGCCTCGGAAAGATTTGCGAAGGACTCGGTCGAAACCGAATCACCGTCAGTCGGGGCGCGGTTTGGCCCGGGAGAGCGCGGTCGCGCTCTCGGGGTCTAAGTCGCGCCCAAGGAGGTCGTCTTTCTGCGGCCGGGGCGCAGGCACGCCCGTCTAGAGCGCGGGCACGCCCGTTTAGAGCGCGGTCGCGCTCTCGGCGCTTTGCCCGCGCTCCGAGGAGGCCGTTTTCTGCGGCGTCGGCGCGACGTCCATCGGCCAGAGCGCGGGGGCACTCAACATGAGCACGTCCGCGCCGTCGGTGATCCTTCCGAAAAGGCGTGGCTCGACTTCCGACTCCTCCAATTGATCCGAAAATGCGTCTCGACCCAAAGATGTCATCAATATAGTCGAAGGCGGGTCTTGTACCGAACTCACGGATTGGCTAGCTCTTCGTATGATAGAAACCGTAGCCCGACCTATGGCCTTGGCGCGGGCACGCGTCAAGGGTCCGTTGGATCGAACCGACATGGCTTCCTCTTCCTCAACGGCGGTCATAGTAGCAAACGCATAAGGGGCACAAGCTGAGTTGAAAACATAACCCTTGAGAAGAACGAACGGTTGTCGGTGTCGGTGCGACCGATGAGGCTCGGAATTGTAACTAGAGACAATTCTAGAGGTGAAGCTGCTAGAGATGACGATTGATCAACATAAATAAGAGGTGAACTCCCTTTATCATCAAAGGCGGGAGGTAAAGCTGGTAATGAAACTGTGTCGAAAGTGAAACTGATGAGGACTGCTGGAGATCAAATATAGATGGGTGTGGTGGAGTTGGCACGAACTTGGGATGTGAAGGTGGAACCATGAACGGAAATACCGACTTGAAAAAGACCACATCTTGGGAGACAAACATTTTCTGGGTCTCGAGATTATATAGGCGCCAACCTCTTTTCCATTAAGATAACCAAGAAAATGCACTTCCGACTCCTTGGAGCGAATTTATCCTTATAACGAGGTAATCGTGAAGAAAACCACAAACAACTAAATACCTTGGTGTGAGCATAGTTTTCTTGATGACCAAATATTAATTGATAAGGCATCTTATTGCCCAAAACATGTGTCGGCATCCCGTTGATTAGGTAACATGTCGTAAGAACGCACTCACCCCAAAAGTCAAAAGGAAAAGAGGATTGAAAACAGAGAGCCCGATCCACGTTAAGGATATACCGATGCTTCCGTTCAACACGACCATTTTGTAGTGGTGTGTAAGCACAAGTGCTCTCAAACAAGATTCCATGTAAATCAAAGAATGGTTTGAGACAAATAAATTTAGTCCCGTTGAAAACGTTGGACCTTCTTCCTAAATTGAGTAGTCGCCATAGAATAGAAATTCTGGACAAGAGTTGACACCTGAGTTTTTCTACGCATCAAAAATAACCCAGTGGCACGAGAATAGTCATCAACCAGTGTTAAAAAATACCGAGCCCCGATAGTAAAAGGAACATTATACGATCCCCAAACATCATAATGAATCAATTGCAACAACATAGAAGCTTTATTTAGACTTAAAGGAAAAGAGTTGCGAGTTTGCTTTGCCTTAGAATAGACAATAGTGGGTGCAATGTGTTTAGTAATGCTAACATGAAAACGTAAAGCAGGAATAAAAGATAAAAACAAACTAGAAGGATGTCCCATGCGGTTATGCCAATCAAGCAAAGATGCACTAATAGAAGTAGTAGCGGTATGAAGCAGACTCACATATGAATGCAATTTTTGAAGCCAATAGACCCCACCCCCTTGCTCACCCACGCCAATCACCGTTCTTGTACTACTCTCCTGCCAAACACACAATCGACTAGTAAGGATAACAAGACAATTTAAGTCTTTGACTAACTAAGATATAGAAATCAAATTGCAATCCAAATTGGGAATATATAAGACATGTTTCAGTGAAAGGAAATCTGATAAATGTAAAGAGCCTTCCTCAATAGCAGCAACAAGATGGTTGTTAGGTAACTTAATAGAAACTGAATGAATATGCATAATGTCATGAAGAAAAGCCCGATTTCCAATCATGCGAAACGAGGCTCCCGAATAAAGAATCTAGTTAGAAGTCTTACTAGACGAGATGCTAGATAGACTAGAGTTCGGATTTAAAAAGTTGAATAATTTCATGAACATGGTCCATTGATCAGAGGAAAGCGTCTAGCCTATGATGGCACGATCTTGTGAAGTGGGTGTTATGGCTGAAACTACGACTTGATTGTGAAGCGTAGAATTGGTGACACCCGATCCTCGTCCTCGACTTCATCCAACAACAGTCGTGTCAAGAGGAGTCGCACTAGGCGCCGAAGCAGGAGTCGAAGACTTGGTATTGTGATCAGGTGGAGGCGTAGAACCGCGCCATGGATTCTTGAAAACGAAACCTTTCGAGAAACCGATCAGATGGTAACAAGTAGCAACATCGAGATTAGGGTGTCCATGATGACTACACGTTTTGGTAGTAGGTTTAGCGGGGTCGGGTGATCAAGACCAAGCAGCTAGAGCCATACTATTTGTCGAGACTTCATGATCCTTGATAATAGTTCTTTGACGCTCCACTTGAATGAGTAAAGAATAAACCTTGCTCATTAGGGGGGGGGGAAGGGATCTTGAACAATGATGTTAGAGCAAAGAGTGCCATAAACTCCATCATCAAGGCCCATTAAAAATTGATGGAGATGTTCCTCATCACGATCACGATTGAATTGAGCAATGATATTGCAGGAACATTGACCATAGTGAAAACTACGGAATGGCACATATGTGAGAAGCTTGTCCCATAATTTCTGGATGTTATCGTAATAAGTATAAGAGTTACGTAGATTCATTGACGAAAACTGAATTTAAATACAAGAGTTTAGTAGCTCCTATCAACAACAAGCGTAGATAATGAAGCCTAATCTATCTCTAACAATATAACCAACTAAGACTTAGTCAAAGCTGTTACAGAGAATCCTAATCTAATTAAAATAATACAAACTATTAATCTAAGATAACATATTACATAAAGATTACGTAGTAACACCATTAACATGCCCCCTCAAGTGAGGCGGCCGACAGGATAGACCAAGCTTGCTCATCAAATTCTCGAACCGAGGCTTTGCTAGGGGTTTTGTCAGGATGTCCGCAAGTTGATCATATATGGAGACATATGCAACACAGAAGGTGCCTCCTTGAACCTGCTCTCGAATAAAGTGGTAGGATAAGGCAACATGTTTCATTCGGGAATGGAATACGGGGTTTGAACTCAAGCTAGTAGCCCCCATGTTGTCACAAAACACCACTGGTTGTTTAGGAAGCCGAACACCCAACTCGTTGAGAAGAGACATAACCCAGATTAATTCCGAAGAGGTGTCTCCTAGGGCCTTGTATTCGGCCTTCGTTGAACTTCGAGCAACTGTTTTCTATTTTCGAGAACTCCAGGAGACCGGAGTAGAGCCAAGATATATAATGTAACCGGTAGTGGAAATAAAGTCATCTCGGTCACTTGCCCAATCAGCGTCGGAGAATGCGTGGAGGTTTGTAGACGAGAGGAATGGAATTGTAACACCAACGTCCAACGTACCGGCAAGGTATCAGAGGAGGCGTTTGAGGACAGACCAATGTTCAACTGTTGGACATTGCATATATTGAGATAGCTTATTGACAGTAAAGGCGATGTCGAGCCGTGTAATGCAGAGATATTGCAGGCTGCCGATAATGGTTCGGTAGTCAGTAGGGCACATAAGTGGTGTTCTGGATGCCCCCTGTAATGTTTGGGAGGCTGAGATGGGTGTTGTAGAAGGTTTGGCAACCTCCATGCCGGATTTTGTGAGTAAATCTTGTGTGTATTTTCGTTGAGATGGGTGTTGTAGAGTGCCGGATTTGTGTGTTGTAGAAGGTTTCTGCATAATGTTGTTGACAAGAGTCACAACTAGACATGGGAAATTCAACAGTACGGGAAGAAAAGAACTTTTGAATATTTTTGAAGGTTGTTGAAGACGGATGACCAAGCCGGTGATGAAGCAAGGCCGGGTCTATTATTTGAGCGGAATTTGCGGAAGCTTGAAAAGAAGGCCATTGATAAATGCCATTCACGCATGCAGGGGCCTTTAAGAATCGTGGTTCCCACTTTGTCCTTCACATAAAAATTAGAAGATGAGATCAAGATATCACAATTCGTTTGAGTGCAAAATGGGATACAGAGAGGATTTTATGATTCATTTGGGGGACATATAAAACATTATTTAGTTGGAAATTTTGAAGAGGAGAAGGTAGAATGAAGGAGCCAGTGGCATTAATGCTCAAACCTGAACCGTCGCCGATATGTATATCATCCGGGCCCGTATATGGAGCGTGGAGGGCTAAGGTGGAGAGGTCATTGGTGACAGTATTGGTCGCACCGCTGTCGAGAAGCCACGGGCCGGGTGCATAGGTTTGGGCAGCAATGTTAGCTTGTGGTTGGGTTGGGAATCGGTTGGAGTTTGGGAGGGGAATTCCAAGGTACCGTTGCTTGAAAGCTAGGAATTGGGAGAGTACATGGCCGACTGTACGACACCATTGGCAGCGGCCTTTAAATGGCTTTGGCGCTTGCTCACCAGCGGGTGGAGGATTCGGGGGTGTAGGTGGACGTGGCTGAGTTGTGTATGGCACATAGGAGGCAGTCGAGGGATTTCTATATGGCCAAGGGGAGTTAGGCGAGGAAGTGTTGGGTTTGGCCTTGTAGGATTTGATTTGTGCAGTAAGTGCGGTGGCCGGAGTAGTGGAGGAATTAGTAGTTTCGGCCTTGATGGCGAGTTCTTTGACGATGAGTTTTTCGTGGAGCTCTTCGAAGGAAATCAGAGAGTCATGATTATGAACACTGTCGATGACGGATTGAAAGCTTGAGTCGAGTCCTTTGAGGAGGTAATCGGTGAGATCCTCATGGGACAGAGGTGCACCAAGGGACGCTAGAAGATCGGCATCAACTTTAATGCCGTGCATATATTCCGAGATGGAGCGAGACCCTTTGTGGGTGTTCCGAATGCGGTTTTTGATATGCTGTTTGTGCCCACGAGAGGTAGTGGCGTAGGTAGTTTTAAGGAGATCCCACACGAATTTGGAGGAGGTTGCTTGGGTGACCAAAGAGGTGACCGGAGCGGATAGAGTACCGTTGAGGGCTCCATGAATGAGTTTGTCTTGACGCTTCCACGTCAAGTATGCAGGATTGGGGGTTGTTTTGTTTTCTGCAGCAGAAAGTGTTTGAGAAGGGGCAGGGGTTGAACAATCCAAATAGCCAAAGAGGTCATATCCTTCAAGTGTCAATTGAATTTGAGTACTCCATGCTAGGTAATTGGTAGCTGTGAGTTTGTGGATATGAGGGAATTGAACGACCAAGAAGGGGTGGTCCGCTTGGTGTGGGTTGGGGAGGAGAGTGGGAAGATCGGCAACCATGTATGTAAATAAGAGGTGCCCAGATCAATAGGCGTATGATACCATATAAGAGTTACATAGTAAATTGTAGAGAATGTAGTGATCTATTCATTGACGAAAACTGAATTTAAATACAAGAATTTAGTAGCTCCTATCAACAACAAGCGTAGATAATGGAGCCTAATCTATCTCTAACAATATAACCAACTAAGACTTAGTCAAAGCTGTTACAGAGAATCCTAATCTAATTAAGATAATACAAACTATTAATCTAAGATAACATATTACATATAGATTACGTAGTAACACCATTAACAATAAGCAACACTGGATTGTTCATTCTGACGACAAAGAGCGATATTGGAACGAAGTTGGAGGATCCTAGGTCCATTACCATCGAGAATCGTTGTTTAAGATCATCCCAAAGCTCTTTGACGGTATTGTAATATGTGATTGTAGACTGAAATGTCGGATCAATGGATTGAACTATCCAACCGGTGAGCATTGAATTAATTCTCCATCGGTCGTCAATTTGTCAGAATCAAATGTAGGCTGAGTGATAGATCCGTCGATGAACCCCATCTTGCACTTAGCCCGTAAGGCATTGCGCATTGCTTTTGTCCATCTTGATAGTTCTCCTCCTTAACAACCGGTCAAATTTGTAAAACCGAATGATTAGAAGAATGAAGGTAAAAGGGAAAACGAGTAGATAATTGATTTGATTTTTTCATGGAAGATGTCGGGTTCACAATTTCAGTCTCCGAGTTAGAACTCATGGTTGGGAACCGAGAGTATGCAACGAAACAAGAAAAGAAAACGAGTAGAAAAAAGCGTAGTGATGGGAAAAAATAGGTCTAGGATTTTGTCTGCTCTAATGCCATGAAACGTGGAAAATTTGGGAGAAAAGTGACGCCTTTCTCATTAACCTCTTAGGGTTTATATACAAGATTTACCAAGTTACTTGCAAGATAAGTAAAGATATACAAGATTTATTCTATCCTTAAATATACATATAAATATACAAGATAAACTCTATTGCGTTAGCCGGTCTAAATCCATCAAAATTGATTTTGATGAAACCTTGTTGGTTTTTTTTCAATTTGTTTTTTTTGGTGTTTTTTCCTCCTACTTTGTCTTGTCCCCATTATCTTATCTTCATCTTCCATCCATTGTTTTGAACGCTCCCAAATATGCAATTGTGTCCGAATATATATGGCTAGATCTGGTATAACTTTATTCGAGACTTGTCGAAAAATTAGTTTATTCCGTTGATGCCAATGCTCCACCGTGTCACTGCCAATATAGTGAATTCCTTATTTCCTAAGATCTGATTGGCTTCATTTAGGATAGTTGTGGGCATTTATTGTTCGTATCATAGTTTCGAAGAAATTGTTCTATATTTGGCTTTATTTTCTTTTTATGTTTAGGGTGTATGAGCATTTTATAAATAAGTGTGTGGTATCTTCAATGTGTAGTTACACATGATACATTCAGCAATTATCATGACATGTTTTTCTCTCAACCTGAATTATGTTTGAAGCCCATTAGCATCAATCTTCCATAAAAAGTTTCTAACTTTTGAAAACGTGTCTAACTTCTTGATCCAATTGTTTATTTATTTGCTAGACTTATATTCACCTTTGTGATGACATCTCTTGTAACACTACAATTCTAGCAGAAATATTGAGTTTTGCGCTATTTGGTGGTGCAAAACGTTTGGTAATTTCTCCTCCGACCATTAATAGATGTCTCTAATCTTCTATCAAATGATTGCCAAATAGGCATTCTATAGGCATCGAAACTCTCATTCATTCTAGTCTTTCTTAAGCGGCGAGTACATTTTGTTCTTTAGTCGCAAGTCCATATCTACTTCATATTTTGTTACTCATGTCTCTATTTATTGTAATTCGTGGTAAATTATATACTGATTTGATAGAGAACCGCCATTAGGGCTAGGATCCTAATATAATCTATCTGATATGTCATTTTTTTGGTATTGGAATTTGTGCAATTTCTCCTAAAATATTATCGGTGCTTTTAATTTCTTATAAGTCACATGTTACCTTAATAAAAAAAAATTACACATCGCCTTTAATTAAAGACAAAAGAGCTAGTTTTATAAATCCTTTGTCGAAGTAGTTTCTTTTAATTAAATTTTTTCGACGAAAGACAAAATAGTTAGTTTTATAAATTATTTGTCAATGCAGTTTGTTTTAATAAATTTCTCATACCGTTATAACTTATAAAACGATATTAACTTCTCATACCATTATAACTTATAAAATGAGATTAACTTACAATTGAACATTTTTCCAAGAATAAGTCAACTTAAATCTTTTTTTTTACCCCAAGTGTCATTCTTTATAAAATTTGTATCACTCATGGTGATTGACGTATTGTTTTTTTCGTGTACAAATATTTCACAGCCTAGCCCAATGTTCTAAAAAAACGCTTGGTGAACCCTAGGCAGAAAGGGGCCTCCTAGTGCCTAAACGGCCAGAGTAGTTGCTTATATGATCCTAGACAGATGCCTAGATGAGCTGAATGGCTAGGCTGACTAGGACCTTTTAGTGTCTAGGTGGAGCCTAAACTTAACCTAGACATAATAAAACAGTACCCTAGCCAGCTAGGCTCAATCCTATTGTAGATTGAATCACCTTTCACTACACAAAAAAACATACCGTGTGTTTATGATGGTGAGTAGTACAAATGTTTTCCTACTTGCACGCACTTCCTTGCCACAACACGTTTTGTATTGCTCCTGAACTGGATGCAATACTGTCACGCCCGGAGTGCAAGCGCATACGCATTGCATTACAGACATCTCTTACCCACTCTCTCCCCTCCTGTAGACTCACTCACCTTATTCTTTTCCGGTTTTCAAAAACCCACACACACACACCTTCTCTTTGATAGAACTCCTCTCTTCATCTCCCAGTCTCAATCTCATCATCTGCGTCATCTCCTCTCCCTAGATCTGCCGTGCTTGCCTCCTTCAATTCAATCCAAGGAATGCAATAATGGTGAGTCTTCCATTTCCGTTTCCTTTATACATTTCGGTTTCTTTTTGCTAGGGTTTTAAATTCAATCTGATGATCTTCGGTCTCCACGGGGCATCTGTCGCTTGATCTATTGTCGATCGCGCCAATCTTTGGACCAGAGATCTGTTTGTTATGTTTGTTTTTTTGATGTTTTCTGGAGTTGAAGTGTATCAGCTCCTGCGGTTTCATTCAAAATTTTATTGCTTTTCCTTAGAATCGGAGAGGTTTCCCCAATGTTCTTATGCTTGCCATATGTGGCAAGAGCTGTATCACATGTGACTTCGTCTTTGTGAGCGATGCGACATGCTTCTCGCCAGCGACATTAATACTCTAACTTGGCCTTAAATGTATTATGGATTGCAATTTGGGGCTTCAGATATCTGGTGCTTATAAAGATAATTCTGTCTGGGAAAGTTGTTGCTAATCCGTTTCTGCTCGTATAGTGGTGCAGAATATTGAGCATATAATTCAACTTGTTTGTATTTTTTACGCCCGAGTGAAGTTGAAGAGCAATTCTGTGGATTTATGGATCTGCACTATTATTAGAAACATAAAGGTTTCTTGCATGTCAGCATATAATATTAAGTTGAATTGATGAAACTTTAATCTTTGGAATGTTTTGTAGCAGGTTTCATAATATTTTAAACTTGAAAAAGAAATAGGAGTAAAAGAACAACTTACTTCTGGCTCACACATTCTGGCTTCCTCGAACTGGAACTCACCATACTTGTACAGTGCTGCTCAAACCCTCCCATCCTTCAACCAGTTGCTCAATAATTATCTTCGAAATTACGTCCTCGACCTACAACAGCTAATGGATTTAGCCTTAGCCAATATATGATACTCTTGTTGGCCTTCATCTTTTAAAAATTCTGCAGTGGTCAGCTATGTAACATAGAAATCACCTCTGAAGTCCGAAGCATTCGCAGAATGGAAACATGTGCGAGATCATGGATCCATTCAAGCCTTAAAACACACTTATCTTGCTTTAATAACTTATCTTAGCTGAAGTTATCAGAGGAAAATGACGATTATGAAAGGACTTAGAAACTCTAGATCTAGTGTTCCTTTCCAACACATTGAATCCCACACCCTAGATCTTACAAGGCTGTCGCTGTTCATATGATTCTAGCAGTCTAGGTAGATCTATGGTTTGAAATTCTTCATGCCTCACTATTCGATTTACAATTACAGGCGAATAAAAGGACAATTAAGGTCGAAGTACTGATGGAATGTATTTATAGTAGGTTTTCTGGATTTGGTGTAGTTTGGGATTGCATTTATGTTTGGGCTTCTGTTAGTGTTTAGTTTCCTTTGGTGGGCTGGAGACTGGAGTATTGTGTTTAGCATTTGGTTTTGTTTATCGATTTTCTAAATTTGCTTTTTCATTTCTAAAACGTAGGTTATATGATGCACGAAAAGTATTTACTATAAAATATTCTTATGTTTATATTTGGCACAATAATGAAGTTTATGCCATATATTAAATAGAATTCGGCATTTCTGACATTTCCTCTCTTTGGAAACTTGTGTCATTCCTCATTTTCATTTAAGTTTCCGTATTGGTGATTAATACTATAGGTGCCCATTATTGATAGAGCTAGTAGAAGGATCAAGGGAGAAAGTGCATGCAAACAATAAACTAGAGCCAGAGAATAGTTTACTCCCAAAACCAGCAGGAAAGCAACAGACTACAGAGTCAAATAGATGATTACAAAAAATAGACAATATGTAGCCTAAATCAACTCTCCTTTTTTATACACAATGTAGCTCTTCACTACAATTCACTCTCAACTATGAGTAGCCAACTTGTTTACGGTGTATGGCTGCCTCTGGTCCATGCGTAAACTGCATTTTGGAGCCTTCCATGATATACATATATCTATCAGTGATGGTGTGGATTTTCATTTAAAAAATGTATTTTGTTTGATTTTCAGCCTGATAAGACCCGGGTTTAGATTGACATTTCTTATTCACTCTCTCTTACCTTATTATTCTTTGGTATTTGGCTCTCCCATACTCTCTTTGATCTAATTCTTTCCTTATAGAGGCATATAATGGACATCTGTTAACTACGTTTTTCTCTTTACTTTATATATTTAGTCACTTCTTTTATTCTATTAGGTTCAAAGGTTATTTCAATCTAAAAAATGAAGTATCTAGAACTGACATTGATTTTTGTTTTCTTTCTATATGACTAAATGCTTTGTTTCTTGATGGAATACATGCAATAAATCGATAAAATGAGTTTATATATTTCCTATCTTGTTCCTTTTGGGATGCCCATTCCCATTTTTGTAATGTTTCCATTTCCGATGCTACTTTGGAGATAATGCTGCTTACCACAGTAATGGCTGCAACACAGTACACTTGAATTTAATGCTTGCTCATTGTTATAATATAAATACATTAATGTTTGGTATTCAAACCACCTGGCAGAGATCAAACATATGATGAAGAAAATTAAACTCTAATTATTTGTAAATATGCGTTTCAAAGTATATTTTGAGCTTTAATGTTAAACTGGGCGTTTGATGGTCATTCGGTATCATGTTATGAACTACTACTATGTTTATGTGGAAAATTTGTAGTTGACACCTCATGTGTGCTATGTTGCTATAATAATACTTGAATGAATCTTGTTGGCAGTCTTTTCAGAGCAAGGGGTTTTGGAACCTAAAAGATGCTCCATGTTTACCTGATGGGGAGATGACTTATGATAATTCTTCTAGAATTGAGTCCAAGCGTGCACATCAGTGGTTCATGGATGGTGATGAAGCTGAGCTATTTCCAAATAAAAAGCAAGCAGTAGACATTCCAAGCAATAGCTCATTTTCTGGAATCCCAAACACAACTCTTTCTCCTTGGGTAAATGTTCCAGGTTTCAGTTCCGTCCCTTCTCCTTATACTGATCGATTGTTTGATCCTGAAACTACCAGAGGCATGAATTTTGATGAGAGAAACATCCCATCAATTAGTCCCGTGAGTTTGAACATGGGTAGAAAGGCTATTGATTCTGTATTCAGTGATGTCCCTTTTGGCTTATCGATCTCTCACACTTTAGATGATTCCAGAGCAAACCTTAATTATGGTTCAATTAGGAAGGTCAAAGTAAGCCAAGTAAAGGACTCTGAGAACATGATTTCTGTACCATTAGGGCCTTGTGGTGCTAGAGCTGATAGTATTGTCATGCCAATAGCTGATGATTTTAATAAGGTCAGTGATGCTTGTACAGTATCCACAGCTCTTGCTTATAGCCGAGTGGAAGATAGTGTAATTAACATTGGCGATTCCTTCAGCAGGGAAGCTGATGCTTTCATATCTATGAATCAGCCATGTAATGGAGGCGATAATACGTTATCTATGGGGCACAACTACAAGGGCGAGAACAATACTATTTTATTACCTAATTCCTTCAACAAAGTTGATAATTCTCTTGTCAGTGTTGGTCAAGGCTTCAGTAAAGAGGACAACAGTATTATTTCCTTGAGTCAAGCCTTCACAAAGGGGAATGACAACATGATATCTATGAGTCAGAGCTACAATAGGATGAATGATAACACCATATTGATAGTTAACAGCTACAACAAAGGGGGTGATAATCCATTATCCTTTTGTCACTCAAACAACAAAGTTGATAGCAGTAATATATCTATGAGCCACGCTTTTGAGAAGGGAGAGAGTAATATCATATCCTTTGGCAGCTTCAATGATGATGATGATGATGATTCAAATGCCTCTGGGAGACTCATTTCCAATTATGACTTGCTGATGGCTCAGTCCTCAGTGCAAGGTTCAGATCTACTTCACCAGAAGGATTTGGTTTTATCAGATGCTAATGCATTAGCAGTCACTTCAGCCATAAGTGTATCTGCAGCAGACAGTGGATCTAAAAAGAAGGATTGCCAGAAGTCAACAAAGAAGACACCGTCCAATAATTTCCCTTCAAATGTCAGGAGTTTATTGTCTACTGGTATACTCGATGGAGTGCCAGTGAAATATATTGCTTGGTCACGAGAGGTAATATCATCTTGTTGCAATGTGTTTGTAGTTTATGCTACATTTAATATGAGAGGTGTGTTTTATGCTACATATATTGTATCTTAATGTGACTTTGTGGTTTATCTGTGGTAGAAGGAACTTCCTGCTATCATAAGAGGTTCTGGATATCTCTGTGGTTGCCAGTCATGTAACATGAGCAAGGTGAGTCAAAATTGGGTGTGTATGTGTATTTGAAGTTTTGAACGTGTGAATTGAGATTTTGGTTTGACAAGAGCATGTTCCTATTGTTTCGGTAGGTTATTAATGCTTATGAGTTTGAGCGTCATGCTGGATGCAAAACAAAGCATCCAAACAATCACATCTATTTTGAGAACGGAAAGACCATTTATGGAATTGTTCAGGAGCTGAGGAGTACACCACAGAACATGTTGTTTGATGTCATTCAAACAATCACTGGTTCACCCATCAATCAAAAGTCCTTCCGTCTATGGAAAGGTAATTAAACTAATTTCGTCCAATTATAAGTGTCAATTTTGAATAATAAACTGATTACTTCTCTAATGCTTTCCCAGAATCCTTCTTAGCTGCAACCCGTGAGCTTCAGCGCATTTACGGCAAAGATTAAGGATGAAGGAGTCATTATCATAAGAGAGCTCCAATGCTTCTGCATGCAGGGAAGCTCATGGTATGTGCATATAAGCTTTCCCCTTGAAGCATCATACTAGAAGTTGAGTGGAAGCAAATATTTGCATTCTTTTTTTTTTTAATCATAGTCCAATGTAATTTTGCACAACTATTTTAGCAATGATGAAAATTCAGTTTTATAGTTCCCCTACAGAAGGGTGCAATTTAGTAGGGCTAGATGATGCACTTTGTCTTTGTGCATTACTAACAACCTTTCGCAGTTAAACCCCTCTTCTTTACTGTAAATACATTGCAGATATTAGTGAACCTTAGTTTCTTATGTGCACAGAGGGTAGCTGTATCACAGGATTTAATTATCTGTGCATCAGTGTACTCTTTTGTGGATTGTGGCAACTGAGATAATTTCTGCCCTCTATTTGCTTAAAATGTCATGGTTTTACACCCTAGACATTTTAGTGCTAGCAGAATTTGGATCATTTGATTGATTTATCATTACTTGTTATTTGGCTTCCAATGTCACCATAATAGTACAAATAGATATGTTCTTACCTTGATGTTTAGATAGAGTTAGTGATCAAATTTGGTCTAATGGATCAAACCAATTGGAGAGAGGATAGGCCAAATTTGATAGGTCAACTTTAGTCGTCCATGTTAAAAAATTTTGAGATGTGAATTTTTCTAATATTGTTCAACGAAAGTGGCACAAAAGGAGTTGACAATATGTTTTTGGTATTTTTGTGGTTTCTCATTCAATTTTGTGGACATACTCTATATAGCCAATTTACAATAATAATACTAGTACAACTTTGAGTACAAAAAGTCTCCAATGACTTGCTAGGTGCTAAATACTCTGTCCTGGAAAAACTTGATGTTTCAAATAATGTCTTATACCGTAAAGTACTAGTATTTTATTTTATAATAATTAACAAAACAGGACAACTAGGCGCCCCGGTCAACTTTCCTAAGCGCCTTGTGTGAGAAGTCGATCACCACGACCGTTGTGCTAAAGGTTGTCAGAAGTCGGCCACCTCGACCGTTGTGCTAAAGGTCGGTTGAGGTGATAGATTGCTTTTTTTTTTATAAAGAAAATTGCATAAAATCACCCGTTAAATACCACAATTTGCTCAAAACCACCCATTATACAAGTAATTATTGAAAGCCACCTTTTAAATCAATTCCGTTCGCGATTGACCACCCATTTTGAATTGTTGTCTAGGGTTTTGTTAAGTTTTGGTCAATTATTGTTTTGCCCTCAAATATCGACACAACTCTCTACATAGAAGCACAAAACTCAAAATTATGATCTTCATACCTAGCTTCCATGACATAATCTAAAAACCAAGTCGGTACCGTCTTATCTCTACTTAATCTCCTCAAATTAGGTTGTTCTAGTGGAAATAATCTGTTCTGGTTGGTCTAATTCAACACTTTCTGGTTGATCCTCAATTACACGTTCTAGTTGTACTATATCCATAAAAAAATCTTCTATTTGCACCTGAGGCGAATTTGATAAATCTGGAACATTTTCCTAAGAAATAGTACCCTTAAAAGGCATGATATCTTCATAAAAGGTCAATTTATCATCATCTTCTATTGAATCACGACTACTACGTTCCAAGTTCGATACAGGTTCACATCAAGGTTAAGTTTGCATCTCGCAAACACTCATGGGAAAATCAGCCTTCAATATTCTGGATAGTTTGGAAGCAATAGTAATCCTCTTAAGGAGAGTTATGACTCGTTGCAAAACTCTTCAAGTTTTCTACAACTTTGATGTTTAGAACTTTCTCCAAATCGTTCCATAATAGGTCTGAATTTGCTATTCTTTTCAGCCAGTCCAAATCCAACATAATCTCTTCAATGCTGAAGTGTTTGCTATTTGCAAGACATGGGACGACTTTTATGTAATGTTTTTAAGGATATTTTATAAGGGTTATTGGATGAATTTATGATGGGTTGGTGGCAAGGCAATTAAGGGTGGTTGGTGGAGTTCCTTCATTTACAACTCATGAGGCTTTTTAGCTAGCCTAGCCCTTTAATAGACTAGTTTCTTGTTGTTTGGATATATAAGGGCCACGAAATCCTTGTATTTGACTTGTTGAATTTGTGGAGAAAACCAATGAGAGTGTTCGGGAGAGATTCCCTTGTTTAGTATGTCATATCCAAACATGTTCGGTGAGTTATATCCGAACGAAACCTTCATTTCTCTTTAGGTATGTTATATCCTATGAGATTCGAACCCTCTATCGATTCTCTTGTGGTGAGTTGTATCCACATAAGATTCGATTGTTCGATTTACCTAGGTGTGTTATATTCTTGATTTTTTGATTGTTTATCCCTATATTTATAATTTAAGTCAGTTTCCCTTTTAGTTTGAATCTCTTGTCTTGTCTTTTTCTTTCATTTTCATCTCAAAATAAACTACAAATAAATACCAAAATCAAGGTTAGTCAAGATCAAGTTGAGTTGGAACTTTCTTCGACACCGAATCAAGCAAATTATAATCCTATTCACATCAAGGTATCTTGGTGATCAAATAAGTAGCTGCCATTATACACTCTCACCAAAATTCCTTTAGAAAATTTGCATGGATCCTAATTTCCTAGGTTCTATCCAACATATATTGATGCTTTCTTTCCACTATCACATTTTGTTGAGGCATATATGGCATGGACCTTTGATGCAAAATATCCAATTAGCAAACATCAATCTACACTTCTCATTCATGAATTCAGTCCCATTGTCTGATCTAATACTCTTAATAGCAACCCCAAATTGTGTCTTTATCATCACCACAAAATTCCTAACTATATCAATTAGTTGTTGCTTGTTGTGTAATAAGTATGTCCAAGTAGCTAAATTTTTTTCTAATCTAGGTTTTTTCAAACTTTTATTTCTTAGAATAGACTCATTATAAAAAAAATCGGACATAGGCTGCTTTTTCAGGCTTGGAGCAAAATCGTTACATAATGCGCCACTTTATGAAAGAAATTGTTGTCCCACAACGAATTTTGATTTTCTTTTTTTTTTTCTTCTATAAAACATTCAAACAAAGTCATTGCCATGACTTTGGTCTTTTTTAAATTTTTTTTAAGAATCTAAACAATAAACCTATAATTATAAAAGATATATATACATAGAAATCATAATATGTTTTAATTAAAGTTCATGCTGGACAACGACTTTGGTATTTTTTTTAAATATGATCTATAGTAAACCTAAATAATATTATGGGTAATACTAAAAAACATATTTGTATCAAAAAAAGTAACATATTTCTATGATAATTATAAATTAAAACAGGACAATATATGCTTTATCTTTTATGTTATTTAAAAAAATGAAATTTAATTAAAACATATTATAAATGTTTTGTAGGTTTATGGTTGAGATTTAAAAAAAAACTCACAAAGTCACTATATTGCACAACTACTTTGCTCTAGGCCAGCACAACCATCCTATGTCCGATTTTTTTTAAGTAATGAACCTATTGTGAGAAATAAAAGTTTAAAAAGAGCCCACATCTGAAAAAAAAATTCCAAGTAGCTCTCTACATGTCATCAACTATAGTTAGAAAATAGTGCTCACCATTTAGGTTTGACACTTTATAAGGGCCCCATGAATATATATGTATTAGATCAAAAGCATTCACACTTCTAGAATCACTATGTGGAAATGACAATCTATTAAACTTTGCAAATGAACAAGTATCACACATAGTATCATGTTCTGAATTTGCACTATAATTAAGCGCATGCCTTAGCTTTGAAAAGGAAATATGACCAAGTCTGTAGTGTATTTTATGCCTATCACAATTATCAACAAAAGAAAGGCTTTCCTTATTAGAGCTTGAATCTTCTGAATTCTTCAATCTATACAAGCCTCCAACATCATTTCCAACAACTATACGCTTCTTAGTCATACGGTCTTGTAAGGCAGAATGATGCTCATCAAAAAATTCCATCGATCCGTTTTGAGCATCAAGCTTGCTAACTAACACCAAATTAACCCTGGTTTCAGCATAACATCTCCTATCCGAGTTACTCTTAAAATTGATCCATCAAGCAATTTGACCATAATAGGCTTATCTAGCTTTCTTATATTGAATAAGTAATCAACAACAGACGGCATATGATCAATAACCCCCGTATCAAGTATCCAATCATGCATACTCAACTTATTTACTATCAAATTAAGGAAAGCTATACATGCAAAGCTAATTCCTGAAGACATAACACTCCTTTGCCTTTAAAAACTTTCAACATCTCAAAACATAGTGCTTCCACCAAAGTTGGATTAAAACCTGAATTCTTGTTGCCTAATGTCCCTTCATCTCTATCAAGTGTCATTCCCTTTTGCATATCCACTTGAACTGCAAACTTTGTTGTTCTTTTGTGTTTCCCCTTGTACCAATCAGGATGCCCTATAACTTCAAAACAACCATCCACTGAATGTCCATCCTTGTCATAGTGAGTGCAATGAAGCTTCTTGTCTTCATTCTTGTTCTTCTAAAAATCTTTCTTAGTACCCTTTGAATCTGAAGGACCAATCATAAAAGACATAGGAGCAACTATTGAATTAGTGATATGTTTTTGTTTTTCAACTTGTAAAACCAGATAATAAGCATGGTTCAGCATTGGTAAGGGATCTGTCGACAAAATCTAGCTCTTGACACTGTCATAATCATTATTAAGATTCATCAAAAATGCATCAAGCGATCTAGATTCTCTAGTTGCAGAAATCTCGCTATGGCTCGACATTCACTTTCTCAAGAATTCCACAAGTGCAATTAGGGATTCCATTCATGCTTTAAATTTCATCCTAATACCTCTTGAGCTTTGTGTAGTATGTCGTCACAGATAATCCCCCTTGCAAAACTCGCATCAATTCTTGCTTTAATTAGAAAATCATTAGAGCCGTACTCTGATCGTATCTTTCCAGAATCTAGTTCCACAAATCTTTTGCGGAATCAGTGTAAACGAAAGAATTCGACAATTCAAACACCATTGAGTTCAGGATCCAACAAGAGACCATCCGATCACATCGATTCCATCTTGCAAACTCCAGAGCATCTTCAACTAGCTTAGACACAGTCCCGTTGATGAACCCTAGCTAACTTCATCTTCTCGCTAAGCGCCATTCACACTTTTTATTCCATGCGATGAAATTACTGCCATTAAAAGGAATTGCCGTGAGTGATGAACCGGGTGTATTCGAGTTAGTAAGATTCATTGAATCTTCATTCGAGATTGCTTACCGATTTGATTCCCCTTGTGCAATGAATTTGAGAAATTGATTCATCAAATCAGACGCTGGCTTACTTCCTTTCATTCATGTAACCATCTTCTCTCACCGATCGACACATTTCTTATTCCCGTTAATAATTCCTGCGCTATGATACCATATTGAATCCCTAGATCGAACAAAGAAATTGTAATCGGAGAAAGGGAGAAAAAAGGAAAAAAAGAGGAAGAAACTCGTGTTTTATTGTTATGTTATGTTAATCTAGAGAATAGAGATTATTAGATTATTTATACTCTAGTTAGTTACCCACGTCACCATTACTCTAATTACAAGCCTAATACAATGCATTCTTCTACAGACCCCAAAAGAATTTATCCACAACAGTTGGACGAGCGTCAACATGTATTGATTGTACATCAGGCAAATATCAGGGGGAGGGGGTAATGGGCTAAGAAGTTGCCAATTCCATCTAGTAGATGTCCACATTTCATCCACTATCGCTCCAAGAACATCATCCGGGATCGGTGATTGAGTCAAATCCATCAGACGTACGAATGTCAAGAAAGCCAGGCATGGAACCAAAAGAGTGTTGAAGCACCATTTTCTATTGAAGTACGAAGTCCTTCCACATGTGAGATGAACGAGGCCACAAGTGTACCGATGAACCATATCAACATCCAAGTGGTGTTGACAATACTTTCCCATAAGCAACCGAGCCAATAAAGTAGATGGTTCCTAAGTTAGGTGCCAACCTAACTTAGAAAGAGTGGTAGTGTTAGATTGTCGCATGGAGCGAAAGCCCAACCCACCTTCACCTTTCAGCTTCGAAATGATCTCCCTTGCTACAAGGTGCAATTTTCTTCTCTCTGTTGTAGACCCCCAAATAAACCCACGTACCATCTGATCAATCTTGTCACAAATTGAACACGGGATAAGTGTGGATTGCATTGCGTAGAGAGGAATACTCTTAAGGACAGAATTAGCTATTGTTACCTGGCCCACCAGTGATAGATTTCTTGCTTGCCAGCCTCGGAGGCGAGAGCTGACTTTATGCAATAAGAATTGATAGTGTTCTTTGCTCATTCTTCCGCGAGTAGCTAGTAGGAACACCAAGGAATTTGCCCAAATCCGGCACCATCGGAATGGTTAAAATTGAGGAGATCATTGTCCGGTGAGCATAGGAGACTGACAAAGAACATATCATCTTTATTTTTATTAAAATAATGTGTTATTTAACTTTATTTTCTTGAAATAGAATGTTAGTTAACTTCAAAGTTCTAACTTTTAGCTTTTGAAAATTTCCAAATTATACAATTTTCATATCAATATTTTACTACCATTAACTCATTATTACTTCATATGGTATGTTATACATGACTGTAAATATACATTATTTAACGCAATATATCGCATTTGATTTAAAACTTAATTTGAAGATGAAACACATACATTCTTAACTAGTAATACATCATTAATTCTTAAAAAAGAAAGCAACAAGTGTTTGATCATTAATTTAATTCTGGAAAATATCTCTACATTTATAGTAAAATTAAATCAACACCTTGACACATTATCACACTAAATGCATCAACTTAAATGTATCTATGTGTTAAAAGATTTATATCATTACTGCTAAAGATTATATACCATATTTCACACATACGCTTATCATCAAACTTCAAAGTATAACTAAATATTTCCTCTATATAAGTCCACATTGGTACCAAACTAAACATGCAAGGAGAGGTCATAAATTGTGTGTAAAACAAATCAACTTAGAAACTAAGCAAACCAAATATTCATCCATGACAATTCTGGAGGGTAACAAGAAGCTCATGATAATTATATTATTTGCTTTTATGTCCATCACTGTGGTTTTGGCAACCTCTAACGGTATATACGTTTATATATTAGACTTCATTAGCTTTCTTGTTTAAGCCTTGACCCCTTTTTCTAATCTCAAAATAAATATTATGTTATTGTTCAAAGTATGATGAGAAATTACAATTGATAAACATATTTATGAATTATCTTGGGTGATACTCAAACACCTATTCATAATCAAGTAATTAAAAGGGTTTTAATGCCATAATTTTAATTGATGGTTGTAGTGCAAAGGGGTCCAAGGGAGACATTCAGACAATGCAAGGATCTTTGTGTCCATAAGTGCCATGATATCACTCAGCACAACAATCATGTAAAATTCATAAGTTGTTTTAGTCGTTGTGTTGCTGGTTGTAAATATAGAGCCATATATTCCTCGATTCCTTAAAACTTTGAGCTCTCGTAGATGTAATAATTATCATGAAAACACATCAATAATACTATATGAATAACATTTATTTCGTGGTTACTTGATAAAATAATAAAATGTTGTAATTCTAAGATTTGGTGAAAAAAGGAGAGGCCTAGAGTGTTTGCGAGATGTAGTCACCAAATGTTACATTTGAGGACTAAAACTTTCCTTTAAAATATATGTGTCGCAAAAAAGGGGGGGGGGGGGGGGGGCAAACTTTCCAAACTTTCATAATCAAACAAAGAGCCCATTTGATTTTCGGTTTTCCTATCAAGATGGATGGAATAGGACAAATGAAAATTAGGCTGAAATGCCGGAGATAGAAAAACAAGTAAAATCCAAACTCACATCCTTGCCTCTTTTTTACTATATCTGTTTTGCAATGTAAATCATTTTTTTCATTTTGCACAAGTTTTAAGAAAAGCTTGAAATAGAATAGATATTAATTTAATATTTATTTTTTATAACATGCAATTACTCTTTTTAATTTTGGATTTACAAATACACTAAATACTGAGTAGTCTCTACTCAATCAAGTTTTTCTATGTCATATATTGAAACTAGGATTGCTTGAGTAAATGAGCATTGAAATATTAAGTAAATTAAATAATGGCCTATTTTAGAAATTTTAACATTAAATAATCTAGAAGATGACTTACATAATGAAACGACTTTTAGAACTAAAAATGACTTACATTGCGAAACGAAGGGAGTACTATTAACGAAAAATAAATGCAAAAAATTGAAGTCGAAGATAGTGGGCTTATGGGCAAGTAGGAAGGTAATTTTTTGGACTTCTTTCAGCATAAAGGAGATCACTGGAGATGTATAAAAAACCAAAAGAGAGAGAAAAAAGAAAAAGAAAGAAAAGAGAGACCTATGTAGAAACTCAAACTTATACTTGTGAAGAAGGTACAAGGAAAAGGGGAAGAAGAGGTAGAATTGTACATATTTTATCTATTTCTATGTTACAAAAATTCCTGTTTTGTTTTCATACTCACAAAATCAATATTAGTTTTTGAAACCACTAAGGCCTAAGGTATTAATCATGGTGTTGGTTTTGGAATCATAGAGGTTTGTAATCATTGATGATTATTAGCCCAGCGGGGTTCCATCCTAAAACCAATTGGTAATAGGAGGAGTAACCCAATGGGTATATATACTAGTCAAGTTTATGTCCCAACTTTAGATGTGGGAATGTATTCTAACACACCCTCGCAAGTACAACTGGGGGAACTAGCCCATTTGACACTTGGACAACACGATAGGGCAGGCCCATGATCGAGAGAAGCTGTCAGGCAAATAGCTCTAATACCATATTAGCTCAGCGGGATTCCATCCTAAAACCAATTAGTACTTGGAGGAGTAATCCAATGGGTATATATACTAGACAAGTTTATGTCCCAACTTTAGATGTGGGAATGTATTCTAAGAATGATTACTACTAAATCTTAATGTTTAGTTTAACAAATTTTAAAATAAGTTCTCTTGAGTTTTGATCCTATCAAAAATTTCAAATGATTGGAGTGACCATCAAAAAAGCAAAAAATGTGATTTAGTACACGCCTTTCTCACGCGCGTCTTTCCCCCTTTTGTATTGCCGTGTTATCCCTCTTGCTAGGGTTTCCCTCTTTAAAGCTCCTCATAGCTTCCCTTCTCCGTTGTTATGCCTCCATCTGTGAATCTATCCTTTTTTCTTTAATCGCCCTTTTCGATTTGTGGGTAACATTTCTAGATGTCATCTTCAAGTCCTTAAACCTGATTTACCCCTTTGGTGTTGATTCTATTTGGTATCGTTTCCCAGATCTAGGGTTTAGATTTGTGAACTTTGGTCATCAGATTCACACAAGTGACCCTTTAGCCTTACCCAGTTATCCTTCTAGTTGTGATTGGTGTGGAATTGCTTCGTCTGTTCCTCTGATCTGTTCTTTCCGATCAAGTTCTGTTTGGTTTATCCATGGCGTGCTCGATAACTGTTGCCTCTCTCTTTGGTTGAGACTTTATTTGTCTCCTTGTCTGGTGTTTTGGGCTTCTCTTCGATTCAATTTTGGTTGGCTTTGTTGTTTCAAGAGCTCTTTACGGTTGCATTTTCTGAAGACCCCTTGGATTTATTTTTTGGGTTGCTTCTTCTGGATTATTTCCTTCTTGGATTCTTCTCAAGAGTTCTTCCTACTTTCCAGGTTGGTTGTTCCAAATCTCTTGCTTGTGCTTCTTGTGTTTACAACTTGCTTCTTGTTAGTGTTGGACTTTAATTGCTCCTTTAGTCTTAAGCTGGTTTCTACTCTCCTAAGTTGCTTCCTTTGTTTTGGTTTGTTGATCTCTTTTAAGAAGTGTGGTTTTTGTTTGTTTCACCTCTTGTTTTTTTTGCTTTTGGTTTTGGTTCATCTTGTTCCTGTTTCTGCCTAATTTCCCGGTTTTCATGCTTTTTTTCTCTTCTTATTCTTCTGTTTTACCGTATCTTGTTCTTTATTTTTTTATGTTGATGTTGTTTCTCCTTCCGTTGTATTCGTGCTTTGCTGTCTTGTTGTTATTGTATGTTCTTTTGAGTTTGTTGTTCTGGTTATGTGGTGTGTGTCCTTGTTGGGTTGGTGTTGGTTTGGTCCTCTCTTCCTTGTTACTTGCTTGTTGTGTTGTTTTTCGTTGGCAGGTTTTCCCTTTTTATAAGGGCTTTCAGGTGTTTGAGTGTTGCTTTTGCCCTTTCATGGCGCCTTCCTCGATCACCTCTGTTGGTTGGAACTTTCTGAGTTGCTTGCAATCTTGCTTCTCTTGGATTTCTAGCCTGCAGGTAGTTTCAGGCCTTCTATCTCAGCTTTCGGGTTTTGGTATCTCTCTAAACCTTATCTACAAACTTCTTATCTTGTATATAAGTTTGAGGCTTTGGCTCCTGATCACAGATGACTTTAGTCAGATGTTTGAAGTTGAGCTGAACCTAATTCTTATATGCTTGATAAAACTAAACATCTATGATGAAACTTATGATCTTAAAATTACTCCATTTGATCATTTTGACTGGCGACTTTGGTGCTCTCTTTTTAGTACCTTTGGTACTGAATTTTGAGGGTGGCCTTTGATGCCTCAGAATGTTCGTTTGGAGTGTAGCTTTTGCTTACTCAATGGTACACAATTTAACTCCAGTTATCTTCTTTATTTTCAAATACTCCATATGATTGTTGAGTTTCTGCAGTCATGGGTTGAGATATTGATAATAGTAGATACATGGAATTATAAAAACTATAATGATGAACTCTGGAGGTTGATCTTATTTCATATCAAGTTCTGAAAGTTTGTATTGACCTCAGGTATATCTTCTTGACCTTAGTTTTGATTCATTGTCATGAATTTATTGGTTTGGAATCGATATTTCAACAAATGGTTTCAATTAATCTTTTGCCTTGTTCTTCAGGGAATGGAATTTATTATGTTTATCTTTACTCTCTTTATCTCTATGACAATGTAACTTCTTATGGTTGGTTTCAATATTATCTATACCTTTTAAATTTTTACCCTTTCAACATAACTTTTATTTCTTACCAAAGCCTATATTATGCTAAACCTTTAACATATTACTCTTTTTATGATTGTTATTTCTGCATGATAATTAGGCTGCTGGATGGTCTTGTTGATTGCCACCTATTCATGTTAACTTTATCACTATATTTGGGTTTCAGACTCTCTATATTCTCTTCTTTAAATTCCCACATCTCTTCTCTAGAGATGTCATTAAATAAATTATTTACTTTTTCAAATGTAATCATTGTGAAGGTAATTTTAAATTTCATTTCTATTTATTTTTCTCTAATGACTCATTCTCATCTAATCTTATTACAATTAATGCTACTAATGATGAGGTTGTGCGAGCTGATATCTGGGCAAGAATTCCTTCTCTGCCCTATTATCTCTTCAATCCTTCTGCCCTTGACTTGATCTTGTTTAGGCGAGAATCAAAGGTCAAGGCCAGACGACGTTGAAGGAAGGAAGGAATTCTCATAAGAGCGAGGCATTCCGAAGATAGTGCACCAGCTCTTCCCTTTTTAAAACCAAGCAAATCATCTTCACATGAGTTGTCTTGGGAAAACATACTTGTATTTTTAATTACGTCTTTTCAACCCTTTCTAAATGGGCTTTACTTTCCGCTGCTACATCATTTGTAAAACGACTCTCAATGTAATGAACGAAAGTTCTTATCAATGAATAAAATTCCGCCTTTAGTCAATTTCATGTTCAATTAAAGAACCAAGTCTCATTCGTGAGCATCCGTTTATTTATGTAACGTTTATGTAAACTTCCGTATTTCTATAAGTTTTAATATCATTATAAAGCCTAGGGTGACTTTGGACTGTAAAATCCGAGGTCACTAGCGGTAATACCCAATGTTGCAAAATAGGGGTGTTACAGTAACTCTGCGGCGGCGATCGTTTCCGTACTGCTCTTGTGTCTTCGTCTCTAGTTTTTGATTTCTTAGACCCGACTCTTTGTAATATTAGAAACTCTTGTTCTCTTTATCCTCTTTTTTTGCATTTCTTAAAGATCATCCGTTGTGATGATTTAGGTTGGCCCTGTTCCTATAGGGAAGCCTAATCTTTGCCTTGTAATGATCTAGCAGCTCATTGTTTTAAAAAAAAATTCAAATGATTGATAGATGGTTTAAATCATTGTATCCAAAATAGATTTTTCTACTTTTTCATTTATAAAATAAAAACTCTAAAATATGAGGTTGATTCACATGGATATAGAGTTTAAACTAGAATTATATGAGGATCCTTAGATTTGATAAATGGATGGCTAAGATTAAAAGAGATAAGGACAAAATAGTAATTTTAACTTTTTTTTAAAATATTTTTATTTTTTTCCCAAAATCATTACATTTGACATTTTAAATTATGTTCACACTATTACTGGGCATCTTCACATATTATCATCTTAAAAGTTCAGAGATTTTATCATACATTCACATATATTATAAGTGTTTTTACATATTAGTAATCCTTGTTCATATTTTATGGTCGCATGTTCATATTCGATTATATCATTCTACAAACGTTAAAACGTTTAAAAAAAAGTAAAAAAATGATTTTTTTCACTTGTTTTTGCCAAAAACATGACATTTGACATTTTATATTATGTTCACATAATTTATCCAAATGTTCACATTATTACAAAGCATGTCCACATATAATCATTTTAAAAGTTTAGAGATTTTTCATACGCTCACATATAATATAATTCGTTCACATATTAGTGTTGTATGTTCTTGTTTTATTATCATATGGTTGAATTTAATCAAAGTGTGCCTTAGTTTTCCTCAAAACAAGTTTAAGGAGAAAGGTAGTTATGAAATTTGGCTTCTTCATAATTCCTTACAAAATATCACTACTTGAAAGATGCTGTCGCATATGGGTGTCGATCGGGTTAGACCATTTCCGGTCCGGTGCTCAATTAATCCACAAAGTTGGGTTTTCAAGTCAATTTTGGTCGTGTTACTCGGTTTTTAGTCCAACTAGAATTCTAATAAGTTTGATTTCGGGTTTAGTCGGATTTTAGGTTAGTCGGGTTTTGGGTTTGTCGGATTTCGGGTGAGTTGGATTTCAGGTTTAGCCGGATTTCGAGGAGATTATATACAAAATGATGATTTTTGTAGTTTAATTACTTTAGGGTTTAAATATGTAATGAAATATTTAAATTCAAAAACATAATTATAATAAATATTCACTATTATTAATACTTAAACATAATGTAACTTTCGAATGACAACCTTATAGTTATTAAATATTACCAAGGGTTTGGGAAGATGCCCTTCGAAGATTAAAATGTTGATTTTGAATTTATTGGTTTCACTCCAATGGTTCGAGACTGTGCGAGTTCTTCATGTGAGTTGGGATTGCAATATAGTGGCTGATAAAATTGTGAAATTAGGCCATAGTCACCCTATGAATACCATTCAAAACCATCTAGAACTTCAAGTTCTCATCTAGAAGGTTACCATCGTAACACGGGAACCTCTTAATTCTTACCTTATCAAAAAAATAATGTAAATTTTAGATGATTTTGGGTCAGGTAACTTGGGATTTTTCGAATGATTTCGGGTCAGATAACCTCAGATTTTCGGATGATTTCTAGTCGAGTAGCATCGGGTATCGAGTTAAATTGGGCAAGTCCATTTTGGTATAATTGGTTTTGGATTAATATCGGGTTCAATTCAGGCTTTTTACTAGTTCAGGTCAAACCAATTTTGGGTATACACTTTTTTGGTTTTTCGGGTATTTGGTCGGGTTCAGAGTCGGGTAGGTTAGGTTGGTTTGTCGGTACGAGTTAAGTTTTGATAGCCCTAGTGACGCATATACGGCATATTGATTCATGTCTTTTTATATCTTTAATATTTGGATTTTGTAAGGGAAAAAACAACCTTTGACACATCAAAATGGAAAGATGTTTATGCAAAACCTTTTTTCCTCAAAATTGAAATAATGAGAATTTTGTAATAACTGTGGTTTTTAAGGATATTTTTGAATTTTTTCGGATATCCTTTTTAATTTTTTTGTCCGTTTTAACGCTTAATCCAATATTTTTGTTGGAAATTAAATCCTAGAAAATTCTTGGTGATATCCTAAAATCACAAAGAAATGATTTTATGGATCGGCGTGAATTCTAGGATTTTTCAGTGGAAAAAGAATATTTATTGGATCAGCCGTCTTTTTAATTATGTACCGGAAAGGATTTAAAATACGAAACGGAAGCCTTAAAAATTGAAGGTAGCGTGATAAAATCATGGAAAATTGATTTTATTGGTCCACATAAATTACGGGACGTTTTTCTTAGTAAGTTTTTTCCATCCAAGATACATAATTTTACCGCTTTAACGCGAGTCCCGTTCCGAGACGGGTTTTGATTTTTAAAAAGCCACTTTCTTTGCCTTACTAATGAAGGAACCAGAGAGATAAACATTAGGAAAGGGGCTTGATTTGTTGGAAATAGAATCAGAGGAGGATGTTCGAGAGAGAGTATTAGGACGACGATGGACTCGAGAAGAATTGATTTCTTCACCGCCGGCTGCTCTTCGTCCCTCGCCTTCTCCAGCCAGCCACCTCATCTTCTTCTTCCTCACCTTGCTGTGGGCTTATTCCGTTGAAACCGAGCCAGAGAAGATTAGGACGATGACGGACTTGGAAAATCAAGAAGAGCGATGCAATCGGGCGAAAGAATTCACACCGCCGGTCTCTTCTTTGCCTCGCGTGTGACGCTGCCGGCGACCGTCAGCTCTTCCGACCACCACCCACCGCAAGGGCCGCCACCGGGTAACGCCCAACCACCCTTGGGCTTGGGGATCGAGCCACTATCGAGCCAAACGAGCCATGGGCTCGAGTGAAGGTATATACGATCGAAATTAACTAGCGGGTTAGTTGCGGAGCCACCGTAAGGGCCTTTCGGTTCCGCTTTGCTAATTAAATTTATGGTTTTTATAATCTTGACGTTGATACGGTCCCACAGGTTCAAACCGCTCGAGAAACGGACGTCAGGATCTTCTGTTATATCAAATACAAGTTTTGATATCGATTGGCAGGTAAAGGACTTCGGATAATTACTTAGGATTCGTTGTTAATCCGTTTGATCCGAGATTTGGTCACCTTTAAGAACTGTTACTGAGGAACACTTTTTGTTTAGAAAGTTGTTTCAAAAGTGAAGCGGATAATTAGTTATAATTTCGCCAAGATGGCTCCTTAAAGCATGATAACTAACAATTTATTATATATCAATATTCGGAAATTAAATCGTTTATCGATTAGGAAGTTGTAGAATTTGAGTATACAACTAAGAAGTGTTTCCGTGAGCTCGTTGTTGAGAAATCCTTTTGCTATATTTGGAAGAAGGGTGATAAAGATTACTGTTGAATTGCTAAGGACGTTGAGCACGCCTTCTAAGGCAAGTGGACGATTTTCTCTTGCATTATGGTTATTAAATGAGGAATTGAATCCCATTTAATATTTGTGTTGGGAACAAGTTGTGTGCTCAATAAAATATGATAGGTTGTTATATTTGTTAGAAATAATGACCATGTTATTTATTCCGTTTCACGATAGAACTGGATTTAGGTCCGTTATGTGTGACCTTGTATATTGTCTAATGCTGAGACATTATTATGAAGTAAGTTAGTTTTCAGGGGTAGGAGCCGAGTCTCCAATGACCTCTTTATAACACAGTCTATATTGGGAGGTTTAGTTCGCTATCATATCCCAATATTCGGGTCATGACTCATACCTCACTCAACGCTGGAGGAGGTGTTTATGCACTCTAGCTAAGTGCAATTGGTACTAGTTGTTCGTCAATGATCATGGATGATATAATCCCTCTCATCTTGACGTCACATGTACATGTGGATTCTTGGTGGTTTTAGTCGATTAAAAGTTACCAACATGTTTGTAAAAAGTTTTGAAAGTAATATAAGATAAGTGCGTTAGGCACATTAATGTACCCGGATGGTTAGTCTATTCGATAACCATTCTTACTCCCGATTATGAATGATTCTTAATCAAACTTTGATTAAGTCAATCTGATTATGTGATTAATATGAGTCAATCTATTCGATAACCATTCTTACTCCCGATTATGTGATTAATATGAGTTCCCAACAATTTTTTATGCTTCTTAAAGGAACCACAAGCTGTGGTGTTCTCTCTCTTGTTTATGCAAGTCTCCTTCTTATTCTCTATAAGACTGCTAACTGTTGGATTATAATCCAAGTCTAATCGGATTTGGATGCCAATATGTTTAGTTACAATCATAAGAACCAAGTTAGTTTCTCCGCTTGCTTAGTCTTTCATTAGACTAACCCGTCCATCTTCTTTTCTTTTATATGGTCGGCTGGTGTCCACCGTTGGTTTACGACACATCAGGTTCTTCTTGGAAGTTGATTCTAGAGGCGAATTCAGAGGTTTGAAGCTCCAAAAGTTGAAGAAAGGTTTCCAATGGCTATACTTGAGTGAAGATCATGGTTGAACTACTTCAAAGCGAAGCTGAGTTTCAGAAATAAGAACTTAAGGAAGACTTGATGAAGATTTTGTTTAAATAGAAGGTTGTTCTATTTATTTATTCTTTTAAGTTAAGGTTTGTATAAGACCTTTTACGTATTTTTCCGCCGTAATATTTAACTTAAGTTTGTTAGGTTTAAATGGTTTCTTTTACCTTGTTCTAGTATGTTCTGTCAGGTTAAAGCCTTGGGTAATTCTGGTTTAGTCCTAATCAGGGTTACTGGCGGTAATACCTCCAAGGTAAGTAAGGGGGTGTTACAAATTTAATGGTTATAAATGTGAAAATCATGTTCAAGGAAATAAATTATTACACGGACATACTCCCTCCGTTTCACAATAGTTGTCTTTCTACCAATTTGCACATTATTTAAGAAAGCTATGAAAATACTAATATACCCTTAATTATTATAGTACTTTTTTACTTTATTGAAAACTACTAATAGGCTATCATTAATTACAAGGGTAAATATGTAAAGTAGAGACCAAAATAGCTAAAAAACATCTATTATGAAACAAAAAATTATGGCTAAAAAGACATGTATTGTGAAACAGATGGAGTATAAATAAAGTTTCATAAAATAAGAAAAAGGAGACTACCACTTTATCGGGTGAAGGTATTAATAATATTAATTAGATATTATTTCTAGCCAATATTGTTTAGGAAGTTATCTTTAATCATTGACTTTTATCTTATCAATTTATGCTTTAATAATATATATAGAAATAATATGTGGTCATCTTCAATTTATGCTTTGAGGATCGAGTCACAAACTTTTATTTACGTGAAGACCATAAAATTGTTGTTTCCCCCACATAAAGAATGTAGCTCGTAGTCGATATATGCTCAAATCAAACTTGGGTGTTTGGTAGCACCTTCTCCATCCTACAATCTTGTGGTGTTGAGAATACTTTTCATCATCTGAAAATTCGGACTAAAATTGTCTAGTATATAATCTCATGAGTTACTCCACCCATTCTCATATGATTTTAAGGGGAACCTCATTAGGCTTGTATACTTTGCCCTCCAATTTTATCATTCACAAAATTTTCACAAGGTATTAGAGTAGATTTGGTCTTGGGAATATTTCCTAGCTATTTGGGTTTGGCCAGTGGCCCACTTGTTATTTGGTTGAGTTGGTTAAAAAGAGACTGAGATGTCACCACCTATTGTTGGGCTAGCTATAAAGAGTTTGAGATCCTAGACCTGTTTTCCAAGTGTATACTAGGTTAGGCTAGTTGCACTTGCATGGGCGTGTTGAGAATAATTTCTCACATCTAAAAGTTGGGACTAAAATTACCCAGTATATAATCCTATAAGCAACTCCACCCATTGTCATATGGTTTTAGGTTGGAACCCCATTGGACTTGTATTCTAGGCCTAATGCATTCCCCTCGGTTTATCAGTGATGCGTCCCTCGTTACGGGATGCGACGGATCGGTGCGTTGTTTGAGTGGTGGGTCTCGAAGTACGCGGCGGAAGGCTTGAAAGAACTCGAATCACCGTTGGAATAATCAAGTTGTTGGCACACACGAGAACAATTATGAGAACACGAAGCTTTGATGAATGTAAAGTGGCGGCGCAAGCACAAAGGGAGAAATAAGGAGCAATCCTCAACTATATTAAACCCTAAAATGTGCGCTGAAAACAAAATAATAAACATAGGCACCTTATATAGGTGCGAAAATGGAAAAGAGATGAAACCCTAGTGTGGCGCGCCTAGGGCTAGCATGCAAGCTAGGCCCAGCGGCGCAATTCTAAGCCCATTGGCTCAAGGCCCATAAAAGGCTTCTTAAACATATAAAACCAACAATAGTAATGTTCGGAATTAGAAAACATGCTAAAAATAGTGAAAATAGGATAGGTCGTCCGTGGCCGGCACCGAGGTGTCGCGACAAGGCCATCGCAGGCGTGACACGACGCTGGCGAGGGCACTGGCACTGGCGCTGGCGAGGGCTATGGCGTTGGCGAGGACGCTGGCGCGTGATGCGACGCGAGGGGCACTTGAACCTCAAGTTGCGATCCGGGGTCCGGTGTAAGGGCTGAGTCCGATGGTGCCAAGGTGGTGAAGGTTGGTACAGAGGGCTCGGCTTGAGGTTCCTCGACGCCAAGGACGCACAAGGCTGTGTGCGTCGCCGCAGAGAGGGGCGCGCCGTGGCCTGCGGAAAGTCGTGAAACGAGTGATTGCGTCGCGGTCTCGATGGCGCGAGCCCTGACACGGGTGACGGGGCCATCGGAGTGTAGTATGAATGACTCGGCCTTCTGGCTAGCATCCATAATGAGGGTCGCATCACCCTCCCCCACTTGGTTGGGAAACGTTCCCGTTTCCTCATAAGCAGGCTCGATGTAGGGGGAGAGATCGACAACATTAATAGTGGAATGGACCGAATACTTGCCTGGGAGTTCGATCTTGTAGGCGTTGTCTCTGATGCGCTCTAAGACCTTGAAAGGACCGTCTCCGCGTTGATGAAGCTTTGTTTTCTGAGCATCCGGAAAACGGTCCTTGTGGAGATGCAACCAAACGAAATCCCCGGGGTTCAAAACGAGACGCTTGCGGCCCTTGTTGTGTTGTGACTTATATTGGGCAGCCCGGCGCTCCAACTGAAGTCGAGTCTGCTCATGCAAGCGGCGTATGGCATTGGCGCGGTTGGTCGCGTCGATGTGCTCGCCATTCTTCAACGGCCGAGGGACTAAATCCATCGGAGAGTGCGGGTTGAGGCTGTAGACAATCTCGAAAGGTGTCTTTTTTGTCGCCGAGTGTTTGGACCTGTTATAGGAAAACTCAACAAAAGGAATTAGGTCCTCCCACCGGCGTGGGTTATGTTTGAGAACCGTCCCAAGAAGGGTGCCCAATGTCCGATTGGTCAGCTCAGTTTGACCATCGGTTTGGGGATGATAAGAGGTAGAAAAGAGTAATTGCGTACCTAGCTTTCCCCATAGCGTTCTCCAAAAATGGCTACAAAATTTGGTGTCCCTATCACTAACAATGGTTCTAGGCACACCATGGAGCTTCACGACATGCTCAATGAACAAGTTTGCGATTTCAGTCGCATTGTTGTTCCCTTTGCATGGCACGAAGTGAGCCATCTTGGAGAAGCGGTCCACAATCACAAAAATCGAATCTTTACCGTTCCTTGTCATCGGAAGGCCCGTGATAAAATCCATGGAAAGATCTTCCCACGGGGTATCCGGAATGGCAGGGGCGTGTAGAGGCCGTGAGGCTGTGACCTCAATTTAGCTGTTTCGCACGGCACACAACCGCGAAAATACTTGTGAACATCCGACGCCATGTGGGGCCAAAAGAAGTGTTCGCGAAGTGCTGCTAGGGTTTTGCCTATGCCAAAGTGGCCTCGATCATCATGAGCTTCCTTGAGCAATAGATGCCTCACGGACGAGTTCAGAATGCAAAGCTTTCCGGCTCGGTAGAGGTATCCATTGTCCAAGAAATAGAACTCATGGATTCGATTATGCTCGAGGTTCTCCAGGATCGGTTTAAAAAATTGATCATGCATATATAACTCCTTAATCAAGGAGAACCCGAGGAAATTGGCCTGTAGTTGAGTTAGAAGAACATACCTACGCGAGAGAGCGTCGGCCACGACGTTCTCTTTTCCTTTCTTGTGGGCGATGATATACGGAAAAGTTTCCATAAATTCCACCCATCGTGCATGGCGACGATTGAGAGTCGTTTGACTCTTTAGATACGCTAAGGCGGCGTAGTCCGTATGAATTACGAACTCGCTAGGCCAAAGGTAATGCTGCCATCTCTTTAAAACCCGAAATAGTGCATATAACTTCTTGTCATACGTTGGGTAATTCAAAGTAGACCACGTTAATTTTTCGCTGAAATAAGCAATGGGGCGTTTTTCTTGGAGGAGTACGCCGCCTATGCCATAGTCGGAGGCGTCGCACTCGACCTCGAAGCGCTTAGTAAAGTTTGGCAATTGCAAGACTGGAGCACTGCATAATGCATCTTTTAAGGCCTGAAAGGCGGCCTCATGAATGAGCATCCACTTGATTGTGGTCGCCTTCTTGGTGAGGTTGTGGAGTGGCCCGGCGATGGAACTAAAGTCCTTGACGAACCGCCTATAGAACCCTGCGAGCCCTAAGAAGGACCGAACCATCGTTGGGGTTGTAGGGGTGGGCCACTCTCGGATGGCGTGGATCTTGTCTTCATCCACTCTAAGGCCATCCTTGGACACGACGAAACCAAGAAAGTTCGTCATGTCCATGCAAAACGGACACTTGTCTAAATTTACATACAAACTGTGCTCGCGAAGGCAATCTAACACCAACCTAAGGTGCCTCGTGTGCGAATCCAAATCCTTAGAAAAAACAAGAATGTCGTCAAAATACACGACGATAAAACGTCCTAAAAATTTACGAAAGACAAAGTTCATAAGCCGCATAAAAGTACTAGGGGCGTTTGTCAAGCCAAAAGGCATGACAAACCATTCGTACAAACCGTGCTTGGTTTTAAATGCGGTCTTCCACTCGTCGCCCTCATGCATGCGGATTTGGTGGTATCCGCTCCGGAGATCAATCTTTGAAAACAAGGCGGCGCCGTGGAGCTCGTTAAGCATGTCGTCCAGCTGTGGAGCGGAATGGATCATGTGAGAATGAACTAGAAAGGGTGTAGCGAGACTTACTCAAACCGTGGCTCTGATACCAGTTGATGCGTCCCTCGTTACGGGATGCGACGGATCGGTGCGTTGTTTGAGTAGTGGGTCTCGAAGTACGCGACGGAAGGCTTGAAAGAACTCGAATCACTGTTGGAATGATCAAGTTGTTGGCCCACACGAGAACAATTACGAGAACACGAAGCTTTGATGAATGTAAAGTGGCGGCGCAAGCACAAAGGGAGAAATAAGGAGCAATCCTCAACTATATTAAACCCTAAAATGTGCGCTGAAAACGAAATAACAAACATAGGCACCTTATATAGGTGCGGCAATGGAAAAGAGATGTAACCCTAGTGTGGCGCGCCTAGGGCTAGCATGCAAGCTAGGCCCAACGGCGCAATTCTAAGCCCATCGGCGCAAGGCCCATAAAAAGTTTCCTAAACATATAAAACCAACAATAGTAATGTTCGGAATTAGAAAACGTGCTAAAAATAGTGAAAATAGGATAGGTCGTGCGTGGCCGGCACCGAGGTGTTGCGACAAGGCCATCGCAGGCGTGACACGACGCTGGCGAGTCTGGCGAGGGCGTTGGCACGGGCGCTGGCGAGGGCTACGGCGCTGGCGAGGACGCTAGCGCGCGATGCGTCGCTAGGGGCACTTGAACCTCAAGTTGCTATCTGGGGTCCGGTGCAAGGGCTGAGTCCGATGGTGCCAAGGTGGTGAAGGTTGGTACAGAGGGCTCGGCTTGAGGTTCCTCGACGCCGAGGACGCACAAGGCTGTGTGCGTCGGCGCAGAGAGGGGCGCGCCGTGGCCTGTGGAAAGTCGTGACACGAGTGATTGCGTCGCGGTTCCGATGGCGCGAGCCCTGGCACGGGTGACGGGGCCATCCGAGCGTAGTGTGAAGGACTCGGCCTCCTGGCTAGCATCCATAACGGGGGTCGCATCAATCAGCCTCTAGACTTTCACATGTGGGTGTTTCCTACAAAGTTCAATCTTAATGGCTCCAATGAGAAGCACAAAGCTTGTCTCATGGCTAATGGGTTCCATTAGCAACACGGGTGAGACTATCATGATACGTTTAGCTTCATGGTTAAACTTGTGCCTATTTGTGTTACCCTCAGCTTAGCCATCTCCAAGGGCTGGCCTCATCACCAACTCGATATCAGCAACGCCTTCTTCACACTCAAGGAATATGTGTACATGCAACAACCACCCAAATTTCTCAAAAAAGACATTCTCACTCATGTTTAAAAGCTACAAAAAGCACTTTAGGGTCTCATGCAAGCCCCAAGGGCATGATACAACGAACTCAAACCTACTTTCTTCGCCCTGGCTTCACCAACTCTGCAGCCAATGCATCCTCATTTATATTCTGATGTGCACAACTCATCTTTCTACTTGCATATGTCGATGACATCATCATCATCATCGACAACATGGATGTCTCAGTTACTCGTCTCATCACCAATCTCTCCACAAATTTCTCTCTTAGAGATCTCAGAAAGCTTTTGTGTTTTCTTAGGGTAGAAGTCCATCCGATGTCTAATGATATCTTCCTATCCCCAAAAAATTACATCCTTGATCTCCACATCAAAGTTGGCATGAGACACCAAGGCCACCTCTACTCCACTCTCTTCCACAACAACTCTCACTCATTAGAATGGCATGCCTATTTCATCTCCATCAGATTATTGAATGGTTGTCGGTAGGCTTAAATATTTGAATCTTACACAGATGGATATTTCAACAAGTTGGACAAATTCATGCATGAGCTCTACCACCGACCATTAGGCTGCTCTCAAGCCCCTCTTCGGTACTTGGTTGGCACCACCAATCTTGGAGTCAACATCTTAACAACATCTCCATTCAATATTTATGCATTTTTGGATGTCGATTGGGCCGAAAATAAAGATAACTTCACATCAACTACGAGTTGCATTCATTATGTGGGGAAAACACCAAATTCATGGCCTTCGCTTCGACAAAAGTTCGTGGCTCAACCCTCAACATAGGTGGAATACAAAACTCTAGTGAATTCATCATCATAACTATTTTGGGTCCTTCATTATTTCATGAACTTGGCATCAAATATACCATCAAACTGGTCTTGTATTGTGATAATGAGGGCACCACGTACTAGCCTAAGTTCAAATCCGATTTTTCATTTAAGGATGAAGCATATATAAGAGATCAAGTTCAAATCTAAGAGCTAGTTGCACACATTGGAATGGATGATAAACTTGTTGACATTCTTACCAAGCCATTACTTTGTCCCAAATTTAAGAGTTGCAGGAGGTCATATTCATAGAACAAGACTATGCAAAGGCACACATTACTCAAGAGGATGCAAAATGGCAGCAAGTGTATAAACAAGAAGAATTCACATTCATGTTGATCCAACAGTCACTCAACAGTCCAGATTTGGGCATCCTAGATCTTGGATTTTTTTAGGAGCATTCAATCATTGATGCACAAGAAAATGGCCAAGGATATTGATCATATGTTAGAGGCAATGCACCAAGCTTTCTATGAGCTAGACCCAACAACTGCATCAAATGTATGGATGTCATTACAATATGTCATGAATGAGATACTCAAGGTCAAGGGAAGCAATGATTATGATTTGCCACATGTTAACAATAACAGATTAAGAGCTCAGGGGATCTACCAATTCAAGTCAAAGCACCAATGTGGGTAGTTATACAAGCATGGGACAACATCCATAGTGTTGCACAAGATACAATAGAAGAGCAAGCAATAGAAAATGCAACTCAACATGCTCAAGGGACTCAAGCTAGCCAGGGAGAAAAAGACACTCAAGAAGATGCAATAGAAGACAGTTAATTCATCTATGTTAAATTATGAAATATCTACTTTTGTGTAATTGTTAAAATTTTGTGTAAAGGGATAGGTGAAAGGTATCCACTTTTGAGATCTTAATGAACAAGTACAAACATATTTTTGTGTAAGAGTAAAGACAATCATCATAGGAAAATTGGAACACCCCCTCCCTATTGTACTTGAGGTGTTACCGCCAGTAACCCTAATTAGTCTTAATCCAAGGTTACCCAAGGCTTTAAAACTTATAATCACAACAAGTATTACAACACTTTATTACAAACCATAGTATGACTTCCTTCCATACACAAAATCCTAACCACAACTTGGGCAAAAGTAAAATATTTACAACAGACTTGTTCTTCCTCATGCGACCACTTTCAAAACCTTTTTACATTCTAAACTCCTTGGCTAGCCTTCTCTTCGCGGATTAACTTCTTTAGTGGCTGATGCGTCGTATACAGACGGTGGGCACCAGCCGGCCATGCAATTGAATAAGGTGGTCGGATTAGTCTAATGAAAGACTAAGCAAGTGGAGAAAATGATTGGTTCCTATGGTAGTGACTAAACATATTGGCATCGAAATCCGAATGACAACCGGTCGATGATCCAACAGTTAGCAGTCCCATAGAGGATAAGAAATGAGGCATGCATAATCAAAAGATAGGACACCACAACTTGCGGTTCCATTATGAAACATGAACAATTGTTGGGAACTTATATTAATCACACAATATTTTTAAAAGCCTTCATCGACTAATCAGATTGACTTAATCAGAGTTTGATTAAGAATCATTCATAACCGGGAGTAAGAATGGTTATCGAATAGATCAACCATTCGGGTATATTAATGTGCCTAACACACTTATCTTATATTACTTTCAAACTTTTCACAAACAAGTTTGCATCTTTTAATTGGCTCGAACTACTGCCGATGGAATACAATACTATCGAGGTCAGAGGGTATGTTTCATCCGTGAACAACGAATAGTACGGATCCCAATGATGGAGAGATTAGAGGGCCTGTTTCATCCATAATCTTCTATCCACACTTAATAATAAATGCACTTAGCTAGAATGCATAGTCGCCCCTCAAGCGTAGAGCGGGCCATTGGTCATGACCTTAGTATTAGGGGATCAATATTGATACTGCCTAATATGAGTTTTAAAGAGATGCTTCCGAGATTAAGCTCACATCCCTGAACTAGATTAATCTATATCAATGTCTCCGCATGAGACAACTAAACAAACAAGGTCGCACACACAACGGACCTAAGTCCAGTTCTAGCGCAAACTAAATAAACAACATGGTCATTATTTCTAACAATATAACAACCTATCATATTTTATTAAGCATACAAGTTGTTCCCAACATAAATATTAAATGGGATTCAATTCCTCATTTAATAACAATAATGCAAGAACGAACCGTCCACTTGCCTTATAAGGCGTGCTTTATGCTCTTAGCGATTCCAACAGAAATCTTTATCTGCCTTCTGCTAATTATAACAACAGATTCTTCAACCACAAGCTCATGGATACAATTCTTAGTTGTATAATCCAATTCTACAACTTCCTAATCGATAAACGATTTGATTTCCGAATATCGATATATATATATAAATCCTTAGTTTTCATGCTTCAAGGAGCCATCTTGGCGGAATTATAACTAATTATCCGCTTCACTTTTGAAACAATTTTCTAAATAAAAATTGTTCATTAGTAGCAGTTCTACAAGATTACCAAATTTCAGATCAAACGGATTAATGACGAATCCCGAGTAATTATCCGAAGTCCTTTACCTGACAATCGATGTCTAAACTTGTCTTCGCTATAAGTAACGGTCCAGACGTCCGTTTCTCGAGCGGTTTGAACCTGTGGAACCGTATTAACCTCAAGATTATAAAAACCATAAATTTACTTAGCAAAGCGGACCCGAAAGGTCCTTTCGGTGGCTCCGTAACCACCCCACTAATTAATTTCGAGCGTTAATACCTTCACTCGAACTTCGAGCTTGTTCGGCTCGATGGTGGTTCGACCCAAGGACCCGAGGGTGGCGGTGTGACGTCCGGTGGCAACCCCTGGCGGTGGGTGGTGGTTGGCGAGCTATAGTTCGCCGGCGGCGGGGCAACGAGGCAAAGGAAGAAAGCCGAAGTGAAGTGGAGCTCCTTCTCCCGAGTCCGTTCCGTCCTGATTTCACACCCTGCTGGTTCGGTTTCCAGCAGCTCGGCCTCACAACAAGAAGAGGAGGAGGAGATGAGGGTGGAGCTGGGGTGGCTAGCTAGGAGGTGGCAAGGAAGGTGGTGGCAAAGCAAAACCGGCGGTGGAGATCCGAATCAATCGCCCGAGTTCGTTCCGTCCAAAGTCCAAACACTCTCTCGGCTTTTGGTTTCCAAAAGTGAAATGGAAGATGATGATGATTGAAAAGTCAAAAAAAAAAAACGTCTCATGCAAATTCTATCTCCCACTCCTTAGCCTCTAAGCAAGAGACGTCACATAAAATTTTCCGTCCCGAAACGGGACTCGCGTTAAAGCGGTAAAATTATGTACCTCGAGTGGAAAAACTCACTAAACGAAAAACGTCCCGAAAATTATGTAGACCAATAAAACCAATTTTCCATGATTTTATCTTGCTACCTTCAATTTTTAAGGCTTCCGTTTTGTGTTTTACATTCCTTCCGGTACATAATTAAAAGGACGGTTTATCCAATAAATATTCTTTTTCCACTGAAAAATCCTAAAATTCACATCGTTCCATAAAATCATTTTCTTATGATTTTAGGATATCACCAACAATTTTCTAGGATTTAATCTCCAACAAAAATATTGGATTAAGAGTTAAAACGGACAAAAAGGTTAAAAAGATATCCAAGAAAAATTCAAAAATATCCTTAAAAACCGCAGCTATTACAAAAATGAACAAAAAAAATGAAAAGTAATATCATATTTCCCTTTATACATCATAGAAACAATAATTTCTGAATCGTTTCTAAGGTTTTAAGAGATTTCATCATTGATTTAAAGAAGAAAAGTAATATCAAATGTCCTCATTCCATCATAGAAATAATTTACATCCACATAACCCTAATGTACAAAGGCCTCATTCAAGCAATGACTGGTCTCCTATTGCATATAAAGACAAGTGAACACTCGAGGACAATTATTTCTCAACTTTGTAAAGATTTCATCATTAATTACTATAGTGAAAGTAATCTCCGATGTCCCCATTCCATCATAGAAACAATTCGCATTCACATAACCTAAACACACAATGGCCTCATTTAGCCAAATCAATGCCCGATTTCCTATTGCATATAAAAGGCAAGTGAAAATTCAAAAAAAAAATCTCTGGTTTTAAAAGATTTCATCATTGATTAAATGCTACATAACACAACTAAAATAATTAAGTGCGTGTGTTGCTTCTCAAATTTCATCATTTAGAAAAAGAAGTCCTTGATAGCCATAGACCCATGACAAGAAACCACATCAAGTGACAACCATATACTACATCAATAGAAAATGCAACTCAACATGACATTCTCAGATCAAGATCAACATACTCAAGTAACTCAATATCAACTAAAAATACATCACATAATAGTTTGAATGCAATGGCAACCAAAAGCTATCATGCACAACAACATTCTCAAATCAAGTAGACCAAATATATTAGGGGACTCAATCATAAAATTGCAACCAAAAGATATGCATGCAATTCATTCAATATGATCATGTCAACACAATTAAATCTATTATAGAGACACATTCAATTAGACACAACCATCATAGTTTCAAAGTCATCGTATGCACACAACAAAATTAGTCATCACAACAAACACTTGAACCATTTGCAAATCATTTAGTAAAATGATAAAAAAAATAGCCAAATTGAAAAGCATGTAGGGAAAGGGGACTTAGCTATACATCAACCTTATCTTCAAAGGCTACGCTTCCATTAACCTTGGAATTTGATTAAGTCGGGGACTCGTGAGGACAAACTTGCTCAACGCAATCATCATCAAAGAGTTGGAGGATGCCCTCAACATAAGAGTCAGACTGCATCGGACTGTTGGAGTGGTTTCCCACCCATGCATCGCCACACTCACAATAAGGTGCTTCAGAGCATTCATATGAATACGAAGCATCAGAAGGCAAGGGACAATCTTGCCTTGGCTAAAGGACTCAACCCTCATCTTCAAAGAGAGAGAGAGTGAGAGATTCCGAGAGACAACGAGAGAGATCGAGAGAAATGGAGCCTTTTTGTGATATATGGAGAGATTGAGAGCGATCTCTAGCCATAAGCTCCAATTCAAATGGATATGGAGAGATTTTGGTAAGAAATCGAGAGCCACAAACACAAATTCAAGGAAGATTGTGAGAAATCGAGAGCCAAAAACACAAACTCAAGGGAGATTGTGAGAAATTGAGAGCCAAAAACACAAATTCAAGGGAGATTGTGAGAAATCGAGAGGTTTTAGATGGAGAGCAAAAAATGGAAGACATGTAGAGCATAGGAGTTTAGGGTTTTAGATGGAGAGAAATGGAGAGTGATGGAGAGCGCAAGCGAGAGATTTCACTTCCACAGATTTAGGGTTTCTTAGGAAGAGAGCATAATGGTGAAGGAACAATACAAATAATGTTCTAAAATCTGGGTTGAGTAGATTAAGGTTTTGTTTTTTTTTTTTGACAAGATTCGGCATTCATGTGGATTTTGGATCGAATCAAAATCTGGCCAAATCAGAAACAAGTTGAAATATGAATAAAAAAATGAAGTTCAATTTTTTTAAAAAAAATGTCTATCTCAAGTTTTAATTTGGGTTTTTTAAATTTGGTTTTAATTTGAAGAAGAAAAAAAATCCAAAACGAAGCGTTGAAAAATTAAAATTGAATTGTTTAAGATTATTGAAAATTAAAAGATGAATTAAGTGGGTAAAGAATGAAAGTGATTAAGGGTCGTATTGTAAAAAAATTGATATAAAAAAAATGAACAAAGAGAGTATGACAAACAAAAGAGAATAATAAAAATGGAAAATGGATAAATAAATAAGGACGGAAATGGACAAATAAATAGGGACGGAGTCACAGAGAGGGTTTGTATCGATGTTGACTGGTGCAAAGGAGGAGGTGCACCGTACCTAGCCGTGTACGGGACCGCAGCTGACATCGTGCCGATCGTACTACTACTACTACTATTTTATCCAACTCTCTATCCTTTATTCGCTACTATTGCCCATTACTCCGCTCTTCTTTACTTTTTTCCTAAAAATTTCTACGTCATTTTTCATACAAAAAGTTGAAAAAAAAGCTCGATAATTTTTTGTACAGGTATTAAAAACGATCCATTTGGCATTAAATTAAAAAAATGGTAAGAGCCTAAGAGGTTAAATCGCCACGAATAGATATAAGTTTTAATTTCGTGATATATTCTCATAAAAAGGGAAAATACATATAAAAGAGTATAATGTTGGTTTGGGCAAAGTTCATATTATGTATTTTTTATTTTTAAAAATATTTATTTTTTAAAAATTATAATATGTGATTAATCATATTAAATCTGAAAATCATTTTGTTATGAAATACCATATTAATTTATACAAAAATAAAATGTTGAAAATTATACACATATAAGTATCGAATCACTTAATTATTGCATAAAAATTTAAGATATAGGAATTTCTTTACATCTTAACTAGTGTAATTCCCGTAAATTTACGGGTAGTTTTAAAAATTATACTATATAATATATTATAATAAATTAAAGAGAAAAAACAAAGATAATGTATATTTTAATAATTGTTCTATTATTATAATTATTAATGATATTTATATAAAATTTAACCTTTTTTTTGTTTTCTAATCTTTAAGATAAAACTAAATAAACATGGAAAATATTTTTCTAAATCAAACCTTCTACATTCACTTTTAAGTATAATAAATAAAAAGAAATAAATAAATAAAAAAAATAAAAAAAATAATTGGTTCTTAAAGTGTCATGTAGCAAAAATTTTATAGATAATTTATTTCTATTTTATTATGTATTAATTTAGATATAGATAGAAATTTATATCGATAACCTTTTTTCAACAATCCGATAAAAATATTTTAGCATAATCTTAAGATAGCATATATAATATTGCTTTTCAATATCAATAAACATAGATAGAAAATTTTATAGATAAAATTTTATTTTGATACATTAATTATTTTATAAAATCTAAAATGCCTTTTTTTATATTTATGAATTTTAAAGAATAAAATCAATATTTACATATATAGAAAACTATATATATAGTATCTATTTTATAAAATCTTAAATCTTACCCTAAAAAACCTTCAATCTTTATAAATTTTTTTTTTATTTAGTAATGTTTATTACTTAATTAAATTTTTAAAAAATATAATTGCATAATAATTAATTACTATATGAAACAATCTATGCATATAATATGATATCTATCTATTTTATGAAGTGGTTAAGAATTTAAGATAAATCGTGATTTTTAGAATAATTATTAGAGTATAATCTGTAGGGATATTTCTAGAATTATTATTTTAGTTTTTTAAGTTGAAAAAAGGTTTTTTATTATTTTATTCAGGTTATGCCACGTGGCGCAAATTTTTACACAGACTTGGTTTCTGCTTTATAATGTATTAGGGTAGATTTGGTAATCCAAGTATTATTTTCATTAATTATTTAAATTATCGTCGTTTTTTAAGTTTATTTTTTATTAATTTTTTCTTACAGATTAATGTGCATATGAAACTGTGAATAGCCAATAATGATATTGTACATTATATATATTTTCTAAATAATATAATATTTATTATTTTATTTTTTTTAAAATAAGAGAATTTAAAATCCTCAGTAAATTAAATTTTTATTTAATTTTCTTAAAATCGAATTTTATATACTTTATTATTGTATTTCAATATTGGTAGATATATTTCTTTTGGTCAAGGACATTGTCTAATAAGAACCGAAACGGAGATCTCATGGTACTATCATGAAGTTTTAATTGCTTGATTAGATGCCGAAAGTCGTATATATAATGTAAAAGGATGAGATATGTATTTAACGATCAAGGATAGTTTTAGTAATTGTTAAGGTTATGTGAGAATAGTAATAGGATGGCCGTAAGAATAGAGATAAAGAGGAATCTAAAGAGAAAGACATGGCCGGAAAACCCGGCGAGTAAGTTGCCGGTTAGGTGCAGTGCACTGGATCTCTTCATGTGATAATGTGTTCACGTGTCTCCCACTTCCCTTCCATTTTATCTTCCTTAATTCCCATCTCTCCACTTTTCTTCCAACATTTTCTCCCGTTTTTACTACATTTCCTAGACTTTTCTGATTTGTTATGGGCATTAATGATTGTTTTACTAGTACAATTTCAAGTTAAATATGCTAATTTCTGCTGTTCTTTTTAAACAACGTGTTTGGGAGGAGTTGAGGGTGGGAATGGCGAGCATGGCAGAGAACGACGAGTAGTACGGTGTGAAAAAACAATGATCCGAGAATCTAATTAATTTATTCTTTTTCGACCAAAAAAAAAAAAAATTTATTCTTCAATTTTGGTTCTAAGTAAAGGAATATTTAATTAATATTAACCCGATCTATAACATTATGGATTTATCATCGTCAACACACTCCTAATCCGTTATTTGACAGTCTAACTCAACAAACCTGAGGTTAATATTGTCGATCTTCTATCGTACGTAAATAGTCACATAAAAGAGTTTTCAAAATTGATGCTTTTTTTTTGTTAACTTTAGCTAAAGATTTTTTTTACAAAGTTAAAAAAACGCTTGAATTTCATTAGTCAACAATAATAAGAATTAAGGCGTCTAATATAATAAGCATAATTTTATTTTATTATTCTTTAATTACTTGTATGAAAACAAAAATACTATAAAAATTCAACATGTCCGATCCAACTTAATTACGACTTTGTTTGTAGTAAGATTTAAGAAATTGTAAGTGAACTTACTAAGGCAGTACGTACCTAGCTAGGTCCACTAATTCAATAATAATTTGTCCAAGGAGTGGAGATTAGGTGATCGAGAAAAAAGTATATATATATTGATCCCAAAAGCATTATATATTCCTCATCGATCTCCCTATATAAATAACAACATTCACCACCACACATCATTGTACATGCATATTGTACTATTACTACTACCAGTACTTGCACACTAGTATTGTAGTCGTAGCTCCTTAATTATCAAACCACAATAAGTTTTACAGATGGAAACAGTGAGTGTGCCCAAGCCTCAAACTCAAAGGGTTGGAGGAAGGCACCAAAGGAGGCCTTCACAAGGCGCTTTTCTTTTCTCTCTCGACATCCCTAACTCACCTTCTTTGCACCCTCTTCCTCCGCCCACCATTAATCAAGCGGAGGATCCGCCTGCTCTCGACGGCCCCACCCTTCCTCCGGTGACCCATGTGGCGGCGATGACGACATCAGAGGTAGACCCTTACTTCGAGAAAAGTAGTAGAGATGATGTTGTAGATGAGAAAAAGTAGAGGTGATGTCGCTATGGTCGAATTTTACTTTACTCGATCCAACTTGAATTTCTTAGTCATTGTATTGTATCTCTTTCTGAATTCAATCTAAGATGGCTCTGTTGTCTCACTTTAATTTGGATGAGATTCACTTTATGTTACTTTCCTTTTCTTTCTACTACATCTATTTGGTGAAAGATTAACCAAAAGGACAAGTATAGTCAAAGCTCTAGTAGAGGTTGGATCGAATAGTTATTGTAATTGAGGTTATTTTGAATTTTAGAGCTTTTGGATTTTGTCTTCTGAGGTATTTTGACATTTCAAACACGTTACAATCACTCCTACGTCCATTAATTAGTGACCGGGGAGTGAAATACTCGGATATCTAGTCAAGCGGCTAGCTAGGGTTTCATTGTAGTACCATAAAATTCCCGTTTCGAGCTGTTGACCCAAAAACAAAATAGTGAGGAGTGACGTGAATCGTCCAAATTAATATAGAGAAACAACCCAAAAGATTAATGTGACAATTCCATAATTTATATTAGTTGCAAACACAATCTGTGCATTTCTATAATAGATAGACTTGGTCACAATATTATATATGTATAAGATATAAACAACTCAAGAAAGTGATTTGAACAAGTTGTATGAAATAAACGACTTGTAACTGTAAACTTGTAAGAAATTACGAAGGCATCATCATCGTTTAATGAACGTCTAAGACGAACTATTTAATTGTCTTGATTTGGACAATTTAACTTGTTTTCTACAATTTATCATACAAGCTCTTTTCACAACAATCTAATCTAGACAAAATTTATCTTACAAAGTATGGGATAATAAGATTGTAACTGCATGGCGCATACCATGGCTAATACATCTCTTGATCGATCTCTACCATTGTATCTAGCTAGCAAACTAACAGTATATATCTAGCTAGCAAACTAACAGTATATTTATTTAGCTAGTAATATGTATAGAGACCATATTTAAACTGACTAGTCCCGCGCATTTTGTGAAAGTCTTTGGGTCGATAAATTGGAGGTCGTGTACACATATTAGCCTATTGAGAGTTTATTAATCTAAAACCAATTAAGAATATGAGAAGTACATACTCCACTAATCTTTTATCCTAGGCTATTTTATCTCAAACTTTCGACGTGGATCATAATTGATATTCTAATTAAAACATCTTTACATGTACAACTGTAAATTCTAAGATAAAAGGAAATTACGTACATAGAATAATGATCTACTATTTACCAAAGAGGAGTGTATAATATAATTTATTTTTTGATAAGGTAAGGATTAGGGTCGCCACAAGTACTACTTGGGCTCGTCTAGAGCATCCACTAGGGATCACTACAAGAAAATCGCTTTTTGGCAATGATGGGAGTCGTTGCCAAAAATATCTTTGACAACAACTTTTGATTTTTGGCAACGACCATCCCCTGTTATGATAGATGTCGTTACTAAAGTTTTTCACAATGACTTTTTGTTGTTGCCAAAAATCTATCGTTGCCATAAATTTGGATGAGCTCCAGCAAAAATCTTATTTTATGCAAAAATAGGATTGGTACGAAAAATTAGTTCTTTCACAACAATGTATGTTGTTACGAAAAACATAGTCTTTTACAACAATGAGTTTTTTTTTAGCAACAAGTCACTTGTTGCCAAAAACGAATTTATTGTATTATGATTCTTATTTTTAGCAACAAATGATTGTTACTAAAGGTTATTTATTGTCGTAAATTAAATTTCTCATTAACATTGTATATCCTTTTAATATCCATTAGCCTTACCATTTCCACTTCCACCATTCTTTCTAGTCTTGTTTTGACCTCGCCCTACCATATCTACATGAAAAAAAAACATTAATGATTAGATTGTTATAAATTAGTAAGAAGTTAGCACAAGCAAGTTGAATCATAGATGACATACAAACTAATCATTTAAGTAAACAATAACTTAAATTCACTATAAATCAAATATCCAGAAAATAAAGCCAGATAGCCAGAAAATAGGTGGAGCATTGTATTTAGAACCAAACCAACTTTAGAAGTGTTCACAAGCCAGATAGCTAGATATAACAACAAGCTTTTTTTTTCTATCCTATCTCTAACAACAAACTTTTTCCGGCTGATAATCTTATGATTTCTGATTGCAAACTTTTCAATCCAAAGTCTAAAATATCATATTATGTGTAGATAAAAAAACATACCAACATATGGCTAAAGCAAGACATAATAAACACCATTTGTATTTCAACTTCATCATCAACAATAAAATCATCCAAATCATTATTCTGTTTCTTCTTCTTTAGTTTTCCTTGTTGAATATTCTCCATTTCCTTGAGGGCCCATTTCACAACTCCAGCTCCTTTTTCCATTGTATAATGATTTGTAGCCAAGCAAAAATTATCTTCAAATCCTCCTTCTCCTGACAATGTCATGCAAGTATTCAAATTTCTAATCTCTTCTTGTTGCATAGCTTCATCATTGACTTGATCAAGTGCATTCTCATCAATGTCACTTTCAAGCATATTGTATAAGTCTCGAGGCTCCGTCTTTATCACAACAAGACAATTTTTTTTCCAATGGTTCAGTCACGTAAAACACTTGCTCTACTTGAGACTCTAATACAAATGGTTCATATGTGACTAATGAGAAGTCGTCATGTAGACTAGTTATTCCATATTCATCCACTTTATATCCTCTACCTTCATGTTGAACATCATACCAATCACACCTAAATACGAAAACATGATTTCCTCCAGGATATTGCAACTCATAAACATCTTTGAGGACACCATAATACTTTTTATTTGACTCATCATCCCCTCCAACCATGACACCGCTATTTTGGGTTTTCCTATTTTCTTGTCGATCAAGGGTGTGGAACCTAAACCCATTCACAATGTAGCCAATGTAACACCTCACAATGCATAGTGGACCGCACACTAAGTAATATAAGTCCTCGGAAATAGATCCTTCTTTATACATATGCTCCACCTATTAATATAAAAGTAGGATCAGAATATTATTATACATGAAAGAGATAGAGGTTATGGGATCCAAGAAAACTGAAAATTTGACATACACGGTTGTGAACCCAATCTGCAAATTGAGCTTTATGCCTCCTCTCTACGTTCCTAGGGGTTGGATTTTCGGTGGCAAGTATCTCTTTATGCTCTCTAATTTTTCAATATACTTTAGATCACTACAGATGTAGATATCTTTTATATTAAATTGCTCTTGAAAAAAGTTAAGGTGAACTTACGCGACAAGGTCTAACAGATCATCACAGTTGTGGAGTTCATATAAATGAACATGTTCAAACGCCTTTGAGCTAAGATGGTAAGGAGTAGGCTTTCCCAAAGGACGGCACTTGGTTTAAAAATGTCCAACTCACTAATCTCCGACGCCTCATTATTACCATCATCATTTCGAGCTGGGCGATTAAACTTGGTAGTCACATCGTCCATATACCTAGAACAAAAGGTTAAACATTCTTCGGCCAAGATACAACCGTATAAAAGATCAAATTAAATAGTCAATTTTGTCTTTACCTCTCTATAGGATACATCCAACGGTATCTAAGTGGACCAACAATCTTTGCCTGCCACCAAGTGAACAACTAAATGTACCATGAGTGATAAGAAGGATGATGGAAAGATCATCTCTAGTTTACATAGTGTATATGGAATTTGTTTTTCGAGATCATAAATATCCTTCATGGTCAAGTTCTTTGAGCACAAATTTCGAAAGAATGAGCTTAATTCAACCAGCGGCTCACACACATTTTTGGGAAGGAGTCCTCGAATAGCTATTGGATGAAGCTGCTCCATGAATTCATGGTGGTCGTGACTCTTCATACAGGATATCTTTTTCCCATTATCTTTAACACATCGAGAGATATTTGAACAATACCCATCAGGAGTTTTCAATTTCTGGAACATCACACAAAATGCAGATTTCGCTTCACTTCTCAATGTATAACATTCCATAGGTATGCGCACTTTATCTTCAGTGATAATAGAATGAAGGTCCTACCTTATATCCATTTTTACCAAATCTAGTCTAGCTTTCAAAGTGTCTTTAGTCTTGCCCTTTATATTCATCAATGTCCCAATAATGTTCTCAGAAACATTCTTTTCTATATGCATAACATCCAAGTTATGACGCAATTTCAGTTTACTCCAATAAGGCAATTGAAAAAATGCTCTTCTTTCTCCATCCATACAAGCTATTTCCCTCGTCCTAGTTTCTCTTCTTACCAACCTTCCCAAATGAATCTTGAGTGAATTGGTTGCATAGCATCAATACTTCTTCACCGAACAATAGAACAGAAGCAGACCCCTTTTCTATAGTTTTATCAAAAACTGTTTGTAATTTTCTCCACCTATGCTTCATTGCCAACCCACGTCTATGTCTCATATAAGATATCTTGTTTTTTATTGGACGTGATGAAGGGTCTTTATGACAAGAAGGACAGGCATAAAACCCTTTGTGCTCCAACCAGACAAGTCAACATAAGTTGGAAAATCACTTATCGTCCATAAGAGGCTTGCATACATGCCAAAATTCTGTTTAGTATATGTATCATATGTATCAACACCAACATCCCATAGCTCTTTCAACTCCTCTACCAAAGGTTGTAAATAGACATCCAAATCCATTCCTGGAGAATTAGGACCATCAATAAGCAGAGATAGAAAAAGATATGGAGGCTTCATGCACATCCACGGAGGCAAAATACAATGTGTCAAAACAACTGGCCAAATGCTATGAGATGATCCTTGAAAATTGTTGAATGGTTGAAAGCCATCTGCAGCTAAGCCGATCAGTCTCACACTTCTAGGATCGTTTGCAAATGATTTGAATTCTTGATCAAATGACTTCCATTCAAGAGACTCTGTCGGATGTCTCGCTATGTTCTCATCATTAGTCCCTTCCTCTTTATGCCAACACATTTCTTTTGCAGTTTTGTTTGACATAAACAACCCTTGCAATCTAGGTGTTATGGGAAAATATCGTAAAATCTTATGAGGTACAAATTTCCCTTCTGTCTTCCACCTAGGAGTGTCACATCTTGGACACTTAATTTTGCGCATCAGCATATTTGTGCCAATAGATAATACAATCATTCGGACACACATCAATTTTAATATAATCAAGACCCAAATCCCTAATAATCTTGCGACATGCTGTAATATCCGCAATATTCCAAGGTTTTTAAAACCGAATATAATATAATATTTATATTTATAATCTTTTTCTCTATATAAAAGAGAATTTATAATATATATAATAACCCTTATTTTCTCTTTAAAAAGAGATTCTTAAGTAAATTAAATTAAATTAAATTCAAGAAGGCATTACAAGGGTTATGAAGAGATAAAAGCATTTAAATAAAAATAGTGCTTTATAAATTTCGAATTTTATTAAATATAAAGGGGTACAAATAATCATTAAAAATACAATGAAAATTCAATAAAAAGGATGCAAGAGCCGGGACTCGAACCCGAGACCTCTTGCAATCCCGTTTCACACGCCCCTCCCTCAATCCGCTAGACCAATGTGACTTTCTACTCATCTTCCTCACCCTTTTTATTTTATATCAATTCTACTCTTCTTCTTCCTAGAGACATCAGATTGATGTCTGATGTGATTGACGTTGAAAAATTTCAACCATTGCATGCCTCTCTTCCTCTCTTTTGCTTCCAAGACTTCCATTGATGCATCATCATCTCATCACCCTTCAACAAGCACACCTTTGCCCAATTGATGATCATCTCCTTCTTCTCCATTGGTCCATCACCATTGCCATGGATTGAGAAGCTTGCCTCCTTTGCCTATTTAAAGGAGCTCCAACCTCCTCCAAATTCACACAATTCTTCAATCCTCCTCTCTACTAGCAAACTCTCTCAATTTTTAGTTTAAAAATCAGCCCTCAAGCTCTAGTTTCTCCCATTCAAAGCTCCATCACAACCCTCCTTTTTCTCCCTTGTGTGCACCGCCGGCCACCTCTCTGCCCACCGGACCGCACAGCAGCCGTCGGCGATCACTCCCGCGCGCCGCCGTGCCCCGCCGAGGACGCCTGGTGTCGTCGCCCCTGATCGCTGCACTCCCCTGCCTCCTCCTCCTCCTCTGTATTCTGTAATACAGGATACAAGAAATTAGGGTATAAAATTTAATCCCTTTTTATTTTATTAATTCAATTAATTCATGTTTTATTAAAATAGGTTGTTAGTATAATTAAACAATTTAAATATGGGTTAATTTGCAAGTTTTGATATAATAAAAATATTATGTTGAGATATTGTTAGTTGAAGAAGAAGATTAAATCAAGTAAAAGAATTACAAGTATACTTGATAAATTGTTATTCTATTTAATATTTAATATATGCTATAGTTTGCAAGACATGTTTTATATAAATAATAATAAGAACTCTTGTAAAAAGTATTTTTATATAAAGTTACTAGTATAAAGTTTGTAGCTTTCTATATTTAAAAGATATCTTGTTAAGAAGAATACTTATATTTATATAAGATATTAATATTACATATCTATAAGTGTAGAGATTTCCAAAGTTATAATTTTATTTAATGACTATAGTGGATATGATAATAAATTGTTATATAATAAAATATTAAGTGACATGTCTCTAGGTGTAGAGATTTTCTAAAAGAAATAACCTTTATTTAAATAACTATGGTAATTATGATAATAACTTAATATATAATATGTTATTATATTGCTAAGTTATAATAGTTGCCTTGCATGAATAAATATTGAAAAAAATAGGAAAGATGATATAAATTGATTTAAGATATCATAAGAATATGCTTTGACTATAAAATAAGATTTTAAGTCATGATCATATATTTATCTAAATTAAATTTATGAGAGAATTTATGTAGACAAAGTAAATAAGATTATTTTATTGTTATACTAAGTTGATAGAAAGCTTTCTTTATAAAGTATATGGAAAATTCTATTCATGTAAAATACTAAGAAAGTGGCATATTAATATTTTATCCCTATTTAATATGGTTTATATATTTAAATAAGGTTTTATTAAGATAATATTTACTAACCAAATATCCTTTGATGAGAAAATAATATTTTAAGTATTATTATGGATATTATTGAAAATAAAGGGATATTATAATAACACTAAGTTGAGATATTTTAATAAGTATATAATAGAATTTTTATAATCCTAAGAATATTATAAATTCAAAATACCTTTTTAGGTAAAATATTATATCATATGCTTTTATAAGTTTGTCTTTGCTTATTTATATTAAGAAATTTGCAAGTGAAATTATAGGAATATTTTAATAAATTAAATAAGGATTTTATATGAATAAAAGGGATATTACAAAGTTAAAATAATAATAAAGGAATATTATTATTTTATTTAGCCCCACCTAAATTATTATTATAATAATTTAGAATGAAATTCTCTTAATATAAATATTGAAGAGAATTTCAAACTTTAAAAGAAATTAAAGGAATTTCTTATTTAAATATCGTTCGTAAATTCCGTGTCGATAGGTCGAGATTTCGTTCCGAGTCGTGATCAAAACTTTCCGTCATCTCGCTAGTCTATACTCGTGAAAGCTAAGGCAAGTGGAATCTCCCCTTGTAAGCCTTATATATATTCATTCCGTGAAATTTCTCGATGTTGGGAACAACTTGTTTGCTAAGTAATAAACGAACCTAGGAATATCGATTGTTAGATATAATGACCCCACTGTTATCGTATTCCGCTATCTATTATTTGATAGGACTATTATGCTAGTTTGGTTGTGGCCTTGATTGTTTACGGTCTCGTTAAGAGAACGATGTCGAACAAACTAGTGAGGGGCGCAGGATTAACCCGACGCCTCTATATAATTTACTAAGTCGTATGCCTGTGCGCTTAATGTACGACTTTCAGGATCATGATCCATGTCCCCTCCGATTGCAAGGAGGGATGAGTGGCACTCTAGCTAAGTGTCGGGAACCGAGTTTTCCCTTGGTGGTCTGGGCCGTACAACCCCCACCCTCTTTAAAAATCATTAATATAATCAATATCTTTTCATCACGATATGAGATAAGTGCCAGTGCACATTTAAAAGATATCAAAACTGGACCGGTCTCAAATGATCGATCCGACTCTCGGTCCGCTCAGGGCGCGAGAGGTTTTTAAACTTGCTTGAATTAATAACGTTCCCAACATACTTTCGATTCTAAAAGAAGTCTACAATCTCGTAGCTCTTATCTCGATTTGCGAGCTATCTCCGCTTGAGATACGCTCTTCTTCGTACCGTTAAAACCCACGTAAATGAAGCCATACCTTAAGACACAACCCGATAATATCTTCCTCGATATTGCTCAATTACCGAAATGCCCTTGGGAAGTTCCGTTCCCGCTTGCTTAGTCTCTTAGACTAATTCTTCTTTTTCGCATGTTTGCCTGGCATACTCTCACCCCTCGCGAATTATGTCAGAACCTAGGAATCCAAGTAAGGCGTAAGGTGAAGGTGAAGGAAGGACAATGATCTTCAAGATGTACTTTTCATATCATTTTGAGTTAATTCTGTTTATGACCCAAGAACAAGTTTTTATATGTTTTATTGTCGAACATCATTTTGTTATCACAATGTAAGACGATTTGTACGAAAAAAAGTCTCTCTCGAGAGCACCTTTTCTTATGAATTATGTTTATTTCCGCATTTTTATTATTCAATATCATTCTAAAAGCCTTGGGTGACTTTGGACGGTAAAATCCGAGGTCACTAGCGGTAATACCCAATGTTGTAAAATAGGGGTGTTACACATGCATCATAATAGTTAGGCAGGTTGCAACCTAAGGTCTCATTTGAAATTTCAGCAATTGAGTAAATGAGGTGTCTGTCCAATGGTTTAAACATTTAAGATGCAACAATTTCATAATGTAAAACAACTTAGAGACTTTTGACCCATCCACAACTAACGACTCTTTGTAGTCCTCTAAGAGGCGATAAAATCGAGATGCTTCTCCTAAAGGCTCTTGGGCTTCCCCAATATAATCATCCCTGAAATCACTTCCAAGAAATCCCATACCAGCTACACCACACCCTACTTCTAACATATCAAGCATAGATTCATCATCCTCAAAGAGAGATTCACTTTCAAAAGAAGAATCGTTGTATTTTTCCCCATGCTTATTTTTTAAGATGTAGCTTTGCAAAAATCCATTCTTTAGCAAATCAAATCGAACTTGAATTTTGGTTTTATAGTACACGTTTTCACGTTTACTACAAGGGCATCTAATTGTCGCTCCAATATGGCCTCCTGATAGCTTGCATATAGGTAGTTTTAGTAGGGCTCTCAACTACCCATGGGTGACTGACCCGCCCGTTTAATCCACCCGAAATAAACGGGCGAAAATTCAAACAAAGCGGGTGATGGGCGGTTCGGGTGACGGGTGAAACGGGTTATGGGTCGGGAAAGGGTGACATTTTATCACCCAATAACCGACCCATCAACCCACCCGTCAACCGACCCGTCACCCGTTTCACCCAAACCACCCGTATAACCCATTTCAACTCATAATTCTAATATGTGTGTGGGTCTTTGAAGTCATTCGTATAACCCATTTTAGGACTTTGATATGAGCTCATTTGTTTCCTAAATAACCCATTTATTTGCATCCGTTCTACTTTCTAAGTAATTCTAACCCTAGTATATATTTTACATGATAAAGATATTGTCGCCTCACCACCTCTCTTGATAAAGATATTCTAACCCTAGTATATGTTTGTTTCCCAGTTAACATGATGTCTTGAATATATTGCTTATGGGATTTTTTTTGTTTATGTGTGGATTATGGATTATGTATATTTATTTTAGTTTATGATGAAAATTTATTCATAGACATAAAATACATCGATTATACAACGGTTATACGGGTGAACGGGTCACCCATATAACCGGCGGGTGACAGGTAGAACATTTCACATGTGACGGGTGGGTCGGGTGGGGCGTTTTAACTTGCGGGTCGGGTGGTGGAAGTGCTCCACCCACCCATAACCCGACACATTGACAGCCCTACAGGTGGGGGTCGGCTTGCACCAAGGGTCGACCCTGAGCCCTTTTCTGCCGACATTGTTCTGGTGGATGAGTCGAGGGAGGGAGTAAACAGAAAGTTAGATATTTGGAGAGAGAAGCTAGAGACAGAGGGTTTTAGGTTAAGTCAGTCAAAGACAGAATATGTGGAGTTCAAGTTCAGCAAGGGAGTGGAGACAAAAGTAGATGTACGCTTGGGAGGAGATGTCATAGCTAAAAAGGAGATGTTCAAGTATCTATGATCAGTTGTGCATAGTGATGGAAGCGTTGAAGAGGATATTAGACACAGAATTCAGGGGTCGGCAGAAGTGGAGGGGTGCGTCTGGAGTGCTTTGCGACAAAAAGGTACCTTTAAAACTGAAAAGCAATTTCTATGAAATTGTAATTAGACCAGCGATTTTGTATGAGGCGGAGTGTTGGCCGACCACAAAGGCGCAAGAGCAAAGGTTGATGGTAGCAGAAATGAGAATGCTAAGGTGGATGTGTGGACACACGAGACTAGACAAGATCATAAATGAGGCGATTCGAAGTAAGGTAGGAGTCGCCAGTTTAGGGGAAAAGCTCTGAGAGTCAAGGCTTAAATGGTTCGGGCACATACAAAGGAGACCACTGGATGCCCCAGTTCGGAGGATCCAAAGTCTGACCTCGGGTGAGTTTCGCAGGGAAAGAGGGAGGCCGAAGAAGAGATGGAAAGAAGTCATAAAGCAAAACCTCACAGCTCTTGCAGTTTCAGATTAGGTGGCCATGAACAGGGACCAGTGGCGTGAGAAGATTACAGTGGTGGAGCGAAAGAAGGAAGCCCAGCAAGGAAAACCCGCCGTGAGGGAGTACCCTTTCCCACTGTTTTTGCTTCTTAGTTTTACTTACTTTCCCTTTTTGGTTTGAGTGTGTTTTTTTCGTTATGTTTCTACTCCCCTCGTCTTTATTTGGTGTTTTCCCCCGTTTTTAGCGTTAGGCCCGCCAAAAATACCCTCCCGACTTTCCGTCCGGGGTAAGGGTGTGTACATCTCGACCTCTCAGATCCCGCTCACACCAGGATCCAACTAGGTAGATGTTGTTGTTGTATGTATTTTAAAGCCTCAGTTGGTTCTGGGTGGGTCAATCTAGGATCACTAACGGTAATATCCTTTATTAGGGCTGTCAATTACCCATGGGTGACTGACCCACCCGTTTAATCCACCCGAAATAAACGGGCGAAAACCCAAACAAAGCGGATGATGGGCGGTTTGGGTGATGGATGAAACGGGTTATGGGTCGGGTAAGGGTGATATTTTATCACCTAATAACCCGACCCATCAACCCACCCGTCAACCGACCCATCACCCGTTTCACCCAAACCACCCGTATAACCCGTTTGAACTCATAATTCTAATATGTGTGTGGGTCTTTGAAGTCATTCGTATAGGTTTTGGTTCAAGTGAGGACCACTCTTGTGGTAAGACCTTTTGCTTAAAATGAGGACTAATCTCAAGCATTAGATTTACCTCATCACTACATATTGGATGATCAAAATTTTTTTTATTTTGTTCTCTGTTTAAAAAAGCTTTAAAAATGCTAAATATGGCAGTTCAATTTTTGTATACTACGAGTTCATTTTTATACACTAGAAGTTTAATTTTTTATGTTAGGAGTTCAATTTTCTATATTGTATGAGTTCAATTTTTATATTCTACGAGTTCATTTTTCAATCGATGATAAGTTCAATTTTTATGTGCTTTGAGTTCATTTTTTTCAAATAATTCGATTTTCACGTAACTAAAAAAATATTTAAAAAATAAATTATTTTTTTTCAAAATTTTTTATTTTTTATTTATATTTTTTACCTTTTAAAAATGATTTTCTTATTTTAAAAAAAGCATTAAAAATGTTAAATATGACAGTTTAATTTTTATATACTACGAGTTCATTTTTATACACTAGAAGTTCAAGTTTTTATGTTAGAAGTTCAATTTTCTATATTGTTTTGAGTTCAATTTTTATATTCTACGAGTTCATTTTTTTTATCTATGATAAGTTCAATTTTTATGTGCTTTGAGTTCATTTTTCAAATAATTTGATTTTCACAACTAAAAAATAATTGATTTTTTTTCAATTATTTATTTATTTATTTATTCATTTCCTTTTTTAAAATTATGTTCTTTTTAAAAAAAGTTTTAAAAACGGTAAATATGACGGTTCAATTTTTATGTACTATGAATTCATTTTTATATACTAGAAGTTCAATTTTTTATGTTAGAAGTTCAATTTTTTATATTGTATGAGTTCAATTTTCATACTCTACGAGTTCATTTTTTATGTATGATAAGTTCAATTTTTATGTGCTTTGAATTCATTTTTTTTAAAATTTGATTTTCACAAAAAAAATTAAAAAATTAAAAAACTAAAAAAAATTAAAAAAATTAAAAAATTAAAAAATTAAAATTAAAAAATTAAAAAATTAAAAAAATTAAAAAAATTAAAAAAATTAAAAAAATTAAAAAAATTAAAAAAATTAAAAAAATTAAAAAAATTAAAAAAATTAAAAAAATTAAAAAAATTTAAAAAATTTAAAAAATTTAAAAAATTTAAAAAATTTAAAAAATTTAAAAAATTTAAAAAATTTAAAAAATTTAAAAAATTTAAAAAATTTAAAAAATTTAAAAAATTTAAAAAATTTAAAAAATTTAAAAAATTTAAAAAATTTAAAAAATTTAAAAAATTTAAAAAATTTAAAAAATTTAAAAAATTTAAAAAATTTAAAAAATTTAAAAAATTTAAAAAATTTAAAAAATTTAAAAAATTTAAAAAATTTAAAAAATTTTTAAAAAATTTAAAAAATTTAAAAAATTTAAAAAATTTAAAAAATTTAAAAAATTTAAAAAATTTAAAAAATTTAAAAAATTTAAAAAAATTTTTAAAAAATAATTAAAAAAATCTTGACCATTCAATACATAGTAAATGAGTAAATCCAATGGTTGAGATTAGTCCTCATTTTAAACCGAGTCCTTAATAGGGGTGTTCAAACATATCCGATCCGGTCAATCCGATCCGGTGATCCGACGATCCGATCCGCGAAAATCCGAATTCGTTGGAAAATTATCCGAATCCGATCCGATCCGAGAAAATTAGCCGGATCACCGGATCGGGTCGTCAAGCCCCCCGGATATCCGAGGGTATTATACTATACATATATATTATGTGCAATAACAAAAAGTTTAATAGTCCAAGTAGTTTCATGTGATTCGATTTCCTAGTACTACCCCTTTTTTGTTTGTTTTTTAATTATTTTTAATATATTTCACCCCACAAATAAAATTAACGTTAAATAAAACCTTAATCTATATTTAACACCCCATTTTTATTTTATATTAAATTATTTTTCTCTTTCTTTTATGCGGGTGATTATTTGGATCATGATTTTTAAGTGAAATTTACCGACTGAATAAATTATTTGGAACTGAAATACAAAAAAATATAAAAATATGAATATTCGGATATTCGGATATCCGCCACAAATATCCGATCCGATCCGAGCTATATGGATTGGATATCCGGGTATACCCGGATCGGATACGGATATGGTATTATAGAAAATTTTATTGCGGATATCCGATCCAATTAGCCGGATCGGATCGGATATCCGGTTATGAACACCCCTAGTCCTTACCACAAAGGAGGTCCTCACCGGAACCATGCCCCATTCGTATAACCCATTTTAGGACTTTGATATGAGCTTTTCCTAAATAACCCATTTATTTCCATCCGTTCTACTTTCTAAGTAATTCTAACCCTAGTATATATTTTACATGATAAAGATATTGTCGCCTCACCACCTCTCTTGATAAAGATATTCTAACCCTAGTATATGTTTGTTTCCTAGATAACATGATGTCTCTAATATATTGCTTATGGGATTTGTTTTTGTTTATGGGTGAATTATGGATTATGTATATTTATTTTGGTTTATGATGAAAATTTATTCATAGACATAAAATACATCGGTTATACAACGGTTATACGGGTGAACGGGTCACCCATATAAACGGCGGGTGACGGGTGGTTTGGGTGACGGGTAGAACATTTCACGGGTGACGGGTGGGTCAGGTGGGGTGTTTTAACTTGCGGGTCAGGTGGTGGAAGTGCTTCACCCACCCATAACCCGACCCATTGACAGCCCTAGTGTTTAGGATGCATGTTTACGTTTCGTTTGCTTTGTTTTTAGGTAGTTTTAGTTAGTTTCTTAAAGTTATTAGAGTGTCTAGGAGTTTTGGGTTTCTGCAATTGTTCTATGTTGTTTTACAAGTCTTAAAGTGAACAAGTGTGAAGGGAATGGAAACCGGGGGAAGAACGTTTGAATTCGAGCCATCTGTTGGAGTTGCTGGTTCGATACCTCTATCTTGAAAGAGTTCGTTCGGGAGCTATAGTGATCTGATAAAGTTGACTTTGGCATCATTGGAAAGCTAATTCAAAGAGCTACAATTCATGTTTTTACTCCGAGTCCAAATTCCAACTCGAAGGGAGTCAAAACAGCCCCCGAAGTATGACCTGAATTCTGAACCAAGGTGCTGACGGTGACCGCCGCCAACCCAGCGGCGCCCGACGCCCCTGACAGCCGCGAAGATCTTTATTTGCCACGTGTTTTAATCTGAATGGTCCTATCTTTATCAGCTTTATTCCGAGATCTATGTATTTTTGGATATACTTTTGGAGACCTAGTTTGATATATTTAGGGTTTTGAAAGTTGCACCTCTCATTTATTATCTATCAATCAATCTATCTATCAATCTAATTCTCTCTTTCAGAAAATTGAATCATCGTTTTGATAAAAGTTGTGAGATTTCTAATTCCTTATCTATTGCTTGGGTTTAATCTTATCTCTTGCTTGAATGTTTATGATTTATTTCAACAGTTTCTAGCCTGATCAACTAGGGTTTGTTGTTATTGGATCTATTGCTAGATCTAGAGTGTTACTGGTTGAACATCTCTAGATTGAAGTAGCAACTGCATCGTACTAGTATGTGGTTGTGCTAGTCTTATGCAAAAGAGATTTGATTTACATTCTAAGGTAAAAGCTGGTTCTTTTATGCTAGAATTGTATCCTATTATATTCTTATCCATACTGGTGCTATTAATGTGAATCATTGATGGTTTCATGATTGTTTAATTAGTTAGAACTAATAGTATCTGGTTGTGCTGTTAGTTAGAATTGAAAAGGAATTGGAAAATCCATTGCATGTGATATTGAGGTGAAATCGATGATCAACTTGTCATACAATTGTGGATATTTGTTTGCCTAACCTATCTTCCTAATTATTGTCATTCATAATCTTTTATTACTTTGTTAGTTTTGCATTCTTAGATACATAGCAATAACCCCCTTGTTACTTGCTTGACACAAAATTTACATAAAAAGATAAACCAACCTCCCCGCGGATTCGACCCTTACTTCCCTAAGACTACAGTCTTTAGGTTTGTTAGGACTATTTTGCATAGTCGTTATTTGCACGACCATTTCACGCCTATCAAATTGGCGTCGTTGCCGGGGAGGCAATAATTGTCTTTTGTGTGATTTTTGTGCCAATCTTGGTGTTGTGAACCTATCTTACGGTTCATAACACTTGTGCTACTAATCCATGGCTTTATTCGAGTGTAGACAGCTGCAGGATGAACACTTCCATGATTATTTTTTGAGATTTCAAGAACATGTGTTCAAAATTGGTACATGGGGATTTCGGTACAGTGATAGACAGGTCAACATTGGAGTTATTCATGGTATGAATCTTGAGACAAGGGGATTGGCTGACTACATGAGCAATGAGAGGTTGTTATATATGGGATCCGAGGAATGCTGGGATTTCTTATGCTTCATGAGCTATCAAAGCTTTCATGTTGAGTCGTCTTCCCAACGGCCACAACCGGTTGATACGTCTCTTGAAGATATGATGACGGATCTCTCTACATTACTAGATAAAGTGAATAGGGATATCTCTACATTGATGGTTACTTTGATCAAGGAGCCCTGTAAGTTCTGTTCTTCACATTTTCATTCCACAACCTCATGTCCTTTTAAGTTGTGTGAAAGGAATGGTGGAATCATATTGGAATCAAACGATTACGAGTCAAACACCCAAATACAAGTTGAGGAGCAATCTAAGACACTTGATGTGGGTTATGAAGATGAATTTGATGCCCAATATGAATTCACACCTATAAAGCACGCTGAGCAGATCATCACAAAGCCAATTGAAGTCTGTGATGGCATAGAGATACTTTCAGAGCCTAGGGAGCCTGAATCATCTTCTCCCATGTGGAGTCATGAGTTTGAGCCTTCTGTGGTTTTGGAAGAAGATTATTTTGTTGACCATGATGACTTCTTTGTTGATGAAGTAGAAAACAATGAGGGAGAAAATCAAGATGATACATCTGTTAAGGCTCCCGCCATCATGTTGTGCCCTATGCTAGGCCTTGAAATCTCATGCTTCAATTTCCCTACCTTCTCACATCCAGAGCTTGTGGAGTTGCAAGATGAGGAACCAAGTCTAGAACATAAGGTGGAAGATGAAAAATATATGGAGTTCATCTTTGAAGAAAGTGGTAATGGTGACAAGTGCTTTGACTCATACTGTAAGTATTTTCTAAAGCCCCCACTTGTGCTGGATTTATTTGAGCAAATGCTAGTTCATGCCAACTGGGCACATATATTTGATAAGTTAAAACGGTCTTTGAAAGTTATATTATGCATCTTTAATTTATCATGGTGTTACTTATGTTTTTCTGAGATGTGTGCACAAGGGTTTGAGAGGTTACTAAGGGCATTGACAATGTCTAATCTTGTCAATTTATGCTAAACGTCGAGCCACGACATTAAATACGGCGCTTGTCGGGAGGAAACCCGACCTAGGTACTTCCTTTCTTTTTCTTTTTCTAGCTTAGTTGTTGTTTTGGTTTTTTCCTTTGCTTTTGGTTTGGACTAACCTGCAGGTGGTAAAGAGGAGCACAACAAAACTGGCAGAGCCCGCCGCCAATTAATTCCAAACGACCCTAGCTACGAAGTGCCTGGCGGCACCCACCGCCAAAATAGCGGCGCCCGCCGTGACGGTGATGACATGCCGCCCACTTTTTCCGGAAAAAACGGCGACCAACACCCCTGGTAGCGCCCGCCGCCAGCCCGCCGCCTCTCTAATGTTGATTTCTTCCCTTCTGATGTTGCTCACCACCATTCCCTTACCCAAATTAGTAGTTGGTTTGTGAGTTTTTCTATTTCTCTTTACTTTTACATTACATTGGGGACAATGTAAGATTTAAGTGGAAAAGAAGAAATACAACTCTAGTGTGCAAAGTGAAAAAAAAATGAAGATGAAGAATAAGTTGAAAAAAAAGTGTTGAAATAAAAAATTTGAGCTTCAAAAGAACTAGTCTTCATAATTGTTGAGAGAAAAGAGTTGAAAGAGATGCGAAAATGTTACAAAAGAAGCAAAAAGAGCTTAAGTGTGGGAATGGAGTTGTTGAAGGAAAGTTGGAAGTATTAAGAAGTGAAAAGTGTTGGGTTTGGGTTTAGTTAGTTCTTTATCCTGGATTTAGCACCACATGACCAAATATGATTCTCTTCCAATTTCTCTTTACCTTGGCCCCATTACAATCCTTGAAAAGTCCTCATGAATTTTGTTATGTGTTTGGTCCATAGTGGTCGAGAATTAGGACGCTGATGCAAGCATATGATAGTCTAGTTTTTCATCGTTGATTTTGAGTGAAACGCATATCCTTAAACACTTGAGTGAAAGTACAAACACATTACCTTGGTGAGCTCTAGAATGGATGAATTATCTATGCTCTCTGCTTTAGTCAATTGCATGCTAGGATGTCTTGATCAAGTTATAGTTATATGTTGATTTGCTCTATTGATTATGAGATGAATGTATGTATTGCTATGTTGTGGTGTGACTTGGATCTACTTCTTGCTTGAGGACAAGCAAGGTTTAAGCATGGGGAAATTTGATAGCTTGCATATAGGTAGTGTTTAGGATGTGTGTTTACGTTTCGTTTGCTTTGTTTTTAGTCAGTTTTAGTTAGTTTCTTTAAGTTATTAGAGTGTCTAGGAGTTTTCGGTTTTTGCACTTGTTCTATGTTGTTTTACAGGTCTTAAAGTGAACAAGTATGAAGGGAATGGAAACCGGGGGAAGAATGCTTGAATTCGGGGCATCCGTTGGAGTTGCTGGTTCGACACCTCTATCTTGAAAGGGTTCGTTTGGGAGCTATAGTGATCTGAAAAGTTGAATTCGGCATCATTGGAAAGATAATTCAAAGAGCAACAATTCATGTTTACTCCGAGTCCAAATTCCAACTCGAAGGGAGTCAAAATAGCCCCCGAAGTGTGACTTGAATTTTGAACCAAGGTGCTGGAGGCGACCGCCGCCAACCCAGCGGCGCCCGCCGCCCCTGACAGCCGCGGAGATCTTTATTTGCCACGTGTTTTAATCTGATTGGTCCTATATTTATCAGCTTTATTCCGAGATCTATGTATTTTTTGATATACTTTTGGAGACCTAGTTTGATATATTTAGGGTTTTGAGAGTTGCACCTCTCATCTATTATCTATCAATCAATCTATCAATCAATCTATCTATCAATCTAATTCTCTCTTTCAGACTTTTAGAGTTTTTCACTTTCATGGAGAACTAAGCTCTTTTGCTTAGTTAGACAATTGAATCATCGTTTTGATACAAGTTGTGAGATTTCTAATTCCTTATCTATTGCTTGGGTTTAATCTTATCTCTTGCTTGAATGTTTATGATTTATTTCAATAGTTTCTAGCCTGATCAACTAGGGTTTGTTGTTATTGGATCTATTGCTAGATCTAAAGTATTACTGGTTGAGCATCTCTAGATTGAAGTAGCAACTGCATCATACTAGTATGTGGTTGTGCTAGTCTTATGCAAAAGAGATTTGATTTACATTCTAGGGTAAAAGCTGGTTGTTTTATGCTAGAATTGTATCCTATTATATTCTTATCCTTACTGCTGCTATTAAACTGAATCATTGATGGTTTCATGATTGTTTAATTAGTTAGAACTAATAGTATCTGGTTGTGCTATTAGTTAGAATTGAAAATACGATTGTGGATATTTATTTGCCTAAGCTATCTTCCTAATTATTGTCATTCATAATCTTTTACTACTTTGTTAGTTTTGCATTCTTAGATACATAGCAATAATCCCCTTTTTACTTGTTTGACACAAAATTTACATAACAAGATAAACCAACCTCCATGTGGATTCGACACTTATTTCCCTAAGACTACAGTCTTTAGGTTTGTTAGGACTATTTTGCATAGCCGTGATTTGCACGACCATTTCACGCCTATCACCTCCCTCAGATGCACTAGAATCGGTGAATGCAAAATCTAGAAATTTGTCTATCCCTTGCAAATATTCTGGTGAACCGCGGTCTTTTAGTTTCATCCATTCCTTATCCATAGATACTCCTAGTTTTAATTTAAGATAAAACCCAATCTTAGTTACACTTTAGCATACACTAATGATAAAACCTAATTAAAACTTCACAGTAGGGGGATTCAACAAAACAAAATAACAAGGAAAAATAGAATGACACTAATAATTAAGTCATGAATTCATACCCATTGTCAAATGAAAATAAATAACCAAGTCTTACAAATCTCAAACAGAGTGTAAATAAATAGAACCAAGCACCACCAACACATTAAGAACTAAATTAATTAGCAATTTGTGTCTGTACTAATTTCATCTCACTAGTTCAATATTTTAACTTGCTCTCAATATTAACCACCAATGGAATATATACATTATAGCAATAGGATATATGTTGTCCATATATATCAAATATATATTGTCACTTAATGCATGCTTTTCCAATATTGCATCTACGGTTTTGTTTATTAATTGATGGGGGCTTCCTCTTTCTTGTTTTTCTACTTTCATTCTTCTCCTCCATCAAATTTGCACTTCTTTTTTTAGCAACAACACTTTGTTAATTAAGAACCAAGATCATCTCTTACTAATTGAGTCCAATAAAGAGGGGAGTGAACTAGGAAAGAAACAAACTAAAGGAAGATGAAGACATAATCCCACCATGATATGTGCAACACGCCTACACCTCCCTTTTAATTCTCTCTTTCACACTTGTTTCAAGTGTTAATTAGTATCTAGTCTAAAGTTAGCCCAATTAATTAATTTGATTGCCTTTTTGTTGTATTATTTTTAATTTCGTTAATCATACTTCAACACTATTGAGTAAGAATCTGAGTGTTAAGTTGGAATAAGGAATTGGAGGATTTCCCATTTCAGGCAACCAAATGCACCCTACTAGGATCTATTTGGAAAAATTGCTCATTTTTCATTCATATTAGCACATTATCACCCCATCAATTACCTTGTTAGGGCTCGTGAGTTATACATTAAGTATGTTTGCAAAAGATCCTTAATCACTTGAGACAAAAGTATTCGAGGGTAGTCACTTACCTCGTAAGAAGATGAACAATCTAATGATGAAGAACCCAACTTTCTCCCCTCAAATGAAGAACGCCTAACAGGGCCCCAATCACAATTGCAATCACTTTATATACTCTTTTCCCAAGCGTAGCACCTTAAAACCCAACTCATAAAGTTCAAGTCTTGAGGAAAAGAATACAAAATACAGCCTGGCAATATTAGATAAGAAAAAAAACATATGTTCATGGGTTTGGTGGGTTGTTTGTACCAACAGAGTACTCGAACACGAAGACAACAATCAGAATAGCCAAAGTTGAAAATGGGTTCTCTTCAGAAATTAAAAAACAATAAAATAAAAAGGCAATTAAATTAATTAATTCTTACAATTTTGGGCGAGAAAAATCAGTAATTTGGATTTCATATAAACCCTAAATTTTCATCTACACTTAATAGAGAAGGGGTAATCTTTAATAAAGTAGAAGAAGACATGAGATTGAAGTAGGACTTACTAATTAACCAAGATAAGGTTCACAAGGATTCAAAGTTGACACCTTTGGGATGAGTGAGATTTGCCGCCTCCGAGATGAACGAGAGTAACCTTCGATATGATCGGGTACCACCACCGCCTCTAAGATGCATGAGTGCCGACTCCAAGCATCGACTCTAAGATGAGGGTTGCCGACGGCGAGAAGAGCAGCGGCAAGCTGAGCGAGAGTGGTCATGAGTGCCCCTAGTTTGGGAATAAGCAAATTGGCGGCATAGAATGACGGGTGAGAAGGGCTTTGGTGGGAAAAGTAGTATATTGGCGAGGTAATCTGATTATTTTGTCTCCCACAAATAAATGGGTTTTATTTTTATAATTTTATAAAAAAACAAAAACATCAAAATTATATTTATAACAACAAAAGATTTGTTGCCAAAAATCAATACATTTTCAGTAACATATTTTTTCGTAGCGATAAAAAAATTATTTATAAAAACAAAAGACTTGTTGCCGAAAATCACTATATTTTTTTATAATCACGCCTCATGAAAATTATTGAGGGAAAAAGGGACCACTAAAAAATATAAATGATTTTTTTTGATTTTATAAAATACACTAAAACAATGAAGTTATATTTGACAACAAACAAACTCGTAGCCAAAAAACAAAAATTTTCAATAACGACAAACTTTCGTAGCGATAAATAACCTATATTTATTGCAACGAAAGGGTTGTTTCCAAAACTCACGCGATATTTTGGCAAACCCTGCCTCATGAAAATTGTGGAGGGAAAGTGAAAAAATATTTACGGCAACAACCTTTTGCTAGAACTTAAATTTGTTGTTACTAAAAAATATTTTTAGCAACAATATTTATAATTGTTGCAAAAAATTGTTACCAAAAATCAATTTTCTTGTAGTGTCTGAGAACTGGTTACTAACCAATTATAATGAGGAATGAACAAATCGCCGCCCGTGAGATTCGAAACGGTAACCTCGGGATACTACCCCAAGGTCTTAACCGCTGAACCAAGTGCCCGAAGGCGAGTGTACAATATAGTAAATACAATGCCTTAAGTCCCAAAGATAAGATATATACATAAAAGATAAATATATCAATATACTACAATAATACATGCCTAATGCAGCCGTTGAAAATCGATGCATAATGTCTAAATAACTGTTGTCTTAGACCTAAAGTAGTGGTTTTCTACCCCTTCATTTAGTCGCATTGCATTGGGTATAATGTAACGGTTTTCCTTATTTAATGTAGCGATTTTGTATCAAAGGGAAAAACCGCATTATTATTTATATAAATCGTTGCCTTTTAAATCTAATTTAGCGGTCGGTCAATAGGTAATGCAATAGTTTTATTGATCAAATGAAGCGATTATATGCTTAATGCAACAATTCAACTTACATAATGAAGCAGTTATTATTGCTTATGTTAGCAATTTCTTGTACCTAATAAAGCGGTTGTATTACTTAATTTACCGGTTCTTACTTAATGATGCGGTTTTATTTCGATAATGAAGCGGTTTTTATGACCTAATATAACGTTTATATAACATAATGCAGCGGTTTTGAATAAAAAATTGTTGCGGTTTTATAATACCAAAAAATGGTATGTACCAGCTATATATTAATGCAACCCTGAACAGTAGGTTAACAATATTTGCATTCTAGATTATTAGTTTGTGTGAAATTTATGATCAACGAGTTCCTCCCACAGATTTGATATCTTTTATACTACTTCGATAGTACCATGCACTTGTGGGCCTAACATGGATAGAGTAGCCTAAGGCCATGGAGTCTCATGCATGAAATGAGTTTCTATTATTACTATATCATTTGTTTTAAGAGGAGCAACGAAATATCTTGATGTGATTGTGCCTAATAACATCTAGTCTTTTACGCTTGGCACACCCAATAGCAACATACCTTTGCGATCTGATGCTCAGTTGTTGATGCCCAACGTGCTCAATACCAATATATACAATACTCCCTTGCCCAAAACTATTTCTTCATATGGGCTTGTGACTCGATCTCTTCTTTGTGCTTTAACCATGTTAGTGATAGTGCTCAATGGTACGGTGTCTTTGGACTGCCCTATTCTTATTTTGGTTTTGACAAAGTATCCACTCTTTTGGAATCCCATGAAGCCATAAGCCAATGTAGCTAGCAGCCTACTCTAGTATTAACCCATTTATTGCACTCTTTGTTGATCAACTTGATATATGTGTGTGTATTTTGCTAATTTTGTTGTCGCCAAGCGTGTTGGTCAAGTTTAAGCAAATCAAACCCCTAGTTTTATCTTCTTTTAGGTGTGTACCTAAGAGTCATCTTGTGTGGTCGAGATGTGTATTTTCTATCATATCAAGGCCGTTTTGATCCTTCTTGGTGCGTTAATCCTTGATAATCAACCCCATTGTTCAACTTTATTCTTGGTGCATTTACCTAAGGATAGCTCATTCACTTATCTCCAATATTCATTTTGTTGCTTGTTTACTTATAAGATTATTAGTCCAAGTTATTTGCTCAAATTGTATCATAAAAAACTCTACAAAAATAGACCCAAAACTAGTGTATGCAATTAATCGAATCACCAAGGGGCTTTCACACCTAGCAGAAATATCACTCACAATGAAGCAATTGCTCAAGAATTAATCAAGGGGTATGAAAGAAAAGGAGTATCATCAAGATTTATGATTCAGGTGGACCTCCAAAAGACTTATGATTGTGTTAGTTGGAGTTACTTGGAGAAGGCTTTGATATTTTATCAATTCCCTGATTTGTTAGTCAAGTGGATTATGCAGTGTGTATGCACACTTCACTATTCTTCATTGTTAATGGTGAGGCAAAAAGTTTTTTTTTCCAGGGAAGAGATGTTTGAGACAAGGTGACCCTCTATCTACTTTTCTCTTTTTTCTTATTATGGAAATGCGTGTTCCATAGAAAAATGGCTTTGGTTAGTAAAAGGAAAGGGTTTTTTGGCATTTGAAATGTAAACAATGGGTTTGGTTAATATTGCACTTGTTGTTGATCTTCTCATCTTTTGTAAAACTACAAAAATTACTCTTAAGCTCATCAAGAAGTGCTTATTGAAATTTGGAGAAGATTAGGGTCTCATTGCAAATTCAACTTAAAGCAAAGTGTTCTTTGGGGGATTCCTATTGTAGAAAAGATTAACTTGAGTGCTTTGTTGGGGGTAGAGCTTGGAGTATTCTGTGGCACCCTTACACCCTATGACATAAACTTAGTAATAATTATTTTCTTATATAAATAGATAATTCACATATTACAACTATCCACATAAGCACATAGCAGAAATTAACAACCATATAAGGTTGCATACACACAAATACCTATATGTCATTACTTTTATACTAATACATATGTCACTCTAACTTTTATTACAACCCAACAGTCTAAGATGCAAAATAAGGAGGAGAAGGTTGCATAAAGCTTTAGTCGGCCAACACGTATGAATGTGGCCTCAAAAAGAGACACACATTAGTAAAATCTAGTTGAACTTGAAAAAATTATTTTACTATTTACGTGAGTCGCATACACAGTGAATATAAACCATCATCAATTATTTTACACAAATTCAAGCAATTAGTCAATATACATATACATACATATTATATATATATATATCATATATGAATTTACTATGCATATGCAAATGCCAATGTATCCAATTTATTATTCTATGAACCGTTCAAGCCTAAATCTGCCCCGAGTTTCCCATATACCAACTTTTTCCATATGCCTACTTTTCCCATATACCGTCTCTTACGCCTCATGTATGATCGTAGGTCATATAATACATATTCATGGCGAGGCAGTCACATGTCCTTTTAATCTCATTGCAATATGCTATGCAATCAAGTACATTCTCTAGTCATATATCATATGTCATTTGCTAACATACTTTCTGTGCAAACAACTTTGGAAATTTCAAAGCTACCACATATAACACATATATCATATAACACATACAATACATATATCCATATAACACATATATCTATATAACACATATAACAAATAAGGTTTAATCTCTGGTCTATACTTACTTGTTTATGACAGATACTATATCTCTTCTCCTTGTCTTTGACCACAACTTATGACTTGTGCTCCTATATATATATAACCCAATGCAAATTAGTCTATTTACTCTTATAAACTCTAACCTTAAATGTAATGAAATATTAGTATGCATTATAACTTCTTCTATATAATTCCAAATCCTTTAAAACTTGACAACGATTATATATAAAAGAACATTTTTCTAGTTCAAACCTTTATGTAAAACTTGATCAAAGATCTCCAAAATATCATTACAAAACGAAACCCTAAAATTAGTCTTAAATCTTTTATCGAATATAAATCGAATATCAAAAACACAAAACTATAAATCAACTGATTTCTAAATCAAAATCATTGTAAATCTAGATCTAGAAAATAATATAATCCAAACAAACCATTAACTAATTAAAAACTTACCAAATACTACTTATATATCGAGATTAAAACCCGATAGAAGAAATCTTGTACCAAATCCAATAAAAATAACAAAATCTCAACTTCTTTTCTTTCTCTCTTTCTCTAACTCTCTCTTTTTTTATATATCTACATAGCTTAATGAACAAAAGTTCATAGATCAAACTATATATATATATATTTAAAGCAAAGTCGGGCTAAACCGAAGTAGGCAAATGTTTCACAAAAATTATACCTTTTACCCTCAAGTTTCCTTTACTATAAAATTTGCCTTGAAATAATTATTAATTAATTTTAAGTTAAAAAAAATTTAAAATATAATTAACTTAATTAGAAAATAAATTTTACTTTCAAAAATTCACTTTATGTCATGTAAATATAATATTCATATGCTACTAATATGATATGAATGTAAAATGACATATGCACTTTGGTCGGGGATATTACATGCTTGTTCCCTATTTGATATTTAGGGACCCTTCTACACACTAAGAACCTCAAGATTAGGGACTATTCACCTTTGATCAATAAAATTACTAGTATCATTTAGTGAACCATCGTGAGATGTCTGTCTTATGTTAGAAGATCACATATAATCAAAACCATGATATAAGGGGTTCTCTCTTGTTGGATGTAGGTCTTATTGCTTCCTAAAAAGTAATCTTAAAAATTAATAGCATTTATATATCCTACCTTTGGTTAGGAATTTGTGGCAGTAAGAGAAGCTGGTGGCTTATAATAGAGTTTGTAAGCCATTTGAGGAGGGTGACTTGAACTTTAAGGAGTTGCTTTCTTGGAACTAAACTCTACTTTTCAAGTTAGGTTTTCATAATCAAATGAATAATGTGAACTCATGGACTACTTGGGTTGGTCATAATTTGACTAAGAAGATTGACTTTTGGAGCATTTGTCCTTTTATTAATGACTCCTAGATTTGGAAAGCTTTTCTTAGACTGAGGAATCTTATTATTAACTCCTTGAACCTGAATACAAATTTTTTTGAATCCTTTCAATCCAGTTGCAAGTTGTGCTAAGGAAATGGCAAGATGAATTGCATTGTTGTTTATGACTTATTTATAGATCATTGATCGAATCTTGGTTGATGCTTAGTTATATGAAAAGGTATTCAATCTAAGAAATGGACCTTGCATTGTTGGTTAGATACTCTTTAGAGATTTCCCACTGTTGATAAGCTTTGTAAACGAGGTGTTGTCCAAGTAAACAAGTGTGTTTTGTGTGGTATGGATGGTGAAACTAAAGACCATCTTTGGTTCTCTTGAGCCTTTGTGCAAAATGTTGCCAATCTTGTTTGGGAATGGCTTGGGGTTCATGTAAGATTTCATACTCCTTTTGAATGGTGGACCTGGTTCAATGATACAACAACATTTACAAATCTAAGTTGATTGGGCTTATGAGTATTGTCTAATTCACTTGGCAACTGAGAAATGAAACTATCTTTAGAGGGATTAAACATGTTGCTTTGGTTTGTGCCAAAACTATCATTATTGAATGCAAGTTAAGGATGATGGTCAAGCTTACCTTGAATGGAAAGAGGTCAAGTTCTCAAGACTAGGCTTAAATCTAGCTTTTATTGTGTTGTTCCTTTCTTGTTGGGTGGGTTTGAGTGGGATAGAAGTGAGCCTGAAGAAAAACCCTTTCTCTTGCATTGCTAAACACTATAATTGAGGTTAGAGTGTGATGATGCAATTAGAAGTTAGTTCCTTCATATTTGCATCGTGTTCTAAGCACATAGGAGTGCTTGTGCATTTGAATTGTGTGCCTAAGAACCTTGTTGGGATTTTGGTTTTCTCTATTTCTGCTCTTTGAGTGTTTAAAGTTGTTCTTTGGATTCTTGGGTTAGGATCTTTGGGTAGTTCTTGTGTAAGCAATTCCTCTTGTTTCTCGTTTGTGGAATAGTTGAGTAGCCTTGTTGATGCAAGCTGCGATGAAACGGGAGAAACATGTTCCACACCTTTGCATCGTGCTCTTGTTGACATCAAGTGGTTTTCATATTGACATGTCAATTTGTGAAGTCCCTCCATAAGAAGACCAAACTATAACTTAAGAATCGCACAACCCAATATGTTTGACATTTGAATTATGGGTGTAGGGAGGTTCTTTTAGAGGTTAATTGTAATATCCGCGATATTCCAAGCTTTTTAAAACCAAATATAATATAATATTTTTTTTTTCCTTTCTCTATGTAAAAGAGAATTTCCAATATATTATAATAACCCTTATTTTCTCTTTAAAAGGAAATTATTAAGTAAATTAAATTAAATAAAGTTCAAGTATGCATCATAAGGGTTATGAATGAATTAAAAGCATTTAAATAAAAATGATGCATTATGAATCTCAAATTTTATTAAATAAAATAAATTACCACAAGGCATTAAAATTATAATAAAGGTTTAGTAAAAAGAATGCAAGAGGCTGGACTTGAACCCGAGACCTCTTGCAACAACCCCCCACATGCCCATCCCCTCAATCCGCTAGACCAATTGTAATTTCTTACTCATTTACCCACCCTTTTAATTTTATATCAACCCTATCTTCTTCTTGTCCAAAATAGACTGCAGACCTATGTCTGATTGACTGACGTAGAATCAAAAGAACAACCATTGCATGCCCTTCTTCTTCCTTTTTCTTGTAAGGCTATCTCCATGACATCATATGCCCTACATCACCTTTCATCACCATCAACAAACACAACTTTGCCCAATTGGTGAGCATTCCCTTCCCCTCCATTGGTCCTCCACCATAGACATGGATTGCCAAGCTCCATGACTTTGCCTATAAAAGGGGCTTCAAACCACCCTTAGCACTCACATCTTCAACCCATTCTTCTCCTTCTTGCTAATTTGCTCTCAATTGCCCCAAAAATCAGCCCCTTCAAGCTTTGTTTCTCCATCCAAAGCACCACCAAAAGCCTTCTCTTTTCCCCCTTGGAGACCGCCGGCGTCGCCCCTGCCCCCGCCTGCCACCACGTGACGCCCGACGAACCCGCGCGCCGCCTTTGCCTCGCCGAAGCTCCTGTGTCGCCGCCCCTACACCGCCGGTTCCCCCTGGCCTCCTTCCCCTGTTGTTCTGTAGAAGAAAAGGTCCAATTCTATATAATTACAATTTAAAAATTATTGATTTAATTGCTCTAATAAAATAAATAGGTCTCCCTATAATTGTTAGCATACAATAATATTTTTAATGAGAAAATATTTTAAGTAAGATCTTGTTAGTTGAGAGGAGAAGTTAAATAAATTAAATAAAGTATTGAGGATTTTCTTCTATGATATTAAAGTATATTGTGCAAGACATGTTTATATTCATAATATTAAAGGATTCTTATAAAAAGTATTTTATAAAATTACTAGCATAAAAGATGTAGCTTTGATATTAAAAACAATACTTTTATAGAGGAGTAGTTTATTTATATAAGATAATTATGTTGCAAATATCTAAGTATAGAGAATTTAAAGATATGAAATTATTTATAATAGTGATAATTATGATAATAAAATTATTATTGAAGTTGCCATATCTCTAGGTGTAGAGATTTCCATAGATATAGCTTTTAATAATAAAAATATGGTAGTGGTGATAAAACCTTATATCATATTATAATAGTTACAAGACATAAGTTTTATTATGAATATGACAATTGTGATCTTAAATTGATATATAATATAATATTATATTGCTAAGTATATAAAAATATCTTGCATGAAAAGATATTGTAAGATATAAAAAAAGAAGATATTATATTTGCAAACTAAGATATCATGGAAATATACTATAAAAATAAAGTAAGATATTTTAAGCCATGATCATGCATTATATCAACTACAAGATATGGAAAGAATTATGAGAATAAAATAAACAAGAATGATTTAATATTATGTTAGTTTTAGAAAGCTTACTTTATAAAGTAAGAGTTTGTTCAAATGAAACCAACCTTTAACATGAAACGGAAGGAGAGTTGTCAGCCGTCGGATCACATGATCCAATGGCTCAGATTACTCTTGTGATTTTGGAGAAAAAAACAAATCAGCAAGGTGGCAATTTTGTAAATAAACCAACTTCTATACCCTTAACTTAAAATATCAAAAAAAAGTCCAACTTTGATCGCTCAAACCAATCGTACAGTACTAACCAGACGGGGACACACGCGAGGATTCCAATCGCCCAAAAGCTCTCGACGGACGATTCCAAACTTCGATCGAAGGCTCCCAACTTCAATCGACGCACGATTTCATAGGCTCCCAACTTCGATCGCTCACCTTCTCGAACAAGGCTACCGTTCGCGCTCAGTTTGTCGATCCAGGAACTTCCATAACGTTGGCGTGATTGTCTGTTTACTTCGTACTGATGTTGATTTTTATATGTGCTACAACGCTACTATTGATCCATATGTAACCAGAGTTCTAATGTTCGCTAAAAATAGGGGGACTTTTTCTATTCAATCAAATAAGATTAGCAAAGCTGAGGTGAAAAGTGCATTGAAAAGTTTCAAAAGTGCATTATGACATAAGAAAAAGTGCATTGATAAATGTCATAATAAAAGTGCACCATCTAATTGAAAAAGTGCATTGAAAAGTTTCAAAAGTGCATTGAAAAGTTTCAAAAGTGCATTGTGACATAGGAAAAGTGCATTGATAAATGGCATTAGAAAAGTGCATCATTTGATTGAAAAAGTGTATTGAAAAGTTTCAAAAGTGCATTGTGACATAGGAAAAGTGCATTGATAAATGGCATATGAAAAGTGCATCATCTGATTACAAAAGTGCATTGAAAAGTTTCAAAAGTGCATTGTGACATAAGAAAAGTGCATTGATAAATGGTATAAGAAAAGTGCATCATTTGATTGAAAAAGTGCATTGAAAAGTTTGAAAAGTGCATTGAAAAATTTCAAAAGTGCATTGTGATATAGGAAAAGTGCATTGATAAATGGCATATGAAAAGTGCATCATCTGATTACAAAAATGCATTGAAAAGTTTCAAAAGTGCATTGTGACATAAGAAAAGTACGTGCATTGATAAATGACATAAGAAAAGTGCATCATCTGATTGAAAAAGTGCATTGAAAAGTTCCAAAAGTGCAGTGAAAAGTTTCAAAAGTGCATTTTCAAAAGTGAAGAAGGAGATCACTTCGGAGAAGAGCAATCCCGATCAGAATAAGAAGAAGATCTCGCCACTGACTTGGCTCTACAACTCCGACGAAGACGACGATCTGGTATCCGAGTTCAGAGATCTACCTACAAAGTTCCAGAAAACCTTCATCCCGGACCTCCGACGAATCTCGTCGTCATCGCAAATATATTTCTCGAAGGCGAACAAGGAGATGACGAAGGGATTCAAGCCGTACGTCGACAACAAATACGCTCCGTCAATCGCGACCGCCATATCCTGCGCCTTCATCATCATCCCGTTCCTGCTCGTCTCTCTCCTCTTCAACCGAACATCAGCCCTTGGATCTCCTTGATCCAAGGGCCCAGAATGCTCCTTCCGTTTCATGTTAAGGGAGTGTTTTATGGGAACCAAACTCTATAAAGTAAATAGAAAGTTCTATTTATTGAAATTACTAAGAAAATGGTATATAATTATTTAATATGGTATATGTAAGTAAATAAGGTTCTATTAAGAGAATATTATTAATAAAATATTCTTGGTGGAAAAATAATACTTTAAGTCCCTTAATGAATTTTTTTCAAAATAAAAAGTAATATTGTAATCAAGAGAAGTTTTGTAAAAAGGTTATAATAGATTCTTGATGATTTTAAGAAGAATATGTATATTCAAAATACCTTTTTAGGTAAAATATGTTATCATATATCTTTATGAAATTATACTTGCTTAATTATGTTAAGAAGTTAGCAAGTGAAATTAAAAGAAATTATTTTAATAAATTGAATAAGGATTTTTAAGGAATAAAAAGGATATTACAAAATTAAAATAATAATAAAGAAATATTATTATTTTAATTAGTCACCTAAATTATTATTATAATAATTTAGAATTTCTTCTCTTATACTAAGTATATAAGTGAATTTCCAAACCTTAAAAAGGAATTCGTATTTAAAGATCGTTCGTAAATTTCCGTGTCGATAGGTCGAGATTCTTGTTCGAAGTCGCGAACCGCACTTTCCGTCCTATCGCTATACTACTCGTGAAAACAAGGCAAGTGGAAATTCCCCTTGTGACCTAATATACTTCGTTTCCGTGAAATTCTCGATGTTGGGAACAACTTGTGTGCTAAGTAATGAATGAAGTTAGGAAATTTCGATTGTTAGAGATAATGGCCCCATTGTTAGCATAGTTCGCTCTTTATTTGATAGGACTATATATGCTACTATGGTTGTGGTCTTGATTGTTTACGGTCTCGTTTAGAGATTGATGTCGAACAAACTAGTAAGGGGCGCGGAAGTATCCGACACCTCTATATAAGTTTACTAAGTCGTATGCCTTTGCGCTTAAAGTACGACTTTCAGGATCTTAATCCAGTTCGCTCCGATTGCAAGGAGGGACGAGCGCACTCTAGCTAAGTGCCGGAAACTCTGTTTCCCTTGGTGGATCGGGTCATCTGAGCCCCCACCCCCTTTTTAAAATTATTAACGGAATCGAACATTTTCGTCACTATATAAGATAAGTGCCCAATGCACATTTAAAAGACATCAAAACCGGACCGAACTCAAATGATCGATCCGACTCTTGGTCCGCTCAGGGCGCGAGAGGTTTTCAACTTGTATGAATTGATAACGTTCCCAACATACTTTCGATTCTAAAAGAAGTCTACAATCTAGTAGTTCCTCTATCGATTATCAAGCTATCTCCGCTTGAGATACGCTCTCCTTCGTGCTGCTAAACCCCACATAAATAAACCTTATCTTGAAACACAACCCGTTAATACCTACCTCGATATTACTCAAATTACCGAATTACCCTTGGGAAATTCCGTTCCCGCTTGCTTTGTCTCTTAGAATAATTCTTCTTTTCCGCATGTTTGCCTGACATATTCTCGCCCCTCGCGAATTATGTCAGAACCTAGAAATCCCAACAAGGCGTAAGGTGAAGGCAAAGGAGTGATGTGGAGCTTCAAGATGTATTTGCAAATCCTTTTGGTTTATTTCCGTTTATGCTTCAAGGACAAAGTTTTTATGAGTTTTATTCTCGAACATCTTTTGGTTTAAAGCAATGTAAGATGGAATTGTACGGACAAAGTCTCTTTCGAGAGCACCTTTTATTTATATAATTATGTTTATTTTCCGCTTTTTATTGTTCTATATCATTCTAAAAGCCTTGCGTGACTTTGGATGGTAAAATCCGAGGTCACTGGCGGTAATACCCAATGTTGTAAAACAGGGGTGTTACATTAATGATGTTGTTTGAATTCATTTGAGAATAGACTGGTTCCCTTCTAAGCGTAATTCCAAGCGCAAGCCATGTGGCGATATTTGTTTAGAGTATTAGGAAGATAATTGACAATGCATATGATACGTGACTGCCTCGGAATGCTCCTTAGTAATCTCGTATATGACCCACACGATCCCGATCTTGCCTTGTAATGCCAATTTCGAACCTACAATTGCTTTCAATGTGAGGACTTGTTGTGCAAGTAATGGAAAAACTTCGAACAATAACAAACTGAATTTCGACACACTAATTTGAATCAATGAGATAGTTCAACTTGGATGGCTCGAACGCTAATCAAAATTGATAAACTAGTTGATATAAAATCGACTAGAACTAAACTTGGTTGATCAACTTAATGAATCAAACGAAACGAAACAAGAGATTGAGAGAGGGAGATCGCCGAGATGATGATGATGAAGTTCGCAGGTTGCAAGCAATTAAACACTCGTGTGTTTGAGCCCAAGGACGAGATAAACCTTTCTTAGGGTTTATCTCATCTCAAGCTAATTTTATTAAAATGAAATTGCAAATTATAAATAGTAGATACAAAGTGTCTTCCTTGGAGAACAAGGCATACATGTGGCTGGCCCTAGTAGATAGATTTAGGCCCCATGTCTTGCTCCTCAAGATATAATAAAATATCTAAAGCTTAACTAACTAGATCTCCCTTAAATAAAATAAATCATGGTTGATTTATTTATTTAAGGAAAATATCCTAACAAACTTAAAATATCTAAAACGAACAAGAGAGAGAACATCCAACCAACTAACATCAGCCTATTGATTGAATTCTCTACATTATTAAAATTAAAAACACGCCTATATTAAAATAATAAAGCTGATATTTTCTCTACTTAGATTGGTTAAGTCAAAGGGTTGACTTTGACCCATGTAACAACTTATCTCACTCGGTCACTTACTAAATTCATCCCTAAAGTGAGACAAGCTAATACATGTTTCCAAATAAAGAAATAGTGAATTTTCGGCCCCTATAATTAATCCATGGAATTCGGGCTTAGTTGATGACGAATGCACGAGACCCATCTCATCTTGCTTGGCTCTTCAAGAACAGCTTCCAATCGAACCAAGATTGTTGTTGTGCCTTGAGCAATCTTCTTAGCTCGACTCCTTGTGATTGGTCCGTCAGAAGGCACTCGAATCAACTCATCGACGTCGGTAGGAGACATGGCTGGCTTCACTACATCATTCTCCTCCACTTGAGCTCGAATCGTCTATGATTCAACGTCGGAATTAAAATCTGGCACATAAAGTGAAAGATCAGCCACATTAAACGTCGGATGGACATTATACTCACCAGGCATGTCAACTTGATATGCATTTGGGTCGATTCTCCTGATGACTCGAAATGGTTCATCTCCACGCTGATCTAGCTTATTCTTCCTTTGATGTGGGAACCTCTCCTTCCTAAGATGCACCAAAACAAGATCACCTTCTTCAAAGATCACTTGTTTTCGCCCCTTGTCAGCATGGGCCTTGTACTTCATGGATTTCCTCTCTAAGTGCATCTTGATTCTCTCATGTAGCTTCTTTACAAACTCAGCCCTCTTGTCAGCTTCAAAGCTCTCTTTCCCTTGTATGGCTAAGGTGTCAAATCCATTGGCGTCCTTGGATTCAGCCCATAAACAACCTCAAAAGGAGTCATTTTTGTAGCTGAATGGATTGACCTGTTATAAGCAAACTCCACAAAAGGCAAAACATCTTCCCAACGTTTGAGGTTAGCTTTAAGCATAGTTCTAAGTAAAACCTCTAACGTTTTATTTGTTACTTCAGTTTGCCCATCAGTTTGTGGATGACATGAGGTAGAAAATAACAACTTAGTTCCCAACTTAGACCACAAACTTTTCCAAAAATAACTCAAAAACTTAGCATCATGATCTGAAACAATAGAACAAAGAATGCCATGCAATCTAACAACTTCTCTAAAGAATAAATCAGCAATATGCACAACATCATCAGTCGTGTGACATGGAATAAAATGAGCCATCTTGGAAAAACGGTCTACTACCACAAAAATAGAATCTCTACCTTTCCTAGTTCTAGGCAATCCAACAATGAAGTTTATAGAAATGTCCTCCCAAGGTGAACTAGGAATAGGCAAGGGCTGGTACAAGCCATGAGGGTTAAGTCTAGACTTAGCTTTAGCACACACAACTCAACTTTTGACAAATCTAAGCACATAATTACTCATTTTTGGCCAATAGTAGTGTTCTTTTAAACCTTCTAAAGTCTTTTCTAGCCCTCTATGTCCTCTTGACTCATGAACCTCTTTAGTTAGAAGCCTACGTATACTAGATGAAGGTATGCATAATTTTCCAGCTTTGAACAAATAACCATCATCAATAAAGTAGGAATCTATTTCTCCCCTAGACATGCAATTCTTGTAAATTTCAGCAAAGTGAGGATCACTAGCATATAACTCCTTAATCATTGCAAATCCAAGGATTTTCACATCACAGTGGTTCAAGAGAACGTACCTGCGAGAAAGGGCGTCAACTACCACATTCTCTTTGCCTTTCTTATGCTTTACAACATAATCCATGAATTCAACCCATCTTGCATGTCGCCTACTGAGTCTGGATTGGCCTTTCAAATACTTCAAGGCCTCATGATCAGAATGAATTACAAACTCCTTAGGCCACAAATAATGAGACCAAGTCTTCAAAACCCTAATTAAAGCATAAAATTCTTTATCATATGTAGGGTAATTCAACTCAGCCCCACTAAGCTTTTCACTGAAGTAAGCTATGGGTTTCTTGTCTTGCAAGAGGACGCCTCCTATGCCATGGCCTGATGCATCCACCTCAATCTCGAATGCTTTGGAGAAATCAGGGAGATGGAGCACCGGTGCGTTGCACAACCTGTCCTTCAATGTGTTGAAGGCGTTCTCTTGTTGCTCTCTCCATTTAAATGTTGAATCCTTCTTTGTAAGCTCATGGAGAGGGGTTGCACTTGTGCTAAAATCACGCACAAATATTCTATAGAAACCAGCCAAGTCGAGAAACGAGCGCACCATGGTTGGGGTAGTCGGCTGTGGCCACTCCTTGATTGTCTTGATTTTGTCTTCATGTACCTTCAATCCACCTTTAGACACAACAAAACCAAGAAAAACAGTAGATTCCAAGCAAAAAGAACACTTCTTTAAATTAACATAAAGCTTTTCTAATCTCAAAGTGTCCAAAACAGCCCTAAGATGCTCTACATGTTCATGAAAACTTTTGCTATAGACTAAGATATCATTAAAGTAGACTACAACAAACTTTCCTAAGTATCTTCTTAAAACATGGTTTATAAGCCTCATGAAAGTACTAGGTGCATTAGTTAATCCAAAAGGCATTACTAACCATTCATATAATCCATACTTAGTCTTAAAAGCAGTTTTCCATCCATCCCCTTCCCTCATTCTAATTTGATGGTACCCACTTCTTAAATCAATTTTTGAAAAGAAATTAGCACCATGCAATTCATCAAGCATATCATCCAATCTAGGAATGGGATGACGATACTTAACTGTTATTTGGTTGATCGCCCTGCAATCAACACACATTCTCCAAGTGCCATCCTTCTTTGGCACCAAAATCACCGGAACCGCGCATGGACTGAGGGATTCACGCACATAGCCTTTGTCCATGAGGTCTTGTACTTGTATTTGAAGCTCAGCAGTTTCCTCTGGACTTGCTCTATAAGCTACACGGTTTGGTAAAGAAGCTCCGGGCACCAAATCAATTTGATGCTCAATGCCTCTAATTGGTGGAAGGCCTTGTGGCAACTCTTCAAGCATCACATCTTCAAATTCATGTAATAAATCCTGAATACACTTTGGAAGATGTGAGATGTCTTAATTAAGAATTAGTATCTCTTTCCTCATAAGAAGTAAACAAAAAGAAGTAGGGAAAGAAACACTAGACTGTGCTACTAGAGAGCGCTTTTCTACACTGCCTTTTAAGCCAATTTTTGGCTCCTTTTGCAGGCGTTCTTCTTTCTGATTTGTAGCTCTCTGAGTCTCTGAATTGCTCCCAAAATTTGAGCCAAAACGCTCGAGTGGTTTGGGAGATAGCCCCCCGTTTTCGTCTCAAGTGCACTGCTGGAAGTATGGCTCGACACTTTTGACGAATTAGGCACTTTTTCTTGGCGTTCTTTGTACCAATCAGTAGATCCACTTGTGCTTGATGTTGCCCTAAAATTTGAGCCAGAACGCCCGGGTGGAGACTGGGAAACGCCGGTGTGGTTTGTAGATGCACTGGGCGCCGAGCGGTGCGACACCGCCTTGGCCGCAGCTTCGGCCTCTTCCTTCTCTTCCTTGCCACGCCTAAGTGCCTTAGCTTGATCTCGTCCTACCTGGTCCTGTAAAATTTGTTGGGGCGACAATGGTAGAAGAGACACTCTCCTCCCGTCATAGTTAAACAAATAGGTATTAAGCATGCCATCATAAATAACTCTCCTATCAAATAACCATGGTCTACCTAACAAGATATGAGTGCATTCCATGTTTACCACATCACACATGATATCATCAACATAATTACCAATGGAAACACGGACTAAACACTGATGAGTAACAAGATTAGAACCATCTGTATCATTAATACCATTGAGACCATAACTAGTAGCCCTAGGTTGAGTTTTTAATTGTAAGTGATCAACTACCTTAGCATTTATAATGTTATAGCATCTACCACTATCAATTATCATGCATAACACTTAATTCTTCATAGTACACCTAGTATGAAAAATATTTTCCCTTTGATCTAGCCTAGGTGTGTCTTGTAAAGTAAGAATACGCATGGTTACCAAGGTTAAAGGTTGTTCGGTGCAGTCCTGTTTCGATGGCCTCTATGTCCTCTTCTTCTTGTCCATTGCTCTCCTCCTCCACTTGATTTGGAGGTATTTCTTCATCTCACATATCCTCCATTAGTGTTAAGGAGCACTTGTTTCTGATTTGGACAATCCTTGGCATAATGACATCTTCTTGGCATTTGTAACACACTATGTCACGTGCCCTTGCTTGTGTTTGAGGTGCATTTGTGGGACATCTTTGGCCTTGAGAACCTGCTGGTTTAGGTGAGCTAAAAGCTCCCTTTTGCTGCATAGAAGGGTTAGAAGAATAAGAAGTGGAATTTGAACTAGGATTAGAATTATACCTCTTTGGTGCGTTCCAAGCTTCCTTCTTCTTCCTTTGTTGTTGCTCATAAAATAGTTGGGCTGAATGTACTAATGCATTGAGATCGATCCTTTATTTGTTGAATCTCAAGTGTGTCTTTAATGGATTGATTCAGTCCAGCCATGCATTGGGTCCTTAGAGACCTTTGGGAATGGTGAATTCCAGCCTTGAAGCTCAAATCTTCAAGCTCATTGAAGTACTCGGTTGGAGACTTGGTACCTTGTTTGCATGTGACAACTCTAAGCCTCATGTGCTCGGTGTTTTCTTCTGGCACATACTTCTTTCTCCTAACAAACTTCAGTTGGCCCCAAGTTTCAATAGGTGGCAAGGCCTTTCTAATTCTATCTTCTTTCATTCTGAACCACCAATTTCTAGCGGTCCCAACAAAGTGGATAACAACAACAACAACTTTCTCCCAATAAATCATAGCCCATGTGATCTAGAATGAAGTTTGTAGCTGGTTCCCACTCTAGATACTTCTCCGGATTGAGCTCTCCGCTGAATGGTTCTATCTTGATCTTTATATCACGCTTACCAATTTGGTTCACGTTCTGATTAGCGTTGTTGTTGTTGGCTGGCCGTTGTACTCCATAAGTCGGTGGAATATCTTCTACAACCTCAGCTTGGTTGTAAAAATCATCAAGGGGAGGATGCCATGGGCGCCTTTCTTCCCCGGGATAGCCATACGTCACATCATCAAAAGGATTGTTGTATTGTTGTTGTTGATGATGAGTGGCTTGAGGAAACTGAGCCGATTGCTGAGTATAAAGTTGTTGATGTGTAACCGGTGGTTGCCTCGCCCCGTTGCCTCTTCCTCTAACTCCGCTGCCACTAGGTGAATATTGGCCAGGTAGATCATTCTCCTCGTTGTAGCCAACAAGTACATCATGCTCTTCTTCTTCTACATGTTGCTTGCCTTTAATGCTAGCTGAGGCGTTATTCGGGTCACTAGAAAGATCAATTGCATGGGCAACTTTTTGACTTGCTTGAGATGATTCAATTAATGTTGCTAGTTGCTCCTCAATACGCTACATCCTCGGGTTTAAGGCCGCAGTTGTAACCTCTGTAGCTCGTTGCTTCCCTTCTCTAATGCTCTCACTAATGGACAACCTAATAAAGTCGATTGCCTCCTTAGTAAGATTCAGTTCAGCCGGGTTAGGCTCAGTTGGGATCACCATTGTTCCTGAAACAAGCAAGAAACGAGAGAGAGTAGTGTGTTCGAAAGCAAATCACAACAAGAAATATCACACCTTAATCAAGCCAAAACTTGTCTCAAAGCAATCTAATCAACTAATTCAGTTTTTTGGTTGAAATGAGGGAGTAAAGGTGTAAATATGGTGTAGATATGGTAAACTAATGATAATTAAAGGAAATATGCAGTTCAAGCAAATAGCGAGTATGCAATAAGACAAGCAATGTAAATTATCCCTTTATAAGCTTTTAAACACATGCAATCTCTCAATTGACTCTATGCAAGTTAATAAAGCCAAATTTAAGCATGCAAGGACAGAAATATGGTAGTCTAAAGTGACTTTTATTTCGTCACTAATTTTTCTTCAAAGTGATTTTACTTAGCTACTTTTCTAGCAAGCAATCACTAGGGGTGACAGTGGCTTGAAACTAGCTGGGATAGATCACTTCTTTTTTCTGATTTTTTTTTTACTTTATGCACAATCTACTCTTGTGCTAGAATGAAGAAACAAGCAAAGCAAACAACTAAAGCAAGGACGAAAATAAATATGGCAGATGAGACTGATTTTTTTAACTAAGTGACTTTAAACTACCAATGACACCAACTAGAAGCCAAATTAACAAAGAAGAAAAGGGCTGGTCCAAATTTAATAGGATGCAATGACAAAAATTAGCAAATATTAAACAAGCAAAATGAGTCTCTATTAATCATGCAATTTGAATGAAAAACTCATAAAAATTGTAGGAAAACAATTGCTAATCTATATTGCAACTAAACTCAACCAATTCAGCCAAAAACATGCAAAAATCCCTTAAATATCTCCTAATTGGTTAATTACTTGGGGGCAAGCAACTAAAAGGGAGATTAGGGTTTGGAGTGTCTCGGCTGGAATTAGGGTTTGGGTAGGGTATGCCGCGGCTAGGGTTAGGGTTTGGAGGGTTGCGGTTGGCGATCTAGGGTTAGGGTGGTGCTATTGGCGTGGGGTTGGTGGCGGGGTGATCGGACCGAGATGGTGGGTGGTGCGGCTGGGGAGAGCAACACCAGCTCTTAGTGGTCCGGCGGTGGTGGTTGGTGGTGGTGGCGGAATTTGGTGGTGTGGTGGAGGAAAAATTCATCCTTTGTCTCAAAGAGTATATGGTATGAAAAAGGTATGAACCTTAAGGCGAAAAACTGAATTAATCAACTAGAAAGCAAATTGAGGGAAGAAAAACTTCGAACCTACAATTGCTTAGTAATCTCGTATATGACCCTAATCTTGTATATGACCCACACGATCCCGATCTTGCCTTGTAATGCCAATTTCGAACCTACAATTGCTTTCAATGTGAGAACTTGTTGTGCAAGTAATGGAAAAACTTCGAACAATAACAAACTGAATTTCAACACACTAATTTGAATCAATGAGATAGTTCAACTTGGATGGCTCGAACGCTAATCCAAATTGATAAACTAGTTGATATAAAATCGACTAGAACTAAACTTGATTGATCAACTTAATGAATCAAACGAAATGAAACAAGAGATTGAGAGAGGGAGATCGCCGAGATGATGATGATGAAGTTCGCAGGTTGCAAGCAATTAAACACTCGTGTTTTTGAGCCCAAGGACGAGATAAACCTTTCTTAGGGTTTATCTCATCTCAAGCTAATTTTATTAAAATGAAATTGCAAATTATAAATAGTAGATACAAAGTGTCTTCCTTGGAGATCAAGGCATACATGTGGTCGGCCCTAGTAGATAGATTTAGGCCCCATGTCTTACTCCTCAAGATATAATAAAATATCTAAAGCTTAACTAACTAGATCTCCCTTAAATAAAATAAATCATGGCTAATTTATTTATTTAAGAAAAATATCCTAACAAACTTAAAATATCTAAAACAAACAAGAGAGAGAACATCCAACCAACTAACATCAGTCTATTGATTGATTTCTCTACATTATTATGATTAAAAACACGCCTATATTAAATAATAAAGCTGATATTTTCTCTACTTAGATTGGTCAAGTCAAAAGGTTGACTTTGACCCATGTAACAACTTATCTCACCCGGTCACTTACTAAATTCAGCCCTAAAGTAAGACAAACTAATACATGTTTCTAAATAAAGAAATAGTGAATTTCCGGCCCCTATAATTAATCCATGGAATCCGGGCTTAGTTGATGACAAATGCACGAGACCCATCTCATCTTGCTTGGCTCTTCAAGAACAGCTGCCAATCGAACCAAGATTGTTGTTGTGCCTTGAGCAATCTTCTTAGCTCGACTCCTTGTGATTGGTCCGTCAAAAGGCACTTGAATCAACTCATCGACGTCGGTAGGAGACATGGCTGGCTTCACTGCATCAGCATAGCACATTCAGTTGCCTAATGTTATGGTGTTCATGATGTGTTTAGTGTAGTGGATCTATCTGCTTTTATGCTTGAAGATGTTGACCTTAAGATTCTTTTAGATTCAAGGTTAAATCCTCTACCGTCGGGGGGTGATGTGCTTGAATATTTAAATCTTACTATGTCGATAATGTTCTTATCTTGCATTTAAATGTTGTTTATGTATAAAAATCTCTTTTATATCTTATTTCTTTGATACTACAGGATATTATATGTGGAATAAACAAGAATTTTGTATTATATATGCACAAAATACATTGAATGTGTTTTATAAGTTATCAACATAAATCTTAATCACCAGTATCCAATGGGTGACCAAATTGATGACGGACGATATAGTCAAAAAAAACTTATAGACAAGTGATGAAAGTAGTACACCTACCCACCACTTGACCCATTGTAATATTTTGTGCTAAAAAATGTCATTGAAATTTCAAAGTATCTTAATAGGATTTGCCCATTAACCGTAGTAATCTTTAAGAAAGTTATATAATCTGGGGTCTGTTGGCGGTGGTGGAATCTTTCGTGATCACATGGGTCAGTTTATTCAAGCTTATTCTTTCAAGTTTGGGTTTGCTGATGCGTTAAGAGCTGAGCTAAGTGCAATTAAGCAAGGCTTGCTGATTACTAAACGGATGGCCTTCCCTAGAGTGTTGTTCAGTCGGATTCTGACCGGGCAATTACTCTTCTTTCACAAGCAGTGCCTCGGCCACATAAAGATTACTATTTGGTTGTTGAATGTCACAAGCTTATTCATGACAATCTTTGGAGCATCAAGCTCCGCCACGTCTCTCGAAATGCAAACAAAGTAGCCGATGCTCTTGCAAACTTTTCTATAGGATTAGATGTTCCTTTAGTTGAATTATTTTATGTTCATGACAACTTTGATGATGTTTTGGCTTTTGATGTACACCTCTCTACGGGGAACTCCTCTTTTAATTAATCAATAAAAACACCAGCAGGAGCTCAGCTCCGTTCCTAGACCAAAAAAAAAAAAAGAAATTTATATAATCCATATCTGTTTTGGTTCAATTCCGGTTTGCTCAATTTCGGTCCGGGTCGTTTCGTTTTTACATTTTTAGGCCTCGTTTGGTTGCAATTCATGGAAACGTAAACAGAATGAAAATGAATGTAGTCCATTTTAGTGTCATGATACATTGCCAAAAAAATCAAGGGGGCTTGCTCACCTCAATCATTCCTCCACCAAGGGGCTTGCTCCATCTCAATCATTCCTCCACCAAGGGGGTAGGTAACAAAATGGTGAAATCACTTCCTTCTATCTGACTTTTACAATTGAAAAATTCTTGGATGATTTTTTTATATAAATGTATTATGACACTAAAAATAGTCTATATTCATTTCGTTTCCGTTTACGTCTACGTTTTCATATGTCACGACAAACCAAACGGGGCCTAACCGGCATACGAAAGGCCTCCGGTTCATGAACTATACCCATCATCCGGTCTGTACCGCAATAGATACGATTCTACGAATTCCAGAAAATTTATACCCACCAAAGAAGCCACACAAATTTTCAAGCTCAAAATATTCCCAATTGCGACACAAAATTCCATTCTCTCGTCTCTCCATCATCTTCTCTTCTCATCTCAACCTCTGCTTCATCTCCATCTAGATCTGCTGCACTCGCAATCCTCTCGTCTCCGCTTCCAAGTTGTGCAAAAATGGTGACTTTTCCGTTTCACTAACCTTTGGTTTCTGCTGCTAGGGTTTTAATTTCACTATGCTGATCTTCGGCCTTTGTGTGGTATCGTTTACTTGATCTGTTGCCGATTGCGTGAATCTTTGAACGAGAGAACTGTTTGCAGTTGTCTTAAACTTTTGATTGCCTGTTTGCTCTTCCCGGAGGGGCTCTCCTTGAGTTTCCTCCCTGTGAAAATCTGCTTGCTATGCGGTGCTTTATTGTTTTGGCGTTGGTGTCTGCTGAATCCGACTTTGTTGAAATTCGAAATCAGTTGAGGATTTAATTGGATCTGTTTTGTTCCCTGAAGTATTATTCGAGGCTGGTGATGGCAAATCTTTTTTATGTTATCGTTTGACTGCTTCAAGGTTGGGATTCCTTTGCATCGCCTCATCGATCATAAAATCCTGATGCTTATAGTTTACTCTTTGGAGGCTGCAGCTTTGTTTTGTTCAAATTGAAGTTTTCTTCGGTTGTTCGTCTTTAGCCTTTTTGCCGTTATATAGTCAGTTGTGCATCATATAGAGTTGCTTTGGATGAATCATTTAGTAGCTTAGGGCTGCAAACTATTCTTAAGGGTTTTTCCAGTCTTAGGAGTTCGAGTTCACTCAACTTATATAGACGATAGTGTAATCAATTATGCCAAATTTGTTTCTTTTCTAGATTAAGCTGAAGGAGATTACATTATATGTGCCCTTTTTTTTTCCCAAAATCTTATTGCATGTATCATGCAACTAATCAATTTCATCTTTTTCAGTGTTGCTACATATTTCTTGCTGGTTGTTGATGTTCTGTAATTCTTGAAATACATTAAATTTTCGTCCTCTGCTGCTGGTCATGGGTACTCAGTCTAACACATTATGGAGTTTAAATTACAGTTTTAATCCGTTTCCTTTCAAATTCTTTCCTTTTCATATATATAATGTTTATAAATGAGGTTTCATACATGTTTGTGTTTGTGAGAGACTATAGATGCTTATTTGCTGCTGTGATGAGGTAGGCAGATCACCCTTTCTTGCTCAACAGTACTACATTACTAGTTCTTCTATATGGTTATTATTTAAATATTTTTGATACAGAAATGCATCTATAACTCAATTACTCTGGTTCTTCTTTGAGGTTGTGCTTTACTAGTGTACTCTGTACTCAGAGAGGCCCATGGTTATGCCGAGTCTTGTGACTAAAAGCCTCTCTATCAATATCTCCCGAGTGCCCTTTCTTATTTGTAAGTGTTCCATACAGGCCAATGCTGCATCCGGGATGGCCGTGCATGATGATTGCAAACTCAGGTTCATGGAATTGAAGGCAAAACGAACTTACCGTTTTATTGTTTACAAGATAGAGGAGAAGCTAAAGCAGGCAGTTGTTGAGAAGTTGGGTGAGCCAACCCAAACTTATGAAGACTTCGCTGCAAGCCTTCCTGCTGATGAATGTCGTTATGCTGTGTATGATTTTGATTTTGTTACTGAAGAGAACTGCCAGAAAAGCAAGATTTTCTTCATCGCATGGTATGTTTGTACTACACGATCAATAAACTTCTATCTTGCTCAAATGGTACAACCTATTGTCTGATCCATTGTTGTTGAGGTTGTGTTTCTGTAGGTCTCCTGATACAGCAAGGGTTAGAAGCAAGATGATCTATGCTAGCTCCAAGGACCGGTTCAAGAGGGAGCTTGATGGAATTCAGGTTGAGTTGCAAGCAACCGATCCAACGGAAATGGGGCTTGATGTGATCAAGAGCCGAGCCAACTAAGCATTGGCATCTTATCATTTTGACCAGGTTCCTTGAGCCTTTTGCTATTATTGGGTGCAATATTTATAGTTTGCAAAGATGGTTCAACTTGGATACATATAATATTCTTGTCCAAGAAAACTGATATGCCATCTATTTTATATTGGTACTTGAAGCGGTCGTTTCTTGTAGTTCATTATCTACAAGCTAATGTGTAACAAACTGAAGGAGTATGGTAGACTCTCTTCGCTACTACTTTTATTGGTTCCTCTTCTGGCCAAATTCTAAAATACCTAATTGCTTCCTATTGCTCATTTGCTATGTTCTGAAAGGATTATTAGGGAGGGTTATTAGTTACTGCATCTAGATGTGATTGTTTCTTGATCACTTTCTAGATGTTTATAGATGATCTTGATTTTGTTTGGAAAGTTAGAGCGTATTTTTACTTTTAAAATTGAGTTCAAGTTTGGCATGTGGAAGTTCTAACAGTGGATGACTTTCCTTAGTCCCATGAAATTGAAAGCCCACTATTGTCGATATATTGAAAACTAGTGTAGGTCCATCGCCCGAGCAAGAGGCACCTTAGTGGCAGTTTAAACTGGCCTGCATTGCACCGTTTTGCAATTATTTGGGTCTCAATCCAAGTGGATATATAGGTACCTTTTTATGTTTTTTCGGAATAAGTGGATATAGGTACCTTTTTTGTTTTTAGAAATCAAGTGGATATAGGTACTTCAACCTTATGATGTGAGCTTTTTTGTTTCTGCGATTTCCATGTTAGGGGGGGGTAGCTTTTGGTTGTAAATTTTGTTTTTTAAAAAGAATGAAAATAATGTGTCGGATAGGCTGAGTTTTAACTGATTTTATATTTTTTTCTCTTCTTTATGCTGAGTTTATATAATTTAATCAGGATTCACGTGAGAATTTCTTAGGACGTGGTAGGGGCCGGTCCGGTCTTTGACCGATTCACGTGAGAAATAGTGTTTAATAAAGGGTTTATTTGTGGTTTTATCACATCAATTCTATCATTGTATCAGACATCATCATCATCATCATTGACCCAGTGCCACTACAGCGGAATCTGGGGGGTCAAGATAAGGGTACCCCTGCCCAAGGGAAAGGGGTACGCCCGGATAGACCCAAGAAAAACTGAAATTCAGCTATGTGACAATAATAACTGAATTTAGTTAGAACACACCAAATTGATATAGGGACTAAAAAAAATAGTTTCATTGTATCAGACCTTTCATTAAAAAAAAAATAGTTTCATCTAACCTTTCATAAAAAACAGACCATCATTTTTTTCTTCGGCTTCAACCTCTCCAACCTTGGCTCCATCCAAAACAAATTTGGCTTCGAGTTAACTCAATCTAGCCCAACCATGGCTTCCACCAACCCAAATTTGACGTACAACCCTAACACGCATGTGGTCGATTCACGAATTTGAGATTGGCTCCAGCTGACCCCAAGAACATTCAGAGTATTCTCAGCCATTGACCACTTGTTGGTCATGGGAAGAGAGAGAATAAACAATTATTAAATGAAGAGAAAAGGTGGAAAAAATTTCATGACCTGGTCATGGTGATGACCAGAAAAAATTTTGGTCATACGCTTACAACCTTACACGTGTACAGATGGTGAAAAGCTTCCACCACTTTTGAGAATAAGGAGAGAGAAAATATATATTTTATTTTGATGACCAAAAAAATTTGGTCCACCACTGCACATGCTATCAGGGCACCAGTTCGGACTATTGCAAAATGGCTCTGGCTGACCTTATCCTTTTGCTATGTAGTACCTCTATAAACATTTTTTCATACATAAATTTATTTGTGTGACCTATCACACAATTTCTATCACTTCATAGATAAGTTGAATAATAAAATGTAAACATCTCTCTCACTCTATTTTCTTTCAATTGCTTATATGTACGTCTTTGGTGGCGAGTTGTTTGATCCCTCTTGAAAGGCCAAAATACAAGATCTACAAACACAACAAATGAGAAACTTGTGAAAATACTAAATTATTAATGAATCATTGTTGATTTGTTCAATGCAATATGTCCGAATGATGTTTCACGCAAACTAGTCATATTAGTAGAAGAGTGGAGAGAATATGCTTTTGATATATTCAGCTCAAACATTACAATGGCTCAATATTTCAATATATAGAGAAGATGTGACCTAGGATGATGAGCTAGATAATTCTAGAATACAATTAATACAAATGTAAGACATCTGTAGGTTTTTGGATAAGATATTTTGAGTGAGGATCAGATGGGCCTGAGTCATGGCCTTTGTCATGGACTGTTGTTAGTGGGCTTACTATTTCCCCGCGATCCAAATGCTCGGAGGCCGAGTTTGGATCGAAGCAAACTGAAGCGAGCCGTTGGCAAAGGCTTGGTGAGGAGATCGACAATCTAATCCTTGGAGTTGATGAAGGAGACATGCAAAGTCTTGTTTTGGACGCGCTCTCGAACGAAGTGATAGTCGAGAGGGATGTGTTTGATGCGGTGATGGAGTACCGGGTTGGATGCAATGTAGGTAGCGCCAAGCTTATTTCACCACAAGACCAGTAGGTGGGAGAGACGGATTCCAAGTTCAGAGAAGAGCGACTGGATCCATAGTGTCTCACAAGTGGCTTGGGCAAGCGCGCGAAATTCGGGTTCCGTCGTTGACCTAGCAACGGTGTCTTGCATTTTAAAGCTCCAAGAGACTAAGTTTCGACCATAGTAGATATAGTAGGCTCCCATGGAGCACCTGTCGGACGAGTCCCCGACCCAATCTGCATCCGAAAAGGCAGATATGAGGTTGCAAGCAATAACAGCAATGTGAAATTTGAACTCAGTATTGGCGTTGAAATAACGGAGGATGCGTTTGAGAAATTGCCAATGGAGTTGAAAAGGGATTGCATATACTAACATACCTTGTTCACAACAAATGAGATATCTGGTCTGGTGAAGGCGAGGTATTGAAGGTTACCAACAACACTTTGATAGAAAGTGGCATTTGGGAAAGGGGAGGAGTTATCATCGGTGGGGGTAAAGCTGGTGGGCAGTGGTGTAGTTACGGGTTTGGAATGTTGCATATTCATTTCCTATATCAACTCTTGAATGTCCTGAGTTTGAGACAATAGAAACCCACTGGCGTCGCGCTCCACCTTGATCCCCAAGAAGTAGTGTATGTCACTAAGGTCCTTCACGGGAAACTTCTGTTGCATATTAATTTTCTACAATAGCTCTTAAATGTATTGAGTTTGAGACAATAGAAAGCCATTGGTGACACGCTCCACCTTGATGCCCAAGAAGTAGTGTATGTCATTAAGGTCCTTCACAGTAAACTTTTGTTTCAGAGAAGAAATAAAACACTTGGACAAAACAGAATCAAATTCAACAATTAATAACTCATCCAGATAAACAAGTACAAAAACATATTTAGTCCCTTGGCGATATATAAAGAGGGAGGTGTCGGATTTTGAAGGAGAGACCCATAATTTGATGAGAATTACTTAGTTTCAAATATCAGGCACGCGGGGCTTGTTTAAGCCCGTAGAGGGATTTGTGAAGCTTACAAATATGATTTGGGTATTGAATCTGAATGAACCCCATGGGCTATTGGATGAAGACTTCTTCAGCAAGGTCTTCGTGTAAAAAGGCGTTTTGAATGTCTAGTTGCTTGATGAACCAATTTTGGAATGATGCCAAGGAAAGGAGGAAGCGAATTGTTAAGTGTTTAGCCACGGGACTGAAATTTTCTTGGAAGTCTATTCCTTCTAATTAATGAAAGCTCTTGGCAACCAAGCGGGCTTTTCAACGTTCAATTTGGCCATTGGAATGATGTTTGGTTTTGAATGGCCATTTGACGCCTAGGATATTGGCGGAATCATGGGGTGAGACAAGGGTTCGAGTTTTGGTGTGGAGTAAGGCATTGAATTCAGATTTCATAGCATCACACCATTCGGGAAATTTGGATGCCTCGCCGTAACATGATGGCTCATCCGGAACGGTGGTGGAAAGAGAGTAGTTGGGAGAGGGCTTGGATGGCCAAGGGGTTGTACCATCAGTCCATTGAATATGGCGAGATATTTGATTTTGGGAGGGTATGATCATGGGGTGAGAGGGGGGAGAGTGGCGAGAAATCAGAGTGGATTGGTGGTGGAGGCAGTGTATTATTTTCAAGAGGCAAGGGAGTGGCAGAAGAGACCATTGGACTCATCGAAGATAGGTTGTCTCGTGTTAGGTTGTCCGATTGATTTGGGCTAGGAATAGAGTCCGAGGAGCATGGTAGATTAAAAGAAGGAGATGGAGGTGGGCCTGAGTCAAGCACAAGGTCAATTGGGCCGAAAAAAATGGGTTGGTAAAAGAGGAAAGGCGTCATTGGGTGTAGAGAATTAGGCCAAATCCATTTATTTGGAGAAGGGGAAAGTTGATTTTTTGTAAAAGAACATCACGTGATATATAAGTGCAGCGGTTGCCCTAATCAAAGCAAATGTAGCCTTTATGGCTTGAGCTATACCCGAGGAAACCGATTGGGGTGGACCGGAAAGAGAGTTTATGTTGATTGTAAGGGCAGAGATTAGGGAAGCTAAGGCACCCGAAGACCCGTAGGAATTTTTAGTCCGGTTGAGTGTTAAAGAGAAAAGTGAAGGGAGTTTTGTTTTAAAGAATTGGAGTGGGAAGGTGTTGATAGGGATTTACTTAATAACAAATAAAATTTGTAGTCAAGACCCCGCTGAGTATAGCGAAGTTAGGATCGTCCACGGGAAGCAAGGCTGTCTATTTACCGAACTAAGGAAGTAATAAAAACATGCAAAAATAAAGCAAACAACTACGACAAACCTCGTTAACGACCTTGTCAGGGTTGGTAAAGATGCTGGATTTCTACAGAAACAGAACAATTATAACGATGCAAGTGCAGGCTCGGTACCGATCCTAGTGCCTCGGTAACGAGTGAATTCGAATACTAAACTTAAGAAATTCAAGAGATAAAAAGCTCTAGGACAAGGGTTACCACAACATAGCTATGCATATAAATTCATGTGAAGATAAAGATCATGCCTTTGAAGATAAATCTATCAACTTTCGTCGACTAAACAAGCGAATCAATCAACTTTCATAAATCAACTCACTTTATTACTTGTTTTGACTCCAAAGCTCAAAACTTTCGTTATCGAACAATATCAACATTCAAGTTCAAGACTTTCTCTTTCGATCAAGAAATAACTCAAATTACTTCGACTCTCGTCTAAGTATAAGCACAAATAAGCAATTCAAAGGATAGAAGGAAATCAAAACATCAACTGATTCATTCAACCATGCACAACTATGTCGGGTTTCAACCCCGACCCTAGATAAGAAAACTACTCACACATGATTGAATCAAAACAAACAACTTTATTGAAAGAAAACATTGAAAAGCAAAACTTACTTGAAATTGAAAGAAATATCGTCTTACAAATTCTCGTGGGATTCGAAAACAAAGAACGAAGAACAACACTAAGAAACCGATCACCGAACTCGAACCGCTTCCTCTCTCTCGATCGAAAATCCATCCGAATTCTCTCTCTCGACTTCTCTAAAATCTAACTCGAAAAATCCCCCTTTGTCTAGGCTAGAACAAGGGTATATATACTAAAGGAAGCTATCTAATAAAAGACCTAAAAGATAAAAACATACCAAACTAAAAAGATTACAAGATAAAAGATATAAATCCCAAAAGTCGGCGCCATCTACCGAAACAGGTCACCTCGTTAACGACCTGCACAGGGTCGGTAAACACTTGTTGAATCCTTTAGCAAAATCTCTGATGCACAGCTCGATATCGACCCTTACAGGTCGTTAACGAGCTCTTTTGTTTTGATTCTTTTGAACTCTCTCCATGGCTTTACTTGCACTTTAACTTGATCTTCAATATGAACTCTTCCTTCTCCTCTTCTATGCATTCCGCCCTCCACCACTTGACTTCAGTTTAGTTTAGAAAATGCTCAATTCTGCTTTAAAAACCTACAAAAACACACAAAACGGAGTAGCTCTCATACTTTTCACAAAATATGCAAACTTTATCCAAAAACACACAAAACTAACTCTAAAACTTACTAAAACTAAACCAAACAACCTAAGAAAGACACCTAAAACTAGACTAAAAACATGAACATCAAAATACCCCATACTTAGACTTTTTTGGTCGAAACCCCATACTTAGACTTGCTTGTCCTCAAGCAATCACTAAACAATAACCAAAACCAAACATCATTCTCATCAAGCAATAGCCTTTATCTCAAAAGCAACATCAAAAACATAGCAAAAATAGCAAATGACTATTAACGTCATCACACATATATAAACACTAATAGACATAAGCAGCAACATTCCAACCTCACTAGGGATATATGTGTTTCACTCAACTCTCAAGTGTTTGGCTTATAAATTCAATCTCTCAACTCAATCTTATATGCAAAAACTCATAGAAATTGGAACTTATATCACCAAACTCTCCCCCTAAGATTTGTCAAAACAAGCAAAAATCATCAAGGGAACTTAGGCTCAATGAAAAACTTCATAGAAGCTTCCATTCGGCCGGGTTGTAATGGGGCTTGGTAATAACAATAAGGCGTGGAAATATTTTGGTCATGTGGTGCTAATAATATCCGGGAATCAAAGACTCCTAAAAACGCACACAACACCAAAACTTTCAAAAAACAACATACCAAACTCACTCTCAATAAGTACTTTCTTTTCACTCACCATTTAATCCTAGAAAGCCTCATATAACATAAAGAATCTCTGGTTTTAACTTTAAACACACTGCACATCTTCCTTTTTCTTTTCTTTTTTCTTTTCTACATTTCAGCATATGTCTCATTTTCTGCTCTCGACTTGCCTCGTTAACGACCTACGAGGGTCGATAACGAGCTACATTTCTCCTCAATTTTTCTTCCGATACCGAGCTTACTTAAGTCGGTATTGATCTAAACATCTTCTTTTTCCTCCTCTTTAGTGCATCTTTTCTACCAAGAGATCTTTTTACAAAAGAAAACAAGAGACTTTCAATCTACCTTTCCCACTTTCCTTATTCCGAACCAAAACATATCATTTTTCACTCTACAAAACATACCTCTCCAACTAAGTCCTAATCCCCGGATAGGGTCATGCTTATCTCGGCTAGGAAATAATTTTGTGGAGATGAAAATAAAAGCTAAAGCTTAAATTGGTTGTCAAAATAGGGATCATGTATAGGTGGATAAGGATAAATAAGGCTCATAAAAATAAGTTCTCTATCATATGACTTTCACAAGTAATGAACTAAAAAATCTTATATAGGTCTCAAGAAATAGATAATCATCACAATTCCAAAAGATAATATGCATAAAGAAGGTAAATCACACAAGAAAAGAAGAGGGATTTTTAATGTTCTCCCTATAAGGCCAAAAACAACTCACAAGGAAGCAATTTTTGTTGGATTGCACTACTCATGCTAAAAGCTATACATGCTCAATTTCATCAAATGCTATTCCTCTATAAAACAATTTCATACTAAGAATCAGGCTATACCATCAAAAACGTGCTGAAAGGAAATTACATGATCATGCAAGCAATTAACTATCATTGAACCAAAAGACAGGGTGCTTATCCATTCTAAAAACCCTTTTTTTTTAAATTTTTTATTATTCAATTTTTTGTGATTTTTTATTTTTTTAAACAAAGACAACAAAAACAAGAAACAAAACAAAGCAAAGAAAACAAGTAAACAAACAAGTAACTAAACAAAGCAAGTTTTCTTTCCTCCCCTACCCCATAGTTAAAATTAAAGTGTTCCCACTGTAATAAAGCAATTTTGAATAAAAGAATAAGGAAAAAGAAAGAAACTCACAAGATATCTTTGAAGCAAAAAAAACATCCTTGAAACTGAATCATCGTCGTGATGATGGTGGAAACTGGCGCTCAAAGTTGCCCATAAACTCATACATGGTCCTCCAACGCTCCTCATCAACCGTCACCCTTTGCTCCATCGTCCTCCAACGAGCATCTGCCTGCTGATGCCTCGCATCATCTAAAGCCATGCGAGCTGAATAGACACCCTCCCAACGCTCCATCCTCTGAGTGAGCTGTGTCTGTTGCAAGTTCAGCTGTTGCATCTGGAAAGACAAATCATCGGCCCATGGAGGTGGAACACTTGATCCAGAATAGGTGGGCTGAGGAGGTGGTTGATATTGATCTTGGTGCTGGAAGTGGTCTTGATAGATCACCGGGTTATAGGGCATCATTGCATACGACTGAGGCTCGGTAGACGGAGGCGGTGGCTCGTTACCGAAGCTGAATGCCTCATTACTGGCCTCAAAATAATCGTTAACGAGCCCAGATGGGTCGTTACTGAGGTTGTCTTCGTCGCCAAGTACCTCGGTACCGAGGTCATCATCCTCGATATCGAGCTCCTCCGTGGCTGCCTCATCTTCATCCATAGCAGCCTCTTCTCTTTCGAACCTTATTTCACACTCCCGTAATGACGGTTCATCTTGTGGCTTCTTCTCCAACGAGAATGCATGACCCGTCCAAGCCGCATACCAATTTGGCCAATAAAGCAACTCAAATTTGGCCCGATCAAGCAGCACATCTTGGCCAAGTACCTTGGTGGCTGAATCGGCTAAAATCGTTGTTGCCAAGATCAAAGATAAATAACCCTAAACTAACAACTAGTATAGTGTGCAAGTAAGGGGTCGAACCCAAGAGAATCGGGATTCTGATCAATCAGCAGAGAGTAAAGACAGGGGTTTTGGAGTTTAGGCAAGCAAACAAATAAGCAAATATTATTGAGATTAAATCAAGTGAAGGAAAGCAGAGTTCATTCAATCATTTCCACCTTTTTAATCATTCGATCATTGATTCATCCACTTTTCTATTAATTCCCTAGTTAATTCCAATCCTTATAAAAGATATCCGCTTGTCCACGGTCCAAGCGAAACGATGATATGAACAAGAACGCTTAATTCAAATCATACAAAATATTAAGGATAGAAGGATATTAATTCATGAAATCAATCTACGAGTCTCATGCATAAAATAACAATCAAACACTCTTTCTCAATTCTAGTCCACGGTCCTAGAAAAGAGTTGTTTCAAGGATAAATAAGATTGCACAGACAACAATCAAACTAATCCAAACAATAGAATATCAATCAAATTCAACAAGTTGCGCACCAAGAGAAATCAATTGATAATCATGAAATTAAGCACAAGAGTTTTGATATTAACCAAGGGATAGAAAAGTTACCAGAATCTCACGAAATACATAAAAAGGCTTCCTTGATTAAACAAACTCTAAAGGTAAATTAGTTCTCCATAATATTGAAATAAAAACCTAAAAGTAAAGGTATGCTAGAAAATTGTGTCTCTCTAAAGTGAAAGTCGAAACAAAGCTTAAATAGTAGAAAATAAGTCCGAAACCCTAAGATATAATAATACTAAAAGATAGAAAATAACGAAACAGAGGCGGCGTTGAAAAATCCTCGATCCGCAAGCGCGGAAATAATCCGCGGGCGCGGATCTGCTCGTCACCTCGGCCGCGGAATCCCTTCGATCTACGATTGCGGAATATTTCCGCGGGCGCGGATACTCCTCTATCCGCGAGCGCGGAATATTTCCGCGGGCGCGGATCCTGAGTTTCAGCATTCTGGTCTCAACTTCGGAGGTGGTTTTGACCCACTTAGAATTGGAATTTGAACTCGCTGTAATAAGATGAATTGTAGCTCTTCGAGTTAGCTTTCCAATGATACCAAATTCAGCTTCATCCGATCACCGTAGCTCTCGAAATAAGCATTACAAGAAAGTGGTGTCGAAACAACTCCAAATCAACACTTGTCTTCAAAACTCTTACAATTCTTCAAATCGTGTCTTCGGTCTTCATATGACAATTATGCTCAAAACTAACCTAAACACACTCAAATCATACCTAAAATGCAAGAGTTAACCTATACTAAAATATATCATATCAAATTCCCCCATACTTAAACCTTGCTCGTCCTCGAGTAAGCTCAAAATAAATCTAACAATAAATCCTATCAAGGTTTACAGCATAGTACAAGGGAAGACAAAAATCACTCACCTCACCAACCCGAACCCAAAATAGAGAAATAATGAGCAAAGACATGAAAGCTCAAGCACACACCTCACATAAGTACATAATCAATAAGCTCTCAATCTCTAAAAAGTGTAGAGCAACCTAGGATCTACCCATCATCTAAAATGTAATCCACAGACCCCAAAGTAGAATATGAATCCTAAACACTCTGATTTTACCACTCATTCTACTTAGGCGCCCTTTCGGTTTTTCACCTAATCACTCTTTTCATTTTTCTTAGGTGTGCTCACAAATACTCACATCTCTCATAAACCTCATATTACCCCAGCCTAATGCTGGTCCAGGTTACCTGCTTATTACCTGAGCCGCCCTTTCGGGTTTTCAACTCATCCCAGGATTTTCTATGCCTTTTTCTCAATTTTTATGGCTTTTTCATTTTTTATTTTTCATTTTTTTTAAAATTTCTCTATACAAAACATGGAACAAAGATCCCATAAAAATAACGAAAAATAACCTGAAAAGCAACTAACTAAGATAGGCATAGCGAGTACTTCCTCCCCCATACTTAAATCCTTCATTGTCCTCAATGAAGTAAAGAGAAAGGAATTAAGCATAGAAGAGGAAAATCAGAAGACTCACATACGAAAGAAGAGATGGAAGAACTCGTCAAAGGCTTGGATGAATAGCTCGGAAATCTCCAGATGATCCGTCGTCAGGAAAAACCGCGGGCGCGGTGGCCAGGCCGCGGGCGCTGATGGTGCTCCGATCGTGAAAAAAATGGTTAGAGAACATGATCAACAAAACTGAACACGAACTCACAAACGAACTCTGAATCTCGCCTGAAGCATTAATGTAGTACGAGCCTTGAAAATGAAGATTCCCCCATACTTGGGAATGACCATGGAACTAGACATGGAAAGAATTAGAAAAGTGGATTGGTGGGTGATGATAGAATATGGAAGAACACTCCTTTTTTTTCTCTTCTTTTTTTTTCCTAACTTATCTCGGGGGTTTCACTCGAAAACCTTTTATTTCAAGGGTTTCACCTGAAAGCCTTTTATTTCGGGGATTTCACCCGAAAACCTTTTATTTCAGGGGTTTCACCTGAAAACCTTTTATTTATTTTTTTAATTATTTTTTTTAATTTTTCTGAATAAAAAGAAAATTAATTCTGTCAGGCCGATCCGCGGGCGCGGAAAAATTCTGAGGGCGCGGAAAAAATCCGGGGGCGCGGATGGAGCCGCGGGCTCGGACTCGCCTCGGACTGGCTTCTTTTGATGGGAAAAATTGTACCTGCAAGTTAGCCCGACAAAACCAAAACAAAAACTAAAATAAACTAAAAAAATAAAAATAAAAGAAAAAGAAAAAACTTACCTCGGGTTGCCTCCCGAGCAGCGCCTTTGTTTAACGTCGTTTGGCCGACGTCAACCTATTACCTCAAAACTCGGACATCGTCAAAGCCCTGAGAAGTCTATCAAAATCCTGCGAACAACTTTCATGCAGGCAAATATAACACAATAATACTTTGAAACTAAATAATATAGCATTCAGACACCGTTTCAGTATATCAAACCCACTAGAGAAATCAGGATTAGTCGGTTTAGGATAGAACCAGTTGAAAGGACGAAGTAGTTTTTCAAAATATAAATCAAGAGTAATGATTTTCATGTTAGCACTACCACCCTTAAAATTTGAGAAATCACTAGGTAAACTATCATGCTCAAGACCTTTTGCAGAAATATCAGGCAAACAGATATCAAGAGAAAGTAAGGGAGAAGAGGGAAAGATACATGGATCATGATCGATCACAACAAAGGACTCCACGGCAGGAGACATAGACATCTCCTCAGGTGGAATGAAAATCTCCATATCATCATCTAGCTCCTTCTTCGAATCATCTTGCTCATCGTCATCACTCCAGGAGCTATCAAACTTAAGGAAATATTCCTCCTCCGTCATTACATTACTATGATCATCCATCTCTTCATCCAATGAAGGGTCTCTGAGTGCCTCTGGAGAGGATGGAACTGGCTCTTCAGGGAGATCTGTTGGTTCTTCAAGAATTTCCGTCTTGATGGCCAACACCTCCTCTAATTTTCTGTGTTCTGCAATTTGGTTCTCTAATTTCTGCATCTCGATCTCTTTGGCTCGGATATAACAAAAGAAATTCCATCGGTCAATGGGTTTCCAAACGACGTATTTTGCATCGCTCTCGCGGTACATCCTTAGTTGGTTCTCAAGAGTCATCCCCATAAAGATGTGATAGCAAGCATCATCAAGCCCTATGTGTAACCCCCAAACAGAGAGATCATGCAAGATTTCCTGGCACCTAGTGAAGTACTCATGAAAGGGTTCATCCTGCAACTGAACAAGACTAAACGCAGACATTAGTATATACAAGTGTAGACCGTAAGATAGGTCTACACATATTCGGGGATTCTGGACAAACCGATCTGCGGCCGCGGAAAAATTCCGAGGGCGCGGATCTGCCGAGAGCGCGGAAAAATTCCGAGGTCGCGGATCTGCCGCGGGCACGGAAAAATTCCAAGGGCGCGGATCTACCGCGGGCGCGGAAAAATTCCGAGGGCGCGGTTTCGTCAGAAACACCGATTAAACAGAAAATTAAACACCGATTCCCTGGCAACGGCGCCAAAATTTGACTCAGCTAAAATCGTTGTTGCCAAGATCAAAGATAAATAACCCTAAATTACTAACTAGTATAGCAAGCAAGCAAGGGGTCGAACCCAAGAGAATCGGGATTCTGATCAATCAGCAGAGAGTAAAGACAAGGGTTTTGGAGTTCAGGCAAGCAAACAAATAAGCAAATATTGTTGAGATTAAGTCAAGTGAAGGAAAGCAGAGTTCATTCAATCAATTCCACCTTTTTAATCATTCGATCATTGATTCATCCACTTTTCTATTAATTCCCTAGTTAATTCCAATCCTTATAAAAGATTTCCGCTTGTCCACGGTCCAAGCGAAACAATGATATGAACAAGAACGCTTAATTCAAATCATACAAAATATTAAGGATAGAAGGATATTAATTCATGCAATCAAGCTACGAGTCTCATGAATAAAATAACAATCAAATACTCTTTCTCAATTCTAGTCCACGGTCCTAGAAAAGAGTTGTTTCAAGGATAAATAAGATTGCACAGACAACAATCAAACTAATCCAAACAGTAGAATATCAATCAAATTCAACAAGTTGCGCACCAAGAGAAATCAATTGATAATCATGAAATTAAGCACAAGAGTTTTGATATTAACCAAGGGATAGAAAAGTTACCAGAATCTCACGAAATACATAAAAAGACTTCCTTGATTAAAAAAACTCCAAAGGGAAATTAGTTCTCCATAATACTGAAATAAAAACCTAAAAGTAAAAGTATGCTAGAATTGTGTCTCTAGATTGTGTGAACCTAAACTGAAAACGAAACTAAGCTTAAATAGTAGAAAAATATACGAGACCCTAAGATAGAAAAATACTAAAAAGATAGAATAAAAGAAACGAAGGCGGCGCTGAAAAGCCAAAATCCGCGAGCGCGGAAATAATCCGCGGGCGCGGATCAATCCTCTACCCTCGGTCGCGGATGCTCAACGATCCGCGAGCACGGAAATTTTCCGCGGGCGCGGATCTTCTGACAGCTTAGTGGTGTCAACTTCAGAGGTGGTTTTGACCCACTTAGAGTTGGAATTTGAACTCGCTGTAAAAAGATGAATTGTAGCTCTTCGAGTTAGCTTTCCAATGATACCAAATTCAGCTTCATCCAATCACCGTAGCTTCCGGAATAAGCGTTACAAGAAAGTGGTGTCGAAACAACTCCAAATCAACACTTGTCTTCAAAACTCTTGCAATTCTTCAAATCGTGTCTTCGGTCTTCATATGACAATTATGCTCAAAACTAACCTAAACACACTCAAATTATACCTAAAATGCAAGAGTTAACCTATACTAAAATATATCGTATCAGTGGCTATCCCTCTTTCGGTCCTCACAAAGATGTTGGAAGAGTACCAATACTTGGAGTCTAGCTTCTGGGGACGGTGTGGAGTATAACGCTCAAGATTGACACCGAGATTCTCCGCCAGAAGACTCACCAGATTCCCGCACCATACTTCTTTTGATTTGATCCTATACTTCTCAACATATATCAACCATTCATACCCCAAGTTCAAGGGGGCCGGGTCATCAAAAAGAATGGTACGGAGGCATGCAACTTCCAACCGTGTTGGCCTTGAAAGCTCTTTCTTGGGCCAAAAAGTGACGCCCAAGACTCGGAGAATGATCCAGAAGATGGGGTTAATGATGCTTGCCCCTGGAAGTGCTGGTCCATAAGGTTCGACTTCCCCTGAAATGTAACTCCAAGTGTCGGTAACCTTGAAGTCATCGATCTTGTAATCCCGAGAGTGATGAGGAAGCTCGAGGAGTGCATTGAATTGAGCCATTGTGCATTCACGATCAACATTGCCCAACCGGAACTTGATTCTTCCAACCGAGGTCTTGGTCTTGAAGCTTGTTTGGAGAGTGGCTAAGAACTCGGAGGTAAGAGCTGGGTAGTGCGGTGTTTCCTCCTTCTTCAATAATTGCGGTATACCAAGAATGGCAAAAGCGTGTTTGACGTCATCATAAATCCCCAAAGTCCTTGCACTTGATCTCAAGAACCACCTAGTGAAGTGGTCCTTCTCGAGGACGGCATCATAGATCTTAGCTTGCTCTGAGTAGTCAAAATAACATTGTCCATGCGTGGAGGAGATGGGGACCTTTGAGCCCTTCTCTTCTTTCCGGCTCTAGTGTTAGCTCGGCTAGTTGATGTGAACCCCGTTGAAGGATTCACGAAAGGATCGATCTTGGACTCGTAAATGGTCGTTCTCACGTCGGTTTTGATAGGATTGAGCCGATTTAATGACTAGACGGGGTTTGGATGGGAATTGAAAGGATTTAAGAAGGTGGCTTCGTTTGATGGAAACCTGAAGAGTATGGGATACGAGAAGAGAATTGGGGTGACGCCTTTATGAAGAGTTCTGGAGAAATCTCGACAACATAACATTAATCAAATAAAGCGTAACCAATAATGGAAGAGGCGTGCCTCTTTTATAGAGGAAGGGGCACGCCTAGCCCTAGTAAACCTAGCGGCGTGGGGAAGTGAAGGGAGGCGCAAGCATGCGGCCCAACCACTTGGCCCAAGCCCAAAACTCATAAAAATAGAAATGACATAAGTAGTAATGTTTCGGAATGGAAATAGTTCTAAAAATAGTAAGAATCATAAATGGTCACGGTGGCCTAGTCGCGAGTGTCACGCAAGGCCGTGACAAGGCTGTGGCGCGCCAAGGACATGTCGCGACGCTGTCAAGAGGCGCGGCAAGGCTTCGGCAGCGCCGAGGCTGGTGCGCACCCGGACCTCGAGTGTCGAGGCCGAGGCGCACCAGAACCTCAAGTTCCCACGCCAGGGTGGCCCGACGTGGCATGGTGCTCGGCCTGTGTGGCGGGCACGGCACCGAGAGTGAGGTTCTTGGTGCCGCGATGCGTAGGGTCGGCCTGTGGTGCCGGCGCGCCTTCGATGAAGGTGACGCACCGGGTGAGGGGCGCGGCAGTGGCTGCGCCATGGCTTGCGAGGACGCGTGCGACGAGGGACGAAGTGGCTCGGGCTATGGCACGGGTCCTGGCTCGAGTGATGGTTCCGTCGGAGCGCACGGACATGTCTTCCTCTTCTTGGCTCGCCGTCAATGTGGGGCTCACATCACCCTCCCCCCCTTGGTGGGAAACGTCCCCGTTTCCTCGTCATGATACTCGGGATCTATATATGGAGAGAGATCCGAGACATTGAAGGAGGCGGAAACGTTGTATGTACCCGGGAGGTCGATGATGTAAGAGTTGTCGTTGATGCGCTGGAGGACCTTGAAAGGACCGTCCCCTCGTGGGTGTAGCTTTGTTTTCCGAGCAGCGAGAAAACGTTCCTTCCGAAGATGGACCCACACCAAATCTCCGGGCTCAAAGATCAAAGCGCGGCGTCCCTTGTTGCGTTGGGCCGCGTATTGATCTGAGCATTTTAGTAGTTGGGCCTTGGTGCGCTCATGTAGGCGTCGGATATGGTCGGCGCGGTTGGCCGCGTCGACATGCTCCTCGGGCTTGAAAGGCAACGACACCAAGTCCATCGGCATGTGAGGATTACGCCCAGACCACCTCGAAGGGGGTCATCTTCGTCGCAGAGTGGTAGGACCTGTTATAAGCAAACTCAACATGGCAAAGTAAGTCCTCCCACCGACGTGGGTTTGCCTTGAGCATCGTCCGAAGAAGAGTGCCCAAGGTCCGATTGGTCACCTCAGTCTGACCATCGGTCTAGGGGTGATAAGCAGTAGAAAACAGGAGTCGTGTCCCTAACTTCCCCCAAAGTGTTCTCCAAAAGTGGCTGCAGAATTTGGTATCCCTATCACTAACAATAGTTCTAGGAATATCATGTAATTTCACCACATGTTCGAAGAACAAATTAGCGATTTCCACCTCGTTATTAGTCCCCTTACATGCGATGAAGTGGGCCATCTTGGAGAACCGGTCCACGACTACGAAAATGGAATCCTTGTCACGCCTCGACATTGGGAGTCCCGTGATCAAATCCATAGAAAGATCTTCCCACGGGGCGTCGAGAATAGGTAGGGGCGTGTAAAGGCCATGTGGTTCTGACCGAGACTTGGCAGTATGACACGGCACACAACTTTGACAGTACTTGTTTACATCTCGAGCCCTGTGAGGCCAGAAAAAATGCTCACGAAGTGCTGCCAATGTTTTGGCTATGCGAAAGTGGCCTCGGCCATCATGAGCCTCTTGGAGCAATAAGTGTCTCACCGATGAGGCCGGAATGCAAAGCTTCCCAGCTTGGTAAAGATACCCATTGTCCAAGAAGAAGGACTCATGGATGCGAGAGTGCTCGAGATCTTTAATGATTGAGGAAAAATACGGATCTGAGGCGTATAATTCCTTGATCATTGCGAATCCGAGCAACTTGGAATGTAGTTGGGTCAACAGAATGTACCTTCTTGAGAGGGCGTCAGCGACGACGTTCTCTTTACCCCTTTTGTGCGCGATGACATATGGAAATGTCTCCATGTACTCAACCCAACGTGCATGGCGCCTATTCAGAGTCGTTTGACTCTTGAGATAAGCCAAGGCCGCGTGATCCGTATGAATTACGAACTCGCTTGGCCAGAGATAGTGTTGCCACGTCTTAAGGACCCGAATAAGAGCGTAAAGCTCTTTATCATAGGTCGGATAATTAAGGGTAGCCCCTGCTAGCTTCTCGCTAAAGTAAGCGATAGGCCGTTGTTCTTGAAGGAGTACGTCGCCAATACCATAATCGGAAGCGTCGCACTCGATCTCGAAGCGCTTGGAGAAGTCCGGCAATTGCAGGACCGGGGCTCGACACAAAGCATCTTTCAAGGCCTCGAAGGCGGCCTCGTGATGCGGCATCCATTTTATTATGGCGGCCTTCTTGGTTAAAGAATGGAGTGGCCCGACGATAGAACTAAAGTCCTTGACAAATCGCCTGTAGAAACCAGCTAACCCCAAAAAAGAACGAACCATCGTCGGGGTTGTCGGGGTTGGCCACTCACGGATGGCCCGGATTTTGTCAGAATCCACTCGTAGGCCATCCTTGGATACGACAAAACCAAGAAAATTCGTCGTATCCGAGCAAAACACACACTTGTCCAAATTTACATACAAAGAATGTTCGCGGAGGCAATCTAACACCTGCCTAAGGTGCCCCGCGTGAGAGTCCAAAGTCTTACTATAAACTAAAATGTCGTCAAAATACACGACGACGAAAAGTCCCAAAAATCTACGTAAAACAAAGTTCATGAGTCTCATAAAGGTAGAAGGAGCGTTAGTGAGGCCGAAGGGCATCACCAACCACTCATAGAGACCGTGTTTGGTCTTAAATGCCGTCTTCCACTCATCCCCTTCTTGCATCCGAATTTGATGGTAGCCGCTCCTCAAATCAATCTTCGAAAACAGCACGGCACCATGCAACTCGTCTAGCATGTCGTCCAAGCGGGGAATCGGGTGGCGGTATTTGATGGTGATTTGATTGATGGCATGGCAGTCCACGCACATCCTCCAAGAACCATCCTTCTTCGGCACCAAGATAACCGGAACCGCACACGGGCTAAGGGACTCCCGAACATAACCCTTGTCCAAAAGAGATTGGACTTGGCGTTGTAGCTCTTGAGTTTCCTTAGGCGACGCCCTATATGCAGCCCGGTTCGGCAGTGAGGCACCGGGAATGAGATCTATGCGATGCTCGATCCCCCGAATAGGTGGTAACCCGTCGGGGAGCTCGGCAGGCATAATATCCGAGAACTCCTGTAACAAAGAAGCAATCGAGGGAGGTAATACATGTGTCTTATCAATAGTGATATTAAGTAAAGGACACAAGAGAAAGCAAGAAAAACTCCCCTCGATATGCTTGACGACATCGCGTCGTCGACAAAGGAACAAGCGATCCGGTACCGTGCCGAGGAGTGGGGGCTCGGCGTCTTCGCTGGTCCTAGGCTTGCCATGGGCGCTGCGATGCTGGCCAACAGGCCCCTGCCAATGAGGGAGATTGGCCCCAGGCGCGCCGCTGGAAGCAGACTGGATCGTGCCAGCGCCACTGGGCAACGCGGCTGGCGCGGTGTGGCGCGCAGCCGAGGACGCACTCGGCGTCCGAGGCTCTTCCTTGCATTTTGCTCGGCGTTTCTGGGTCGAATCATCATGTCCACCAGAATGTTGGGTATTGGAGCCAGGAACGCCGCCAGAATGTGTGCCATGACCAGAAGCGCCGTTAGTGGTGGAATTCGGCGTAGGCGCGGCCTTGGCGTTGTCCCGAGCGTTTGCTTGTTGCCTTTCGGCTTCATCCTGTAACGCTTCACTAGGAGACATGGGTAAGATGGTCACGCGTTTACCATGGTAATTGAACATGTAAGTGTTCAACCGGCCATCGTAAATCACGTGACGGTCAAACTGCCATGGACGGCCAAGAAGGAGATGGGTGGCGTCCATGTCAGTGACATCAAACAAAACTGAATCGGAATAAATACCAATGGAAAAAGAAAGACGAACCTGTTTCGTTATCCAATGGTCACCATCATTTGAAATCCAAGCAAGTTTGTAGGGCTTCGGATGGTCCGACTGCGGCAACTTAAAATGATCAACAACTTTTCTTGACAAGAAGTTCCCGCAGCTTCCCGAATCGATAATCACACTTAAGGAGACATTTTGGACCAAGCATCGAGTACGGAAAATGTTTTCCCATTGATCGGTTGGCACGGCCTCCCTCATGCTAAGCGCTCGACGCGTCACTAGCAACAACTTATCAATGTCGGCGTCGATGTTCGATGGTGCGCAATATGCACTGTCTTCGATTGGACCGGCGTTGTCTTCCTCCGACTCAACCTCATCAACACTTTCGTACGCTGCGGTTTGAGCCGAGAATAACACACGCTTCGTGTTAGGGCAATCCCGTTTCAAGTACCCTCGGCCACCACATAAATAGCACTCGATGTCTCGAGTCCTTTGCGGGGGAGGGGCTGCCTTGTCACGGTTTTGGCCAACCGAAGTGCCTTTGGAGTCCGTTCCGGGGGTACCTACCTTGGGTTTAGAATAAGAAGAAGGAACAAACGGTTTAGTACCCAAAGCGGAAGGACTAGGGTTAGAACCATACCTTTGAAATGGGGACGTCTTCGGCCTCTTGAATTGCGTGTGAAGCTCCTTGGCCGTGTGTATCAAGCGTCCCAAATCCTTGATCGGCAAAACAACCAAGCGATCTCGGATCCATTGGTGGATTCCCGCCACGAAACGAGACCACAATGCCCCCGGTGAAGCGCTTATGCCGACTTTGAAGAATAAATCTTCTAAGTAAGCAAAGAACTCCTCCGGAGTCCGGGATCCTTGACGTGCGGCTTGGATCAAAATCCGAACCTTCTCCTTGTAGTCGGGGGGTTTGAATTTCCGCTTCATGATGAATACAAGTTGATGCCACTCGGTTATGGGGACTTTACCCTTTCGGGCCCGATCCGATTCGAATCGGTTCCACCACATACGAGCGGCACCCTTAAAGTGAAGGGTCACCACCTCGACTTTCTCGTGCTCCTCGTAATGGCAATGCTTGAGCACGTGTTCGGTTCCCTGCAGCCAAGAAATAAATTCATCAGGGTTGTAATTACCAAAGAAATCTTCAAATTTTACCTTAACGTCGCGGCGTGATACATGTATCGGACGTTCATTATCGGCGCGCTGATTGGCACGCGGAGGCGGTGTGCGTCGGCGTCGGGGACCTCGGCCAAAGACTCGGTGTGTCCCGTCGCCATCGTCGCTGGGCTCGTCGTCTCCATCGCGCCGAGGGCGCCGCTGGTGCTCCCGGTCTCGATCATTGCGACGCCGATCCCCATCGCGCCGAGGCCGATCGCGGTTGTCACGGCGCTCGAGCCGATCATACACCGTGCGGTTCTCGGGCAACTTGGGTCTCGGAATCCAATCCCGATCCCGATCCCGATCTATCCATTCCTCCGAATCATGGACCGGAGGGTGGTCAAATTCCTCCTCGGAATCCTCCTCGTACTCCGTTATAGAGAACTCGGAATCCGAAATTGGAGTTGTTGGACTTTGATAACCTCGATAATCATCGACATCGAAGTCATCGCGGTCTTTATGGTGCTTTCTCCTAGGCGTCGGAGTGACCGCCTTTTTCTTTTTCTTGGCTTGTTGACGTCGCCACTCCTCGGAGTCATACTCCTCATCGGAATGAAAGTCAACAACCTCTTCTAAATTTTGAGCCTGATTAGTCGGGCGACTTTCCTTCATGGATTCCAACCTTTGGACTCCCATCAGGTTAGCCGCGTCAACCATCGGACCCTTGGCTTTCTCTTGCGCCGTAGCCCGCGGAACCGAGACGCCGTTTGGCGTTACGCTCGGCTGTGCGGGCTGCGTGTGGATCGTCACGGCAGTTGGCGCCTGTTGTTGCTCGAAAAACTTGGTGAGCATACGCTCCATAGTGGTGAAGCGTACCTCAAGCGCCGCAAGGCCATCGGATGGCACGGCACCGGGCAACGTCGCGCCGGGCGTCCCGAGGAGACCCGGTTGGAGCGCCGGCACGAATGGTGGGTTGTTGTGTTGTTGGTTTGTGAGGCCTTGTTGGTTGGAATGCTCGTCACCTTCCATGCTACCGTCTCCTATTTCAACCATAGACATGAACGAGTAAAAAGTTCCAAAAAACACGCAAGCAAAAGAAACGCCAAGATATTGTAAGACTCACCACGCAAGTACCCTTAGTTTGCACGAAAGTACTTGTAAGGAATGGGAGGCTAAGGATCTTGACGTTGCACAAGTAAGGCACACACAAGAGCAAGAACACGCAAAACAAACACACAAGCAAGTAAGAAAAGAGAGAGAGGTGCGTTGGCTTGATGGAAGCCTTGGCATGAGAGAGGGAGAGAGAAGAGAAGATCTCGGCCTAAGGAAGGAGGCGAGATTGTGTCTTAAAAAAAATAGAAACAAGAAAGATATGCAATCAATCAAAGATATGTAAATCAAATCAAGAGAGGATATTATTTGATTGGAGAGAGAGGGCCGAATATTTGTGAGATACTTGCCTTATTTTGGCTTGTGTATCTCACAATATCTTTTTTGATTTTGATTTTTTTTTAACTAATGGATAAAGATTGCCTTATTTTGGCTTTTCTTTTCCAAATATTTTTTTTTTAATTTCGGCAACTAACAAAATATGGAAGATAGGATTTCCAAGATTCTTGCTTAAAATAAAAGATTGAGATAAGGCCAAATCGGACCAAATCTCGCACCAAGCACACAATATGCACGACACACACAATCAATCAATTCAAACAAGGCAAGTAGAATGCAAGCAATGCTTGAAAACTCAATGCAATGAACCGAAAACAAGTGCACGTCGGCAAGGGATATGGCAATTTTTTTTTGTGAATTTTCGGATTTTTTTCTTTCTTTTCTTTCTTTTCTTTCTTTTTTCTCTTTTTTTTTCTCTTTTTTTTTCGAAGCAAAAACGATGGTACTAGTGGATGATGGTAGAGATGGCGGAAGCTAATGAAAACAATGGTGGTAAAGAAAAATTTTCGTGCAAAAAACGAGTAAATGAGTAAGAGAGACTTACGCAATCTGAGGCTCTGATGCCAGTTGATGTGAACCCCGTTGAAGGATTCACGAAAGGATCGATCTTGGACTCGTAAATGGTCGTTCTCACGTCGGTATTGATAGGATTGAGCCGATTTAACGACTAGACGGGGTTTGGGTGGGAATTGAAAGGATTTAAGAAGGTGGCGTCGTTTGACGGAAACCTGAAGAGTATGGGATACGAGAAGAGAATTGGGGTGACGCCTTTATGAAGAGGGTTGGAGAAATCTCGACAGCATAACATTAATCAAATAAAGCGTAACCAATAATGGAAGAGGCGTGCCTCTTTTATAGAGGAAGGGGCACGCCTAGCCCTAGTAAACCTAGCGGCGTGGGGAAGTGAAGGGAGGCGCAAGCATGCGGCCCAACCACTTGGCCCAAGCCCAAAACTCATAAAAATAGAAATGACATAAGTAGCAATGTTTCGGAATGGAAATAGTTCTAAAAATAGTAGAATCATAAATGGTCACGGTGGCCTAGTCGCGAGTGTCGCGACAAGGCCGTGACAAGGCTGTGGCGCGCCAAGGACATGTCGCGACGCTGTCAAGAGGCGCGGCAAGGCTTCGGCAGCGCCGAGGCTGGTGCGCACCCGGACCTCGAGTGTTGAGGCCGAGGCGCACCGGAACCTCAAGTTCCCACGCCAGGGTGGCCCGGCGTGGCATGGTGCTCGGCCTGTGTGGCGGGCACGGCACCGAGAGTGAGGTTCTCGGTGCCGCGGTGCGTAGCGTCGGCCTGTGGTGCCGGCGCGCCTTCGATGAAGGTGACACACCGGGTGAGGGGCGCGATAGTGGCTGCGCCATGGCTTGCGAAGACGCGCGCGCGACGAGGGACGAAGTGGCTCGGGCTATGGCACGGGTCCTGGCTCGAGTGATGGGTCCGTCGGAGCGCACGGACATGTCTTCCTCTTCTTGGCTCGCCGTCAATGTGGGGCTCACATCACTAGTGCTTGCCATTTGTACCTGCAAATACCATCAAATTCCAAGATAAGATCAATACAAACCAAATAAAATAAGAAACCCCATAATTGCTCTCGAAAAATGCTCTCGACCTACCTCGGTAACGACCCAATTGGGTGGGTAAAGAGGGTCCTGGATTGATATTTCAGATGAGCATTGCACGGGTCGTTACCGACCCTCTCAGGTCGTTAACGAGCCTGGGCGAGAACAATTCGCAAGTTGTTCCGAGTACCAAACCGCAAAATTTCCAACAATTTCAGCACAATTCCACACATAAACACACCATTTAGAACATGCAACCCCATACTTGTTCGAAACCCTATCTAATCATGCCAAAAAGTGAAAAAAGTCATGTTGAAAATCAATCAAGTCATGAACAAGTTATATCATGCTTTTCTTATCAAAAATTTCAATGCAAATCAAGCAAGAACAACCGAATTGAAATCAAGGTTAATCACCAACAATAGATGCAATAGAGGCACTATGAAATATGGACATGCAAACCGATTGCTCATAGAGATCTAGATATGAATTTTTACCCCAAATTACCATGAAACTTGCAAGAAAAGAGTTAGGATTTAGAAATCATACCGTAGATTGGAGAATTTGAAGAACAAAAACCGAATGTGAAAGGGGTAACGAGGGCTTGAGTGCTCCGGTAACGAACACAAAGAGTGGAGCTCATTAGCGAGTTGTGCTATCGGGATTGGGGTGCGGTGGTGTGATCGATCGGTGGGGGTGAAAAATCCGGTGGGATTAGGTTGAGGATTTGAAGATTTGGCTTGAGATTTTCGTGTGGGATTTGGAGATTTGAGAGAGTTTTATAGGAAGGGGCAAGATGAGAGGCGGCGTGAGAAAGATAGAAAGATACAAGATAGATTAGGGTACTTACCTCTCTTGCGTTGCCGTGTTTTGTGTGCCGTCTCAGGTCGGTAACGAGCTTCTCAGCTCGGTACCGAGCCTGGGCAACTCGTTTTTCAGCGGTTTTCGAGCCCAACTTCCTGTGACACGTTAGTTCCACACATTCTATCTTGCAAACTTCTAAACTACTAAAAACTCAAAAGAAAGCAAGGAAAAAGAGCTAAGAAAAAGAAAAGAAAACTAAACTAAAAACGGGTTGCCTCCCGTAAGCGCTATATTTAACGTTGTTAGCCCGACGAACTTACCTTGGCTAATCAGGGCGGTTCCTTCTCAGCTATGTCGGGGTTTTGGGAGCCCCATACTTAGCTTTGAAGGTATTGTTAGTTCGTCTTGCTAGATTTGGTCCTTCATCTTCTAACAATATGCCCAGTATTCCTACACAAGGGTTAGTGAAATCCGAAAACCAAGGAGGTTTCGATTCCTCTATAGCATAGACAGCAGGATATGGTGTAGGAATATGATATAAGGAAGGATCATGATCAGTGATAGTGAATCCAGAGTTAGAATACTCACTACGATCCATTAGGTGGGACGTCGGCACCGAGGTATTTGAGGTCGTTATCGACTTATCAGGAGCAAAACCTCTCTCGGTATCGTGCCAAAACGAGCCACCTCCGTCGTATTGCTGTACGAAGGGCTTGGTACCGACCCAACCAGGGTCGGTAGCGGTCTCGGTTGCAATTTTGTAGTCCATGTTAATTGAAGGAGAAATCTCAGACTCGACAATGTCGAGCTCTGGCTGGGACATCTCGATTTGTGCGGCAGCAGTTGTGTCATCGGCCTCTTGATTAAGGCTAAACTCGACTCGTTCCTCTCCTATGTCAAAGGTGAGGAGTCTTTTCCGAACGTCAACTCTAGCACCTGCTGTAGCAGGGAATGACCTGCCTAGAATGATGGGGACTAGAGGATCTTCAGGCATGTCGAGGACAATGAAATCGTTTGGAATGAAGAATGTCCCCACTTGATTGGGGTAATCATCAATGACTCCCGTAGCTTTTACACTTGATCCGTCCGCCATATACAACCTCATATCCACAGGTTCCAGAGGTCCCATGTTAGCTTTTGACCAGATTGATAAGGGAAGTAGACTGGCACTGGCTCCCAAGTCACATAAAGCCTTGAATCGGTGGTCACCTATGCCAATTGTGATAGCTAATCTCCCTGGGTCATCTAACTTTTTCGGAAGAGCAATAGATCGGACCTCATTTGTAAGCTCTGTTATAGATCGTTTCCTGCTAAGAATATGTTTCAAAAACTTTGTGTAAGTCGGCATTTCGCTTAGGGCCTCAGCGAATGGTATAGAAATATTTAAGCATTGGAGGATCTTAACGAAACGCTTAAACTTACCTTCGGTTGAGTTCGTAGACTTCTTAGTAGGAAAGGGAAGAGACTTCACCAATCTCGGAGCCAAAGCGGGCTCGAGAGGTGATGTTATCGGGTCGACATTAGGGTCGATGGGTGCCTTAGAAGGATCGGTACCGACCCTGGTGGGGTCGTTAACGAACCTGGAATTAAGAGAGGAGCTCAGTGTAGAAAACTTACCTGGGTTGGGATCGTTAACGACCCTGGGAGTATCGGTACTGATTGTTTCAGGCTCGGTAACGACCCTCTTTGGCTTGTTGTCGACCTTGGTCGTGGCGTCCTCTTCAGATTCAGGGTCCTTCTCCTTGGCTTTGGCACGATCCGGTAGTGTCTTTCCACTCCTTAGGTGCACGACCGCTATTTGTCCTCTAGGGTTCTCCTCGGGGCGGCCCGGGAGTTTCCCTTGCGGCCTCGGAATCTGTGTAACTAGGTTCCCTAACTTTGAGTCGACACTCTTCTTCCATACATCGAACTCTCCCCATCTTTTCATATGGTTGTTAAGGTTGGCCTGGACTCCAGTGAGTTCATTCTTTACGCCATTAATTCCTTCTTGAAGTCCTTGCACCCAGGATGGCGGCTCTTAATAGCCTGGAGGTCGGTAAGGTGTGGGCCCCCTGTGGGGATGCTGCATAACTTGGATTTGGATTTTGATTCCCCCATACTGGATAATTGTTTGGCCTGTCAAAGTTATTAGGCGGGTTCCTGTATTGACCGCTCATATAGTTCATCTCAGCATATGTCTCAGCGGTTCTTACCTGCTCGATGTTAGTGCAAGCAGAAGTACTGTGGGGAGAAGAACCACACTCTTGATAAGGTTGAGAGGTTTTTTCAGAAAACTTACCTATATCTTCAGACGGTTGATCTCATCTTGTAGAAATTGATTTTTGACATCTGGATCAACTTCGTCTTTATTAGGAATGTAGAAACGCTTCTGTGGTTGGGATGGTTGTTGGGTCCCATACATGGCATCGTAGTTAGACAACTTGTCCAACAATTCCCATGCAGCAGTGGGATCCATCTCTATAAATCCCCAAGCAGTATGTGTGTTGATGCGATTCTTTGTTTCTGCATTGATCCCTTGGAAGAAGATTTCTTGGAGCACATAAAGGGGTTGCCCATGAGTGGGGAACTGTTTGAGGATCTCCTTGAACCTCTCCCATGTCTCTACAAAGGTCTCGTTAGACAGCTGGTGATAGGAGGTGATGCGTTTTCTCAACTCCGTTGTCTTGGCAGGAGGGAAAAACTTTGTAAGAAATTGATCATACAAATCCTTCCAAGTCCTGATAGACTTAGGAGGTAAGCTCTCCAACCAGCTCAGGGCCTTTCCAGTAAGAGACCACCTGAAAGCTTTTAATAGAACATATTCAAGTGAGACACCTTCAGCAACACTAGTGTCACATAAATCAAGGAAATTTTTAATATGTTCCATAGGGCACTCAGTAGGTTTCCCTTCAAACTGATCCCTTTTATTAAGGATATAAATTGAGATTTGATCTCAAATGTCTTCTCTATCTCTGGAAGCACGATTGCAGACTCCGGCACCCTCAGTTCTGGATGCATATATTGTTTGGAATTCCTCGGATAGGCGTTTAATTGCTCCTGTAGATGAGCAGTGTTCGCTCATTCACGCTCAGCATTCACTCTTTCACGTTCAGCGGCAGTAGCAGCAGCGTCTCGATCAGCTTGTAATGCCTCCATTTGCCTCTAAAGAGCAGCCATCTGTTGTGCCATGGCTTGGTTTCCTCTTCTTCTGCGGTGCAAGGTGCGTTCAGGTTCAGAATAATAACCAGTGTTCTCAAACTCGAGCCTTCGATGTCCTGCTGGCATAAGCTGAGAAAACAGACAAAAGTAAACAAAATTAAAAACAAAAACAGGGTCGGGCTATTCCCAAACCCACGCGTAAACAAACAAACACTGTTGCTGTCCCCGACAACGGCGCCAATTTGTTGATAGGGATTTACTTAACAACAAATAAAATTTGTAGTCAAGACCTCGCTAAGTATAGCGAAGTCAGGATCGTCCACGGGAAGCATGGTTGTCTGTTTACCGAACTAAGGAAGTAATAAAAACAAGCAAAAACAAAGCAAACAGCTACGGCAGACCTCGTTAACGACCTTGTCAGGGTCGATAACAAAGCTGGATTTCTAATGAAACAGAACAATTATAACGATGCAAGTGCAGGCTCGGTACCGATCCTAGTGCCTCGGTAACGAGTGAATTCGAATGCTAAACTTAAGAAATTCAAGAGATAAAAAGCTCTAGGACAAGGGTTACCACAACATAGCTATGCATATAAACTCATGTAAAGATAAAGATCATGCGTTTGAAGATAAATCTATCAACTTTCGTCAACTAAACAAGCGAATCAATCAACTTTCATAAATCAACTCACTTTATTACTTGTTTTGAATCCAAAGCTCGAAACTTTCGTTATCGAACAATATCAACATTCAAGTTCAAGACTTTCTCTTTCGATCAAACAATAACTCAAATTACTTCGACTCTCGTCTAAGTATAAGCACAAACACGCAATTCAAAGGATAGAAGGCAATCAAAACATCAACTCATTCATTCAACCATGCACAACTATGTCGGGTTTCAACCCCGAGCCTAGATAAGAAAACTACTCACACATGATTGAATAAAAAAAACGACTTTATTGAAAGAAAACATTAAAAAGCAAAACTTACTTGAAATTGAAAGAAATATCGTCTTATAAATTCTCGTGGAATTCGAAAACAAAGAACGAAGAACAACACTAAGAAATCGATCACCGAACTCGAACCTCTTCCTCTCTCTCGATCGAAAATCCGTCCGAATTCTCTCTCTCGACTTCTCTAAAATCTAACTCGAAAAATCCCCCTTTGTCTAGGCTAGAACAAGGGTATATATACTAAAGGAAGCTATCTAACAAAAGTCCTAAAAGATAAAAACTTACCAAACTAAAAAGATTACAAGATAAAAGATATAAATCCCGAAAGTCGGCGCCGTCTACCGACACAGGTCACTTCGTTAACGACCTGCACAGGGTCGGTAGACACTTGTTGAATCCTTCAGCAAAATCTCTAATGCACAGCTCGGTACCGACCCTTATAGGTCGTTAACGAGCTCTTCTGTTTTGATTCTTTTGAACTCTCTCCATGGCTTTACTTGCACTTTAACTTGATCTTGAATATGAACTCTTCCTTCTCCTCTTCTATGCATTCCGCCCTCCACCACTTGACTTTAGTTTAGTTTAGAAAATGCTCAATTCTGCTTTAAAAACCTGCAAAAAGACACAAAACGGAGTAGCTTCCATACTTTTCATAAAATATACAAACTTTATCCAAAAACACACAAAACTAACTCTAAAACTTACTAAAACTAAACCAAACAACCAAAGAAAGACACCTAAAACTAGACAAAAAACATGAACATTAGAAGGCGATTTAGGAGGTAGGATGTCGTTTCAAAAGCATAGTCCCAAAAATGCAATGAAAGGTGAGCATTTTTTAGGATGGTAAGTCCCATATCAACAATTTGTTGACAACGTGACTCCACATTCCCCTTTTTTGGTGGGAGTGAGGACATGTGAGACAATGTGAAATCCCAAGAGATTGAAAAAGAGGGATAAGGGGTTTGAATTTGGATATGTCGTCCGTTTAGATTAAAATGATTGTTGTAGAAAAGAAGTTGGTGACAAGTTTTATAAAATTTGTGAGAAGCGATATCACAACGGATTTTGTAGGGCAAGGAAAAAGCCATATGAATTTTGAATAATCGTCTACAATGGAAAGATAATAGGTGTTGCCTTTCATTGATAAAGGGTGGGTCGGGCCTCATACATCAACCAAAAGAAATTCCAAGATTTTAGTAGACTTGCTATTTGAGAGGGGGTGGGGAAGAGCATGTGCTTTAGCCCAAGAACATGCCTCACAAGAGTAATGGGCTGATGGGCCTTCAGGTAAAGGAGAATGCAGCAATTGAAAAACAATAGAAGTGGGCTTTTATGATGGGTGCCCTAGCCTCTAGTGCTTCATACTAGGCGTGACTTAAACAACTGATTGATTTACTTCAGGAACGACGGTGGGATACAGAGTCGTGATGGAAAAGACCTACATGCCATTATCAACAAGAACTCGCAAAAGAACCTCCTTGCTTTGGAAATCCTTAATCACAAAGCAGTCAGCATGAAATTCAAAAACTACAAGGTTATCTACACAAAAAAGATTTACTAAAATAAAATTCTTAGAAATTTGAGGAGAATGAAGCAAGTTTTTCAGATGTAAAGTGCAATTTAAAGAAAGGAAGGGAGTGAAACTGTGATTGAGAATGGGCATGGTAGAATCATCGCCAAGAGAGATCTGATTTGTATCGTCATATGGAAGACTATCGATGTGCAGATTCGAGATGTTCGGGGTGTAGTGGTGGGTGTCGACGATGTCGGGATACCATGAGATGCTCGTAGTGTTGGCTTGCATTGATATCAGTGATGGAGCTTGATATGCTTGATAGAATTAGTACCAACATGAGAGCGCCATGTGGCTCGATTTCACACACACTTGATATGTGGGACGCTGATCAGCTTGGGCAGAGAAGCACTACTGCGGTGGGACAGAGTTTTGCTGCTGAGAGGAGCCTCTGCAACGTCCTACTGAATCCTGGTTTCACCCCCTTCCTCGTCCTTTGTTTTGAGAGTTGCCATGGCCTTTGGTGGTAGTAAAATTTACTCAGCATCAGAGGTGGGATTTTGGGTATTTTTCTTTTGGGTGGAGGTGGTGTTGTTGGCGAAAACACGATTAGAAAGCAAGGGATTTGTTTGATGGGCCAAATGAGACTCATGAATGAGGAGAAGGGATAGAATTTGGTGAGGGCTGGGACGAGTGGGGAGGGTGGATAAAGAAGTGACTATGGAGTCAAAACCGATGCCAAGGCCAACAAGTAGGAAGGATTCCTAGATTCAAGCTTTCTCGTGCGAAAGAGGGCAACACCTTCATCAGCCATTGCAAAAATCCTACAACTAGCATAGCCGTCACAAGCTTTAACCCATAACTTGGTCACCCTAGCACTTGAGATTGGTCCTTCCCCATGCTCAGCAGCCACAAGGCGTTCAAATTCAGCCTAAAAATCAATGCAAAACAACAACAAAAACATGAAGCAAGAATAATAGGTATTGGTGCATATCAATGCAAAAACATGAAGTAAGAATAACATGAACAAAAACATGAAGCAAGAATAATAGGTACTGGTGCATATCAATGCAAAAACATGAAGCAAAGAGAAGCAAATTCACCAAACAACATCAACAAAAACAGCAATTGCAAGAGTCTGTGTACTGGTGCATATTTTTGATGGGATTTAGCAAATGGAAATTGAAGTTTTCATGTCTATTGATTCACAACGAACCAAAGAGAAGCAAATTCACATAAGGAGAAGCAAAAGAGAACCCTAAATATCGACAAATCCACAACATCACCATTCAAGTTCTCAAACACACATGCATCTCGAACCAAACTTTCAAGTTGTCAATCTCAAAAATCCAAAACAAATAACATAGAGAGGAGAAGAACCAAACAAAGCCAAAGAGGGAGAGCCATCAGGGGGAGATAGAGAGAGAGAGAGAGAGAGAGAGAGAACCATAAGCACAAAATTCATCTAGGAGGTTCATGTGTATTGATTCATTTGTCTGAATTTTGAATATGCAAAATACTTGAATTTAATTTCCTATTTAAAGTAGCTATATCTATTTGTACACATTAACAATCAAAATCACATAATATCATACAAAATGAACTCAAATTCAATCAAACATGAATCCAAAACCATAAGCACAAAATGAACAAAATACTTGAATATACTTACAATGATTGCAACCGGTCGTTCACCTAGTCCAGTCCCATCCTCCTTTGACCACAATTTTTTTACCACCTCAGAAATAAGCGGAATGCTCCCAGACTCCGTTTCCTTGCAAAAAAAAGAGCAAAGTCAAGTTAGATACTTATTTTTAAACAACAAACAGATTTTTACTTAAATTTTGAAAAGTGAATGTACTTACCATAACTTCCATCCATTTGGTAAACTTTCGAGAACCTCCTCGATAATTTCCAGCCTCTAATGACCTCTTTGATGACCGATTTTGTGCATTCACTTGAGCTTGTCTCACATAATCGGGATCCGTTTTCCTTATGGTGTTCATTCTCTCCCAATTCTTCTCAGAAACAAAGAAAGGTTTGGTCTTGTTTTCACGATGCTTCTTAAAGACATTGGTAATGTGTTTAAGAAGGAGGCGTTTGCCATGGGCTTTGATACCATAGAAGAGTAGAGAGAGTATGCTAGCTTTTGATTTCATTCAACTCAAACATTACAATAGCTCAACATTTCAATATATAGGAACATGTGACCTAGCTAGGATCATGAGTTGGATAATTCTCGAATACAATAAAGTATACAACTAAAAACATTTGTAGGTTTTTGGATAAGATATTTCGAATGAGGATCGTATGGGCTTTGTCATGGACTGATGTTATTCGGCGGTACAGTGAAAAACCGGCATGCATGTTAAAAATCCTCATTTGTGAATCATTTTCCTATGTTTCTTTTAGACTTTCAGTCCGGCTTCGATGCAAATCCTCAGTTCCATTTTTGGTGTTACACTTAAATTTTAAATATCAAATTAATACTAAAAAAGTTTTAAATATATATTTATATTGTGAACAACTATATACATATATGTATTTCGAAAAAAAAAATTTACATATATGTATAAATTTTTATCTTAAAATCATATTATAATTTTTTTTTAAATTAAGAGAATGATTTTCATTGAAAATATTACCCTTTTAATTTTTAAAAACTTTATAATGTTATTAATGAGCCCTTTTAAAATAATTTCCGAAACTAGTATTGTTATTGTGTGTCCATGGGCACACATTAGCCAAATCCTTATAAAAATCCTAAAAAAATTAGTGTTTCTGCATCGGGATTTTTGAATTAAGGATAGTATGGATACTTTCATAAAATATTTAGATCACTACCATAAATTTTATGAGGATGATGGATAGTGACTTTAAGTTATTTTATTTTAATTTTTGTAATGGAGGGTGACCTAAATAAGAGGGAATTTGTGAAACTAAATTATGTTTCTAGATCGATCTCCTGAATCCTGATTGATAAATTATTAATGTATGCAATCACTACTGGAAAATGCGTCTGTAGCCAGGAAAATAGACACGACTTCAGCCACAAAAATAACTACGAAATCACGTTAGCCACGACATCCCCAACGGATTGCCCTACGAAAGGTGCCCTGGGGCTAAAACGGCCGAGGCTAAATATCACTCTGGAAAAGAACCATAGAATTCTAGTTTTATGGCTATTTAGCTGCAAATAATAGCCGCGAACTGGTTCATTGCTAAATGTGTGGCTATTGGCCACGAAAGTCACGTTCAGCCATATTAGCCAGAATTGAATTTTGTGGTTGGTTTTGAGTGCTTCACCATCAAATGTTAGCCACAATGTATTTTGTATCTAAGTTCGAGTCGAATTTGAACTCATAATCGCACCTATTTCGTGGCCATTAGCCTTGAAATTTGCCATGAATCTATTTAGTGGGAAAATCGTGGCCATTTAGCCTTAACATTTGCACTGAATGCATTTGGTAGGAAATCTGTGGCCATTTAGCCTTGACATTTGCATCGAATCTATTTGGTTGCAAAAGCTATTGGTATTTAACCTTGAAATTGACTTTGAAAACATTTGGTTTCAAATTTTGTGGTCAAATAAATGAGCATTAATTAAAAAAAATTGTGAAATATGCCATAATATATGCATTAACTGCATTATGATAATGCCATAAACCTGCTAATATATGCTAATTGCATTATCATAATGCAATTAGCTAGAACCTGCTAATCGAAAAAACAGCACTAAAAACCTGCTAATAAAAAACCAGAATTATAGCTAAGAATCCAGCACTAGCTAGTGCACAACAACCATTCAAAGTATCCATACAACAACCATCCAAAATATCCAACAAAACAAACCATCCAAAAAGCAACCCACCAACAAACACAATTCACAAGAAGGACAATTCAGAGAGAGGTAAAACAGCCCAACCACTTGAAAGAAAGTCAAGAAGTGACATTATCCATGTTGCCTCCAATGTGTTTAAACAACTGCTCAAGCATACCTTTGAGTGCCTTGTTCTGGGTTTGAATTTTCACATTTTGACTTTGAAGAGTCTTCATCTACTCTCGCATCTCCTTTATCTCATCCTTTAGAGGCTCAACAACTTGATGGGTGTGGAAAAGGCTGGAGGAGCGGAAAGGATTCCTAGATTCAAGCTTTCTCGTGCGAAAGAGGGCAACACCTTCATCAGCCATTGCAAAAATCCTACAACTAGCATAGCCGTCACAAGCTTTAACCCATAACTTGGTCACCCTAGCACTTGAGATTGGTCCTTCCCCATGCTCAGCAGCCACAAGGCGTTCAAATTCAGCCTAAAAAACAATGCAAAACAACAACAAAAACATGAAGCAAGAATAATAGGTATTGGTGCATATCAATGCAAAAACATGAAGTAAGAATAACATGAACAAAAACATGAAGCAAGAATAATAGGTACTGGTGCATATCAATGCAAAAACATGAAGCAAAGAGAAGCAAATTCACCAAACAACATCAACAAAAACAGCAATTGCAAGAGTCTGTGTACTGGTGCATATTTTTGATGGGATTTAGCAAATGGAAATTGAAGTTTTCATGTCTATTGATTCACAAGGAACCAAAGAGAAGCAAATTCACATAAGGAGAAGCAAAAGAGAACCCTAAATATCGACAAATCCACAACATCACCATTCAAGTTCTCAAACACACATGCATCTCGAACCAAACTTTCAAGTTGTCAATCTCAAAAATCCAAAACAAATAACATAAAGAGGAGAAGAACCAAACAAAGCCAAAGAGGGAGAGCCATCAGGGGGAGATAGAGAGAGAGAGAGAGAGAGAGAGAGAGAGAACCATAAGCACAAAATTCATCTAGGAGGTTCATGTGTATTGATTCATTTGTCTGAATTTTGAATATGCAAAATACTTGAATTTAATTTCCTATTTAAAGTAGCTATATCTATTTGTACACATTAACAATCAAAATCACATAATATCATACAAAATGAACTCAAATTCAATCAAACATGAATCCAAAACCATAAGCACAAAAAGAACAAAATACTTGAATATACTTACAATGATTGCAACCGGTCGTTCACCTAGTCCAGTCCCATCCTCCTTTGACCACAATTTTTTTACCACCTCAGAAATAAGCGGAATGCTCCCAGACTCCGTTTCCTTGCAAAAAAAAGAGCAAAGTCAAGTTAGATACTTATTTTTAAACAACAAACAGATTTTTACTTAAATTTTGAAAAGTGAATGTACTTACCATAACTTCCATCCATTTGGTAAACTTTCGAGAACCTCCTCGATAATTTCCAGCCTCTAATGACCTCTTTGATGACCGATTTTGCGCATTCACTTGAGCTTGTCTCACATAATCGGGATCCGTTTTCCTTATGGTGTTCATTCTCTCCCAATTCTTCTCAGAAACAAAGAAAGGTTTGGTCTTGTTTTCACGATGCTTCTTAAAGACATTGGTAATGTGTTTTCTGGCTTGGTGTAAAAAGACCTTTTGCATCAGTTCATTAGATTCCCTCCAATAAAAAAATTTCTGCATTGATGACAAAAAAAGACACTCATATTGAAGCAAGGTCTAGCAATCCAACAAAAATAGCAACATCAAACGATATTTAAAAATGCAGTTCATTTATAACAACCATTTCTAACAAATGGTACTTGAAAAAATAGCTCCATCAATGGTTCTCTAAAAAAAATAGCAACCTTACATTCGTACTTAAACAAAAAAAGCAACATGAACTTGTTTACAAAAAACAACAACATGAACTTAAAGCTGATCTTAGCAACAACATGTATAGAATTACTCATGTATAGAATTAGTAAATGTAAAAAACAGCAACATCACCTTAAACTCTTCAAACCACATCGTCTTAACTGGCCCCAGCACTTTAGAAATACTTGTCCATGGACCATTGTAGTGGCCATGCACGATTTCCTTCGTCTTGGAGTAGGCAGCTTTGCGTGGTTCAAAATCACTACAAAGAAATGGTTATAATTAGTAAATTTACAATGTAAATCACATTAATAAAAAAAAGTTTGAAAGGTTACTGGATTCCGTCTCCTTTAATCCATATAAGCAGCTTTGGTTGAGTAGACTCTTCATCTTCTTCATCATCTTCACCTTCCTCTTGTTCTTCTTCACCTTCCACTTGTTCTTCACCTTCCTCATCATCTTCCTCAAGCTCTTCCTCCACTTCTTCACCGTAGTCTTCATGAACTTGTTCATTGTCTTCTTCAAAGTCCTCTTCTATGTATGCCTCATTGTTTGCTTCATTCACTTGTGAGGGTGTGAGAGTGGGAGTAGGGTTGGGATTGTTTGCAAGAGCTCTTGGATTTGAGAGAACTTGTTTTGAATGAGGTTCTTGAGTGAGCTTAGGGCTGGGATTTCTTGAAGGAACCCTTTCCTTAGAGAGAACTTGTTGTGAATGAGGTGCTTGAGTGAGCTTAGGGCTGGGATTTCTTGAAGGAACCCTTTCCTTAGAGAGAACTTTTTGTGGATGAAGTTTTGGACTATTATTAGGGCTAGGAGTTCTTAAATGGCCAAGAACTTGTTGTGAAGAAGATGCTAGAGTAAGATTAGGCTTGGTTTTCTTCAAAGAAGTGCTTGGAGCACGGGGAACTTGGATTGGAGAAAGGATGACATGTTGTGGAGCAACTTGTTGGTGGGCAACTTTTTTAAATCTTGGACTACTACAAACCGGGAGGGTTAGTTGTAACCGAGGAGGTCTCTTAGGACTTTGAAGAAGCTGCTCCAAAGAAGTACGAGGACCAAGAGCGAAGTTGCAGTTGAGATTTTGGGCTCGTCCTCGTGCTGTGCTTCTAAGGTGACGCATGATTCAACCAAACCTTGCAAAACAACATACCAAAAACAACAACCAAAGTTGTGTTAATAGACACACACCAAAATATGAAACTAAAAAATGAAAGACAAGCAAGAAGAAGCAAGGAGAAGCAAAGACAAGCAAGGAGAAGCAAGGAGAAGCAAGACAAGCAACACCAATTTCATATGAGTTAAGCACATGAGTTGAGCACATGCAAGACAAGCAACACCATTTCGAACCCTAAAGCATGAAAATCTATTGTAATAGACACACACCAACAAATTAATCATGAAACTAAAAAATGAAAGACAAGCAAGGAGAAGCAAGAAGAAAGACATGCAAATTCATCAACCCTCCAAATCGAACCCTACAAATCGAACCAAAGAGAAGCAATTTCACATAAGGAGAAGCAAAATAAAAAGCATGAAAATCTGTTGTAATAGACACACACCAACAAATTAAACCCTGAGTCTAAAAAATGAAAGACAAGCAAGGAGAAGCAAGAAGAAAGACATGCAAATTCATTAACCCTACAAATCGAACCCTCCAAATCGAACCAAAGAGAAGCAATTTCACATAAGGAGAAGCAAAATACAACCCTAAATTCCACAACATCACCATTCAATCTCAAAATTCTAGCCCAATAACATACATCAAGGGTTAGAGAGTGGGTGGAAGCAAAATTGGATCTAGAACCAAACTAAACCAAAGAACCGACTGCAATCAAGGGAGGGAGAGAGAACCTGAAGAGATCTCGAACCAGACTTGATCCCTTGAGCTCTAACCAAATCCTTCTTCAATGAGAGAGCTCGAATAGTTGAACCAAAGAGAGGGATAGGGAGGCGTCTGGAAAGAGTGAGCTGCAAATGTTGGGTTAGTGAGAGTGCTTGCAATCAAATGAGAGGAAAGTGATGGGCTTGGGGTGTATCTTGGGCCCAAACTCACTCAAAATTTCCCTCTAGTCAAATATCTAGCCCGCCAATCCCAAATAATTTCCCTCCTTAATTTCAACCGAGATAAACTTTCCCTCCTTAATCAACTTTCCCTCCCTCCTTAGATGAACTTTCCCTCCTAGATGAATTTTCCATTCTAGTATAATTTTCACTCCTAATAGAAAAAAGAACTTGCTAGAAAATAAATTACAAATCATATTTTGCAAAAGGATAATCATGTTGATATAAAATAAATGAAACTATGATAAGATAAATTACCACCACTCATAATATTTGGAACTTGAATCTGATGGAAAATCATCTTCTTCTTCATCATTTGCAATGTCCGAGTTATCCTCGTCGCTTTGAACATCGTATGCTTCTTCATGCTGAGAAAGTGGATCATTAAGATGTAACGGTAATGAGTGAATTGACGACCCTACAAATCCATCAATCTCAAATTCCTCCGGTTGTAATGGATCTAAATCATTTGGCTCATCCTCCTTTCTCTCTGTCCATCTTTGCTCAACTCTTGCTCAAGGCTTTGTCTTAAACACATATCTCCAATCTGCACGGCTTCGGGGTGCGTCGGGGAAGTCTACGTAGTAAACTTGGATGCATTGTTGTGCAAAGACAAAAGGATCATGGTTGTTATATCGCCTCTTCACATTAATCTCCTGAAAATGGTATTCTGGATGGACTTTCGTCCCTCTCGCATTAAGGTCAAATCACAAACACTTGAACATGACAATCTTCTTACATGGCAATCCGGTGAACTCAAACTCAAAATTTTGTTCTACTAACCCGAAGAAATCAGATTGTGTATCGCCATTGGAAGCTTGTACACACACACTACTATTCATGGTTAATTTGCCTTCACCATGTTCCAAGGTTTCAAATTTATAACCATTGATGAAATATTAAGGCCATGACACAACCTTTTTAGATGGGCCCCAAGCCAAACTATGTATCAACACATGATTCTCTTCTGGGGGTGTAGGACTTTTCTTTTCAAAACCTATAATATTGTTAATGAAACTTTTATATGTGTGTGTATATATATATGTAATGCATAATAACATCCCAAAGATATTCAATGTGCATTTAAACTTACATAATCATGAAACCAATCACAAAAGCAATTGGCAATAGCAGTCGGATCTCCTTGTCCTACCGTATTTTGAAACTTCATGCATGTGAAAATGAACAACAATTAAAAGTGGAATATTATTCGGATTGACATGTATTTATATATTATAAGTTAAAGTCACTTACTCGACGTAAGAGTCAACCTCTCTACAATTAAGTAGGATATACGTCCATGCCACGTGAAAATCTCTCCCCTTGGTCATCCATACAACCTTACATTTTCCTCTTGCACGCACCGAATGGTTGAAAATGGAAATATGAGGATGAGTGTCATTGGTTTCCTCCTTCATGGTAGTTTTCTTTCTCTTATACAAGTCTTGAGGTTGGGGATAATGTCGAGTGAATGTCGTTATCTCATCAAACAAATATGATTCCACTATGGACGCCTCCACCTTTTGTGGATTCATCAGGTTCCCTTTCAACTTGAATAAGAAGCGCTCAGGTGGATACATCCATCGGTATTGTACTGGACCCCCTAATTTTGCCTCATATGCTAAATGTACAATGAGATGCTCCATACAATCAATGAAAGATGGTGGAAAAATCCTTTACAACTGGCACAATATAAGAGGTGTGGCACGTTCTAAATCCTCAACATATTTCATCTCAAGTGTGGATGAACATAATGATTGGAAAAATAAGCTCAATTCTGTCAATGGCCCCCACACACCCACGAGTAGAAGTTCCTTGAAAGCAATTAGTACCCTCTTGCAATTGCGCACATCGACCAATATTGGAGACATACCCATCTGGAAATCTCAATCGCCTTAACCAATTAAGCAAGGTTGTTCTTTTATCTCTATCTAAGGCATATAATGCTTTTGGTTTAGGTCCCTTATGGTTATCCTCCACCTGAAGCTCTGGGTGATTACAATATAGGCGCAAGTCCTTCCTCGAGCTTATGTTGTCTTTTGTCTTCCCCTTAACATCCATTACAGTGTTAATCAAATTCTCAAACACATTTTTCTCAAAATGCATGACATCAAGGTTGTGTCGAAGCAAATTATGCTTCCAATTAGGAAGCATCCAGAAAATGCTTTTCTTTGTGAACTTATGAGTTTCACCATAACCATCTGGATATTCACGTGGAGACTCCATGGCGGTCGGCAAACCTTGAACACGTTTCCACATCTCTTGACTTGATAAATACGGAATAGGAGGATCATCCTCAGTTCTCCCTTTGTAAAAGTTTCTCCTATTGTTCCTGAATGGGTGATCTAATTCTAACAAGCACCGATGGCAATCAAACCATGAAGCCTTCCGTCCATTTTGTAAACGAAAGGCTTTTGTGTTCTCCATGCAATGAGGACAAGAATAAATACCAGCAGTACTCCACCCAGATAACATGCCATACGCAGGGAGATCATTCACTGTCCATATAAGAGCTGCACGCATCCTAAATTTTTTTCCAGTAGAAACATCAAATGTTGGCACACCCTCTCTCCACAACAAAAGCAGCTCATCAATCAATGGTTGCATACAAATATCTATTAGCTTCTTTGGATTCTGTGGACCTGGAACAATGGTACTTAAGAACAAATAAGGATCCTTCATGCACATATTTGGAGGTAGGTTGTAGGGGGTGACAATCACTAGCCAAGTCGAATATGTCTTGCCAAACTTACCAAATGGGGAAAATCCATCTGAACACAAACATAATCTCACATTACGAATCTCTGATGCAAAGCTTGGAAAGGTTCTATCAAAATGCTTCCAAACCTCAGCAGCTGATGGGTGACTCATATACCCTTCATCTGTTTGGTGTTCAGCAAGCTAACGCATCTTTGAAGTTGTTTCCTCCATAGCATACAATCGCTACAAACGTGGGATCAATGGCAAGTACCGCAACACCTTATTAGGTATTGGCTTTCCTTTTTTAGACAAACAAGGTCGATACCTTGGACTATTGCAAAACTTGCACTCAGTGGCATCAGCGTCATCCTTCCAAAACAACATACAACCTTGGGGGCAAAGGTGTATCTTTTGTTGGGGCAACCCTAACTCTTTAGTTAACCTCTTCTGTTCATAGAAACTTTTTGGAAAGTTGTTGTCTTTTGGCAATACATCATTGAATTTCTGGAGTATTGCACTATATCCAGCCTGTGACATATTGTATTTGGTCTTTAACTCCATAAAAGAATCGACTGCAGCTAAATGTGACACATGAGAACCGTCATATAATGGTTGATCAGCTGCCCTCAAAACATCATTGAAGCGCTCAGACAAGAAGGACATTTTCTCATGAACATGGTTTACCGGTTGTTCCATGCTAATTTCTTCTTCATGAACATGGTTGATCGGTTGGTTCATGTTAATTTCTTCTTCATGAACATGGTTTTCAAACTCTACATGACGACTACTACTTGGCTCATTCACATAATTGTTAGGGTCAAACCATGAAGGTGGAACAAAACTTGGACCAGCTGCATCAAAAACTATTCTTTGAGTAGGATTCAAGTTATCAAATAAATGCATCCCAATCCCAATTGAGATTTGAAGTAGGATTCAAGTCTTCCAAGGGAGGTGATGAATTGACAAAAGGTGATTCTCCGTGTGCGGTCCACCAATAATAACTGTCAACATAACCTTTTTTGAATAGATGAAGGCGAACGGTGTCTTCATCTTGAAATTTGTCATTCTTGCAAAGGAAACAAGGACATTTGATCTTCTCCCCATCCATGAAATTCGATTGAGCTATTGCAAAATTAATGAATGTTTCAACACCACCAAAAAATTCGCTTCTCAAACCTTCACCATTAGGAAGCCATCTATCATACATCCACTCACGATTGTCCATGTTATATATGGTACCTATATTCAAATAAGTAATAATTACTAGATCAAAAACAAGAAAAATATTAGGAACGAAATTAAGAAAAGGTGGCTAATTTCGTGGTCATGGATGCATATTTTGGCACTTAAAATAGGTTACAATCACCAATGTATGTTGTTATTCTAAAAAAATATAAACACAAGCATAACACACTTACCAGATTCAAGCAATTGCGAGTGATATGCAAACGATAGAATGGTTTCGACCCTCAAGACCCACTCTATTAATAACAAAACGAAGAACTCGTGCCAAACTTCGTGGCTACTTCTGAAAAATTTCCCAAAAAGGAAATTACTTATCCACAAAAGCAAGAACCTTTCTTGCACCAACAATGGAAGAGAAATTGACCACTTGAACAATAATATATCAGATTCAAAAGAAGAAATCAATGAAACTTGGTTTCCATGTATTTTGTTTACTTGAGACAAATTAAAATGGGAGGGAATAAGAGAGAAAAGTGTGATGAAAATGACATTGGAAGAGAATGTGAAGAAAGGTAGGGTAAAGATATCGAGTTCGTACGATTGTTGGTGTAGATTATTGAATGAAGGTTGGTATGGATCATTTAATGAGGTGCTGAATCAACTTTTTTTACCCACAAATTTAACCACGAAAATAGCCACGAGTCATCAATGTAGAAGACGACTTAAATGTTAGGCGCTATTAACGGGCTCTTTCAAAAAAAAATTGGGCTCATGAGCCTTATTGGGCCTTATTTGTCTTCAGGCCCACAACCGAACTCTCATGAGGCTTATTTGTTGTTGAAAGGGTTTCTTGACAACAAATAAATTTATATCAAGACCCCGCTGAGTACAGGGAGGTCAAGTTCGTCCACGGGAATTAGAAGGATCTATGTCTAGCTATTAGTCCTAATAAAAGAAAAGAAAACAAAACAAAACACTCAAACAAACGCTCGGCACCGAGCCAAAACAGGTCATAACCGACCAACACTTCAACACAATCGCATGAGAAAACAAGAGACACAGGCGCTCGGCACCGACCTGACAGGGGTCGTAACCGACCTATCCGGGTATGAGAAAATTCCGAGAAACCAAATTAAAGAAGATCTAGGACAAAGGATTCACCACAACAAGTTTATGCATGCAAACATGAATCAAAACCAACCATAAATAATCCCATGTATGACTCTCGTCATGATAAATCAAGTAAAAATCTTAACTTTCATAAAGATCCAAACTTGCAACCCTACTTGTTTCCTAAAGGTTTAACTTTCGTTTCAACCAAATATAATCCAAATTCACAACTAAATCTTTCAATTCACTCATAAACATGAACATGCTTTGATTTTCATCAAGGAATTGATAGCAAACAAGAGGATAATAGATAGAGATTAAAAGAGATGGTTCATTCAAATATTCATGCCTTAATCATGCATAACTCGTCGGGTTTCACCCCAACCCTAGAAAGTAGACTACTCACGATCCATAAAACAATCAACAATCACAAACGAAAGAGAAGACATGATTCAAATTCAAACAAACTTCGATTAAAATAAAACTTACAAACTTAAGCAAACCTCCAAGTCTCTCTAATTGTCCAAGAGCTTGGAATCAAAGAAAACTAGAAAACCAAACTTGCCACTTGTTCTGTCTCCACAATAAACCCTAAGAATGATTTTCTCCGAATCAGCCCCCCCTGAAATAAAACCCTAAAGATCCTTATATAGTGGTAGAAAATAGATCTATATGGAAACTAAAATCTATCTTAAAAAGGCCCATAAATAAAACAATTACTAAACCAAACTTAAGGCGCAAGCAATAATTCGGCAACACACGGAGTGGGTCGTCACCGACCATGGCTGGGTCGTCACCGACCATGGCTGGGTCGTCACCGACCCTCTGGCTACACTTGATTTCTTCATTTCTTCGCTCAAACTTGCTCCAAAGCTCGGTTCTTCTTCAATGTTTCTTCTTTAATCGCTCTTGGCCTTCTAAGACTTCCTTTAGCTCCTTCATAAGCACCTTGATCTTGAAATCTTCAACTCGGAATCCTCTATTGCACCGACTCTTACTCTTCTATCAACATCACCACAAGACCGCTTGAACACCACCTCCTAGAAAGCTTTTAAAAACCGAAATATCTCCTCCTCAACGCTTCAAAGACCTACAAAACATCAAACACACTTATGTAGACTCCATATCTTAAGATAATATGAAAATCCACAAGAACGACTCAAAACAACACAATAAACTTAGAAAAGACTCAATCCTAACTAGAAAACTACCCATGAAAACTAACTAGAAAGTGCGACATCAAAATACCCCATACTTAGACTTGCTTGTCCTCAAGAAATCACTTAGCATGCATCAAAACCAATAAACAAAACTCAAGAATCATCTTATAGGAAAAATAAGCACAAGTAGAATAATGAGCAAACAACTTCCACATCCTAGCATACATGAACATTTCAAGTAATCACAATCCAACCTTACCAAGGAATGTATTTCACTCAACTCTCAAAGTGTTTAGGGTTATAGCAATGATCTCTCAACTCAAATTCCAAGTACAAAACCGCATAGTCAATGGAACTTATATAAACAAACTCTCCACCGAAGAAGTCAAAACAAGTCAAATCATCAAATGAACTCGGGTGGCTCAATAAAAACTTCAAAGAAGTCTCTATTCGGCCGGGTTGTAATGGGGCTCGGTAAAACAAAGGGTGTGGAAATAATTTGGCCTTGTGGTGCTAACTAATCAGGGAATCAAGACTCCTAGACTATACATCACTCATCCAACGTTCTTTCCTCTTCTTCAATCACCAAACACTTCAACTTTACAATGCACTCCCCTTTTTCACCTATCATCATTTGTCTTTCTTCTATTCTTTTGAAGGCCTTGGACTCTTTGCATTCATTATATGGAACTTCTCTTCTCTTTTCTTTCTTTCTTCTTTTTTTTTTTCCCGGGGGTGGTCGGCACCGACCCACTTTGGGTCGGCACCGAGCTACATATATGCATTTTCGAGTCCAAAAACCTTACATTCCTCTTGGTTTTCAAAGACAACACCCTTAATCTACCTTCCATAATCTCTTTGTTTTTCACCCAATTAAATCATAACAATTTTCAACAATTTCTTCTAAGTCCTGATTCCCGGATCAAAGAGGTCAAGCTTATCATGGCTAGGGAATTCTTTTTGTGGAGCTAGAAATAGGTTTTAAGCTCAAAAATAGGGGCTACAAAAAGAGGGATCATGTATGGGTAGGAAAAGGAATATAATAGGCTTATAAAAATGAGTTCAAGATCATTTGATTCAATCAAGTAATGAGCATATCTCCATTGGTCTCAAATTTTACAATAACCATGCCATTGTCAATTGGTATATTTGCACTTGGAAGAGTATTTCACACATGAAAGAGAAAGGAGTAAAAATGTACATCCTTTATAGGCCAAGAATATCTCACTTAGGTTCACATTTTGTTGGATTGCTTTTACTTAGAAATATGTATGCTCAATTTTCATTATAAGCTCAAAACTCAAAAAGCAAGATCATGGTTTAGGTGATTCTTAAAGCATGTCATTGGGATTACATGATAATGCAAGCAATTTCCGTCCTAGGACATCTAAGGAATAGGGCATTTATCCATCTAAAAATTCCAAAAGAAAAAGACTCAAAACAAGACTAAACACAACTAAACACATATTAACACAAAGCAACACATGACTTAAACAAATAAAGACTCATGCAAGTAATCTCCCAAACCACCCCATACTTAAACATCAATGTCCCCATTGATTAAGAAAGTAAGGCGAAAGGAAAGAGAACTTACTTGGACACAACTTGAAGCGATGACATAGGCGGAGAATCATTCTTGAGGAGGTTGAGGAAGTGGTGGAGGTTGGTAAAGGTGTTGCCCCAACCAATGGTTGAATTCCTCTTGAGCTTCCCATCTTGCGACATCTTCTTTATGGTCTTCATAATACTCGACTCGGAAGTCGTGGAGCTCTTGTTGGTGGTGGATGAATTGGTTGTGGTGGTGGTTGAGTGCTCCATAAAGATGGTGTTGGTGAAGCATAAGAGCATCCATTTTAGCCGAGAGAAGAGAGATATCGGGGTTACCGCCCGAGCTTGAACCGGTATTGTACGTGCCTTGTCCCTGGAAGTTGGAGCCACCGGACCCATCAAAGCCATACGGATGTGGATAGTAAGGGACCATGTCAGACTGAGGTCCCATGGTGTAGTCCATCGGGTCGACACCGGACTGGTTGTGGTATTGGCTGTCCACTGGAGGGTCGCCACCGACCTCATGTTGGTCGTAACCGAGCGGGTGGTGGTCGTCACCGACCCTCTGGTGGTCGTCACCGACCACCCCAGCATGTGCCCGTGGTGATTCCGGCTCGGAGGAGGCTTCTCTTAGTGGGTCAATTTCGGCTCTTGGAAACCTGCTTGCCTGGTGTCTAATTCTTCGATCAAGCCGGACATTTGGCGACAAAGGGTAAGGGGCGGGTGCCCACACATCATACCAATTAGGACGGTAGAAAAGTTCAAGATTTTCGGGGGTAAGGACCACATCATGAGTCTCATGTTGGCTAACATAGAACTTGTTGATGAAACCCTCGGAAGATTGCGCAAGCATTTTAGTATTCAAGAAGTACTTCACATCCATAGCAAGGATCTTTCTTGAAGAGTAAGCGGAAAGATTGACTTTCAAAGACTTGGCTAGAATGGCCACAAGCCAACCAAAGTAAGTGGTGGTGTGGTTCTTGAGGCCTTGGTGACTCACAACGGCATTAGCAAACTCAAATCCCAAATTCATGTGAATTGTTGGCTCGAAGAGCATGGTGGAGAGGCAAGCAATTTCGTGCTTGTGTGGGCGGGAGAGCTCGTATCGTGGCCAAATGGTGGAGCCAAGGATGCATTGGATAAGCCGGAAAACCGGGCTAGCAATGCATCGACCGGGAAGGTGATTGGTGGGGTATTCGGCCCGGCCAGTGAGGTAATGCCACAAATCCTGGGTGGGAAAGCTTGAAGAGGTATATGCTCCGGAAGGGGCACGGAAACCAAGATGGTGGTTAAATCTTTTAATGCTCATAGCGTGGTCCATGTTGCCAAGTTGAAAAGTAACCTGTGACTTGTTGAAGTCGGTTTCATTGCGGTATAAGCGGAAGTTGGACATGAACTCGCATGTGAGCGCAATGTAGTGTTCCTCGATTGGATGCAAGATAAGGTGTTGAGCGCCAATCCAAGAGAAAGCAGTGAGCACCTCCCTATGCAAACCAACCTTCATCGCCCCTCCCCTATGATAAGCTCGGACGGTAACGTCCCCATTCCACATTTCAAGAAATCTTGTCTTTTGCTCCTCATCATCAAAGATCACACTATCCACTTTTTGCTTGTCTTTCTTGTGCTTCTTGGCGGGGTGGCGAGAAGAAGAAGAAGCCATAGTCCTACAAAACAATCGAACTTTCCAAAATAATCTCCATAGTTTTAAGGACAATGTCAAATCAAAGAACATACATGCCACCTCCCGAAGAAGTACCCCATACTTACTCAAAGAAACATGCTTAAATTTAGGAAGAATCTCAACCTAGCATGCTTAATTCATGAAAAGTAGGTACGGAGGGGGAAAGATCATGCTAAAAACACCCAAAGCATGGCAAAATACCAGGTAAACGGGGTCGGAACCGACCCTTGGAGGTTCGGTGCTGAGCAAAACACCCGGAAAAGGACACTGGTGGGTCGTCACCGACCCTTGGGGGGTCGGCACCGACCGCTTCGAGCAAGATTATGCCCACAAATTCGGCCTTATGTCCATGGAATTGGTACCAAAAATTCCGGAAAAATCTAACACTCTCACAATCAACCAAACAACCAAGTATGCATCAAAAATTCCACATACAACCCGCAATTAATCATTATATCATATAGATCTACCCTCTTAAGCATGCAAACAACCCAATTTTCCATATTCAAACTCAAGAACACCCAAAACCTAAGTTTTCAACTAATCCCTCAAACATAAATCAAGTAAACTTGAATATAAGATCAAAGGAGTAGAGAAACATACCAAGGATGAGTAAAAATAGAAGAATGAAAGTAGAAGGGGGTCGTAGACGAGCACTAAAGCGGTTCCAAAAATTCAAAAATTGTTGGGAGGGGTGAAATTTCCGGTTTTTGTGGGATGATTTGGAGGGCTTGTGAAGCACAAGGAAGAATTTTGGTAGATTTGGGATGGGAATGGAGGATTTGTGAGGTTGGAGAGGCAAAGAAAGTGAGAGGAGGCTATGGAGTTTTGAGGGAAGGGGAGGTCGGCCGTGTGGGGGAAAAGAGAGGGAAGGGGGTAGGGTTAAAAGAGGTAAAAGTTTGAGGGACTTACCTGCAATTTCCAATTTTTTGAAAATTTTACCATAATTGCATGGAAGTGGTCGGTGACGACCCACAATAGGTCGGAGACGACCATCCAGTACCCTTCCTTTCCCTATTGTTCGAGCCTCTTAGCCCCTTTTGTCTTCTTCAGCCGTTCTCGTATCCCTACAAAACGTTAGTGGAGAACCAAAACAAAAATCCTACCTATTCTAAACTAAGAAAATCAAAAGAAATTCAAACTAAAAAGTCCAAAAGAAACAAAAGAAAAAGCGGGTTGCCTCCCATAAGCGCTTAATTTAACGTCTTTAGCTAGACGTGGAGTACCTCAGCTTAGTCAGAAGATGTGAGAGCCCATGTGGCTCGGATTTCCTCATCGGGTTCGGCTCTTGCATAGTATTTCTTCAATCGATGCCCGTTGACCTTAAAAATCCCTCCATTCTCATCTAAGAGATCAACCGCTCCATGTGGGTAGATATGATGAACTATGAATGGTCCACTCCATCGAGATCGTAATTTTCCGGGGAAGAGTCGAAGTCTAGAATTGAAAAGGAGTACTTGATCACCATTGTGGAAGGTCTTCGGGATGAGCTTCTTATCATGCCATTTCTTGGTTCTTTCTTTGTAAATTTTGGCATTTTCATACGCCTTGAGCCTTAACTCCTCCAATTCTTGCAAGTCCATAAATCTCTTTGCTCCGGCCGCGTCAAGATCCATGTTGAGCTCCTTGAGAGCCCATAGAGCCTTGTGTTCGAGCTCGATGGGCAAATGGCATGACTTGCCATACACAAGATTGTAGGGAGTAGTGCGGAGTGGCGTCTTGTAGGCGGTGCGGTACGCCCAAAGTGCATCATCTAGCTTGGAAGCCCAATCCTTCCTTGAGCGGGAAACCGTCTTCTCCAAGATGTTTTTAATTTGCCGGTTGGAGATCTCCACTTGACCACTAGTTTGGGGATGGTAAGGAGTTGCCACCCTGTGTAGGACCCCATACTTAGTCAAAAGTGCCTCAAAACTCCGCTCAATAAAGTGAGAACCGCCATCGCTAATAAGGGCTCGGGGAACACCAAAGCGGGGAAAGATATTGGACTTCATAAACTTGGCCACCACTCGTGCATCATTAGTTCTTGTGGGAATGGCCTCAACCCACTTAGATACGTAGTCAACCGCTACGAGGATGTACTTGTAGGGGCCCGAAGAGGGGAAGGGTCCCATGAAATCAATTCCCCATACGTCGAAAAGCTCAACTTCTAGAATTCCTGTGAGTGGGTTCTCATTCCGCCATGTGATATTCCCCGTACGCTGACACTCATCACAAGCTGTGACATAGGCATGAACATCCTTGAAAAGGGTGGGCCAATAGAATCCGCTTTGAAGAATTTTTGCGGTAGTCTTGAATCCCTTAGCATGGCCGCCCGTTTGAAGAGTGTGACACTGTCGGATTACTCCCTCAATTTCGTCGTCCGGCACACAACGCCTAAAAATATGATCGCTCCCTTGCTTGAAAAGGTAGGGATCGTCCCAATAGTATTGCTTGGCGTCGTGGAGGAACTTCTTTCGAGCTTGGGAAGTCAATTCATCGGGGATAATGCCTCCTACAACATAGTTAGCAAAATCCGCAAACCAAGGGGTTTTCGCCCCTCGAATAGCATAGATAGAATGGCAAGAGAGCATGGGGGGAGAGAAATGAAGAATAGTGGAAAGTACCGAAGAAGGGTTAGAAAGATGACCTTGATTGGTGGTGGTGAGGGTCGGTGCCATCCTTCCTAGCTCGGTGCCAGCCAAAATCTGCATATGGGGGGTCGTCACCGACCCAGAAATGGTCGTCTCCGACCCAGAAATGGTCGTCTCCGACCCAGCCTGTGTTGTTTCGATCCGTAATACTTCATTGCTCAATAGAGTTTCATCCGGGCGAGAGTCGTTGATGGGAATTGAATTACCGGACTCCTTAATATGCTCCATAGGTAACCGAGAAAGGTGGTCCGCCACAAGATTTTCCGCTCCTTTCTTATCCCTTATTTCAAGGTCAAATTCTTGTAATAGAAGCATCCATCGGAGCAATCTCGGTTTGGCGTCCTTCTTATCCATAAGATAACGGATAGCTGCATGATCGGTGTAGACGATTACCTTGGAACCCACCAAGTACGACCGGAACTTCTCAAAAGCAAACACAACGGCTAGGAATTCCTTCTCTGTGGTCGTGTATTTGCTTTGGACCTCATCTAATGTCTTGCTCGCATAATAGATAGCATGAAGCTTCTTCTCTCTTTTTTGCCCAAGGACCGCGCCCACGGCGTAGTCACTAGCGTCACACATGATCTCGAAGGGAATGGTCCAATCCGGAGGTTGCATGATAGGCGCCGACACAAGTGCATCCCGGATCTTGTGGAAAGCTTCAAGACACTCGGAAGAAAACTCAAACACAACATCCTTCATTAATAGGTTAGTTAACGGTTTGGTAATCTTAGAGAAGTCTTGAATAAACCTCCTATAAAACCCGGCATGTCCTAAAAAGCTCCTAACATCTTTTACTGAGGAAAGGGGTGGCAATTTTTCAATTAATTCAATTTTGGCTTTGTCAACCTCAATTCCCCTTTTTGACACAACATGACCTAGAACAATTCCTTCTTGAACCATAAAATGACACTTTTCCCAGTTAAGCACTAGATTAGTCTCCTCACATCTCCTAAGTACTCTAGCAAGATTGGCAAGGCAAGAGTCAAACGTGGTACCGTAAACCGAGAAATCATCCATAAATACCTCCACAATGTCCTCAATCATGTCGGAGAAGATGGCCATCATACACCGTTGGAAAGTGGCCGGTGATCGCCTCTCACGGTGTGCGAGGGTCTAGAGATACAATTTATAACCCGACCCCGTTGTAGTACGTGGTGGGTGTCGAACACTCGGGAAGTCTACTCGATCGATGTGCCTAGACACTAGGAAGCTAGAAAGGAGAGCATAAAACAAAGGAAAACAAAGAAAACAGTCGGGACCGACACTGAGGTCACGTCGGGCCCGAGGTTGGCGACAAGAGGAAGTCGGGACCGACACTGGGTAAGTCGGGCCCGAGGTAGCTGGGTTTGTCGAACTTCAAAGATTAAAAGTAGATCTTGGGCTTTTGGGTTCCTTCTCTAGTAGATTAAGGCTTTTCCACCCCAATTCGAGCAATGAGTGATGATCGGACTAGGATCGAGTGCTTTCGCCCTCATTCCAACCACTTCTACACATCGATCATTGGGGAAATCCCCTTCGAAGCAAGGTCTTGAGATTGACACATGTTCACTTTCGCTACTTTGCCAATCTCAAGCCTTGATTCCCGACTTTCGCAAGGAATTGTAGCTCTATGTAGAGTGGGTTCCTTAGATCAAACACTCAAGGCTATGGAATTGGGGTTTCTAGCCCAAACCTAGCTAGGGTTTTCCCCCATAACCCAAGATCAAGGAGATCTACTCCATGTGGCAAGCAAAGAAAGCAATCAAATCAAAAGGGAAAGCAATCAACATCATCAATCTCAAAACAAAGCAAAGTTTCATTCAAAATCAAAAGCAATCCACAAATTCCAATCAAGGGTTTCCAAATCCACAAGATCAAAACAAAGCAAAGCTAATCTATCAACCAAACCTATCAAACCTCCCTCTCCATGGCCGATTCTCTCTCTTCTCCTTCTCCTCTCCTTCCTCCTTGCTCTCCAAGTATCCCCTTGAGAGATTTTGAGGGTTGGCCCCCTTGCTAAGTGTGGGAACCCCCCTTCTTAGAAGACAAGAGGGCCTTTTAATAGATGAGGGGCAAAAGTGGAAGTTCACAAATTCGTGCCTTGGAGCCCAAGTAGTTCGGTGACCGACTTGGACCGACACGGAGGACCTCGGGCCCGAGGTACTGTGCAACTCGGTCCGATGTTCTGGAGACTTCAAAGTCGGGCCCGATGTTGGTTGCAACTCGGTCCTGACCTCGTTCCACCTTCTTCTTTGTTGGCTTCTCTTGTTCTTCTTCATGGCTTGCACCTCTCTTTCCTCCTTTGCTCGGGCCTTGCTCCATGTCTCGACCCTCCTTCAAAACGACCCTTGATCCATGCCAATTTACCTACAAAACACATAAAATGCGCGTAGTCTCCGAATCTCATAGAAATACGGGAACTAAGCTAAAAAGGAACAAAACGCACAAGAAAAGGGGAAAAAGAAACATATTTACAAAGGAAATCACATATGAAAACACCACCAAATAGAGAGACATCAAAATACCCCATACTTAAACTTGCTTGTCCTCAAGCAATAACAATGTAAGCAAGACCGAAACATAATCTTCAAGTAAAGCCTCATATGAAAACACATTTTAAGCACAAGTGATCGATATTCAAGCAAGATTACATCATCACACATGATTAAGTGTTCCAAGGAATAAAGTCAATGCAACTAAGCCTCACTTTAGGGATATGTGAATGTGTATCACTCATCATGTGTTTTGGGTTTAGCAATGAACACTCAAGCTCAAAAATCATGCAAGTAAGGACTTTACTATTGAAGCTAATATCTCCAATTCCTCCACCTAGAGATGCCTAATGCAAAGTACACAAAGAATTTCGAACTTGGCTCAATGGAGGTCCTCAAAGAGGTTCCATTCGGCCGGGTTGTAATGGGGCTTTTGGTATTTCTCAAGGTAGGAATTATTTGGTCTTGTGGTGCTTACAATGGGGATTGAACAACCTAAACTCTCACCAACTTCACCAAATTCCACAATTACTTTCACACTCACCCAAAAGACTTAACATTTTCCTTTCAACCCAAAACTTCACTTAACATTCCACTTCATCTTTGCTCTTATGCTTTTTGTTGGATTTTCAACACTTTCTACATTTGGACCGACTTTCTTATGACATCGGGCCCGATGTTGCTTGTAACTCGGTCGGACCATTTTCTTCACTTAAGCTCTTTGCTTTATTCCACTTTACATTTCCAACATTTTCTTTCTTTCTTTTCTTTCTTTTTTTTTTTTCATTTTTGTACAACAAAGATGCACTACCCACATGATTCATAACACCATTCTTTTCCCTTAAACCCAAGAGAATCTCAACTCTTCAAATACAATCCCAACCTCTCTTCTAAAGTCCAATCCCATAAAGGTCAAGTCATATAAGGCTAGGAATAATATTTTTGAGGAGTTTCAAACAAAGGTTTAGGCTAGAACGGGGCTACAAACAAAGGATTATCTTCATGGTAGGATATGGAACATTTATGTGACTAGAAGAATAAAGTTCAAAATCAATGTGACAATGCTAGGACAAATCTCATGACGGTCTTGGAAAATAGATAAACACCGCAATAGCAAGTTTTACTAAGCATGAATGAGCTAATCACACAAGAAAAATGAGGGATATGCAAATATGAACAAGCATCCCTAAAATGGCCAAAAATCAATCTCACAAGGGTCACTCATACTTAGTTGCATAAGAACTCATCCTAGAACTCACATGTTCAATAAAACAAGCAAGATATCATGATCACATCAAAAGCAACATCATTTAAGAGGCTAAACTATCCAAAAATATGCAAAGGAATTTACATGCTCACATCATCATTAGCTTTTATTTTGGCAATCTAAGATGGGAATTTCTAGTCCAAAACCTACAAAACACAAAATCTTTTTGTTGTTTTCAACACAATTTTTCAATTTTTATGGATTTTTGCAAAAATTTCTCTAAAACCACAAACTCATCCATTCAAGACCAAATTAATCATTCATGTTTTTCATCAAACCACAAACCAAGAAGCAAACATCCCAAACACAAACTAAAAACACAAACTAAATATCCTCAAAATAGTAAACAAACATAAACAAGTGAAATCATGAACACACTTACCCCCACCCCATACTTAAAATTTTGATGTCCCCATCAAACAAGGAAACCAAAACTTAAGAGCAAGAGAGAAGAGTATGAAAAGCTCACAATTTCTTATTCTTCAATGGCATGTATAGGATCAATCGGCGAGGACGAGAGCCCATGAGGCTCTAACTTCTTCGTTTGGACCGTCCTTGTCATAGAACTTCTTCACTCGATGACCATTCACTTTGAAAATATGTCCTTGTTCATCAACCAAGTCCACCGCACCATGAGCATAGATACGGTGGACCACAAATGGTCCGCTCCACCTAGTCCTTAACTTTCCGGGAAAAAGTTTAAGCCTTGAATTGAAAAGGAGAACCTTGTCACCGGTTTGATAGGTCTTTGGAATTAACTTCCTATCATGCCACTTCTTGGTCTTCTCCTTGTATAGCTTGGAGTTCTCATAGGCTTTCAACCTCAATTCCCCCAACTCATGAAGTTCTAGAAACCTTTTCTCACCGGCCAAGTTGATATCCCAATTCATCTCTTTGAGTGCCCATTTTGCCTTGTGCTCAAGCTCTACCGGAAGATGACATGCCTTGCCATAAACTAGATTGAAGGGTGTAGTTCCCAGAGGTGTCTTAAAGGCGGTTCTATAAGCCCAAAGTGCATCATCGAGCTTAGAGGCCCAATCTTTCCTTGATCGAGATACGGTCTTCTCCAAGATAGCCTTGATTTGACGGTTTGACACCTCGACTTGCCCGCTTGTTTGAGGATGATAAGGAGTAGCAACTCGATGAGACACCCCATACTTGATCAACACATTCTCGAAGCACCTCTCAATGAAATGAGGTCCGCCATCACTTATGAGAACCCTAGGCACACCAAACCTTGCAAAAATATTGCTTTTCAAAAACTTCATCACCACCTTAGCATCATTGGTTCTTGTTGGTATGGCCTCCACCCATTTTGAGACATAGTCCACGGCTACCAAGATGTACTTGTAAGGCCCCGATGTGGGAAATGGTCCCATGAAGTCGATACCCCATACATCAAATAACTCAACTTCTAGAATGTCGGTTTGAGGAGTCTCATTCCTCCTTGATAGATTCCCCTCTCTTTGGCACTCCTCACACTTCCTCACATAATCATGCACATCCTTGAACATGGTTGGCCAATAATAACCACATTGAAGAATTTTTGAGGTGGTTTGGGAACTCTTGGCGTGACCCCCCGTAGGCAAGGAATGGCAATGGTGAATTATGCTCTCAACCTCTTCACTTGACACACACCGTCTATAGATTTGATCACGCCCTTCCTTGTAGAGATATGGATCATCCCAAAAGTATTGTCTAGCATCATGTAAGAATTTCTTCCTAGCTTGATAAGACAGATTTGGTGGGATCACTCCCCCTACGGCAAAGTTAGCAAAATCCGCAAACCAAGGGGAAACCCCTCGTCTTACGGCACTAATAGAAAGAAGGCCAGTGGGAGAGAAAGAATCAATCAATTGAGAACGAGAAGGAATGGAAATCGAGTTAGGAAACTTACTTTCTTCCACGGATCGACATTGAAGTGTACCGAGCCCGACATGGTGGGACGCCGGTCCAGCTTCGCATACACACAGGTCACTCGGGCCCGATGTTGAAGTCCTTGGTCCCGACTCACTCGTACTCGCCTTGCCTTCGGTCCGATGTTCTGAACCTCGGGCCCGACTTACTCGGTTCGTCGATCCACCCTTCCTTTCCTCCTTTCCGCTCATGAGACCTTCATCTGCTCTTGAATCATCTATAGTCAAACCATCCTCCATCTCCAACATGTACTCGATGGGCAAACGGGATAGATGATCAGCTACCACATTTTCCGCACCGGTTTTGTCCTTGATCTCATGGTCAAATTCTTGGAGAAGGAGCATCCACCTTAGAAGCCTCGGCTTTGCATCTTTCTTCTTCATGAGATATTTGATTGCCGCATGGTCCGTGAAGACTACCACCTTTGATCCCACAAGATATGAACGGAATTTCTCAAATGCAAACACTATCGCAAGAAACTCTTTCTCCGTTGTTGTGTAATTGCACTGAGTTTCATCCAAAGTTTTGCTTGTGTAGTAGATGGCATGCAACTTTCCATCCTTCCTTTGTCCAAGGACGGCCCCTACGGCGAAATCACTAGCATCACACATTACCTCGAATGGAAGATTCCAATCGGGTGCCGCCATTATTGGAGCCGAGATCAAGGCATCTCTTAACCTACAAAAAGAACTCATGCAATCCTTGGAAAATACAAAGGGCACATCCTTCATCAAGAGGTTAGACAATGGTTTTGCAATTTTAGAAAAATCCTTGATGAACCGTCTATAAAATCCTGCATGACCTAAGAAACTCCTAACATCACGAACACAAGAGGGAGGAGGTAGTTTTTCAATTATTTCCACTTTAGCTTTATCTACTTCTATCCCCCTACTAGAAACTAGGTGTCCTAGTACTATGCCCTCCTTCACCATGAAGTGGCATTTTTCCCAATTAAGCACCAAGCTAGTCTCCTCACATCTAGTTAAAACCTTGTCCAAGTTAGCTAAGCAAACATCAAATGAGGAACCATAGACGGAGAAATCATCCATAAACACTTCTACTATATCCTCAACCATATCGGAGAAGATGGACATCATGCATCTTTGAAATGTTGCCGGCGCATTACATAAACCAAAAGGCATGCGTCTATAGGCAAAAGTCCCATAAGGACATGTGAATGTCGTCTTCTCTTGATCATCGGGATGAATAGGGATTTGCCAAAACCCGCTATACCCGTCTAGGTAGCAAAAATATTCATGTTGTGCTAATCTTTCTAGGACTTGGTCTATGAAAGGAAGAGGAAAATGGTCTTTGCGAGTGCCACTATTAAGCTTACGGTAATCAATACACATACGCCATTTTGTTGTGGTTCTCATAGGTATCATTTCTCCCTTTTCATTTTGCACAACGGTGAGACCTCCTTTCTTAGGAACTACATGCACGGGACTCACATACTTGCTATCGGAAATTGGGAAGATAATTCCCGCATCCAACATCCTAAGTATTTCACTCTTTACCACTTCTTTCATGTTAGGATTTAATCTTCTTTGGGGTTCAATAGTGGGTTTATGGTTATCCTCCATATAAATCCTATGCATGCAAATTGAGGGAGAGATTCCCTTTAGTTCCTCTAGTGAATACCCTAAAGCTCCTCTATGTTTTCTTAGAACCTCTAACAACTTAGACTCCTCCTCATCATTCAAGTTGGCATTTATGATTACGGGTAAAGAAGAGTTGGGACCAAGAAATGCGTACCTCAAATCTTTTGGAAGCTCCTTGAGTTCTTGAGATGGTTCCGGTGGTGCTTGAACTTCTTCTTTCTCGGCCTTGAACACCTCCAAATAAGACATCCTTTCCTCCAATTGCTCATGCTCAATCATATTGAGGGCTAGACCTTGGCGCTCTATCTCAATTTCTCTAGGTGGTGGGATGGCTTTCAACCTAAGCTCCCTTGGCCTTGACTTCTTAGAAATGGCTTCCCATTGCAATCCAAGAGGAACTTGGATCATCTTAGCTTCCTTATGTACGGTCTCTTTTGAAGTTGGCCTAAAGAAAAACTCAATTTCTCTTCCTCCAATGTCAAGAGACAAGTGGCCCTTCTTTACATCAATGATTGCCCCAACCGTAGCAAGGAAAGGTCTCCCTAGTATGATCGGTTCACCCGGCACTTCTATCATGTCCACCACAACAAAGTCGATTGGGACATAGTGGCCTTCAATGCAAACGGGGTAATCCTCGACGATACCAATTGGCTCGATGGACGAACCATCCGCTATCGTTAACCTCATGTTGACCGGAGCTATGAGACCCATGGATGTGGATTTCCATATGGTGTAAGGAATGATGCTCGTGCTTGCTCCAAGATCACACAAGGCTTGGAAATTTTGAGACCCCACACCAATGGTTATAGCAAAGCGACCGGGATCTCCTAGCTTTTGTGGTAACTCCAAGGTCTTGACCTCATCTTGCATTTCAACTATGGACCTCTTCTTGCTCAAAATCTCCTTTAAAAACTTGGCATAAGATGGCATCTCACTCAATGCGTCGGTGAACGGGATAGAGATGTTCAAGCCTTGCAAGAGTTTGAGAAACCTCTTGAACTTGTTCTCAACAACATCTTTCGGCTTCTTTGAGGGATATGGAAGAATCGTTGCACCTTGAATCTTGCTTGGATCAACCTCCTCGGACTTCCCTACTTCACTTGCAACATTTCCTGGTTGGACCGACTTGGGCACCATGTCGGGCCCGATGTTGTGGATCTCGGTCCTGGACAGAGGAGTAGGATCGAGGTCTGTGTACGTCGGTCCCGAGTTGCTCTCGACCTCGGTCCTGGGTGAAGGAGTCGATCTTGCTGGGTCGACTTCGGGGAACGTCGGACCCGACTTGCTGGGTAAGTTGGTCCGACTCTCTTCATTCTTCTTAGGCACGTGTGGCTCGGGTAGGTTTCGGCCACTTCTCAATCCAATTGCCCGGACTTCATTTTGATTGTTTTGAGCTCGAGGATTCTCCTCGGGTCGGCCCGGAAGTCTCCCATTCTCTCTCGGGGCTTGAGTTGCAATTTGGGCAAATTGATTGTCGACTTGCCTCCTCCATGCACCAAACTCATTGAATTGGGTCCTCATCTCCTTGAACCCATCTCTCATCTCTTGAGCAAATGTTTGTAACTCATTGAATCCCGGTGGTCTATATGGTGGTGGTGGCGCCCTTGGCTCGTTTTGGTTGAAGTTGTTGTTGTAGCCTTGAGCTTGACCATTGTTCCACCGGCCATTGCCACCATTGTTGAAATTGCCTCTTCCACCGAAATTTCCTCGAACATAGTTTGCCTCCTCAATTCGCTCGGCCAAGCGTACTTGGCTCTCATTCGGACAAACTTGTGTAGCATGTGCAAAGGATCCACACTCCTCACAAGCTCTAGCATTTTGCTTGTAGTAGTGGACTTGCCTCTTAAGCTTGCTCACTTCACCTTCAAGGAATTGGAGCTTCACATCCCTATCAATGTCTTCTCCCTTTGGATCATATAACTTCCTTGCACCTTCACCTTGAACTTTCACCTCCTTGCTAGCTTGACTCACCCCATACATGGCCTCATAATCGGATAGCTTGTCAAGTAGCTCCCAAGCTTGATCCGGTGTCAAGTCTATGAACCCACAATCGGTGTGGAGATTGAGCTTGTCCTTCGTTACCGGATTGATGCCTTGGAAAAAGATGTCTTGAAGCACATATGGTTGTTGGCCATGAGTAGGACATTGGCGCAACATCTCCTTGAAACGGTCCCATGCTTCGAAGAGAGGCTCATTCGGACCTTGTTGAAAGCTTGCAATCTTCCTTCTTAACTCGGTTGTCTTTGAGGGCGGGAAGAACTTCATCAAGAAAGCGTCATAGAGTGTCTTCCAAGTTGTGATTGACCTAGGAGCTTGGCTCTCGAGCCAATGTGTGGCCTTGCCCCCAAGTGACCATTTGAACGCCTTTAGAAGCACATACTCCAATGTCTCCTCGTCGGTGGAGATTGTCTCACACATATCCACAAAGCGTTTGACATGCTCTATGGGACACTCATGTGGACGGCCCTCGAATTGATCACGCTTGATGAGGGAGATGAATTGCGTCTTGATCTCAAAATTCTTGGCAACCTCGGGAAGCACAATAGCCGGCTCGGGTACCCTCAACTCCGGATGCATGTATTGGCGTGCATTCCGGGGTAGAGCGTTGAGTTGAGCCTCGGCTCTCATCCGTTGCTCCCGTTCTCTTCTTGCCACCTCCTCTTGATTGTCCCTCTCAAGTTGCAATCTAGCCATTTCGGCCCTAAGTTGAGCCAACTCTTCATCACCACGGAGAGCTTGATTCTCCATCCTTTTCCTTCTTCGGGCTTCTTTGAGAATACTTTCCGGATCACTCACAAACTCAAGCTCAAGTGTTCCTCGGGAGGAACGAGCTAGCATACACCTATGAAACAAAAACACAAACCAAAACAAATCAAAAATAAACAAAGGGTTTGGGCTATTCCCTCACCCAAATCACTACCAAAACACAAGAAACTCACCAAATTGGCACTCAATGCACTTAGACTTCCCCGGCAACGGCGCCATTCCTTTTTTTGATCGCCTCTCACGGTGTGCGAGGGTCTAGAGATACAATTTATAACCCGACCCCGTTGTAGTACGTGGTGGGTGTCGAACACTCGGGAAGTCTACTCGATCGATGTGCCTAGACACTAGGAAGCTAGAAAGGAGAGCATAAAACAAAGGAAAACAAAGAAAACAGTCGGGACCGACACTGAGGTCACGTCGGGCCCGAGGTTGGCGACAAGAGGAAGTCGGGACCGACACTGGGTAAGTCGGGCCCGAGGTAGCTGGGTTTGTCGAACTTCAAAGATTAAAAGTAGATCTTGGGCTTTTGGGTTCCTTCTCTAGTAGATTAAGGCTTTTCCACCCCAATTCGAGCAATGAGTGATGATCGGACTAGGATCGAGTGCTTTCGCCCTCGTTCCAACCACTTCTACACATCGATCATTGGGGAAATCCCCTTCGAAGCAAGGTCTTGAGATTGACACATGTTCACTTTCGCTACTTTGCCAATCTCAAGCCTTGATTCCCGACTTTCGCAAGGAATTGTAGCTCTATGTAGAGTGGGTTCCTTAGATCAAACACTCAAGGCTATGGAATTGGGGTTTCTAGCCCAAACCTAGCTAGGGTTTTCCCCCATAACCCAAGATCAAGGAGATGTACTCCATGTGGCAAGCAAAGAAAGCATTCAAATCAAAAGGGAAAGCAATCAACATCATCAATCTCAAAACAAAGCAAAGTTTCATTCAAAATCAAAAGCAATCCACAAATTCCAATCAAGGGTTTCCAAATCCACAAGATCAAAACAAAGCAAAGCTAATCTATCAACCAAACCTATCAAACCTCCCTCTCCTTGGCCGATTCTCTCTCTTCTCCTTCTCCTCTCCTTCCTCCTTGCTCTCCAAGTATCCCCTTGAGAGATTTTGAGGGTTGGCCCCCTTGCTAAGTGTGGGAACCCCCCTTCTTAGAAGACAAGAGGGCCTTTTAATAGATGAGGGGCAAAAGTGGAAGTTCACAAATTCGTGCCTTGGAGCCCAAGTAGTTCGGTGACCGACTTGGACCGACACGGAGGACCTCGGGCCCGAGGTACTGTGCAACTCGGTCCGATGTTCTGGAGACTTCAAAGTCGGGCCCGATGTTGGTTGCAACTCGGTCCTGACCTCGTTCCACCTTCTTCTTTGTTGGCTTCTCTTGTTCTTCTTCATGGCTTGCACCTCTCTTTCCTCCTTTGCTCGGGCCTTGCTCCATGTCTCGACCCTCCTTCAAAACGACCCTTGATCCATGCCAATTTACCTACAAAACACATAAAATGCGTGTAGTCTCCGAATCTCATAGAAATACGGGAACTAAGCTAAAAAGGAACAAAACGCACAAGAAAAGGGGAAAAAGAAACATATTTACAAAGGAAATCACATATGAAAACACCACCAAATAGAGAGACATCAGCCGGGGCGTTGCAAAGCCCAAATGGCATCCTCCTATAGGCAAATGTGCCATAAGGACATGTGAAGGTGGTTTTTTCTTGATCATCGGGATGTATCGGAACCTGCCAAAAACCACTATAGCCATCGAGATAACAAAAATAGTCATGCAAAGCTAATCTCTCTAGCACTTGGTCAATAAAAGGCAAAGGAAAATGGTCCTTTCTAGTGGTGCTATTTAGCTTTCTATAGTCAATACACATGCGCCAACTAGTGGTAGTCCTAGTGGGAATTAACTCGCCTTTTTCATTCTCAACAACAGTAAGACCACTCTTTTTAGGTACAACATGAACGGGGCTTACCCACTTACTATCTGAAATTGGAAAGATGATACCTGCGTCGAGCATTCTCAAGATCTCCTTTTTTACCACTTCCTTCATATTCGGGTTAAGCCTCCGTTGGTGCTCTATGGTTGGCCTGTGTCCTTCCTCAAGAAAAATACGATGCATACACAGAGAAGGTGAGAGGCCACTTAAATCCTCAAGTGAGTATCCAATGGCCTTCCTATGAGCCCTAAGAACATTCAACAACTTTCCAACTTCTTCCTCATTAAGGTTAGCATTAATAATCACAGGAAAAGTGGAATTAGGGCCAAGAAACTCATACCTCAAAGAATCGGGAAGAGTCTTAAGCTCTGGAGTCGGTGGTGGTGGTGTAACAATATCGTCAACCTTCTCCATTTTGAAAAACTCTTCATAGTAAGTAGTATCATCCGCTTCCAGAAGGGTCGGCTCCGACCATAGGGAGGTCGTCACCGAGCCAGAAGCAAGCATAAAATCTTCAGCAACAATCGGAATGGGGGTTGGTGCCGAGCAAAATGTGGTCGGTGCCGAGCAAAATGTGGTCGGTGCCGAGCAAAATGTGGTCGGTGCCGAGCAAAATGTGGTCGGTGCCAACCTTGCAGTTTCTTCTTTGGCTTTAGCTTCACTTGTATAAGCTCCAAACAAACGTTCGATCGGATCCTCACAATCAATGTAGTCCGAGTGAGTGTACAACATCTTCACTTCCATGGCTTCACCAGTTTCCTTCATCGTCGGATTGAACCGGAACTCAACCACCTCATTGCCGATTTCAAAAGTAAGGAGACCTTTCTTCACATCAATAATAGCTCCAGCGGTTGCAAGAAAAGGTCGCCCAAGAATGATCGGGACGACAGGGTCTTCCGGCATCTCCATGACAATAAAATCATTAGGCACAAAGAACTTGCCGACTTGAATAGGGAAATCATCAACAACTCCAGTGGGTCTAACACAAGAACCATCCGCCATATAAAGCTTCATATTCACCGGTACCAAAGGACCCATGTTGGTTTTGGACCATATAGAGAGAGGTAGAAGACTAGCACTTGCACCAAGATCACACAAAGCTTTAAAGCGATGGGCACCTATGCCGATAGTGATTGCAAATTTACCCGGATCACCGAGTTTCTCTGGAAGTTCTAAGGATCGCACCTCATCAGTTAGTTCGGACATAGACCGCTTTTTGGACAAGATCTCTTTAAGAAATTTGGTGTAGGCGGGCATCTCATTCAAAGCTTCAGCAAAAGGAATGGTGATGTTAAGACCTTGAAGAACCTGCACAAAACGCTTGAATTTGCCCTCCGTGGAATCTTTAGCTTTCTTGGATGGGAACGAAAGCACCTTTATTGTTGATGTAGAAGGAACGGACGGGAGAATTCCGGGAAGAGGGTCGGCCACGACCCTTGGTGGGTCGGTTACGACCTTGTCTGAAGTAGGGAGAGGGTCGGCCACGACCCTTGGTGGGTCGGTTACGACCTCCTCTGAACTAGATCGGTCCTCATCGTCCGCCGCTTTCTTGCCTGTTTCTCGATCCGGCAACTTCTTTCCGCTTCTCAGATGCACTGCAGCAATTTGACCCCTTGGATTCTCATCAGAATGGCCCGGTAATCGCCCTTGAGGTCGTGGAATTTGGGCCGCTAAATCACCGAGTTGAGAATTTACATTTTTCCTCCAAGCTTCAAAGTCTCCTAGTTGATTTTGCACCCCTTTAAGATCGGTTCGGATGCCATTCATTCCTTCAAGGAGTCCTTGAGCCCAGGTTGGTGGCTCTTGGAAACCGGGAGGTCTATAGGGAGGGGCTCTTTGCTCTTGTGGTGGTGCTTGAAAACCTTGACCGTAGCCATTGTTGTTCCATTGAGAAAAATTGTTGTTGTTCCTTGCCGGATAAGCATTGTTTTGGCCACGATAGGCTCCCCTCATATAATTAGCCTCCGCATAAGCCTCGGCGGCTCGGACTTGTTCTACGTTTGTGCAAGAAGAAGTAGGATGAGCATGGGAACCACATTCTTGACAAGGTTGAGCGGTGGATTTGTAGTGGCCCACTTGCTTCTTAAGCCGGTTTATCTCATCTTGCATAAATTGAAACCTCACATCCGGATCAATCGGCTCAGCATTAGGATCATAAAGTCTCTTTTGTGGAATTCTGACGGCTTGTTGGGTGCCATACATTGCATCATAGTTGGTGAGTTTGTCCAACAAAGCCCACGCTTGATCGGGATCCATCTCAATGAATCCGCAGTCGGTGTGAAGGTTGATCCGATCTTTTGTAGCAGCATTAATTCCCTGAAAGAATATTTCTTGAAGTACGTAAGGAGGCTGTCCATGAGTTGGACATTGCCGAAGAAGTTCTTTAAACCGCTCCCAAGTTTCCACAAAAGTCTCATTGGGAAGTTGATGATAAGAAGTGATGCGCTTCCTTAACTCTATAGTCTTAGCCGGCGGAAAGAACTTTGTCAGAAATTGATGATAAACTTTCAAGCCAAGTAAGAGCTTTTCCAGCCAAAGACCATTTGAATGCTTTCAAAAGCACATAATCAAGCGATACATCATCAACGGCAATAGTGTCACAGAGGTCAGTGAAGTTCTTGATGTGCTCCATAGGGCACTCGGTGGGCTTGCCTTCAAATTGAGACCTCTTAATAAGAGTGATGAAGTGTGACTTTATCTCAAAAGCGTGCTCGATAGCAGGGAGCACAATAGCAGATTCGGGAACCTTGAATTCAGGATGCATGTACTGTTTTGCATTGCGCGGAATAGCATCAAGTTGTTCCTGAAGACGGGCAGCAGCCTCTCTTTCCCTCTGTGCAACATCTCTCTCTCTTTGTGCAGCAGCAGTTTGAGCATCACGCTCTCTTTGAATGCCTTCCATCTGAAGGCGAAGATCAGCCATCTGGCGAGCAAGTTCCTCAGCGTTGGCCATTGCTCTTCGTTCTCTTAGCCTGCGATGAAGGGTTCTCTCAAGTTCGGGATCAAAAGGAAAATTATCGACTCCCCTTCGTGAACTAGAGGGCATACACCTGCACACACAATTACGAGAAAACGAATTAGTAAAGACAAAAGGGTATGGGCTATTCCCAAACCCGAAAAATAACTAGACAAGAAACTAAACTAATTCCTCGGCAACGGCGCCAATTTGTTGAAATGGTTTCTTGACAACAAATAAATTTATATCAAGACCCCGCTGAGTACAGGGAGGTCAGGTTCGTCCACGGGAATTAGAAGGATCTATGTCTAGCTATTAGTCCTAATAAAAGAAAACAAAACAAAACAAAACACTCAAACAAACGCTCGGCACCGAGCCAAAACAGGTCGTAACCGACCAACACTTCAACACAATCGCAGGAGAAAACAAGAGACACAGGCGCTCGGCACCGACCTGACAGGGGTCGTAACCGACCTATCCGGGTATGAGAAAATTCCGAGAAACCAAATTAAAGAAGATCTAGGACAAAGGATTCACCACAACAAGTTTATGCATGCAAACATGAATCAAAACCAACCATAAATAATCCCATGTATGACTCTCGTCATGATAAATCAAGTAAAAATCTTAACTTTCATAAAGATCCAAACTTGCAACCCTACTTGTTTCCTAAAGGTTTAACTTTCGTTTCAACCAAATATAATCCAAATTCACAACTAAATCTTTCAATTCACTCATAAACATGAACATGCTTTGATTTTAATCACGGAATTGATAGCAAACAAGAGGATAATAGATAGAGATTAAAAGAGATGGTTCATTCAAATATTCATGCCTTAATCATGCATAACTCGTCGGGTTTCACCCCAACCCTAGAAAGTAGACTACTCACGATCCATAAAACAATCAACAATCACAAACGAAAGAGAAGACATGATTCAAATTCAAACAAACTTCGATTAAAATAAAACTTACAAACTTAAGCAAACCTCCAAGTCTCTCTAATTGTCCAAGAGCTTGGAATCAAAGAAAACTAGAAAACCAAACTTGCCACTTGTTCCGTCTCCACAATAAACCCTAAGAACGATTTTCTCCGAATCAGCCCCCCCTGAAATAAAACCCTAAAGATCCTTATATAGTGGTAGAAAATAGATCTATATGGAAACTAAAATCTATCTTAAAAAGGCCCATAAATAAAACAATTACTAAACCAAACTTAAGGCGCAAGCAATAATTCGGCAACACACGGAGTGGGTCGTCACCGACCATGGCTGGGTCGTCACCGACCATGGCTGGGTCGTCACCGACCCTCTGGCTACACTTGATTTCTTCATTTCTTCGCTCAAACTTGCTCCAAAGCTCGGTTCTTCTTCAATGTTTCTTCTTTAATCGCTCTTGGCCTTCTAAGACTTCCTTTAGCTCCTTCATAAGCACCTTGATCTTGAAATCTTCAACTCGGAATCCTCTATTGCACCGACTCTTACTCTTCTATCAACATCACCACAAGACCGCTTGAACACCACCTCCTAGAAAGCTTTTAAAAACCGAAATATCTCCTCCTCAACGCTTCAAAGACCTACAAAACATCAAACACACTTATGTAGACTCCATATCTTAAGATAATATGAAAATCCACAAGAACGACTCAAAACAACACAATAAACTTAGAAAAGACTCAATCCTAACTAGAAAACTACCCATGAAAACTAACTAGAAAGTGCGACATCATTTGTCTTTTAGGGTTTGGGAGCACAACCGAACTCTGCCTCCATTTCTTCTTGCCTCCATTTCTTCTTGCCTCCATTTCACTCCAAGGGATCAACGACGCCGGCTTAGCTTGCTACCATTTCCCCCCACCGGCTTAGCTTGTCTGTTCATCGGCGTCGACTCGTCCTCTCTCCACCAGCTTAGCTTCTCCGATCCTCCAAGTAAACCGCCGACCCTCTTCACAAGTACGCCTCCTTTTGGCTTAGAGTTGAATGTCTTGAATTTTTGGCTTAGATTTGCTATCCCACACCTTTTCTCTTTGTCAATCTGATGTTTAATTCATTTAGGTTGCAAATATCTCCACAATTCATTTAGATTTGCATGTCTCTTGCCTCCATCTCTCTCCACCCTTTTTCTCGATGGTTTGTGCATGTCAATCTGAAACTAAAACTGATTGGCATGGTTACATGTCTTTTGAATGATTTCAATGTCTTAAAACCCTAAAAATGTATTTGCATTTAGATCTGCATGTCTTTTGGATCTAAGGTTTATTTTTGTCTACATGTTCACTTAGAACAAACATCTCAACGAATCATGAATATTCTGAAATTGATTGGCTTTTAAGAAATATAAGTGTTGCTGAGTAGAAGTTGTTTACATTTATTTGGTATAGCAAATTGACTGTCAATCTGATTGGCTTTTAACTGATTGGTAATAGAATTACAAATGTCTGGTATACAGTTATTTGGAATAGCAAAAGTAGTAGTTTTTTTAAGTAGGTTGATGTGTGTGTGGCAACATAAATAGGATAAGAATGTTTTGAAGTGCATTTTGAGCAGGTCTGGTAAGATAAGAATGTTTATGTCAATTGAGGTTTGGATCATGATAGTTGAAATGAGAATGGGTGCATTTATGCCTTTTATTAACAATGTATTTGATTGCTCTTTTCTCAAACACTTTTTCTATTTGTCAAATACTTCAATGCTCTATTTCTTTTATTTTATCACATTTAAATTGGTGCATTTCTTTTCTTCCCAGTTTGTGGAAATGCCAAGGAAGTGGACGCATGAGGAAGAGCTGATCCTCCTCAAGATTGTTCGAGAGCTTAGTCCTCCCTTGGATGATATACCCAGTGCCCTAACTGGGTTGATATGAATGAGCGTTTTCGGGCTAAGTGTAGGTGCCCGTGTACAAGAATCACTACTCGAGCAAGGTACTATCACTTTGACAGGCTTTGGAAGATATGGTGGGATTTCCGCCACACCAAGGGGGCGTTATGTGGTATTCAAGTACTTGGAAAATTATTGGTCATGACGAGTGGTGGGCGGTGAAGTTCAAAGTAAGTGCAAATTTTCTATTGTACAATACTACAATGTGAGAGTGCTTGCTTAGTTAATTAATCTGATTTCCTCGTTTTTGTTGTCATGTATTGATTCTAATTCCTAAAACCCCCAACATTGTTCATTAGAAAACATCATGTCATCATTACGTGTTTTCTGCGTTAGAGAAGATCATGTTGCTATTTAAGAATATCATTACAAATATTCTAGGGGTACCTAACTTATAAATTTGCACCATATAATAAAAATTCATGATTTCTATCGCTTTTGTTCGCCTAACACCTTTTCCTTCATTGGTTATGTTTTGTTTTCATTATTTAACCTTTGCACTTCTCTTGTTTGTTAGGAATGCCGCTATTACAAGCATTTCAGAACTTATGGCATGGAACCCAATATGAGTCGTCTTTTGAAAGGTATTTAGAATTGCCAACTCATGGATGATGAAGGGATGGCGTTCTACTTGACTAGTGACGATGAGGAAGATGTGGGTTGTAGCAAACAAGAGGAAGAGGAAGAGGAAGAGGAAGAGGAAGAGGAGGAAGAGGAGGAAGATGAAGAGTAAGTGTAAGTGTAATTGTAAGTGTTAAGAGTAGGAGAATTGACATTTAGGGTTTTATGTGATCTTTTATATGGATTTTATGTAGCAAACAATGTTGGATGAATGTTGACATTGACAATTATGTTGGGATAGGCAGGTTTATGTAAGTTTGGGCAGGTTTATGTGCATTTTGGGGGAGGATCTGCCCAAATTTTATGTGTTTTTTCCAGGAGGCTTATGACATTCAATTGTGAACATTTTATGTGTTTGCCCAAATGCATGCTTGGGCCTCTTTAAGTGCACTTTGTATAATTAAGGTCTATGGTGTTTGGAACATACATTGAGGCATGTTTGTGCAAGATGGTGTTTAGAACAGATATTAAGTGCATTTTGAGCAGGTTGTCATGAACGAAAAGTACTTGGTCGGGCTAGTCTTGTGACTATTTTTGCATATTTTTCTCGAAATGAAGAACTCGTGGCTAATGTCGTGACTGGTTTTGCAAATATTGTTATTGCATGTTACCACAAAAATGACCACAAAACTAGCCATAAACATTGAGGATGAAGAGGGGGATAATATAATATTCAGATAATCACCCACACAAATAACCACAAACCTAGCCACGAATAGTATGTGGGTACTTAGCTCTAAACTTTGTCCTGAATATACACACGAATCTTTTTTCGTGGCTAATTAGCTACTACACTAGAAATGAATCTAGCTGCAAGAGACATTCGCGTCCATTGGGCCTTAACTTTAGCCACGAGCTTGTTTTCATGACAATATGGCCAGAAATCTACAACCAAATCTAGCCGCGCTCACTTTTCGGGGCTATTCGGCCCCAACACTAGCCACAACTCTATATTTTATGGCCATATAACCGCAAACGGAAATATTTGTGGTTAAACTTATGGCCGTTGCTACCCAAATTACCCTCGCCAAAATTCGTGACTAAATATTTTCTGGTTACAGACGCGTTTTCCTGCCGTGAATAATTGTATCTCTTTTAAAGTCCAAAACTTCATTATTGAAAGTTTGGAACAAATAAAAACCGGTTCAACGGCGAAACCGAGTAACTCTCTTACTGTTACATATCTATCACAGCACGTCTTTTAATCTAAAAGACTTCAAAACACAGGTCTAGGATATGGTCTTCTAAAAAGCAGTTCATTCTCTCATCAAAATCATTGGATTTTCAATCACGATTACCAACAAACAATCATCAGCAGCTTGAGAAATCTCCTCAAAAGAGCAAACAAACAGACACGAAAGGAGCCCATGAAATCCCTTAACAAGTTAGAATAAATAAAATACCCATATGGGAGTACCATTTTTTGGGTCAAAAAAAAAAACTAAGTTACAGAATTTGTTTGCATAGCCAAAAGGGGAGAATTAAAGGAAAAGCATATGCAAAAATCACACATAGCACAGAAAACGAACAGTTGCTAAACTGATCATCACCTGAACTCTCTTGCCTTGCAATTCCCCCACCTTCTTTGTTTGATGAAAACGAGACATCTTTTCTGAAATTCGCAAATTTATCGTTCTTCTTCAATTTCTTTTCTCTTTTAACTGCCTTCTGATGATGATGATACTCTTAGTTGTTTGGTCATTCTTTTATGCACTTTCTAACTTCTCACTCTTACCGCGCTTTGCTTTCTTTGCTTTCTTGCTGCCTAAAAAGACCCGTTAAAGAGTGAGTTTTTATGATGCCGGAGAAGATCTTTCGGAGGAATTTTTTGTATTTGTTTTTGTGAAATTAATGATAATATTACAGTATTATATATTCCTGCTTGGACCAGCTAGCTTTTGGGCTAGCTAGCTGCTAGCTAAAAGAAGAGGAGTAAATATATGTAAAAAATTTGATAAAGCTAGCATGAAAACCAACATTTACCAACTTTTGGAATATACATAGGGTGCCACAATAGGTGCTTGTTAAGTGACAAATTTAAGCTTTTCATTATTGCGAGAGTATTTGTAATTGTATCTTCCACAAGCAACACCAGAAATAACCTTCTTTTTTTTGGTCTTCAGCATTTAAGTGTAGGTTCAACCCAGAGAGCAAACCGATCATAATTAATCCAATAACATTGTTAGTAAGAGCCATTTTGATATATAATCATACGGTTTGCATCATAAGATTTCCTTAATTAGGAGCACATTATTAACTTATATGTTAATTTACCAGTCTTTGTTAAAATTTTGTATCCCACATCGGCAATTTAAAATAAATAAGCCTACTATATAATCATTAAGTTACTCTTCTTATTATCAATAATTGATTTTAGGATAGAACTTCACCGAGCTTATGTGATGGATCTAACTCTTAGTCTGGCATATTTATTAATATTGCGTTACCAAAATAACCCTAAATGAAATTAGAGATCTCAAAATTATGGGCAAATTGGCTTTTGGTTGGGTACTTTTTTGGGTTTATTTGAATCATTTATAATTAAGTTGGTAATTTCGACTGAATGATCAAAAGATGCTCGATCTTATATTTCAATTCTCATGCAAGGTTAAATAATTTTTCTTGTTAGTTGCAGGGTCAAGTAATCTATAAGGTCATGGATAGATTTGGGCTTATTCTTGTTATTATAACATCAATGTTCTGGAGTTTGATTAACCCAGATAATTAATGTTTACACCAATGCATCCATCAATTGAGAATTGAGATTAAACCGAATGATCACTACGAGCCTTTGCAATGGAGGAAATTAACTGGTACTTAGATTCCATATACTGTATCAATACGTCACATTAATCGAATATATAAGAGCTTCTAAAGAGTCCTTTCTTTATTTCCACCAAAGAAAGAGTCCTGTCTTTTTATGATTTGGAAAATTACAAAATGTATGCATCCATAATGTTGGGAGGACTGGGCTTTCCTACATCAATCAAACATTCAAACCTAACGAAAAGTAAGCAATATATAAGGAACGGAGAAACTGACCATATACATTAGCTTATATTTTTGTATCAGAAGATTTATTGCCACCTTAATTATATTTAAAAAATAGTTAATCCCGAAACATTTTTGATCGATCATATTTTGAACGATGCATTGATTATTTAGTAAGTGAACACAAGCACATTAAAATGAAAAGGGTTCTTGGTTGGAGATGACCAAACTGTAACAATCAACTTATGGTTGGAGAAATTCAAGAAATTTACACATAAAATGTCGAACTTTTTGTATCATTTTTTTTGGTAGAAGAACTTTTTGTATCATAATCTGCAAGAAATTCAATTCATTATATTCTCACATTCAATTCATTATACACATTTAAGTAGAGTTTTATGAGGCATGGCACTTACTCCCTCCGTTACAAAGTGTTTGTCATTTTAGATTATTTCACACTTATTAAGAAAAGTAGTAAATTGACATATATGACCCTATTTATTATTCTATTTTGTTTTATTTTTCAATGCAACTACTAACAAATCTTCCCTCATTAATTAAAAAGTAACAATAAATACAAGGGCATAATTGTAAAGTAGATGACAAAAAGTTTAAAATGACAAACACTTTGTAACAAAAAAAGAAGGCTAGTATGACAAATATTATGTAACGGAGGGAGTAATTATTTTAATTAAATCTCCACACTCTCGATTAAGGATACTTACCGTTGCCAACTCAAACATAAGCAAAGTAATTGATGGCCATTAAATGAATTAATGAACCATGCATAATTGATCCCCACCACTTAGATGCATACCTGGTAGTTTGATCACATTAAAACAAGCGATATTTCATACATATTAATACTAGCTAGCTAGCTAGATTTTCCAGGCAACAGGGAGGGGTTCGTACATCATATTGATTTCAAAGAAACAACCCACAAAAAAACCTACAAACTAAAAGTTGGAAATAATTAAAAGCAAAAGGATACAAAAGAACTTACTCTCTTTTCTAGGGCTTCAATCTAATACAACACCAACATAGGAGAGAATCTATAATGCTCGATCAGCTAGCATGCATTGTATGATTTTGCATCATCAGATAGCCCAATACAATTTAACCCATAAAATTTAATTATATTGATTGAAAAGTTAATTTGGAGAGCTCAAATGATGATCGAATTAGGACTCTTACAAGGCACTGGCGTTTGAACATGATGAGTTGTTGTTGTTGTTGATTGCAGAAAGATCCGTCCATGCATTCCCAGTACTAGTACTACTTGCACCTCCCCAATTATAATTCTCTTCTTGATCAACATTAACATTCCCTTGATTACTCTCATTATAATTAATACTACTAATCCCCATATTAAACCTCCTCATCAAGCTCATCTCTCCACCCCCTCTCTCCTCCACCTTCACCGCCTCCTTTGACCTCACCGGGCCGCCACTCCCTCCGATCGCCAAGCTCGAAAACTCAACCCCCTCGAACGCGTTCCCATACAAGCTTGCTCCGGAAGCTCCTCCTCCGTCGATCAGTAACGGAGGAGGGATCCTCCACTGCTCAGCCCCACCGGATCCCATGCTCCCCAGCTCATAACCGCTCAGCCCTAGCTGCTCCCCAAACTCCGACGACGTCATGTGCTGGTGGTGGTGGTGGTGGAGGAGTGGCTGGCTCATGAACCTCAGGTTCGAGAGCCCGGGTGGCGGCGTCATCAGCCCCATCATCTCCGCCACGCTGGCATGGTGGTGGGACCCGGGGGCCGACATCCCCGAGCTGGCAGACGACGTGGCAGCGGCGGCTGTGGATGAGGAGGAGCGTTCGCTGGCGGCGGATTTTGAGGAGGAGGTGGACTTGGAGGAGCGTTTGTTGTTGCGCCTGCAGCCGCCGCCGACGGGGACGTTGCGGAGGGCGCCGCCGCGGGTCCAGTAGCGGCGGCAGGTCTTGCAGAAGTGGCGGGGCTGGGAGAGGCTGTAGTTGTTGAAGTAGCAGAACTTGGTGTTGGTGGACTCGCACCTAGGGCACTTGAGGGACATCTCCGGCATCGCTATGTTCGCCATGCGGGCCCGCTCCGCCATTGACCCGGGCCTTATTGAGCCTGCTGTTGGTAGCGAGGCTGGGCCTGATTGGGCCCGGGGGTGCTGCGGTGGTGGGAGGGGCGGCGTTGGGAGGAGAGGGTTAGGGTTGTTGTTGATTGTGACGTTGTTGTTAGTGCTGATTCCATGGTGATAACCGCCTTGATTTTGCTGTATGTACAAGCAGAGAAATTAAATCATAGGACAAGTTATATAGAGAAAAGTTCAAATTCAAAAGAAGAATAAAAACACTTGGGTATATAGTATATTCAAACAAAGGATATCCTAAAGGGAAGTTAATTGAAAAGAGAAAGAAGCTTGGGGGATATTATCTCCTTTTGTTTTATGAAAAAAATTGTTAGAAAAGAAGCTTGGTAGCCAATTTTCATGGAAATTAATTTATAACCTATATAGCAATTAATTAATCCAAGAAAACAAAAGAGGAGAAGTTGATGAAGAAGAAGAAGAAGAAGCTAGCAAAGGTCTCACCTGGTGTTGTTGTTGTTGCTGGTGCCAGGTGGAAGGATCAAGATAAGCAGCAGGGATTGAAGAAAACACCATTGTTTTACAAAGCTTGGAAATTGAAAATATAAGTTGGTGATACGGCCGCCCTTGGGGTTTGTCTTTTGGAAAAAGGGGTTCAAAGGGTGGTGGTGGAAGAGATGGAGAATATTAGCATCACACAATGCAAGGCAGCGCCTCCTCCTATAATATCATATCCATCAACTACAGGTTTCTTTGTTTTTCCTTTTTTTTTAATTTTTGTGTGTGTGTGCTATTGTTGTAATTTTGGAGCTAAAGAGGTGATGGGATGAGATGAGAAAAAAGAGAGGGGAAGAAAGCAAAAGGAGCGGAGTGGGGAGAGAAGAGGATGGGATATATATCAAGAGAAAACAAATTAAAACACCTTTGCTTCTTTGCTTTTACTCATTTATGTACAATCCTATTAAAGTTTACACTTGTCATTGAGACTTTGTAATAAATATATATATTAGGAGAAAAAAAAAAGAATTCGAACCCATACGATTCTGAACCCACAATATTGAGATGTTAATCTATATCTATTTTAAATTATTTTAAAAAAAACTTTGTAAGTACATTTGTCATTTAGGTGAATATAAACTAGAAAAGTTTTAAGAAAATTTATAGCTAACAACTTTTTTATTCCTTTAACTCTAAAATATGTGTATGTATAAATTAATTTAGGCTCATGTTATGTAGTATTTTTAAAACTAGTATGCAACTTTTAATTTATTTAAAATATAAAACTAGTTTAAGTCGAGATTACAAGGTACGTTTATCATCAGTATAAGCGTTTATTCGATTTTTGCAATTGTACATGCACGTGTGTTAGTCATATGCAAAATATTTATGCATGCAATTATATGGTATGCAAAAGTGCAATGCACACAGGTCTTGTGTGTAGATGTTGTATGCACGCAAAATATTTGTGTGTATTTGCACCCACTCTTCGTGTGGAGCGAGGAGACAACGAGAACCGCTAACTAAAGGGGGAATAAGGAACCAGGCTAGGGGTTTGAGCTTGTTTTGAGGCAATATTGCTTTGAAGACTAAAGTCAAGGAAAAAGACGGAGGCTAAGATCATCTCCAACATATTCTCTATTATTTTCTCCAAAATAGAGAGCAAAATCTCATATTCTCTAAAAAATTTATGCTCTAACTCCAACAAATTCTCTATTTTGAAGAAACGTGTATATATTATTATTATGTTTATTTATATATAATATTATAAAATTTAATTTAACCAATTGGAAGAAGACATGATTACCATATGTATTTAATGCATTCCCCAAATAGTTTTAGAGCATTCTCTAAATGTAGGGAAGACTAGCTATATTTTGAAGACTCTCTCCATTTTGGAGTAATAGATGTTGGGCTTAAAACACACAATAAAATCCTATAAATTTGTCATTTTCAAGAAAATGCAGATTGTGTTGGGGATGCTGAGATCAAGGAAGGGGTTAAGGGTTTAGGCCTATTTTATGATTATTTGATTACGAATTTGTTGTTAAAATTTGAAAAAAAGAAAGAACAATAATTTATTCATTACACAAAATCTAGATAAGTGTATAAGGTTTCTTCCATTCCTAAGGTAATGAGCCAAAAAAACAACTCAGTTGCTTAGGTTTATTTTGGAGAATTTTTGTTGCCTTTGAGGTATTCTTAAGTACAAAACTAGAAAAGGCGAAAAAATATGTACTATATCAAATATTGTTGGAAAAACATATTACAATGACAAGTATTTCTGAACAGAGAAACACAAAACACATAAAATAAACATATCTAGTCTTCTCAGGTAAGTTATGCTTTCATCCTTTTTAAAAACAAAAATATATCTACTCTCTCTATTACAATTTTTAAATATTATAAATTCAACTAAACATATAATCTTGAAATTCTAGAATTTTATATATAGAAAATCATTTTCCGATAAACAACTTCCTAGGAATTACAATTGAACAACTAAATGAGCACTAATATCCTTTATAGTCCTTCTGAAGTGACGCAACACTATAAGAAGAGTATAAGCACCGTTTACTTAACTACATTCCTGAGCAACTTGATTATCTACATTATTTCTTTTCCCTTAGGAAAATATACATAATAAAAGTTCAATTTGCCCACCTTCCCTCCTTCCATTTAGGGGGTACACTAATTTTCAGGTTCACAAAAGTTGACATTTGACAGATTTAACAGATCATGACATATATATATATATATATGCATATAATACAATACATGCATGTTCTAATTGTTTCTTAATGTATAAGCTTCTATAATTCCTCAATGGATCCATGTATATATATCTCTCTATCTGGAGTGTGTGCTGGGCATTTTAACGAATTAAAAAAGAAATGAGAGTGGCCCTCGCTGCATGAAAAAGTGGTCGTCTTCCTTAGTGTGGATGTTCTAGCCACTGTGCTCAGTCATGAACCTGCAGAGAGCATATACTTTTTATGCACATAACATAACATAATAATTATTTACAACACTACATACTATTCCATCTTTGAATACTCATATTAATATAATAGTTTTGATAGGAAAATTAGTATAAAGTCTAGGAATTTATGAGGAAAAGGTGTCTCTTGGTTGCTTTATTCCAGTGGGGACTCTGGTTCTGTGGCAATATTCCGACCAAATGTAGCTTTTTCCCTTACCATGGAATGCTGCTGTTCTTTTCTGTTTTATTTATTAAATTCTTTTACCCATTTTACTGGGTTTAATTGTGAATCCAAACTTAAGAAATCAGGAGATAACAAATCTAGTGTATAAGATTGTTAGTTACTTTTTTTGATAAAATAAGATCATTAGTTTACTTAGCCTTCGGGCATTTGGTTCAGCAATTAAGCGACTGGAGTTGTACCCCGAGGTCACTGTTTTCAATTCCACGGGCCGTGGTTTACTCTTTTCTCTTTAGAATTTGTTAGTAACTAGTTTTCATCTTTAGTGGATGCTCTATATATACGAACGAGTTCAAGTAGTACTTGTAGTGACCCTAATCCTTACCATATCAAAAAAATAAGTCAAATCTCTTAGCCGATATTTAAGCCTTGCACCAATCTATTACTAGTCGAACTGAACATTAATAAGGTCTTTCAAAATGAGGCCATAAAATACCTAACTTGAATATAGAACGACACTGACTGACTGTGTGGGTCAAGAAACCAAATCTTGAAAAATAAGCGTTTTCTAAAAAGAAACATGAATATGAATGCTTGCTCATTGAAGGAAATTAAAATTGCATATGAACAATTACACAAACAAGGCTAGGCTTTTTTTCCCTATAACGAAGTATGGAATGATATCGGCACACAGATTGAGAATCACATATCCTAGCACCAATCTTGCTTCAATAGACGACTATGTGGATCTTCTGACACTGTACACACAATCATTCACCTGTCATTTTGCTGTTCAAAAATCTTGATGTCGCAAGCCCTCCTAATGTAATATGATGGTGAAATTTATTCCTTTTATTGGATATATGCAATAAAAGAAAACCTTGACCAAAAAGATGTAACAAAACATGCAAATAAGTTAAATATATTAAAAACGATTATTGATTATTGTTGGACCCTATTTTTTAGTGGGCTAAAATTATCGTACCCATATTCGGCCCATTAAGTGTGGAGTTCCATTGCCCGTAGATCGCGGCCCAAATCTCAACTAGCATTCGGTAGACTGTTGAAGACGACGATCAACTGACTGGGTCAAAGGCAACCGTTGATGGCTCCGAAAAAGACGGGATGGAAAACAGCCACAACGATCACTCACCACTTCCCACGGCATGAGTGGTGGATAACTGTTACTCCGGGACTGCCGAGGATAATAGGTATAGGTTCGAGGATAGTTAGTTTTTACACAGATACACACGAAGAAAAATGTTAGAAGTTTCGGTTTTGATTGTTCCAAAGGTCAATGACATAGAAGTTGTATGGAGAGTCAGCGACATCAAATGATGTGATGAAGTCACTGACACGAAAAACTAGCAAAGAAACTATTTTTGGAAGGAATGTGTTAATCTTAACAAATTGTTTTCAGGCCAATTGGAGCATCCTTTTATGGAAAAATCATCTCAAAAGAATGCAAAAATCAGAAGAATATGTCTAGATTATATTGTGATTTTTCTTAAGAGCTTACATGTTATTTTAGGAAAGATCTTGTAAGATTACGTTGGATGTCATTTCCTTAACCAAATAGGAAATGATATCACACGAAATCACTCTTCTTCTAGCTTATATACTGCTTTGTTTTAGGTTATATGTTGAGACACTTGAGCATAACTTTGTATTCGTGTGAGAAAGAAAGAAGACTTGTGTGTGGGATTCGCGCAAGTGGTGTAGTCGAGAGTTCTTAGGCATGGTGTGAGATTGAGATTGTGAGAGACAAAGGTAGAGCATGGTTCAAGGTTGTGGGATTCAACTTGTACACGGGAGAGCTTTTTAAACACTAAAAAAATCAATAGAGTGAGTCTAAGTACTCTTGAAATCCGACCGAGTGAGAAACGTGGAAGGGAGTGGTTTTTCTCTAAGTAACCCAGTTGGTTTATAAGGAGTTTCCACTATACATCGTTGTGTTGTTTAAACTCTTGGTAACATACTTTCCTATTTGTTCATTCCGCTGCATTTTAACTCAAATTCGACGACTTCATAGGATTAGACGACTCGTTAAGTACTAATGATCTTACAATTGATATTATTAGTTACAACAATAACATCTTTCATTAACCTTCGACAAGCTCAAGGAAGCTTGCGGCCATGAAGCTTGGATCGAAGTTCACTATATCAAGTAGACCCAAGTACCTTAAACACAACAACTCAATGATCAAAGGAGGGATGTGATGAACTTTTAGCAAACCCACATCAACACGTTCACATAAAAAGTAATAATCCAATTTGATATGCTTGGAGCGAGTACTAATTACAAGATTCTTTGTCATGGAAGTAGCTCCAAAATTACCAAAGCAATAATGGAACAAGTGTAGAAGGCAGCCCAGAAAGAAGTTGTTGTATCCAACTCAATTCAACTGCGGTGTAGGCAAGAGCGTGAAACTTAGCAATAGAAGACCAAGCAACAACTTGTTTTCTACACGTCTAACTAATAAGGTTATTGCCAAGATAGATCATAAGCCCATATTATGACTGACAATCGTTCATGTCCAAGACCTATCCACCACCAGGATATGCAATCAACTATGTGGAAGAATTGGGCTGAATATCGAGGCCAAAATTGATAATACCTTTGAGATATCGAAGAACTCTTTTAACAACTTGCCAATGATCTGTTATTGAAGAGCGCGTATATTAACAAAACCTAGTAATGGCATAAGGAATCCTAGTCCAAGTGATTTGAACATATTGGAGAGGACTAATAGCTTGTCAATATAGACTAGCTATTAGTACTCGAGATGAGTACTCGAGTCAAGAAGAGAGTTGAGTGGCTTTGTGATGCGACTCTGTCGACTAGTCCGAGGATCCCGACACCATGGCGGCCCCCTTGGGCCAACACCACACCAAGTCCTTCGTGCCAACCTGGATCCGACGTGGCCGTGACACTGGCACTAGAGGTTCCCTCACACGCGTGCTAGCGCGCCCTCACCACGGCATGTCCGCACGCAAGCGCCCATGCCTTGGCTTTATCGTGCGCGGGCCAGCCTTGTCATGGCATGGCCTTGAGACTCTGGGCCTTGCCACCAATGACACCTATCTATTTATACTATTTTTAGTATCTTTGCCTTTGTTGGATATTTCTTATTATTTATGCTATTTTAGTATTACTATTTATGATTTATGGGCTTTTGGACGTTGGGTCTTTACTTGCATGCAAACCCTAGTCCAATAAGCCTTGTTGCTTGTTAGGGTTTGAGAGCCTCTCTATATAAAGGTCTATCCCCCTTTGTTATATCTCATGCATGATTTTAAGTAACGAAATGTTGTCGGATTGCATCCAACCCTCATTGTCAAGCCCACGGCAGAGTCCAACCTCACTCCTTATGTGCCCATCTTTGCTTGGGGAGCTTGTTTTAGACCATAGATGGCCTTCTTCAACTTGCAAATATGACTAGGGAACCTTTTATCGATGAAGCCAATAGGTTGTTCCATGTAGACAGCCTCATCAAGCGATCCTTAAAGAAAGGTGTTGTTAACATCAAGTTGTCGTGTGGACCAACTGGAGCTAACAACAAAGGATAGCCCCAATCAAACTGTTACCAACTTAATCACAAGGCTAAAGGTCTCCGTGTAATCACATTTGAGACATTGATGGAAACCCTTAGCCATAAGGCGCGCCTTGTATTTGTCAAGAGAGCCATTTGAGTTATATTTGACACGAATGTGAGGCGCAACAAGGCGGAATCCACTATAGAATCCAACAACATGGCTCGTTTCACCATACTATTAACATCGGCCAAGAAAGGGACGTGGAGGTGGGCAATTAGGGTTAGGGTTTTGCATGGGTTGGTTTGGGTAGGAAGTCTGCATGAGCGATGTCCACCTTTTTAGTTGTGTTTTTAGGGTGTGTTTTTGTGTCTTTGAGTCTTTTTCTTTAGTTTTGTGTTTTGTTTTAAGTCGTTTGTGTAGGTTTTCGTATTTACTTAAGATATGGAGTCTACATAAGCTTTGGTGATGTTTTTATAGATTTTTAGAAGCTGTTTAAAGCACTTTTTGAAGAAAGGAGGAAAACACATAAAGTTAGCACTCAATAATGAAGTGAAGATCAAGATTAAGCTCAAGGAATGAAGTTCGTAAAGAGATGAAGAATCAAGTTCAAGCTAAGAAAGAAGTAGAAAAACTTGTTACAAAGACATAGGACAAAGAATCGAGTCAAACCGAGGTGTAACGAACCCGCTACTGAAGTTTTACTCAAAGTAGTTTTTAGTGCTGAAGAGGCTCGATAACGACCATGTGAGGGTCGGTACCGAGGCACTCAGGGTCGGTAGAGAAGACGGAGTCGGCGCTTTTAATGATCTTTTATCCCTTTCCTTTTATGTTTTTAGATAGTTTTAAGGGATATATCCGAGATTTATTTCTTTATAGATAGCTTTTAGATAGATTAGTTTCTCTATAAACACTCTTGTTCTAGCTTTAGTTTTCTTATCCCACAATTAACCTAGTTTAGGGGGAGAGGAGGAGAGAAGAGAGAAGAGAGGGGCGTGAGAAGGGAGAGACGAGTGGAGATTGTGGAGGAACGCTTTGTTTGGACTCAAGTTGTAAGCTTTTTCTTTTATTTAATTTAGATGTTTTCAATTATGATTAGTGATTAGTCTCTCTCTCTAAGGTTAGGGTTAAACCCAACAATGGTTATGCATGCTTATTTGTGATCGTGATTTGATTGTCTTTATTGCATGATTCTATTCTCTTGTTCTTAATCCTTAAAACGAAAGTTGAAGGGAATTTCTCATTCATTGTTGAAGCGAAAGCGGAAACCTTGAATCAGAATAATCAAATTAGGGTTTTGAAGCGAAAGCGGATCAATCCTCGTTGAAGTAGAAGAGATAGATAGTAAGTTTATTGATAGGACGAAAGTTAGTTGATTTACTTGCTTAGTTGACGAAAGTTGACAACTTTATGTGATAAAAGCATGATATTTATGTTTCATATGCGTTTGTATGCATGATTGTTGTTGCGGGGATACCTTTACCTTAGATTTTCTCTTTCTCTTGATAAAAACCATAGCTTTGTTGATTACTTGTGCTCCAAGTAACAAAACTTGATACTAACTTTCTCTTGTGGGCGAACCTGACTCCCCTGTACTCAGCGGGGTCTTGACTATAAATTTTTTTGTTGTTGAGTAAATCCCTATCAACAGCGGTGGAGGGGGAGTAGGGTTGTTGTGGTGGTGGTCGTTGGTAGGGCGGATAATTTGACCATGTTGTTGAAGAAGGAGGCGTTAGACATGGCTTAGAGAGCGATCATGATTGCATCGTCATGGCACTGGTAGGATCACTGGAGGAGGACGTCGAGCTCTCAATTTTGAGTTCCATTTCACGGATGATGAGACGTTCATCCAATTCTTCAAAGCTAATTAGGGTTTCCCTGTTCCAAACACCATCAATCACTGCTTGAAAGGTAGAGTCCAACCCTTTCAAGACATAATCAATGAGGTCTTCGGGGTCTGAATTCTTGTCTAGGGACGTGAGGAGATCAACACAACTCTTCACACTTTGCATAAAGTCGGTGATGGCGGGAGACCCTTTCTTGAGATTTGGTGATCTTGTCTTTCAGTTGTTGGATATGCCCCTGGGAGGGCTTAGTATAGGTATCTCTCAAGAAGTTTCCAAGCCACACGTGAGGATTTAGTTTGGTGACCAACATTGGACGTGAGAGTTCCCACCAATGCACCAAAGATGAGTTGATCCTGGTGTTGCCACGTTTGGACCGCCGGGTTCGGAGCTATGATGGCGGCACCAAGGGGTGTGGTTTCCAGACACAAGTGAGATCCATCAAGGTATTTGAAAATGCCATAGCTAACCAAGATGGACTTGATTTGCGTCTTCCAAGTAATATAGTTTGATGGGGGTGAGTTTGATAGCATTGGTGAAATTGACAATAAGAGAGGTTTGGTGGGTTCAGCTTCATTCGGAATGGAATGAGAAGATGACGCAACCATTGTGATTTGAAGAAGAAAAAACGTATGTTTTGAAGTTTTGGATGTAGTTTGGATCAAGATCTAAATAACATATAGAATTAGGTTGAATCGATAACTACATTGAGAGAAAGATCTTTTTAAATGGAGAGTACAAGGATACTTTAAATCCAAGGAAATAATAATATCTAGAGTTTCCTAATCTTTATCATATACTAATGATATAAGGAAATCGAATATATTCTTAACTAATACAAAATATATAATTAACTAAATATTATCTCCAATCCCTAAACACTACACCTGCCAAAGATTTGTAAGATTTCATCCGAAATAATATCTAGAGTGACTCCAAGGCCCCCTTAATTATTATTTCTTCCTTTATAAAAAAAAGGTTTTTTTTATACATGAAAGAATTAGGAGGGCCAGTTCTCGAGACATTGGTCGTCCTAGAGCATCTGCAAGGATGAGATCTTGAAGATCTTTAGCAGTTGTGTCAATCATGTCGTCTCCATCATGAGAAGTCTTCGCGAGGAAGTCTAACACTCTGTTGACCTCTCTAAAAATATGGCTGATGTGGTGCGTTCTAAATCACATTAGCAGAAGGAGGATGTCAGCTCGTTGCATTTCACTCACCCATGGATAGCTCCTTGCGCCTTTGATGGCGCTAATCAGATTCAGGTTGTCTCCTTCAATCTCAATGTATGATATCCCAAAACGGATGGCATCTTGGATGCCCCTCTAAGGCCAAGAACTTCTGCAACAATTACTGGTTGGAGCCCACATCTCTCGTGGCTCCACGAAATTGGTTCGCCAGCATCGTTCCTGATTATCTATCCGTATACTGCTTCACCATTGTCTTTTTTAGAGCCATCAAAATTGAGTTTGAATTTTCCACTTGTTGGTTTGTTCCATTTTATATTCTTCGTTTTCCTTCTTGTTCCTAGGGCTGGGCAAAAATAACCGTAACCGAAAAATCGAACCGAAAAACCGACAAACCGATCACTTTTTACGGTTAACCGAACCGAAAAATAAATTTAATCGGTTACGGTTAACCGACCGATACTTTTAACGGTTCAACGGTTCGGATACGGTTATCAATATTTTCACGTGCGGTTAACCGATGAACCGATAATATTTTTAATATATATTATATGTTTTTGAAAAGGGAACTATACATGTACTTAGTTTTAGTTTAAAATAATTATATTCTAATAAATAATAAATTTCCTATTATAATTTTTGTTTATAATTTAATTTCTTTTCAATACTCTCGTACAAAGTATTGAAACTGTTTAGTCCACAGACTATTTTTTCAATGCAAATCTGTACATGGATGGATTGCTTCCTGAATGGTTGGTGACCTTAGTGTACGTGTTTTTCCAGATGAGTTGCAAAAATTAAAAAGATGTAGATGGTGCACTTGAGCGATGATTCTTAGCTCTCTTATTCATAAAGGGATTGATATTTTGCTGTATATTGTGAGATATAAATATATAATAGGAAGCAAAGAGGTAGATGGTGTTGATGACCATTAATACATGGTTGATCTTTGGTTTCTGTATTTGCTATGCCGGTATTTGGGTACACAAATACTTCTGCTCTTACTCTTGAAGCTCCACATGCTTGATTTCCTCTATTGTTGCCAATGTTGTTATGATTAATTAAAATAAACAGTCATAGTGACTTTGTACAAGAAAGGTTACAGATAACGATCACAAAAAATAGGACAATAAGCTGTCTAGATTTGTATTTTGTTTGTATTTTATATTTAATTTAAATTTATTTATTAAAAAATAAGGTAATTTTTGTATTAAAAATCCGATTCTTTTGATTAAAAATATAAATTAAAACAAGTCGGTTAACTGATAAACCGTACCGATATTCACGGTTAACCGTTAATGGTTAACCGATAACGAACGGTACGGTTATGGTTATTGAAATTTACTAACCGAAGTTCCGGTTAACCGATGTCCGGTTAACCGAAACTCCGGTTAACCGACCGTGCCCACCCCTACTTGTTCCCTCTTGATGTAGCTTAAGAGGTTGCACTTGGTTTTTGCTCTCTTGTTTGGCCATTTTCCAATTTTGTATTTGTTGTTGAATGAATCCTTTGATATTTTTTATTTGGTCTATATTATCTTGTTGGAATATTTTCGTGTTTCGTTGATACCATAGACTCCACCAGATAAAGCTTAGTTCTTCAAATTGCTTTGGTTTTAGTCTCCCTCTTATTCTATTAAGGAGTTCCGTGTGGTTTCCATTGCTTACTTGAGTTTGGCTTATGATATGACAAGTTTCGGGGTTGATTCCATGAATTGTTTGTTTGGTATGTGGGCAAGTTCTGAAGATGCGATTTGCTTTTGGTTAGACCATTGCAAATAAAAATCAGGTTGGCTACTTAATCTTTCCTCCTACAATTGTGTATAATTTAGGTTTGAATTAACGATTTTGATTTTGATGGCAAAACCCTAACCCCTCTTTGTAAGTGATTAATTATGAATTATAGCTCTTGACGTATTTGTTATTCTTGATATCAGATTTAGGGTTGTCAAATTTAAGATTTCTTACCCATATTGTTTGTGTTGTATGTATGGGAGCATCGTATTGAACAATAAGCAGTGGAGTAGGTGTCCCTTAGTCTCTGGCTTCCTAATTGGCTAATTCCTGATTTGATTTACCTATCACTTTGGATGGGATTGATGATGGTTAGGGTTTCAATTGCAAATTCCATATTTTGTTGATTTGAATTTTTTTTGGATTGATGTTGGTTAGGGTTTCTGTAGGATCGTTAGTACTAGGACGAGTAGGCGACTCCTACGAAGTCGTCGACTTTGAGTGATAAAGCAGCGGAATAATCAAGCAGTAAAATAAACGTTACCAATGGTCACTGACAAGCGATGTATAGTGGAAACTCTTCGTAAACCAACTAGTTTACTTAGAAAAAAACCACTCCCTTCCAAGTTTATCACTTGGTCGGATTTCAAGAGTCCTTAGACTCGCTCTATTGATTTCTTGAGTGATTACAAAGCTCTTCCGTGTACAAGAATGAATCTCACACTCTTGAACCACGCTCTACCTTTGCACTCACACTCTCAATCTCATGCTATGCCTAAGATCTCTTGACTCACCACTTGTACGAATCTCACGCACAAGCACACTCTTTCTTTCTTACATACAATATGAAAATTCAGCTCTCAAGTCTTGCAATTAGCTTAAACAAACGAGTATTTAAACTAAGGTAAGAGAGATCTCGTGTATATTATTTTCCATTCAATTAGAAAAACAATATATACTTAATCTTTTACAAATCTTTCCAAATAAACGATTGCATGCATACTCAAATATTCTAGGAGAATCTCAATTATCTTCATCTTGATTTTAGCACTCTTTTGATGATCTTCTCCTAAAATAGAATACATAGTTGTCTTCAATTAAACGCACAAGATCTGTGCGCTCCTTCCGTAAATAGATCGCTCAGCCAGCTGTTTGTGTCAGTGACTTTGCCAAGTCGCCGACTTGACTTGCAAACATAGGGTCACTGACTCTGGAACCATCAAAACTCAATCTTCCATCTTCTAACAGTTTCAATTGCAAATTCCATAATTTGTTGATTTGAAATTCATTTTTTTTTTACAAATGATGAAGAGGATATTAGACCTACCAGCAATATTTCTACCTCCATAAACCAATAACTTCCGTGGAAGGAGATCGAGAGGACAAGGTATTTATAAATTACTTATATAGCCATAGTAGTTCTTTATTTTTGTTGAGGTTTTCTATTTCTGGGTACAATACAGAGGAAGGAATTGGTATTTTAGTTAAATCAGGTGCATATTGCATAGGAGTTTTGCATTTTTTAGCTAGTTGGTCTACAGGTTAATTTGCAAATTTGTTAGGGCTTAATTTGCATCTAATAATTTTCTACCAATTCAATGCTATTTTCTTGTATAATTTTGTCATTCACGTTTTTTAAGGAAAAGTTATGATTAGTAATTTAGTTCAATCAAATGCATATTGCACACGACTTCAACAAAAAAAAAATGCATATTGCACAGGAAGTTGTAAAATTATCAGTTGGTTGTGTATTTTGTTGATGATTGCTTGCATAGTGGAAATACAATTAAAATACTTTATCCAATCATAATTTCTCCTTATATTTAATTGTTGTCTCCATTGCATTTATTTTGTAAGTGTAAAATAGTTTTCTAAATTCTTGTGAAAGAGGTGTTTACTGTTGCAGGAGACATTAGTGTGAATGCAAATTAGTAATCTTTGATTTCATGATAAGTTCAAATATTTAGTAAATACATAAATAGAAAGGACTTAATTTTTTTTGGGTACTTACTCTTTCACATGTGTGTGGTGTTTACTAATACATGTAAGATCAACCTCCCTTGCAATTTTTATTGCATTTTAAGTGGAAATACATATTATGAGGTGCACAAGTGACACACTTTCTTGTTTTCAAGAGAATCTACACTCTTCAATTTTGAGAAACCAGATACATGTAGTTAAATTTGTCTTCTCCAGGCCATTAGAAAAACACAAAGTTTTCAATATGTTTCTGCTTGGTACATCGTAGTTCGCTTTAGAACTCATTTTCCTGCACAATGTTCTCTTCTTCCTTTCTTCTCCTTCAACAAGCCCTCCTCATTTTTGTATTCTTCTTTATTTCATCACCCCCTTAACATATTATATTGTAATGCTTTGTTTGGCTTTAGGTTGATGGACTATGGCATTAATGGAAGGTTAGCACATGGTCCTTTCAACCTAGGTAACCCAGGAGAGGTCACCACGTTGGAGCTTGCTGAGGTTAGTTTCTCCTTGCTACTCTTGATAATAAATGTCGAATAGTTTTACCTTCATTTTTGTATAAAGGTCAATATTGTCATCAAATACTTACATCTTTCTTTGCTTTTCAAAAGGTGGTGAAGCTAGGAGACAGTTGATCCAAGCGCAACAATAGCCTTCAAACAAAATATTGTTGACGATCCTCACAAGAGGAAACCTGCACTCTCTTCAACTCTAAAGAGTTTAAGTTAATCGACACTACGATAAGAAAACCAAACTTATCCCCGCGTGCGATACGCACGCGGTCCTCCCCTAGTTTTTAGAATATAGGATAGAAAATCCCATTATTAAACTATTTTTCTAAGAAAAATAGTTAAATCCATAATACAAAATTTTCTACTCTTGAACTATTTATTTTATTTTATGGGAAATGTTATGCATCACACCCTCTTACTAAACATCACACAATAAAATTACTTTAATAACCCTCTTCTAATGTAAAATAACAAAAACTATAAAAACAAGGCGGATTTGCAAGGGTACCCCTTGCACAAAAACAGTTTGCAAAAAGTACCCCACATTATAGGAAATTGCAAACCATGAATTTTTGGCATTTATGCAATTTTATTTTTCATTATTTTATTGTTTAATTATTTGAATTTATATTTGTAATGTTTTTTAGAAATGAATTATTAAATTCAAAAAATTAAAATCATAAAACGAAAATTGTAAAAATAAATAAATAAAAGGCATATGAAAAGATATTTGAAAAGATATTTTAAAGTGATATATCGGTTATGATATACGGAAACTAATGAGGAAAAAAAGGACAAAAAAGTCAAAGATAAGCAAAGATACTAGTTGGTAGAAAATTCCGTTAAAATCTAGTCGGGCTAGATGTTATACTGTCATGCTTGTCTATTATACTATCATACCACAATATGCTACTGTCACGTACTTAAAAAAGAAAAGGAAAGTGCTAACGAATTAGATATGTTACGAAATCTTTTCTATCCTTATGTTAAAAGATACGAATCTTAATGCAAACAATAATAACCAATTATTCTACATAAAGTACCGAACCTTTGCTTAATCTTATCTTTTCATCGAGTCTTATCTGTTCATCCGGTTTTGATATACAAACAAACGGGTCATCGTAGATGCACATGGAGTTCTACCATGGGTAAGTAGTATACGATTGAATTGTTTCGATAATCATTTATTGCTTCTAAGTATTACGATTTGTATATTTTCAAGTCGAAACAGCATCTTACTTACGTTAATTACAAATGGTGAATGGAATGTCTTTGTAGATAATTGGTCTTATGAAGGGGGGGATAAGAAGGCAACAGCACTCGTTGTATATCCGATACTATAAAATTCGAATCCCTTAAGGATAAAATAGTGGAGAAACTATCCATTGATTGTGAAAAGTACAATCTACATCTGCACTATGTGTTGCTCATAAAGGTAAACCTTTCACCCTTTGAAGTTAATGGTGAAGATGATCTTGAAGCCTACAAATTTTTGAATTCAAAATCATCAAAAGAGGGGATATGGTCGATAGATATGTACACAAGCATTAAGGAGAAGAAAAATAATCAGTTTATGGACGAGGGTGTTGACAGAAAAGTCTTTGAGTTTCAAACTCCAAACTCTATGCAAGAGATGAGAGTCTTATCAAGTGCACCTCTTGTAAGCCAGTGTGACTGAACACCGATTAAGGATGACATGACTTTAGATGAAATCAATCGACGATGATAATAATGCCTCCTCTGATATGGGTGTCAGGAAATTTGGAAATGGTGACAGGATCCCTGAAGACAGTGACAGGTTACGAAACAGGAATACTTCCCCGAGTAATCCCTGAAGATAGGGAAAAGGCTGCTATATGGGACGAAGAGGTAACCGAAGAGGTGAAGAAGACACTTGATTCCAGGTACAATCAATGTTTCTTGACACCATTATAATTTGTACTGTCACCGTACATGTTCTAATCAGACAGTATCCAAATGGAATTGTTTTTTATTTGAGCGTATTTGGCTTTAAGTTTGATTTGTTTACGAACTAATTTGTTTAGGTTTGTTAGAAACATATTTGTTGAATTTTTTGTTACTATTGATGGACTTGTGGACATTAATATTCTGTTATGGATGAAAACCTGATCTCTTATACGTTTTTAATGAATGATATGTAGGTACTCGAAGTCTGTGACTTTGATAATAAAAAGACTGAGTCAATTTGATAAGTTGAAAGAAGTGTATAAGGAAACTCTGCATTTGGTTCCTCCGGTTGGGCGTTGGGAGATTCCTCCATCAGTTACTGCAATTACGTGTCATCCACCACAAGTAAGAAGGACTGTTGGAAGACTAAGACAAATAGGTTTCGAGCACATTGGGAGAAGAACTGGTCTAAACGTCGTTGTGGGAGGTGCAAAGGTTTGGGACATTACCAGAGCAGTTGTACAAGGCCTCTGCCGTGATCAGATGACAATTACAACTAGTTTTTTTTAACTTATTGTTTACTTAGACCATGTTTGTTTTGCTATATTTGAAACATATATTTTCTTGATGGATTTATTTGTTTTGCATGGATTGATTTGGTTATGGTTAATTTATGAACATATTTGCTTAACTTATTGTTTCCTCTGATTTTCATGTTGTGCTTTACAAGTACTTATAAATTGATGGCTTAAATTTGATTTGCCTGTTCATAGGAGTAAAGGCCTACTGTCGTACTTCATTCATTATGTAATCATCCTTTGCCAAAAATCCTCTTATGTAGACGGTTTCTTGTCATCCCTTTTTACTTGTGAAACGTCTATCTGGTCACCCTTTCTAAACTTACTATCACATTACAATTTGTGTCATGTCACCCTATAAGAAAGTTGAACATGGATTGATGTTAGCTTCATTTGAATTCCAAGTTCATATGGGAAAAGCTATATTGTCACACTTTAGGAATTTTTACTGTCATCATACAATTTGTATCCTGTCACCCTATAAGAAAGGTGAACACGGATTGATGTTTGCTTCATTTGAATTCCAAATTCATATGAGAAAAGCTATACTATCACACTTCAATAATTGTCTTGTCATCGTACAATTTATATCCTGTCACCTTATAAGAAAGTTGAACATGGATTGATCTTAGCTTCATTTGAATTCCAAATTCTTATGAGAAAAGCTATACCATCACACTTCAATAATCATCTTGTCATCATATAATTTTTATCATGTCACCCTATAACATGGATTGATGTTAGCTTCATTTGAATTCCAAATTCTTATGAGAAAAGCTATACTGTCACACTTCAATAGCTATCTTGTCATCATACAATTTTTATCCTGTCACCCTATAAGAAAATTGAACATGTATAGATGTTAACTTCATTTGAATTCCAAATTCATATGAGAAAAGCTATACTGTCACACTTCAATAATTATCTTGCCATCATACAATTTTTATCATGTCACCCTATAAGAAAGTTGGACATGCTCTTGATACATAAAAAATAGTATCCTTAAGCATGAAGGGAGCCATAACCTATATCAATTTCCAACACACACAAGAAAGAACCTCAATAAAGTCAAAAATAGTGTCCTTCATTGAAAGTCACAAACCAAGGCACAAACTAAGTTCACATGATGATCAAAACTAACATCAAGTTATCCACCAAAGTGGATTACTAACATCAAGTTATCCGCCAAAGTGGATTACTAAGATCCAGTTAACCACCAAAAATACATCTATAACACTTCCCAAAAACAATAAAGTGAACCTAAACTAGTTTCACAACCAAAGATTTCAAGAAGAATCCCATTTGAAGTACCATATGCTCACTGCCAAAGAACTTCGATATCCATCTACTAACTTGTCCTCAATGATCGAGATATCAACATTCTTAGTGGTTAGTAACTTAGTGTACTTGATGGTGTATACCCCGCAGTCACCCCTACAAAACAAAATTAGATTTTAGTATAGCTTCATATAAAAATAACAAAATTTGATTCAAACTGTGAGACATTGAGAGAGATAGTAGAACACCTAAAAAAAAGTGAATGTATCATAATTAATATACAAAGAATGAACACAGTATATGAAAGAAATCATATGTATCAATCATAGTCAGCTTATAGACAATGGTTATGAAATTACATATACTACCAGCATATGAGATCACCCATAATGAAAATGCAACCTAAGCTAAATGCCAAAGTCAATATGCGTGGCAAGCTAGATAACAATATGGATAATAAGCAAATTAAATGAGCGCATGCGATTGACAAGAGGAACAAATCAATAAGATTGAGAAAAAAAAAGGAAAGATGGTTGTCACATTAAAAATTCCGAGAAAATCGAAACAAAAGTGTAATCAGTTGACCATTTAATTGGTTACAAATTTGCCTTAAAAATCAATACAGTGAATATACTGATGCCATATTTTACAGCTCCATCTGTTAAATATAGTAAGGGTAAAGAGCACAGACTACTTACAGATTCAGTATGGCCAGTTAAGGAATGAACTAGGCTGCCATCTGAAGCATCCCAAACACAGATTCTACAATGTGTGAAGAAATATATATCATGAGTAAGAGATTGCATAAACAATCACAGAATCATGCCAAAATCAAGTCATCATAAGATATAAGCTAAGATCAACATGGAATATGCATCCATCAAATTATAGCTTTAAAGTGAAAGAAATATTTTATAACATGCTGGATGGGCAAGGGGTTACCCATGATAGCAGCAAGCACAAAACGATTATCAAGACTCCACACAATCATATTCACACCACGATGAGTTGGAAGGATTCTTTGGCGTGGTCCTCCTCGAGGAGGTTGAGGTGGCACCTTGAGATGACAAGCTTTCATCCAACGCCCAACTTTCCCCTTAGAAGGATGAATTAATGATCCAGTAAGTGAAAAGTACAAAAGTGATTAGAAAACGTATACAAAAGTGGCATTCAATTTCAACAAGGTTCCTTTCAACCACAAAATAAAAATTAATAGCTTAGTAAGTTAAGTTGCTTTGACATTCAACCGATGCCCTTTAATTCAAGAGACTGTACATAAATTTGGGAAATTAAGGGCTCCATATCATCAAGCAAAAGAGTTCCATGAAATCATAGAAATAGCTGATGACATAATGCCGAGAAGAGGCTCATATGAGGAGCAGCATTGGGTGTACATATTTCTCAAGAGGAGCTTACATGTGATTTACGAGATCTTGGAATCCAGATAATTGCACTACCATCACGGGAACATGTTACAATATTGTCATGACTCAACCTGCAAATCAATTTTTCCCCTCCCTAAATTGTATGAAATACCAAGTAGGAAAAATAAAGACACGAATTTCTGGCTTCCAGACAAGGCACAATGCAGCCTCCATGGTAACCATGCCCACAAGGCAATTCCTTTGCAAATTCTCCAACGCAACAGCATCTTTACACACAATGCAAACGTAGCTCTACTCCTCTGATTTGATCACCACAATCTTCAAGGCTGCGATGGCTGATTTCGAGGCTGGTGGAGCTCCGTTTATCCCTTCAAAGTTTCGTATTCAGTGGCACTCATGTAGTTTCTCGGATCACTGACATGTTGTTCTATATCCGGCATCTCAAACCCAAACTCGGTCGAATTGTCTTCCACTCCCATCAACATCTCTGCCCAGTCAAGAACTCGGTTCTGCCCCTCACTCGTGGTAGGGTTTGCGAAATCGTACGTGGAGTTCCAGACGGAGAACGTCACGCCACCTTCGCCGGACATCCTCTTATTCATTCTCGTTCTCCGACTGATTGTCCTCGTTCCTGATATCAACATTATGCGCGTCCATCTTTCGAACTTCGATTTGGAGAATATCGTCGGCGGAAGGCGGATCCACAGAGTTCTATGGAGGCGGAATAAGGGCCGTACGCGCCTCCTAAGCGATGATGCGTAGAACCTCAAGCAGTTGATTCCCCCACGCTGCCTCGTCCGGGGTCCCTGACGTTGGCCCCAAGGGTGGCAATGGCGAAGATGCAGGCGGCATCGTAATCGTCTCGACGAATCCTAACCTGCAATCGCGACAAACAATGTCTGGGCGATCGACTAGGGTTTCGATGGAGACGCGCTTGTCGCAGTGGTAGCACCAATATTGTAAGCGTTTGGACGGCTCCGACACCGCATGAATCGGAATATGCGCTGGAGTAGGGGTTTCGGCCATCGGAAGGACTGGAGAGAGACAGATAAAGGAAAACAGGAAGGAGAGGAAGAAAGGTGTGGGATGAGGAGAGAAAGAGAGGATGGAAAAGTCCTTAAGGAATTCTAGGTAAGTTAATTATCAAAATGATTAAATTTAATTTTAAAAATCAATTTATTTTAAAGGTAAAAATAAATTTAAAATGATTTTACTGAGAAATTTAGTTTTCAATTATAAAGAAAATTGAATTACTTTAATATTTGTCTAAAATAAGAAAGGGTATGATTTTGGGTATTTTTGCTAAATTTTTGGACATTCATGCTATTATTTTGGGCATTGATGTAACATTGAAAATCACTAGGCATTTTTGCAAACAAATTTATAAAGTGGGGCATGGGGTAGTAATTTCTCAAAATAATTTATTAAGATCCTTTAACTATATATCTTGCCTAACTAGATATGATATCCTTTCCTTTTTTTCTTCTTTCAAATAAAAAAAATAGTTTCCTTTTTTTATTAAGATCCTTTTTTTCTTTAACAATTTAATTATTAAGATACTTATCTTTTAAACTAGTGAGTTTGTTTACTTTCAACCAAAAGAAAAGTAAGTTTGTTTACTTCTGATCGAGCCCCCGCCTACGTGGCCGCTGCTCCTCTAGATCTTTGGCCCATCCTCGTCTTCCTCTGCTCCTCCACGCTCATGCCATTGCTCTACAACCCCAACTTTGTCACGTGCGCCTCGTCAGCTGAGGCCCTCATAAAGAAGATTAAATTTTCCAAAATTTAAATTTTAAACTTCCCATCTTCTTTAAATAAAGGGAAGTTTAAAGAAGATCAAAGGGGTCGAGTCAAATAGAGATGAGGTGAATGAAAATTTAAAATAGAAAAAAAAGTAGAATTCACATACAACCATGTCAAAGAACTTCATTGTTGTACGTACGTACAAAATTTCTTCAGAGTTTCAATCTATTTTATAGGATATAGAAGTAGGAGAAACTAGTGTAATTCCCGTGCCCTGCACGGGATTTGAATATATACTTTTGCAGTATGGATTAGAATAAAATTTAAAATTAAATAATTTTTAGTTATATATTATGCATCAATTCTATAAAATAAAATAGCAATATATCAAATGATATAATCTTATAAAAATTAAATTATGTTATATTTTTATTAATATTTAAATATTAAAATCTTATAAAATAAAGTAATTTATCTGTGGTCAAATTTAGATTAAAATAACAGCATCGCAAATGATGATCATCATTTAAGATTATGATAAAGTCACATTAGATAGTAGATAACAAAGTATAATAAAATTGAATCAGAAAAAAAAATCAATTTTTAATAAAATAATCTCCCTAAGGAGATAAAGTTAACTAAATAAGAAGATTATTTTTATAAAATAATATCTCCCACTATATTAAAATAATAATATTTATTTATTTCAACCGATTTTTTCTTCTAATTTAACCCAGTAACAATTTCAATCAAGGAAAAAAAATGTTTATAAATTTGAATGAGTGGTTTTCACCATTAATTAAACAAAGTACCTAACATTAGAATGAAAGAATTATTCAAAAATAAAAACGTTTACAATCAATTTTCCTAATTTTTTCAAATGGTAAGATCAAATACTTGCAAAATGGTTCTCCAATATATCTACGAATTATACGACATTGTAACTTGTACCTATTTCGACTCGAGACAATATCCTTTATAAAATTCATATTATCGAATATATCTACGTGTATAAAATTAAACAAACTTTAGGTAAATGTGATGTAATCATGATATATATATAATATAAAGTTGCGAATTAGATGAATTTAAAGCAAACCTGATGAAAACCTGTACGCGTAAATGTGTAATTCACAGCATGAGAGCATGAGAGGACGATGAGTTAATAAAGACAGAATAAAGGAGAGTACATGGTAGAGGATTATATGGAGTATTGTTTACGTGTATTGTGGCCTATATATATATATATATTTAAGAGTTAACTTTGGATGTAATCTCAATTTTATAGAAGTTTTCCAAAAAAAATATGTGATCTAAAAAATCGGATTCATTTTTATTTCATTATAGAAATAAACATCGGATTCATTATTTTACCCTAACAACATTAGTTAACGATATATGGTGTGATCTAAAAAATCTAATTAGTTAGTTTATTATGGATAATATATGTAGAAGTTTATCTAATAAAGATAAATAATCTTATTTGTTAGTTCGTTTCCAAACAAAAAAAGATATGATAATATTGATTAGGGTAACAATAATATCTTTGTGATCTTCTAATTTTAAATATTTTATTAAAAAAATACAAATTACGTTTTAGAAGTTGCCATGCCAAATCATATGTGGTGCTTGACATGTAAGAAGTAATATATGATGTTTTATTTAAAGTAAAAAAAAATATATGACATGGAAAATAGAAGGGGCAAGGAAATGTCGACACGTGTTAAAATCTGATGTGGCGTAACGTGGGATCGCCAAGTGGCGAAATCCGACGTGGCGCAACGTGGAGGCTCGAATCCTTAGGGGTTTTAATTATATATATAGATTATATTAAATAAGGGTATTAAATTATATATAATAGTATTATGTATTTTTTAAGAATATTTTGTTTCATTTTTGGGTAAAGTGAAGATTTGGTATCATTGAACAATATATTGTACAAATCTTTCATTAAGATCTTATAACAAAAATCTTTTTTAAATAAAGGGAAGTTTAAATTTTCCAAAATTATATTAAAGGCTTTATGGTAAAGAAAGTGAAAAAGTGTGAAGTGTAGCAAAACTAGGGTGTGATGTACAACACTTATGATTAGGGATGCACATTCAACCCGCGGGGACGGGGATCCGCGGGGACCCGCCCCTAATGGGGCGGGGAATCCCCGCCTTGGCGGGGAGCGGGGCGGGGACGGGGATCGAATTATTTTCCCCGAGCGGGGACGGGGAATGTATTACCCGCCCCGTTTCGTCCCCGCCTCCCCGGTATATACATATTAATATAAATTAATATTATTATTAATACTAAAATGTATATGATATAAAAAAAAGTATGCATTATTTTATAAAAGAAACTTCCTTTATTAATATGTGTCATATATTTTACTTACCTTAATATAAAAAATTGGAATTTAAACAGTAAAAAAAACCCTACATTACTCTTATTAATTTTCTCTGTCGTTTGTTATTTTTCAGTGGTGTCCTCCTGGGATTTTTCTTTCGATCAAACTGTTGCCTGTTGGTGGCTACTAGCAGCTTGGAATTTGGCACAAGACATCACCAGGGTGTTCAATAATCAACGTACACACCATTTTTATTTAATCTAGTGTAATTTATACATGTTATATACCGTAATTAATTTTCTTTGATCGAATGAAGTTTTCATTCGAATTTTAAATTTCAATTTTTTTAAAATATAAAATATGTCAAATTATTAGTGTAGGAATTTTAAAGTAAACGGGCCCCGAATTTATGCCCATCCCCGCCGGGTATTCCCCGCCCCGCTCCCCGTCGGGGATTAGGCGGAGACGGGGAGCAAAATAGGGGACGGGGCGGTGCGGGAAATGCATTCCCCGCACCGCCCCGTCCCCATGTGCATCCCTACTTATGATCTACAATCACCAACAACATACTAAGCTAAAACCCACAACATACTATGCTAAAACCTTGGATCTTTAAATTTGTTAGCTATCTATGTAAGACAACTCGACGCCGTCTTTTAACAAATGCACTTTTAACATGATTCATCAATTTATCACACAAATACGTAGGTGGCTTTTGTTGCCTCTTGAACCGTGCTTATGAAAACATTCGATCACTTACTACTTTACTAGGCTTACGGACTTTGTATATTGGGCCATAGATAAGACGAGCTGAATTCTTTGGACGGCCCAAAGCCTCAATTAATTATTGCGTCACCCACCGCCGTCAAACGACGGGTCTCTCTGTCTTCGTCCCTCCTCCTTTGTTGGCCCCGAGATCACATCCACCAGAATTCAAGCACACATCGATTAAGTTTTTGCGATTACCTCGCAACGATTGTGGTAGTCTTTCTTGTATTTTTTCTATCTTTCAATTCTGTTGTTATGTTTCGATTCTTCTGTTATGTTTCCTACAGTTTTGAATCCGCAATGTTTTATTGAGGAAGATCTCCGATGCATCTGAAACCCTAAATTTGAGCTGGGTTGGTGGGGACATTTGTTGTATCTTCTTGATTGCAAGTTTCTGGGCGTCTGGTTCATTTGTTTCTTCTTTTGATGATTTCCTTGAATATTTGACGTTTCCTTAGGGTTTCGATTTCGTTGATTTATGTGATTTGTTCGTATTGCTATTAGGAGAAGGAAATTCGAGAATTGGTGTTGCTAGCTGTCTAATTTAATTTTTAGATCAAATTTTTAAGCAATCTCCAACTAGCTTCTTTTAGGTCTCCGATTATTAATAACGAGAAATTGGAATTCTTTGGTCACTGTTTGATTTGTGTTTCTGATACATCCAACTAAGGCTACCTAGTGCCCGTAAGTTAGTTGGACTTAATCTATTTCATCCTTCGATTATGATTCAATCATCTTGGTTTTATTGGTTGTTTCAGCTGACTAAGAAGTTAGAAGGAATAAAATGGCAATCCAGGGAGATGAAGCTAATATGAGGTGGACAACCTTGTTGGGAGCAATGGGAACATGCCAATTACCCGGTGATCTAATGGTTGAAATACTTGGCAGGCTTCCACTTGAATCGATCTTCCGGTTCAAATCTGTTTGTAGAGCATGGTACGCTCTTTTCCGGAGTCACATTTTCATCCAACACCAGTCCCGCATAGCCGGTTCTTCTGCATTGACAACCAATCTGCTATCTTTGATCATTTACACTCGAACAACCGAGGGGCATCACAAGATCTTCTCTTTGTTGCTTGACCAATCGTACGATAACCCCATCATGAAAACCCTTGGCCCTTCGTTTGAATGTGATATGGATGAAATACAAGTAGTGGGCTCTATAAATGGTTTGGTTTGTTTGAGTCTCTGCAGCAATGCCACAAACATTGTGCTATGGAATCCTGCAATAAGAGAGCATTCTCAGATTCCAAATCCACAATTGTTGTTGGAAAGGGAAGAGCGTGTTTCTTTAGGGTTCACATATGATCAGAAGACAAATAGTTACAAGGTTATCAGAATATTGTATTCTAAGCATTTCGCTGCAATAATGCGTCCAGCCAGAGTTGAAATTTACAATACAAGGACCAATTCTTGGAGAATGATGCAGGTTTCCGGTTTCCCTTGGCTGTGTTTCCAGAAAACGTGTAACACTCTGGTTGCTGGTATTCCCTATTGGTATGCAGTTGAATTACAGGAGGACGGAACGATTTTCAGAGAATTAATGACTTGGTTTGATGCAGCAGAGGAGGCTTTCAGATTCCATCCTTTACCGTGTTATCATGACCTTTCTGGGTTTCGGATGCGCCTTGGAGTAATGGGCGATCATCCTGTTGTGATAGTTTATTCCATTGAGATGCAACAGAATGGAAGGGTTGAGATATGGAAGCTGAACAAGCGTAGTGAAGGTGGCCAGGAGTTGTTGAGTTGGAAGAAGATATTGACAGTTGAGCCTGTTATGGGATTGGAAAGAGTTATTGGGTGTTGGAGAAATGGAGAGATTATTGCAGAAAACAAAGACGGTGCGCTTTTTATATATGATCCTCATCCTAAGCAAATTAAGGAGCTTCCTAGCTGTGGATCTTGGGGTTTCTTGGAAGTTTATGGCTACACAGCTAGCCTTGTTGTACCTTCTAGGCTTGCTTGAGTCTTTGATTGCTGCTGTTTTATGGGAATCTCCATGGTTGCACTCAGTTAAGTATCTGGAGCACTTATTGTTTGCCTTAGGCAATATGTTGCTTTATGGATGTCTATGCGGAGGCGAAATGATGGAATTAGTTGTTATCTTATGTGTAGTTGAACCGCTACGGTGCTACAAAAAGTTGTAGCTTTGGTTTCTGGTGATATGTATTATTACTAGGTGGTCCTCTGGAGCTACAAAAATACTTGAACTCCTTGTTTGTAGTTACAGGGTTAATTTTCACTTGCCATTCAACTTTAAATTTCTAAGATGTGTCTGGTTTGCTTAATCTGTGTCTTCATATGTTCTTTTTCCCTGTAAATCATAGGAGAAGGGGAGTTTGGACCTTATTATGATATGTAAATATAAACAAGTTTACATTATAAACATGCAATAGCAGAAATAAATAAGCCAACCTTTCCGGAATCTGGTTTTTAAAAAACTACAATTCCATTCTTCTATGACATACTCCCTCCTCCCACAATGTTTGTCCACTTTTATTTGTAAATGAGAGTACTAGTATGCAAAATAGTAGGACAATGTTTGTCCACTTTTATTTGTAAATGAGAGTACTAGTATGCAAAATAGTAGGACAGTCCCACAATGTTTGTCCACTTTTATTTGTAAATGAGAGTACTAGTATGCAAAATAGTAGGACATTATTTGTAAATGAGAGTACTAGTATGCAAAATAGTAGGACAGGGGAATGGACTAGTCGCCTAGAGTTTTGAAGACGAGTTTGGCAAACTAAAAGGTCAAACGAGTTGAAAAGTCCGCACGCCATTAGCAAAATCCTCTCTAGCCACATCCTCAAACTAACCAAAAACATCATCAACAATGAAGGTGGCGGTGCTCCTCATTTTGGTAGGCGTAACAGCCACCCTAATCCCATCCTCCTCGGCGGCCAACACCACGGAGCGATGCCACCCGGAAGACAAAACGGCCCTCCTCCAAATCAAGCAAAACACCTTCAACAACTCCATTGTGTTAGACTCGTGGGACCCGGCCACTGACTGTTGCAACAGCTGGCTCCTAGTCAGATGCGACGACAGCTCCAACCGTGTTGTCGAGTTAACCCTCTGGGATATCAATACAGGCGCGCCCTTGGCCTCGGGTCTCGGCAACCTCCCGTACCTCGAGGTCATTTCGTATCACAGCAACGCCACCGGACCCATCCCAGCCTCCTTGGCCAACCTCCGTCGCCTCCTCTCCCTCACCCTCAGCTACAACAGCCTCACCGGCCCCATACCGTCTTTCTTGTCCACCCTCCCCAATCTTTACTTCCTCGACCTCTCCAACAACTTGCTCTCCGGCTCCATCCCGCCAGCTCTCGCCCTTGTCCCGACACTCTCATACATCGACCTCACCAATAACAGGCTAACGGGTCGCATCCCGGAGAGCTTTGGCCGGCTCAAGAGCGAGAAGATAGAGCTGCTCCTCTCAGACAACAAGCTCTCCGGGGAGATCCCGAGGTCGATTGGGAAGGTGAAGCTCTATAGCCTACATGTGGCCCGGAACAAGCTCAAGGGCGACATCTCGTTTCTATTCAGGAAGCGTAATCCGGCATGGGAGTTGGATTTATCGTTCAACTCGTTTTCGTTCGACATGTCGGATTTGGAGATCCCAACCATGATGAATTGGCTCGATCTCCGCCACAACCGCATCTACGGGAGCTTGCCGGAGGGGCTAGCCCACGACCCTTCGCTCGCCTTCTTTAACGTCAGCTACAACCGCCTTTCTGGCCGGATTCCCACCGGAGGCACTCTCAATCGGTTTGATAGCACATGTTACATTCATAATAAGTGCTTGTGCGGTGCTCCCTTGCCTACTTGCAAGTGAATTATAATTCTCCAGCTCACTGCAAACCTAACTAGATGTGCATTCATTTGGAGGATTTAAGATCATTATAGTTTGTGATAAGCGATCGATATGCTGTGATTGTAATAAGAGATCGATGTGACATACGTATACCTAGCTAAGCATGCGTAAACTCTAGCTTAGTGTTTAATTACCGTTATGCACAAGGAAAAAGTTAGGGTTTTTCTTTTGGTGACCCTGAGTTTTTGACAATTCCTTTTGGTACCCAGCAAAAAAAGTTATTCCTTTTGGTGACCTTATACTTTTGAAATAGTTTTTTCCGTACCCTTACTTATACAAAAGTCAAAATTCATCCCTTTTTTTAACTTTTCCGTTAAAAATAAATTAAAAAAAAATACTACCTATCTCAGTGGTCTCTCGAACGAGTGAACATAATCCCTAATTTTTCTATCTGAGATCTCTCTCAACATTACTGAACGACAATCTCTCTCACTCGATATTGCGAGCGATGGAGGACAATGCCAGCGACGACCAGTGTGCCGGAGAAGAGTACTGTGGGCGGGCTCAACCCTTTTCCAATTCTAATTCTACCTACAACTCCTTCGATTCCACCACATGCGGGCTCAACCCTCTCCATAATTGAGGCCACCCACCTCCAATATGCACCCAATTGTCTTCTTTAACCACCATCGCCGCCACCCGTTTCACCTCTGCAGCTAGACGACGACGACATCGACCCTAGATTCAGTTTCCAGAAGCGATTGATTCCGAGCGCGCCCAATCCTCTCCACAATTGAGGTCACCTGCTTCTAATAAGCGCCCAATTCTCCTCTTTCAATCACCATCGCAGCAGCTCATTTTCTCACCTCTGCCGCCAGAAGACGATATCGACCCCGGATTTGATGTCCAGAAGGGATTGATTCCGAGTGGGCCCAATCACAAGCGACGACGACGTTGGCGACCATGAACAACCCCCCTCTACTCGAGATTGGGAGCGATTATTCTGGAAATCAAAAAGGGATTGATTCCGAGTGGGCCCAATCAGAAGCGACAGCAACTGGGTTGGCCACCATGAACAAACCCACCTCTACACGATATTGGGAGCGTTTCTTCTGGAAATCAAAATCGGTGAAGTTTTTGACGGAGATCCGAAAAAGAAGACTGAAAGGACATTCGCCATTGACGATGAAAGAAGAGGAAGGCTTCTTCTGTTAAAAAAAGGAGAAGGGAGATGGTGGGGGCCACATCTATATAAAGGTAGAAGGTTAAGGGAAATGGTGGAGCCCACATGGATAATTTTCTAATTGAAAGTTGAAGTCTGATTTACCAAGTAGACGGAAGTTTGATTATATTTGTAGTTTGGCTACGGACCATACTAAATTTAAAGTACAGGGTTATTAGAAGGAATAATTTATTTTTTAGGGTACCAAGAGGAAATGTTAAAAGTTGAAGGGTACCAAAAGGAATTTTCCAAAAAATTATAATTAGGGGGGAGGGGTGGGGGGTGTGATGTGATCAAATTCTATATACGTAGGGTATATTGTAAGTAACTAGCTGTGAAAATTAAAGCATGTATGTGCAATGAAAAACAAGTCAACGGTTTAATTGGATTTGGGACCATGGAGAAGTTTAATCTTACATGCCTTTAATGAAATTATGCTATCCAAATCTCATTACAATCCTCTTAAATTACACGTGTGTGTTGACCTACACAGTATGTTACAACCACCACACAAAATGAGAATAATATGGATCAAAAAATAAGCATGACATCACTCCTTCGCCATCATCCTCGACACTGGACTTCTCACGCAGTATCAGAACACATCTTAATTACCCATAACAAGGGCCTCTACAGTAGTGGCATTCCCTTGCCTTCTTGCAAGTGATGGAAATTTTACTCATACACTTCTTCTTGGACCCCAGATTTCTGCAGCCCGCTTCGCCAACGGCCCACGAGCAAACGAAGATAACAGAGGCCCGTCTAGGTCCAGGACCGAAAATTTCACTCATATACTTCTTGTTGGGCCGTAATATATATTTTTAAAATTTATATATAAAAAATTAATTTAATATATATTTAAGATAAAATCTAAATTTATAATAGTTATATTTGATATAAAATTTCAATTTTTATGGTTCATTTAAAATAGAAAATTGTATCGGAACATAATTTAACCATTTTTAACATAAATATTAAATTTTATTATAAAATATGTAAACTTGATCTTTGCGATCTAAAACCCGACTGGACCGGACTATAATAAGACCAGACCGTATTAATTCAGTCCGGTCCAGTTGAACACCCCTAACAGAGATATAAAGAATTGAGAAAAGGGATTGTTGTAACATTGCCAGACAAACGCTTCGTCTTCTCCACCTCTACGGCTAGGGTTTTATTGCAAATTCATCCTAAATTATCCAGTAACAAATTGATTTATTTTTACTTCTCTGCAAGTCTACTCCCAATTGTTGGACTTGCCCCTTTTAATATTACACTGCCACCAATACCATTATCGTCCACTTTCCGTCCGTTTCCAAAATATTGCACATTCTTGATTCTTCCGGTAAGACCATGATTTCTCTATTCAATTCCAATTCTAGATCTTTTCTCTATGGTTTCAATCTTATTGGCACCGTCATTTTTCGAAGTTTTAACCTCTGATGTTCGATTCTTGGATTCATCGATCTTTGTTATTTTGCTTGTTTCATCCGATTAAGTAGTCAGAGTGTGATGGGCGTGAATTGTTTTCTGCTTCTATAAAATCTAATTGTTCCCGTAATTTTATCAGAATTATATAAGTTTTATTCTTTGATGTTCGATTTTTAGGTTCATTGATCTTAGTTTTATTGCTTTTGCAGCTGATTAAGTAGCTTAAAGTCAGTTAGAATGAGGGATAAAATGGCAAGGCGGGTAGATGGTGCTGATACTACGTGGGGCAAACTGTGTGATGACTTAGTGATAAAAATACTTGCTATGCTCCCGATTAAAATCATCGGCCGCTTCAAATCTGTTTGTAAAGCATGGGATGCTCTCTTAAATAGCCCGGCCTTCATCCGACACCATTGTGACATTGTCACTTCCTCTGCTGAGATGACCTATATGCTGTCTTTGCTAGTTCACATTGATATATGGAAGAATAAAAACAATGATATCTTCACTCTGTTGCTTCCACACTCTTGCGGGAAACCTGTCGTTAAAAATATGAGATTCCCCTTGAAAGGTAAGGTGGACCACATTCAGTTTGTGGGTTCTATAAATGGCTTGGTTTGTTTGGCTGTTTGCAAGAATTTCACAACATTTGTGTTATGGAATCCTGCAATAAGGAAGCACTCTCATATCCGGAGACCTCAATTGGTGGTAAGACAGGGCCAGAATGTGTCTGTAGGGTTTGCGTATGATCAGAAAAGAGACAACTACAAGATTGTTAGAATATTATACTTCAAGGAGTCTTATGAAACAACATCCCCGGTAGCCAAGGTTGGGGAAATCTACAGCACTGAAACTGATACTTGGAGAGAGATAAAGATTGATGATTTCCCTTGGATACTTAGCATGTCTAACGGAGTTGTGGTTAGTGGTGCTCCCTATTGGCTCTCCCGTAGAAGGGATACAAGTGTTGAAAAACTCGTTTGGTTTGATGCATCAACTGAGTCTTTTGAATATTATACTCTACCACCTTATGATTCCTCTGACGCGTATAATACGGGCTTGGAGGTTATGGGAAAACATCCCGTTCTAATGGATCTCAAGTATGAAGAACCATTGGATCCAAATTCAGAGGAATGTGTTACAAGTGCTTTCATTAGGAAGCTGATCAAGGCTGATAATGGTGGCAGGGATTCATTTCATATAGAGGAGTTGAATTTTGTAGAGCCGGGGCCTTATTTGGCAGGTATTGTTGGATTTGAGAGAAATGGTAAGATCATTGCAGAAGGCCGAAATTATAGCAGACTCGTGTTATGTGATCTAGAGAAAAACAAGCATCTATCTACCAAAATAAAGAAAAAGAAAAATAAGCATCTTGCTAGCTATGATAGAGGCTTTGCCAAAGTTTATTACTACAATGAGAGCCTTGTATGGCCTTCTAGGCTTGCTTGACTTGCAGAAGATGTCTTAGCCACTTTCTGTAGCTTGTTTTCCTTGGTATGTCAAGAGTACGGCCAATTTGCTATGGCACAATTACTTGAGATGGGTGTGTTTTTTTGTTGTTAAAGATTGTTTTTTTTTTTTAATTCAATTGTTAGTCTTTCTAAGTGGTATTTCCTAACAAGGGCTCACGCTCTCAAATCTATTTTGAGCATCTTGTGCATTCCAATCCCTTCTTTGCAATTGCAGGTCTTGGATGGATGTGTGATTCTTTGAATTCCTAACAGGGTCTTTAACTCTTTCTTTGCTGTGACTTGTGATTGTTTCTACAATGGTGGCTACATAAGTAAGCTAGACTAGTAGCTTTTTTGTCTTTCCTTGATGTCTTGTAGAATTGGTTGTGCTTTGTGTATGTGCAGCTGAGCGCATGTCCTTCTAAGTTTCACTTTCCTTTCAGCTTTTCAAGTCTAAATTAAAATCTATTAATGGATTAGTTAAAAATGTGAATTCAAAATGTTCTTTTTTTTTGAAGAAAGGAGAATTCAAAATATTAATGTCACTTACATTGTAAAGACTGTAAAGCCATGATAACTAATTTTTCAAAATATTATGTATGACATTCTGATGTTGAGAACTAGACGTGGCAAATTCTGACCCGATCCGACGAAAATACCCGATTTGAGAACCGACGAACATCCGAAATAAATTGGGTGAATTCCTTCTATGGTCCCCAATCTATCACATAAAGTTCTTATTAGTCCCTAACCTTTGCAAATGCTTTTTTAGGTCCCTAAGCTTTAAAAAGTTTTACTATTTGGTCCTTTTTCATTTTAGACTTTAAGTTTAATTACAACTAAACACCCAAACTTTATATTTATTTTGTCATAATATCATTATTTATTTATTTTCAAACAAATACCTCAATCTACATATTTTAGAAAACAATAATAAATTATCACTCCATATTTACTCCTTTTATCAAAAAATAGTACTTTTCATTAAAAAAACATAATTTTAAAAATAAAATGTGAGTTATAAATATTTATTTCCCTCTTATTGAATTTAATAGTTATTAAAATATTTTATAAAATTAAAAAAATTTCTTCTATTGCCCTCTTATTGAATTTAATAACATCACCCCTTCTTTAACCTTTGTTAAAAAAACCTAGAAATATTTTTTTAACAAAGGGTAAATAAGGGGTGATTTTTTTATATAAAAATTTATTTTATCAAGTTTTTATGAAGTTTTTAAAATAATTGCAAAAAATTGATGGATTAAAAATCACTTTACTAGTTTTTTTTAGCAATGGGTAAATATTACTAGTTTTTTTTTAACAAAGGCTAGGGTAAATAAGGGGTGATTTTTTATATAAAAATTTGGTTTATAAAATAATTTATAAAAAGTGATGGATTAAAAAAATCACTTTATAAAAAGTTATAAATAATGTGTAAATAGGGGAAGTTAGATTTTTTTTTGTGAAATTAGTTTTTTTTTTAATTTTATAAAATGTTTTAATAACTATTAAATTTAATAAGAGGGCAATAAATATTTATAACTCACCTTTTATTTTTAAAATTATGTTTTTTTAATAAAAAGTACTATTTTTTGAAAAAAAAAAAGGAGTAAATATGGAGTGATAATTTATTATTTTTTCCTAAAATGTGTAGATTGAGGTATTTTTTTGAAAATAAATAAATATTGGTATTATGACAAAATAAATATAAAGTTTGGGTGTTTGGTTGTAATTAAACTTAAAGTCTAAAATGAAAAAGGACCAAATAGTAACACTTTTCAAAGATTAGGGACCTAAAAAAACATTTACAAAGGTTAGGGACTAATAAGAACTTTATGTGATAGGTTAGGGACTATAGAAGGAATTCACCCGAAATAAATTATAAAATGAAACATGTTGAAGAAACGACTCGAACCCAACTATATCTGAAAAGATTAGCTTGATGTCAATCCGAAATCGAGCAACTCAAACTCGATTGTACTTGACACCTGAACAGCCCGAAACTAATTATACTCTGCACAAGAAACAACTCAATCTTTTACAAGGCAGTTATATAGCTATGATACATGTACCCTTCTGATTCACACTTCTCTCAATATTTGTAGTTATTCAATTCTTTCTATGAGAAGAGGTTAAGATGCAAGCGAAATTAAAGGCATACTGAAAACTATGGCAGAGCAAATTTGCAAATGCAATGCAAAACTTAATCATGTATACAATTGAAGAAACTTGCTTTTATCTTAAAAAGACGTACTTATCGTCACTGTCCATGCAAAACTAATTATGTATATGGCCGTAACGGCCATAGAGTGAGCTATTATGGAAAAAAAAACGTAACGGCCAGAGTGCGCTATTATGAAAAAAAAAGGTGGATGTGTTAGTTCTGAAATCCCGTATATTTAAAAAATATATTTTATTTCCCTCCTCCATTCGTATTGAAAAATAAGATAAAATATCAACAACTCATATGGTGAAGGTCATAATCACATTTCCTCCCTCATACGCTCTCTGGGAGCCATCTCTACAGCAGTACATACTGGCATCAACAAGGATTTACCCATCACTCCGTCAAAATTCCGGTACACTCTCGTTTCAACATTATTAAGAGGTCGATGTTTTGGGGGAAGATTTGGTCTGATGCATTAAGCCCTAATTTGAGTTCATTGGGGTCGTTCGACTCATTTGTTCGTTTTCCCGGTGTCTACTTTGCTTAAGATCTATACTCTCCCAATCTTTTCCTTCTGCTGCCAAATTTGTTGTTATACTAGGTAGCTCCTCGGCGTGCGTTGCACGCCGGAATTCGAGAACGAAAAAATAATGTTCTACAATAGATACAATCTATGACAACCATACTAATTTTGTTAAAGATTAATTATCTTGCCTAAAGAGTTTGACAATGTTAAAGATTAATTATCTTGCTTAAAGAGTTAAGATTATTTTGTTGATATTAACTTTTTAGGCTTTTAGCTCAGTAATTTATTTTGTTCCTTACTATTATGTGTCATTGAATCAAGTTCAGATACAAATATTTACAAAGTTTTTTTTGGAAATAATAAGCTATATTGATAAGGACAAAAAAATGCATCCAAAGCTAAAATTAAAAAGATTTATATCTGTAAAAATACACAAGCTCTAAACGAGCAACTAACACCATATAGCCCAGCATTGTAACAGAAGCCAACCATCACAAATGCCATAGACAAAGGCCTCCCTATATGCCTGCTTCATCATGAGATATAAAGCTCACTAATGATCTTTATATACACTCAGCAAGAACATAAGAGAGAGGAGGTGGATTACAAAGATATACCCAAAATCTACCCCCCAAGACCTAACACAAAACACCAGAAGTCAAACTCCATAAAGCCCAGCTTGGCATCAAAACTTAAGAAGCCAGTCCTAAATTTTGACGCGTATAAGCAAAAACGAAGGCCTCTCCGATACTGAATCGTCACAAGAAAATAAAGTTGTCTTGTTCATCACCTATCAAGAGAGAGGAGTTAGAAGCTGAGGACAGATTAAAGCTTTAAAAGCCTTCTTATGGCCAAGCCACGCCTTCCTGTAAGTTTCAGCTTCGTAATTATCCTAGCTAGCTCTGCATTCTTCCATGATTCTTTTAGCATAAGTTTGAACATTTGGCTTCCCTTTCCTAAGAAGAGCATCATTTCTCACCCACCAGATGTAGTATATGATAGCCATACAAGCTACCAACCTCACTTGGAAGATGTTATTCTTTCGTTGATCAACCAATTAGCATCAAGATATGTTACACCCTCCCCTACCGCTTGAGCTTCGCCAATTAAAGATGACCATAGAGGTTGTAACGGTACTTGTCCATCAATCAAACACATGTTGTCTCAAAACTACCTGTCACACACCAATGTATACTATATAAGAAAAGATTTACATGTTGCCATTTAACAATATTAAATACACAAGCTCAAAAGGTTGGTCTGCAACCTGCATTGGTCTTATTTTGGATAAAAAGCTTTTGATGGATAGAGTAAATACCTTAGTCAGGCTGTAATATTTGTAGATATCCTCACCATACTCAAGCAGAGCTAACTAATCATTGACAATCAAGTCCTTTGGCTTCTTATGAGTCATCAATCCATAAACAACCTGTAAAATCGATAATGTGTTAGCTTATTTTAATATAATTCTAATGTTTCCATGGGAATAAAACATTTATGTTATATTTTTTTATACGCTTTTGATTGAGAATATCACATTATTTAGATATATGCACATGGAGTTCAATACACTAACAACTTCATAATAAGGAGAAGCTCACACCGATTGATGCAACATCATGCAAGTCAATCAAAATAGATGAAGGCTAATTTCAAGGGTCCATTTTAATAGGTAATGGAAATTCTACACTATTAGAAGAAAAATAAACACATAATCATCACATAAAAAAAATCCAAGAATGAAAATTTGAAGAAGAGGATAAGGGAGTACCTAATTTTCGGATATGCTTGACAAAACTCCCGCTCTCTCCAGAGTAGCAAAAGAAACAACATTTGTCGCTTCGTTTTCTTGCGCAGGCGTGGAAGCCAATTGGGGAAGAAAGACCTCGATATGCTCCCTTCTGCGCACTCTTGAAAATGCTACATACAATTGACCATGTGCAAAACACGGCTGCCTTAGGTAAACACACACCTTCTGCAAAGTCTGTCCCTGCGCTTTGTTTATCGTCATTGCAAAGCATAGTTTTATTGGAAATTGCTTCCTCTGAAACAAAAAGGGGTAGGTTGTTCTGGCGGGCCTGAGATTGATCCTTGGAAGAAAAACTTGTTCACCTTTGTATGACCCAGTGGCTATTTCACAAAGGATGACATTCTTTCGAAATTTTTTGCAAATCAATCTAGTACCATTACACAGTCCATTTGCAGGGTCCAAATTACGCAATAGGATAACCGGGCATTCTGGTTTCAGCACTAATTCATAAGGACTCATTCCCGAAGGGCATATAGTATGCAGGAACTCATCTGGATAAAGACCCTTGTTATCATCAACTATGCTATCGAACCCTTTGTATGTAACAGCTTCGCCAGGGAATTTTCCTATTAGGGATGCATTAATCGCATCGACCCCTTCATTGGTCGGTGTTAGAATAGCCCTTTCACTAAAGATTTGAGGGTCGAAATAAGTATGTTGTAACTCGGGAAACACGCTCTCGAAAAATAAATCGGTACAATTTGATGCTACTCTAGAACATTCGATCAGATTAGAGGGCAAACTTATAGGAGACGTTTCTTGGTTCTGAAACTTTCCGTTACCAAGATCCAATAGGAACTGGGCGAACTCTGTATCTTCTTGAGCCCTAATATTCTTAGTTAACTTGTACTTAACTAATTGTGGCCATAGATACGAGCAAACCAAGCTGGAATTTATGATCTCGATTTGAGACTTATGTGGAAGAACTGGCAAAACTTGACGAAAATCCCCTCCAAAAACAACCACCTTGCCACCAAATAACATTTTGTTGTCACAAATATCCTGTAAGAGGGAATCCAAGGCTTCTATATCTTCCTTTTTAGCCATTGATGCCTCATCCCAAATCAAAAGTGAAGTGGCTCGCAGTAAACACGCCAAACTACTTTGTTTAGACACATTGCACGTGTACGACCCTTGCTTGTCTATGGGAATTTTAAATCTAGAGTGTGCGGTTCTGCCCGTAGGTATGTTTGAAGCAGCTATTCCTGAGGTCGCTGTTGGAAGAACAATCTTTCCAAGTTGTCTTAGCTTAGCATAAAGAGCACAATAAAGAAATGTTTTTCCGGTCCCACCGGGGCCATCAATGAAAAAAGCCCCTGCCTTACCTCTTTTAACATGATGCATTATATCTTTGTATGCAATCTTTTGTTCAGTATTTAGCCTTTTGTGTGAGTCGATGTAGTGTTCCGGAACAGATGCATGTATTGCATCACTAATATCTCTTGTTTCTCTAGATTCAAACAACTCTAAATGAATAGGAGCTTCTAAGTTAAAATGTTTCATACTTTTTCCCATCCCCTCCAAGTATTTATCTACAGCAGAATAAGTAAGGGCACGAACCTTATCGATGTGGCCTGTAAACCTATGAGAAAAATCTTCTAACATAGCAGAATAGAACTCATCCCATAAAGCATGAGGATCCACAAACTCGCAGAAGATTAACAGCGAAGCAAAAAGTCTACGCAGTGCACACGGCATTTGAGCCTCTGCCGCCTCGCGCATACATAATGGAGCATAGTCATTTTTGTCAACCAAATGGAGCTTTTCAGCTGCTTCCTTAAAGGTAGCATGCACAACACCATCAACAGTGAGCAAATCAGTAAACGATTTCGAGCCTCTGACATTTGTTAGCAGTAGGCGCAAGAAAAAGCGCTCCCCCTCAGAAGGACTCACATAATGTAGCCTCCCAACGGATTTCGGGCCTCCCTTCTTAGATCTTTCCTTCCATGCCTTTACAGTTCCATCCCAAACAAAATGCTCGGGAAATTCAGAGTACAAGAAATTTGGCGCATTTTCCAACTCAGCGTTTGCCTTGAAAAAACCCAACAACATCGTTCTATGACGTGCTTCATTGTTCACTACATTTTGTAATTTTTCATACTTTGTAAAATGAACTGTGTGCATTTCGGGAAGATGAACTGGTAGAGGGATTACATGTGGATTCATATCATATAGATCAAACCCAAAGATCCTCCAAGCTGATTCAGGAGGGCTGATCCAACGACCAGATTGGTATGCGCTTATTACGTCTATAGCGCCGGGGTGATTCCGCGCGATGTCGAAACAAACCTTATCATGCCCCTTATACACGTACTTGTACAGATACTTAACCGCCTTGACGGTGGAGCAAACCTCCACATTTATATGGCAGTCAAATTTGGCTAGAAGATATGGGTTGTACGGGACGACCCATTGGTTAGTCATCTCAACACCGTGTATTTTAACGAAATCACCGTTGCATCTCCGTCTGTATATCGGATAGCAATCTTCTGCGCATGTTGTGAATTCTGCGTATTCTTTCGGATAGCCCGATTTGCACTTAAGGACATGTCCGACTTTGCGCATACAACTACAGTCTTCATGGCCCTTACCACATGGCCCGTGTAGCATATGTTGCACAACAAGCTTGCGTAAATAAGGCATGGATATTGGCGGCAATTCCGCGCACACATATTTATCGAATGATTCGGGATTGAAGATCTTTGCACCACGATCAAGGATGAGGAGCATATGTGCATGGGGCAACCCCCTCTTTTGAAACTCAATGACAGAAACCCATGCTTTCACAGGACCAAAAATCTGTTTGTCAATTACGAAGCGCTTCATTTCTATAAACTTGGCACGGAATACTCGAGTAACAAGATCAGGCCGGAGATCCGCGGTCTCACCCGGTCTGAGTTGAGATGTTATTTCTACCCATTTCGGATTGCAGGTCATAGTAATAAACTTATCAGGCCTCCCAAACTTTTGAACCAAAGTCATCGCATTTAAGTATCGGCATTTCATATCACGAGGGCCGCCAATAAAAGACGCGGGCAGTACAACACGTCGGCCAACCGCAGCTGCATTTGTAATACCTTCGCCAACACTTTCAACCACACCTTGGTATAGCTCACTCCTAAGTAAACTCTTATTCTTTCGAAAGAAATCTAGACGGGCATTTTCTATTTTCACGTACATATCCACAATGTATTGCAAAAAGACACGACCCGTGTGCACAATGTAGCTCCCCGGACGAATCTGAAACCTGTATGCGTAATATTCTCGACATGATACCTCTTTTCCTTCTTTCGGAGGCTTCTTCTTAGAGGCTGTTAAAAAAATGTGCATAAATAAATCACGTTAAATGAAGGAAAACACAATAGATTATACCAAATATGGCATGAATTTATAAGTAATGTTGAGCAACTCGGAGTTGATACAATAACATTAAATGAGAATAGGAAAGAAATCAGCAAAAAATCGAATAAACAACATTGAAGGTGCATACTACCTGTGACTTCTTGACCAATCACGTCATCAGCAGTTTGCAGAACGCATGAAGATATTGGAAAAGGTACGTCATCACATGGACGACCGTCGTTCCTAGAGACTCGCTTTAGACCTTGATGCCACCCGACTTCCCCTCTCGTAAATAAAAGCGGATATTGTAAGGGATCATAGCAACCATAGTAGTGCATGATCCTATGTTGTCGATCAGCCTTGCCATAAACCAATATATGCGGACTATTAGCTTGTCCAGAAGAGGAATCGTCAACTACAATGGCAACAACTTCATCGGACGTCGGCGCGTTATATACTCGCTGATCTAAAGTAGGATTCTTGATTAGCCTAATCGTCGAATGCTCCATAACATGAAATGATCGAAGCGATCGGAAAAAGTGTGCGTATGGATTACAGTCAGTTACAGAAATCATAAGCTCAATAATATCAGGCCTTAAATCTTCGAGGTTGTTACAACGAGCAGCTAATTCTGAGGCTCCATCATAAAAATAAAATTGTAGGAACCTAGGATTCTTGTCGTCTGGAATAAGGTTTGGAACAAAGTGATACAATTGACCTTGTAATAGAAAAGTGAAAATACCCTTCCAATTGTTTGGATGTATATCCCCTCCTATACTACTAAATGCAAAGAAATTGTTATATGCTCTAGAATACGTCTTGAAATGAATTCCAACTTCATCGGTCCTTGTAAATAGGTCTAGTATTTGTGGACATATATCTAGCGGTGCGAGTTTAACGTCCCCATTACAACAACAAAATGTTGGAAATTCATGAACGAATTTAAGAGCGCGACAAAATCTGCAAGTATAAGGAGCTGGAAGAGTAAGAGGCGCGTTCGGAACATATTCCATGCCAATACCCTCGTATACTAATTCATCCAAATTTTCAACTGACGGGATCTTCCTCTTATGAGGCCTTCTTTGAGAAGAGCAACTCTCTGTATCTTGAATGCGCCGACTCTTCATTTTCAAGGGTGTCCTACGAGAAGCAGGAATATCCATCGTATCGTCTATAAATTCTTTAGACACTGCTGACCCTTTCTGCTCATCACTTGTAAGCATGTTTAAGTATTCAACCCTAAAAAAAGACAAAAAGACATAATGGGTAAGAAATCTAAAACATATTTAGCACGTTTATTATCTAAACAACAACCTAAAGGCATGCTTTTAACAAATTAAAAAGACAAACAAAAAGTAATAGCCATAACTAATAGAGCCATAACCAATTATACTTTATTTTTGTTTCAAAAATAATAACGAAATTCCATAATAATAAAGACATTCATTAACTCGAAGCCACAACCAAACAGAAAATCAACGTTAAATAATGAACAAAAATAAACTACTAAAATTGTAAATGTAATGTTTAATTAGCTCACTCAAAGCCACATCAGAGTACAAAAACATATGACTCTTTAAATTAGCAAACAAAGTGCAATATAAAAAAGCACAATTAGTAGAGATGCAATATAGTTTTTACTAAAAGCCATAATTGTAGTGTATTAGTTCAGTTAAAGCATCAATCAAGTCCAAAAAAAATACTACAATACAACTTGTAAATAATCCAACAAAGTACACACGGACACCGGTTATTAATGAAGTAAATTAGACTAACATTAGCTGCAATTTTCCATAATCGTAGTAATTAATCACAAACCTCTTCTACGGCCTTTGAAATTGTCCAATAGCAAATTTATTAAAATGCAAAACATGTACAAAAGCAAAAAAAAAATAAAAAATCATCCCAAATAAGATTCCATTTCAAGGAGAAGATTGCCTGCCGCATCTAAATACACATCACTGAACATAAAATACAAGTTAATAATGAAGGTATCCAATCACTCCATTCAGAACATCCTTACATCCATGACCAATATCTTAATGGAAATCCAGCTAATAAGTCGATAATCTAGGACATATGCCTGCAAAACACATAAGGGCTTAATCCCTTTCACTCTTGTTACTCAATTTATGCAAGCAAGGGGTGTTGAATATGTATAATAGATTGATCACCACACAAATATTGATATTTTCATGTAACTAATGCACATTCCAAGTGTATACATGGTATCAGAATAACAACATAAATGAAACCAATTGAATGAAACAGAAATAAGATTTGAGCACTTCCCAACGAAATATACAACAGAAGCAAATCGGACAGGCAACACGAAAAAGGATAGACAAACGCACCAACAAAGAGGCTAATGCCCTTTGTTTATTAATGAACAAAAGTTAGGTCATCACACAGTCATTCAACTAATTCCCCTCACATGAATAAACACCAAGCAATAAAGATAATTATCATAATATGCTTAGAATGAACAAAAAAGAAAACCTACAGTACAACACTATATTATAAGAAAGCTGTGAATTGTTTGTCTCATCATAATCACCGGTCCTCACATCAACAATCCATTGCTATATTGCCATTTCAAGTTACAGATCAACGATAAACAAATATATTTCCAACAACATGAACAAGACAGGGCACTAAAGAAAATAGAACATGAAGTAAAAAATATTAGCACCAACCTTGGAGGTGAGCTCATCTAGAGCTGGATAAGCAGCAGTCTCTAATTCAGTTGTGCGTGCAGCAAGAAAACTACAGAGAGCCTCCAAGGCAACCTCAAGAGCCCGAAATTCAAATGGAGATTCTACATATATAGCATACAAAAAAAACAGGATTTAAACATGTGTAGAAGAAAATTGAATACCACACCAAACCAAAAACCTATGCTTGCAAGAGATAGTAATCCCAGTACTTCCGCCCCACTGCACTATGTATTTTGTTCGATCAACAAAATGAACGTGAGTAGAAACAATGGTAGCATTGGTGCATCAATCATAATGAAAAGAATTTCATCCTTTTCTTGGCCCCACTACCTTCATTAACAAGCACTCTTTGGATCACTACACATACATTATGTTTAACTACCAGTGATCAAGAACAAGAATTAAATCATAAAAAAAATACCAATGCTTCTCCAACCAAGATTAATAAGTAATTACTCATACTCATACAAAACCAGCAACTTTTCTTAACCGGCATTTTTTGAATCACTACACATATCTCATTGTTAACTACACATGAAAATATTTATGTATTCTCACCCAGAGCATCAATTGAGTGAACAGGCACAAGATTTACATTAAAAATAAGAATGATAAGTAAATAGGGAAATTATGAAACCAAAGTGCATACCTCGGGTCAATTTCTATAGCTTGGTCAGTAAGAGGACCAATGGAAGCTCGTTCAAGTACAGCAGCACCCAAAAAAATTAATTAGTAACTTTTGTTCAGAAGAGAAGAGATAAAGAAAACACATTGCATATAGACCTGGTGCCCAAAGGTGGTTAACCAGATTTCGATTTACAACACAACTTTTGGTTAATGGTGTGTTAAGTAACTTAAATGCTTGAACCATAATCATTTTTTTTAAACCCTATGCCCTAATAGGAAACTAATAAACCCTATTGAAAAAAAAAAAAAATTTAAATAAATACAAATTCCAAATATATTACCATTTTTAGTCTCTTAATCTATACTCTAAGGGCATAGGATAGAAAAATCGATTTTTAAAACCCAGTCCACGAGATTAATGTAAATACGTATTTTTTCCTTTTTTTTTGGTAGAATAATGCAATGTTTCCTTGTTGATCTGTGTGAGCATTTGCAGTTTATTTTAGGAAAATACAAATATCAAGTTCTGAATACAACAATATACAATAAGTTCCTCCAAGGCATATACAATAAACACAGACACATTTAGTTTTTTTCCCTTTCGAATTTGAAAATCAACTTCTGTAAATTAAGCATGGAATTGCCAATGAATGAAGATTTGCAGAATCACATCAAAATACCTAAACAAGCTTGGAAGAGCAACATATCATTTAGATTGTCAATAACAAAATCCCACATCCCACCCCCTAAAATTGGAACTGAAAAGACATAATCAAATATCTTGGAACTGTAATTGGAACTCAAGCCCTGTATCAAACTCAAATTCGAAAGCAAATTCTGACGTCAAAGAATTCTTACCTGGTCGAAGTGACAACGTCGTCCACTGCTGATATCTCGTCGCGAAACTCCTCCCTCGTCGAAGAGCTGCTTGCTTCTTGCCTCTATTCGTGGAAGGCAAAGGCAGTCTTTTTTTACCATCTATTCAGATGGTGGAAACGACAAGTTATGACAGAGATGGAAAAGAGAGCGAGAGAAGAGATCGCCAAAAAAATTGGATTCTCGGGCGGCGAGATGGTGGTGCAGGCAGCACGAGATTCGCCGTCTTCGGATGAGATGTGAAGATGATGGAAATGGATAGTAGTAGAAAGAGGAGGCGGTGGAGAGGGATCACAATTTATATATCTGGTGGCGGTGATCCAGAGGAGTGCAAAACCAAAGGAGGTATAGATATGAGGCGGTAGAAGGCAGGTGAAGACAAACAGAGCAGATATTTGGAAGATAGAGAGGAAAAGGGTTTTATGTGGAAGAAAGGTCAACTACGCTTCTTCAACTGCCTGTTTTACTATTCATCGGGGATTGTGCCTCGTTCCGCTTTTATAGAATTATAGATTTGAACATTTTCGAAAAGCTTGTGGTTTTAGGGCAAGATTCTACACCCTGAATTTGAGTTCGGTGGGGGCATTTGCTCGTTATTGCTTTCTATCAAGGATCTGAAGCTGTTTTCTAACCATTTAATTCATTAAATTGTTGTTTTAACAGGTAAGATCTCCCACTCTTCGTCCCTATACTAGGATCGTTCCGTGGGATCATCTCTACAACAGTCCAAATCTGCATCGTCCCTGACATTCTAGATCACCGCGTAAAATTCTGGTACACTCTCCAATTCTCCCCTCTATGTGCCGGAAACCCTAAGATTGAGTTAGGTGGAGCTGCATTCGTTTTTGCTTGCTTTTGTATGAATGTTGTGTCCAGTGCTAGAGCCTAGAGGTTCTTACTTCTTGTTTAGGTTCTCATCTTCGTACGTCTAGGTTGTCTGTCTTTGATGCTGAATAGAAATAGCAAAATTCAACGAATTGGCCAGTAGGTATTTTGCTGAAGCTTGGCTTTGAATAGGTATAGGTTATCTGTTCTTGATGTAAATTATAGCTCTCACTAGGACATAAACTGTTTTTCAGTTTCCATTAATCCAATTGCTCCCCTAGTTTCATCAAAACTATATGAATTTTATTTTTCAGTTTCCATTAATCCAATTGCTCCCCTAGTTTCATCAGAACTATATGAATTTTATTCTGTGATATTTGATTTTGGACTCAATCGTCTTAGATTTGTTGGTTGTTTCAGTTGACTACGTAGCTTATTTAGATTGATTGATGGTGGATGAAATGGCAAGCCAGCAAGATGAATCTGATATGATGTGGGGCTACTTGGTAGGAGCTATTGCAACAAGCCAACTATACGGTGACTTAATGATACAAATCATTGTTAGGCTCCCGATCAAATCACTCATCCGCTTCAAATCCGTTTGTAGAGCATGGTATACTGCCTTAAATAGCCCGGCCTTCATCCAGCACCATGCTCGCATCACCAAATCCTCTGCTGTGACAGCCAATCTGTTATCTCTGCTCGTTTACACCAAAAAAAAACAGGCAGAACAATGAAATCTCCTCTCTTCTGTGTGGAAACGGAAACCCCGTCAAGACAAATATGAAACTCCCCATTGAAGGTGATTTCGACAACTTCCAGGTGGCAGGTTCTATAAATGGGTTGGTTTGTTTGAGTCTCTGCATCAATGCCAGATCCATTGTGTTGTGGAATCCAGCAACAAGGAAGCACTCTAGGATCCCCGATCCTCATTTGCTGTTGGAAAGCAATGAGCGTGTAGCTTTAGGGTTTGCGTATGATGAGAAAAAAAATTGCTACAAGGTGGTTAGAATACTGTTTTTTGAAGGTCTACTATCAAAGGTGCCTCCGGTAGCTAGGATTGAAATCTACAGCACTGGAACAAATACTTGGAGAACAACAGAGAGTATTGAGTTCCCTTGGTTATATAATCCGATAGATGGAGTGACTGTGGTCAGCGGTGTTCCCTACTGGTACGCAGTGAATGTCCCCAGCCTAGAATTGAATTTTGAGGAGCTCATTGTGTGGTTCGATGCATCAGCAGACACTTTCAGATTTCGTCTTTTGCAACTAAATGAGACAAATGGGGGTTGCTGATAGGATCCTAGTTAAAATTATTTCTTTTTCTTGCATTTTATTTCCTGATGTTTAATTCCAGTTAGTTGTGGAGGTTAATTTCTATTTCTTAGCATCAGTTTCATATTTCATTGTACGTGTCAGTTGAAATCTTAGTGGGTTAGTGGGTTCAGTTTAGTGGGAAACTGGGAATTAGGATTAGATTTGTCTATTTAAAGAGATGTGCTCCTCTTTTGTATTCAGCATTTGAAATATAATTGAAAAGAGTAGTAGGAACTGTTTTCCTGCAAAATCTTCCTCTTGCTAGATTCTGGCTAGAGTGGCATCTATCATTTGGTATCAGAGCCCTACCGATCCGTCATGGTGAATACAAGAAATTCCTCAAACCAGCCACCACCACCTCCCTCAAACACGCCACCTCCGCCACCCACGAACCTAGAAATCGCCCAACAACTGGCAGCCCTAGCCTCTCGAATGGAGGTGTTGAACACCGTGGTTGCCAAGGTCGCCAGTTTGGAGGCCAATTCCCAGCCCATCGGGTCTAACCCGAACCAAGATGGTACTCCTGAGAGTTCACATCGGGGCGGACAAAGAGTCCGCGCAGCGGTTGACAGCCTCGAGGGCTCCAACCGTGACCGGTCTAGGATGCAGCGGGCCTCCCAACGTCATAGATATTGGGAAGAACATGATGAAGACGACGACAACTACCGGGGTTATCACGCCAATCACCGTCCTCGGGCAACGATCGATTTCCCGAAATTTGATGGTGGAGATCCCCGTGGATGGGTTTTGAAAGCCGAAAAATATTTTCGGTACTTCCAAATCCCCGAAGAGATGAAGGTTGAAGTCGCTTCGATGCACCTCGAGGGAGATGCCCTAGACCTTTATGCTTGGATCAACGGTGAAGCTGAAATTCTGATTTGGGAGGATCTTGTTCGGGCCTTTCAAGAACATTATGGACCTCCTGAATTCCAAAACCCTGACGAATTCTTGTAACGCCATCAAGAAGACCGGCTCCGTGTCGGAGTATCGTCTGGATTTTGCAAGGCGAGCGGCGCGAGTGAAGGATTGGCCAGAAACCGCTCTCCTCGGTGCTTTCATCGCAGGGTTGAAAGATGAGTTGAAAACAGAGGTACGTATTCATAAGCCCCGTTCTGTTTTCAAGGCTTCCAGCTTGGCCCTTGAGTTTGAAGCCAAAGTGGGCCAAAGCCCAACTTACACAAGTCAGCCCATTCAAAACTCACACAACAAAAACTCACGTCCAAACCTAAATCAGAATGCCAGCCACTTTCCAAATCAAAATTCCACGGCATTATCTCAGCAAACCTGTCCGCCGAACTCCTCCACCGCACCGGCAACGACTTGGGCTAATGAACGCCAACTCCGACGGGAAAAGGGTCTCTGTTTTCGCTGCGGCGAGAAATTCGTTCCAGGACACCAATGCAAATCATCCTTCTCGCAGATGGAATTTACAGAAGGAGGTGAGTATTTCCCGAACCAGGATTCCGTAACAAGCCTAGCGTCTGGTGCTCGAATTGATGATGGTCCGGTGGAAATCTCCTTCCACCAAATAACTGGCCAGACTGCAATCTCCACCATGAAACTCAAGGGTGTGATTAATGGGCGTTCTGTGCTGATATTAATTGACAGTGGGTCCACCCACAATTTTATCTCTGATCAACTTTGCGAGGAGTTGAAGTTGCCGACCCAAGTCGTCCCCACTTTCAGAATCACCATTGGTAACAGGGAGGCCCTCACTTGCAATCGTGTGTGTCCGGATGTGTCAATTCAGTTACCAGGATTGACTGTCACCCAAGATTTCTTCCCGTTTAACATGGGGAATACAGAATTGGTGCTCGGGATTAAGTGGCTTGCATCATTAGATACGATCGAGGTCAACTGGAATGAAATGTTCATGACATTTTATTGGCAAGGCAAGAAGTACAAATTTCAAGGTGTGAAACCTTCCTGAGAGTAACATGGTTAAGCGCTGCTTTCGACTTGAGGACAAGTCGAATTTCCGGGGAGGATGCATTGATAGGATCCTAGTTAAAATTATTTCTTTTTCTTGCATTTTATTTCCTGATGTTTAATTCCAGTTAGTTGTGGAGGTTAATTTCTATTTCTTAGCATCAGTTTCATATTTCATTGTACGTGTCAGTTGAAATCTTAGTGGGTTAGTGGGTTCAGTTTAGTGGGAAACTGGGAATTAGGATTAGATTTGTCTATTTAAAGAGATGTGCTCCTCTTTTGTATTCAGCATTTGAAATATAATTGAAAAGAGTCGTAGGAACTGTTTTCCTGCAAAATCTTCCTCTTGCTAGATTCTGGCTAGAGTGGCATCTATCAGTTGCGCTGTGTGCTTGAAGGCTATGGGAGAACATCCTGTTCTAATGTATATGGAGTATCCACGTGATGATCTTGAATGGAAAGACATTAGGAAGCTAACCAAGTTTGATGATGGCGGCAAGGATTCGTTTCATATAGACAAGTTTGTTGTAGAGCGTCGGCGTACGTGGAAGCGCATTCTCGGGTTTTGGAGAAATGGCGAGATCATTGCATCAAACCATGACAGCACAATCTGTTTATATGGTAAAGAAGAAACTAAGCATCTTGCTAGCTATGAATCTTTCGTAATACCCGAAGTCTATTACTACAACGAGAGCCTTGTTTGGCCTTCTACACTTACTTGACTTTGATCATAGATTTCAACTGAAGCTTTGGTGAGTAAAACATCTTATGAGCTACTTTTTAGTTAGTTTATTTTTGATGAATGGAAGCATAAGCCGTTACTAATGACTTAAAACATCTTATGAGCTACTTTTTAGTTAGCTTATGGGTTTTAGCTAATTTATCACTTTATTATGTCACTTGTATGATTTACAGATGCAAGAAGAAGCTTTTGCTTGGTTGTACAGATTCCCTGCCTCCAATGACACTTCTTCAAAGCCTACTAAAGTACCAACGTGCTAATTCATTCAATTCGTCCATGACAAGTGATTACCTTTCTTAGCAATCCCAAGTTTGTAAAAGCGCTGAGTGAAATTCAATGAGGTTTAGACACTGCTGAGTAATTATTTTTTGGAGTCTGAATTATTTTCTTCTTCACATTGCTTAATTTCCTCGTATCCATGGTGGTTGTTCAATCAGATTCATGGACAGCAAAAACACACCAGCAAGCGGAGCCTGATCATTAAATAAGTTGGTTGTCTTATAGTTTATCTTCAACAGGATAGAAAATGGTGTTAACTTTTCATTACAATATGACAAAAAATATTACTAATATGTAAGAGCATCGAATTCGTATTTAATCACCGCTTAAATATAGTGATATACTAGTATGTACTGTAATTGATATCTCGAAATGGTGGCCCGGCTGAAGAAGACTTGAACCGTAAATGCTTGAGCTCATAGCAACTTGAATACGAAAATGGTACGAATTAAATATCGCAAAACCTTATTCATTTATAAACCGAACTGTCCAACCTGATAACTTTAAAAACTAGGTACTTAACCAGTTGAGACTTGAGAGTGCGTTTGTTTTTTTACTACATGTAAACTATCCAACTACTAACTAAACGCGAAGATGCTGCTTTGGCCCAACACTACATGTAACACACTTTCACTATAACTTGAATTTGGAGAGTTTAGAAATTTTACTTTTTGAGTCGAGTTGTTCAGATCCTTTAGTCCTAACAAACTGAGAAGACCAAACAAGGCATGAGAACCCACAAACGAGAAATAAACCAACAGCACGATAAATAGACCCGCCCTCCTACCCAAAAGGAGTAAAGGGTCTCTACCCTAATTTGTTTTCCCTCCATAAAAAACCCTATTTAGGGGCAGTGGGGCACTAATCTTTTGTAAGCAGTAATTGTTAGGGCCTTAAAACTAAAAATACAGGCATAGAACATTTCATTCATCAAGTCTGATCAAAATTACAAGTTGCTCTCCTCCTTTTATAGTGAACAAGGGTATTTTTGGTACATTCTTTTTTTTTTTTCTAAATTACACTTTGTGCCATTTTTCAATGAATCAACTTTTATTTTAATACAATCTCATCCGTACATACTATTGATCCAAGTATCCAACACTCTAAATTTGATCTTAGTTTTCACCTAAGGATTTTCAACACCAGAACTTGACTCTCCTTAACACCAGAACTTGACTCTTTGATCTTAGTAAAAAATGAAACCATGATCTATGGATTATTGGAAAAGCACTCTCACCATTATGCTACACAATTTTTTTTGATTTGTTATTGTCAATAATAATTATATAGGTATTAGTGTGAGTATAGTTAATGAGAGTAATAAATGGTGGCAAAACCCAATCTTATATGTATATAAGATAACCAAATAACTTCGATAATATTGACCCGGTGAGGTTCCGCTACAGCGGAATCTGGGGGTCAAGATAGAATACCCCTGCTAAAGGGAAAAAAGAGGGTATGCCCAATAACCAAATAACTAATTCCCAAAATTAAATAAAAACAAATCAGATAATGGAAAGCAAAATGGGAAAGTGGAGAAAATGGAAAAGTGCCTAAAAAAATAGGAAGTGGGAGAATGGAAATCACATAAACTAACTAGAAAGTGGAAAAATAAGAAAAATTAATAATATAGATAATCTGGGTTTGTATCAGTAATCTTTTGTAATCTGAGCTTGTGCAACTCTGAAACAATTAAGGAATACCAAACTTCCTGGAAAAAGGAGCTACTAGTTTTTCCTAGGGCGGTCAAAATTTGACCCGACCCGAGAAATCCGTCCGACCCGCCCGACTCCGAACCCGATCCGACCCGAGAAAAAGATAAAAAGTTTTATACCCGAGACATGTTTGACCCGAATCCGGAAAAACCCGAACGCGAGATTAACCAAAACCCGATTATACCCGAATGGACTAAGCCTGATGCAATCCGATATCCGATGCTACCCGACCCAAAGTCATCCGAAAATCCGAAGTTACCCGACCCGAAACCATCCGAAAATCTGAAGTTACCCGACCCAAAACCATCCGAAAATTACATTATATTTTAAAATATTAATGATAGTGAATATTTATTATAATTATGTTTTAATTTAAATGTTACATTAAATATTTAGACCCTAGAGTAGTTAAACTACAAAAAAATCATCATTCAATATATGGTCTGAATCAAAATCCGGCTTACTCGAAATCAGATTAACCGGAAATTCGGTCAAAGTCGAAATCCAATTCACCCAAAATCCGAAAAACCCGAAACCCGACTCACCCGAAATCCGACTAAATCCGAAAGTAACTAAACCCGAAACCGGACTTATCCGAAATCAAGTTTGACCGAAAACCGAATGACCCGACCAAAATTGACCCGAAACCCGACTTTGTCCGATTAATTGAGCACCCGACCCGAATTGATCCAACCCAATTTGACCCGATTTTCAAAATATCCGAATTTGACCCGAATCCGAACTTACCCGAAACTGAATTGACCCTACCCAAACCCGACCCGACCCGCCCGATTGACACCCCTAGTTTTTCCCCACGAGGAAAACAAAGTAATTCGATCTTAGCTCTCGAGGTAAAAGAGAAAGGTTCCATGATCTACAAAGAGAATATCAAGTAGATGCTGGTGGGTTAGAGACAGGCAAGGCAATAAGAAACTTTTCGTCAGATAAAAATACTGGTTTAATTTCAACAAGCTGCATATCCACCAACGGTCTAACGCAATACAAACAACACCACCAACCCAGTGTTAACCCGCCTCGGGCGGGGTCTTGGGGCCAAGATGTACACACCCTTGCCCCGACACAAAATCGAGAGGGTGTATGTGGCTAATCTAGACTGTTTTAGATGGATATATGAATCATTCAAGGCTTTTAAGGCCATCCATTAAGGCGTCTGTGTGCTCGGGCTTCCCAACAGACACGCGAACAAAGCCCTTCAGCTCCTTATTGTTGTAATGGCGGATCATCACACCCATCTTGGCAAGATCCTCCTGTATTATTTGCGAAAACTTCTATTGTTAGCACTCAAAAAAAATACTCGTGTTTCTTAACTAATTGGCATAACTATTTCAGACAATATGTGTATGCTTACGACAATTACATTTATCTTCAACTTTACCCAAAAAAAACATGTGATGTATTTACCTTAAGCTTCTTAGCATCCATTCCAGATGTGACCTCACAAAGAATGAAATTGGAGTAGCTAGGAAATGGTTTAAGAAATGGGACTTCCTCAAGAAGTTTATAAAGCCGTTCTCGCTCTTGTACCAGTGCATTCTTCACATTCTGTTTAAAAAATAAAAGTAGAGCATTCAAAAAAAAAATCATTGACAATGAAATCTGACATCTAAAAACCAAAATTTGGATTAACAAACAAAGCAATAGAGTATAACATTACATACTTCCAAGTAGGCAGGATTTCGCAAAGCTGCACAGGCAGCTAACTCAGCAGCAACAGATACATTATATGGTTGTTTGGCTCTCCAGAGGTATTCAATAATGCTCAAAGGAAACGCTCCATATCCAACCCTAAGCCCTGCTAAACCTGTTCATGAAGATAGGAGAGATGATGAGATTCTACAACACAATCTTAATTTCAAAATGAAAGATAATGTGTTGTCTCTTCTATTGTAACAAAAAAACGTACCAGCTCTCTTACTAAAGGTTCGAAGAACAATCAGATTCTCATGCTTTTGCACCCAACTCATTCGAGATTCAAGTCCAGCAAACTCAATGTAAGCTTCATCCAAAATAACCAATATGGGCAATTCAAGGATCTTCAATAGCACATCATCATTGATTATACTGTCATACAAGTAGATCAAAAGTATGCAATTAGTGTAAACCTAGCAACTTATATTCTCAAGGTTAGCTAATGAAATGCAGTTTCAAGTAGTCTGTACAGATCTTAGTGCTAAAGTGTAACTCTTTGATTAATTCAAATTTTAGTAAAGTTTAAAAAGTGTAGTCATAATTACCTCCCATCTGGATTGTTGGGAGAAGTTAGAAATATGCATTTTGGTTTCTCCTGCTTCACGACCTCGGCAATTCGTTCAACATTTAAGCTAAAATCCGGATTTCTTGGTACTGCAAAAAAACAAGAACATACAATTGTGTTTATGTCTATGTCATCAATAATATGGTCCAAAAAATATATTTTTAAGAGCAATTTATTGAGCTAGAAGTACACTTTCAAAAAATGAAGTAAAGTTGTCCCTACCCTTGAGAACAATCGCTCCATTCACATTCGCATCAAACTCATACATTGTGAAGGTTGGAGGGCAATCTACAATTTTATCACCAGGATCGAGCACACAACTGCACTAAGATGATGTTTCAAAACAAATGAAATAAACTAACTGTCAAAAACTATAATTAATCATAAGATGTAACCACATACTTCACTGATAGTGAAGGAAGAGATGCATAATATCTAACCGCATGATTAGATCAATGAGTTCATCAGCACCACACCCAGCTAGAATATACTCAGCACCAAGACCCGAGTCTTCTGCAAGAGCAGCGCGTAATTGACGACTCTCGGGATCCGGATATATGTAAGGAAATCGCATATTCCCTAAAGCTTCTAGGACCTACAAAAAAAATTCTACAAGTATATAGATGAGATTAAAAAATAATTATCTCATTTTTTGAAACAATAAAAGCATTGCACACGTCATGATAAAATCACAAATGAAACATGGTATGATGATACAGAATCTTATGCAAGGAAGAAGCCAGATGAAACAATGAAAGAGAAAATATCAGATGAATGACTTGCCTCTGGTGGTGGACCATATGGATTCTCATTCGCATCCAATTTGATAATCTCCTCAGGCTTCCTACCAAGCCGAGTTGACAAAACCTACATCATTCAAAGCAAAACTATTAGTCGTTATATGCCAAATTGCCAATTGCCTCTCTCACGTATCTAATTTAGTAAATCAAATTATAAGAACAAGTTAAGGAACTAATTATATCACAAACACAATTTAACGGAGCAAAATTACTGAAATACTTATTAATACAGGTTAATGAGCAACTGATTACACAAGCTGATTTTATCATACATAAGTGTTCAAGTTCAAGATGCATATACAAATACATATTTCTTATTCAGCATATCAATTTTTACAAATTCAAGACACATTCTCTGAATTTCTGCGAAACAAGTCAAAATCAACTCAGATGTTGCAAAAACATACCAAAAAAAAAAGGAATTGGCAGTACTACTACGATCACAAGTTGGTGATATATTTCAGAGAACCATTTCTTTCAACAGAATCAATACTGGGCCATTAAAATATTGGAAGAATCCAAATCAATTCAGAACAAAGAAAACCAACAAGGGACTGAAAGAGATAACCTCAAAGGGCAAAATGGGTTGGTATGGAGATAAATTCCTGAGATGAGTTCTGATGAAAGAGCCACCGCTCAATTTTTGATGATCATCCCCACCAATAACTTTCTTCACTGGAATAGAAGACATAGCTACAACCCTTTTGCGAACACCACGAGTGTTGGGTTTGATCACACAAAGTGACGAAGTGTTACAAAGACCAATCACACCCATTCAATTCAGCTCCTTGTAGTCGCAGATTATTATGCAAGTAAGAAGCAAATTAAAAATCATTGCTTTGCAATCAATAACGAAGTACAGGATAGCTAATTTGCTCGTTCAATTGATCCATATCAGATGTATCAGGATATTCAGGTATTCAACTCAATTCTCATAATCAATTTTAGGGTAGAGAACACCGAATAAAATGGTGGCTTTCCTTACTACAAGTTGAACCAAATGCTAAGACCACAAGTTCGAGGTGACATAACAAGTTGCAAACTTAGAGCGTTGTCAACAAATTGATGAACTTGGCTAACAATTAAATACCAGTAATTATGTTAATCTAAGAAAAAGTAGTAAATAGTAAGCTACTAGCTTCAAAACAGATCATCTGAGGCTTCTGAGCTAATGGGAAAAAATACTCTTATCTACATTAACTTAATTTCCAATTCTTCAGCATCTCAACAATACAATTATTTAGTAAAAGGGGTTTCAGTAGCAAATGAACAACTATTCAGATACAAATTTCCTCACCGCAAGGGCATGATCACACCATTGTTGATTGATTAAAACAACGAAATAGCATAGCTTTAGGTACAGGAAAGGTATTTCTGCGCAACTGAGTATTAACTATTTCAGAAAGTATCAACCAAATTATGCAACACGAAAATAAAGCACCCGATTACTCATTTCTTGCCACACTAGCAAAAAAAAGTTCGGATTTGAAAAGGAGATGACACAGAGAGAGGGTAGACACACCACACAGCAGCGTGGACGGGCAGCAACAAACCGGCGAAAACGAGGCGCGACAGCTGCGTTTGCTTGGGCGGAGATACGAGGATTGACGACGGTAAGAAAACGAGACCGACGCGACGGTGTTGGAGGGAGACAGAATATGAGCGGCGACTGACTGATGGTGGAGGGAGTATAGGGTTCCACTTTCAACGCAAATAAAAAAAAGGAAAATTCCTCTACTACCCTCAACTTTTTAATGCCTTATTTCGAATAATATCCGTAAGCTTTTACAATGGCATAGCAATGTGTCGGGTGTGGGTGGACTAATTCCACCACCCGACTAATTCCACCACCCGACACGCGGTTATATTAAAGTTTATATTATATTTTTATTTATTTATTAATATTCTATTTATAATGTCTATAAAATATCTGATCGTAGTCGTACATATACGACGGGTATAACTAGTTTATATAGGACTTACATAATGGATTAGCCCAAAAAATAGATCTACCCTAATACATTATAAAGAAGAATTAAGTCTGTTGTAAAATTTACGTCACGTGGCATTTTTGAATAAATTAATGTGAAATTATATTTTAATAAATTTTGTAACAACTTATAGTATTCTTGCTATATATATACCAAATAGATAACATGTTTATATAATTTTTTATGTATATAATTTTCTATCTATGGATTATATATTAGTTACTACAATAGATAACATATTTATATAATTTTTATATACATAAATTCCTATGAGATGATATTTTCCATATTAATTTAATATTTTTATCTCTTAACAAGATTTAGGGTCTTAATATTTTTTGTTATCTTTTAACAAGGCTTGAGCTCCAAGTATAAAATTTATATCTATATAATGATATAATTTTAAATAATAAATATTGTTATGTTGATATATTTTTATTTTGAGAAAAAGATATAATTTTATGTTGATGACTAAGATTATATGTAAATGTCAAAAAAAAATTAAATTTTAATTTAAATTAATAAAATTAGATTTTCTTTATCTTTTTATGCATTTATATTAAAGATTTTTTTTAAATCAAAGTTTGATAAAAAAAATAGAAAAATTTACAGATCTTGATGAATACTTGCTTAAATTGAATTTTGATATAAATAAATTTACATTATATTTTTCTTAATTTCCTTTTTATTTTACTTATGTAAATATAGAATATTTTTTTTATCTAGCCCCACCTCACATTTAAATTCTTTTATCTCTATGTTTTTTGTAATTTAATGTGGATGATAGGTTGATTATTATATTGAATTTTGTGAATTTTCATATACATTAATTTCCTTTATATTTTATTTCTTAGTTATGGAAATTTAGTATGGAAAACAACTTTATAGATGGATTGAATATTGCAAAATAGAGTTTGGTTCAAATGAAACAAACTCTTATCATGAAACGGACTCTTATCTTGAAACGAATGCACTTTTCAAAGTTCGCAGTGCACTTTTCAAAGTTCGCAGTGCACTTTTCCTACTTCGGAGTGCACTTTTTCGTATTTGCACTTTTCATACGTTGTAGTGCATTTTTCATACTTTTTGTAGTGCACTTTTTCGGATTGCACTTTTTGTATTTTGCAATGCACTTTTGTATGAAAAGTGCACTACGAACTAGAAAAAGTGCATTCGTTTTACGTTTTAAGATAAGAGTTTGTTTCATTTGAACCAAACTCTTGCAGAATAATACATATATAATTTTCTCTATATTTTATCTTTTAAATCAAGGACAATGTTCTCTTCTATACTAATCTTTATATTGTATTTTTCATATTTACAAACATTCTTATTATTATAGAGTAAAAGATAAGAACTCTAATATATAATTTTAATAAATTAACTTTAAGAAAATATTTTAATAAATTATATTATGCTTTGTAGATAACCTATCCTAATTATTATTATTATCTTTATAAAAACAAACAAGTATTTTATACATATTAGCGTCTAAAAAAATAAGAAAATATTATTTAAAAATATTCAATAAAAATTGAAATCAATATTTTAATAATTTCAATCTAAATTTGGACAAGATCTCCACAAATAATGAAAAAAATATTTAAAAATATATTCAATTAAAATATGGAGTACAATCTAAAAAAATAATTTGTCTATTGCATAATTTATTATGATATTATATAAAATATATTTAGTATTTTAAATTAATATCGTAGAATTGTATAGTTTTTTAGTAAAATTATCCCATTAATATCACGGGACTTTAACTAGTTTAATTATAAAGCCTCAAAGCCCATGATGCGACCCTGCCTAGGCTCAGACCCGAGACGGCCTAGACCTTGGAGACCCCCTTGGATTAGGACTTAGTCTCATTTATGTATTTATTATATTTATTATTTCTATTTATGTCATTTACATTCCGTCTTTACTATTTTAGGCGTGTGTTCTCTTATGCTTAAGAGACCGGCCCATTATGGTAGAATAAGGCCCATTAGGGTTTGTTGCACCTTTCCATTTATAGCTTTTACTATTATTAGATTTATGGGATTTTCGAATGTGGGTCTTGATTGCATGCTAGGCCCAATCTGATCCCCTTCTTTGTACCTAGGGTTTCGAGCTTGCTCTCTATATAAGAGGCACTCGGGATTCCTTTCAATCCACGTCCAAAATGAATTAAGCCAGAGTTTTGAGTCGAGTTCCTCCTCCCCTTTGGCCCGGGCGTCACCCTATTCTTTTCCCGACCCTATATTCTCCTGGCCTACGTCAAACTAGGCCCCCTTCTCAATCCTTTCACTTCACCTCTCATCTCAAAGTCTAGGTTTCGGCCTCAAATCTATCCGGTTACTATTTGTTTGAGAAGATCCGGACGTTTCGAGCCTAGATCCGCCCCATGTGACCCTAGGGTCGCATCAGCCCATCTCTATGGTTAGGCTTTAAACATTTAACCCTCTTTTCCTCCACTCCTTCCCTTTTTATAAGCTTATCTTCTCCTCTCCTTCTACCAATTTTTCGATGTGTGACAAAATACCGGGTGATCGGGCATATAAAATTCGCCCAAATCGGAGTTCGTTTGCCCCTCCAAAAGGCCAAAACATCACGGTCGCGCACCAGGATCGAGTCCCAGCGTGCCGGGATCCGAGTCCTGGCACAGCAGCAGCGTGCCGCCAGTGTGCCCAGGTTGCAGCCTCCATGTGCCAGCCCGCGCCGAAGATCTTGCCAAATCAAATCCGAGATTTTTTTTCTCCTTTTTGGTTAGGCTATTCCGAGGCATATCTTTATATGATTTTATCTTGATTTTATTTTGTTTGATTTGTTCCTTTTTTGTAAAGATCTTAATTATATAAAAGATCCTGTTATTTTATTTCTAGGATAGTTTATATATTTTCCCGATTTGTAAGAGATTCTTTCGGGTTGTGAAAGATCTCGTAATATTCTAAAAAAAAAAAAAAAAAAGACCAAAAAAAATCCCGATGGGCCAAGACATGTCTTGGACCTGCTCGGAAATATGGGACGATTCGGATTCTTGGGATCGGCCACATCGACGAGTCAAATCTCGTCCCTATAAACCGCTTCCAAGAGACCATCTGGATTGGATCCCTCCATACCGGCTTCCCGAGAATCGAGCCCGCTACTACGGAGAAACTCCTAGATCCCGGCATCGTTCCTACGACGAGCGGGATTGGAGTCCACCTCTAAGGCGCCCACGCAAAGCTCCTCGACCCCGGCATCGTTCCAACGACGAGCGGGAGTGGAATCCGCCTCCTCGGCGCCCACGCACTCGCGTCCACAACGAGGGCTCATGCGCCAAACATTCAGCCTCGGCGCACCATGTGCCAAGACCAGCCCCTTCGGTTGAGCCCTCGCCCTCTCCCGTGGCCGAGAGTCCTAGCCTTGAGGACAGGTTTGCGGCCTTAGAGCGCAAGATGGCCGAATACATGGCACGTTTTCATCCCACACTCGTCCTGATACACGTTTTGACACCCCAACCACCATTGGCGCCGGTGCCGAGCGAGCCCATCATCGAGACCGTCTTGGCGCCTCAACCACAATCGGAACCCGTTCCGAGTAACTTGCCAAGCGACATGCCACGCGAGCTAGTCCTCACCGAGGATACCACAACAGCGGCGCCAATGCCAATCGTCGAGGTCCCACCTCCACTATACGTCGAGCCCTCACCTACGACGGGGCCTTATTTGATTGAGCTTACGACGTCGGACAAGCCGATCACCATGACCTTGTCTTTGCTATCCGACGCCGAACCCGAGCCCATACTCAAGCCTGCCCCTATGTCGATACCATATATATTACTCTTCGAGAAGACCCACATCGATGGCAAGGCTTTGATAAGACCGACATCGTCTTCCCTAGTCCACACAACGTCGAAGCGAGGACGCTTCGAATCTAAGGAAGGGAGGATGATGCGACCCTGCCTAGGCTCAGACCCGAGACGGCCTAGACCTTGGAGACCCCCTTGGATTAGGACTTAGTCTCATTTATGTATTTATTATATTTATTATTTATATTTCTGTCATTTACATTCCGTCTTTATTATTTTAGGCGTGTGTTCTCTAATGCTTAAGAGACCGGCCCATTATGGTAGAATAAAGCCCATTAGGGTTTGTTGCACCTTTCCATTTATAGATTTTACTATTATTAGATTTATGGGATTTTCGAATGTGGGCCTTGATTGCATGCTAGGCCCAATCCGATCCCATTCTTTGTACCTAGGGTTTCGAGCTTGCTCTCTATATAAGAGGCACTCGGGACTCCTTTCAATCCACGTACAAAATGAATTAAGCCAGAGCTTTGAGTCGAGTTTCTCCTCCCCTTTGGCCCGGGCGTCACCCTATTCTTTTCCCGACCCTATATTCTCCTGGCCTACGTCAAACTAGGCCCCCTTCTCAATCCTTTCACTTCACCTCTCATCTCAAAGTCTAGGTTTCGGCCTCAAATCTATCCGGTTACTATTTGTCTGAGAAGATCCGAACGTTTCGAGCCTAGATCCGCCCCTTGTGACCCTAGGGTCGCATCATCCCATCTCTATGGTTAGGTTTCAAACATTTAACCCTCTTTTCCTCCACTCCTTCCCTTTTTATAAGCTCATCTTCTCCTCTCCTTCTACCAATTTTTCGATGTGGGACAAAAAACCGAGTGATCGGGTCGGGTGAACGGGTCGGGTCGGGTCGGGTGAGGCCATACCCGAAACCGTACCCCGCTCCATCATCCGATTACTCGAAATCCGTTTTCACCCGAATTTGATCGGGTTTTTTCGGGTCGGTTTTTCGGATACCCATCGGGTGCGGATGAAATTGCCAAGCCTATTTACAAAAATTCAATCCATATTATTGGGTGTCATTTTTATCCAATTGTAAATAACTTCTGTTGGTTTTACAAAAAAAAAAGGAAAAGAATTTTGAAAAAAGAAAGATTTAACCTTTTGATTAGGTAAAGATTCGGTTACCGAACATGCCGATAACTGAGAGCTCGTAAACAACAACAGCTAGAAAACCGGTTAGAAGAGACAAAAACAACCGGAACCAACAAGTAAAGTAAGAACAACTAACGAAGAATTGAAACGAAAGGAGTAAAGGAGAAAGTGAGGGGTTAGAGAAAACAAATGTCTCTACTATTCGGGTCAACACGAACAAATCATGTAGAAAGGCGGACTACTAACGTTGCCTCCATGTAATGAAAGGTCTTCAACAGCCTCAAAACATCCAATGACCATGCCAATCACAAGCAAACCACACTCCATCCCAGAATCAAACCTTGGATTTAGGCTTAAATAGTTCAAATAATAATACATCGAATACATTGGCATTTGCATATGCATAGTAAATTCATATATGACATATATATAATATGTATGTATATGTATATTGACCAATTGCTTGGTTTTGTGTGAAATAATTGATGATGGTTTATGTTGTGCTCTCTAGAATTGGGCCCATATTCGGTGATAAATGACGCAAATTAACAATGCCCACGATTACTTGCACTAACGTACACTAAAGCAACGAAAAGATCATGGCTTGCGGCATAATCTCCAAGTATTTATCAACTTCATTTACAATGACATCAAAAACTAACAAGAGACGCCTTGAGATGCTACAGGCCAAAACATGGGCCCTTGCCTTACAATCGGGCTACGATGTGCACACAATGACTAGTCACAAGATGTAAGAGACGAGAAACACGTTAATGACTCTAGAGCAAGGGGAGTCAAACACAAACAGACATATGTGTATTTGATCCAGACTCTATTATCAATAAAAATAAGTACATTCTATTTCAAAGTTTCATCTCATTACATATTTCTCTCTCTCTTAGCATCTAACACGAATCGCTATTACAAACAAGCTTGATCAAACATAATCACTATCAGCAACCTTCTGCTCAAACGCATTGACCGCCATCATGCGCCGCCTTTGTCTTATCTTATACAACCTGCAAAACAAACACATAGACAAACAAAATACCATGCAAACATAAAGCATTTACAAAAGACCATTGGCTATAATGCCGAAGGGCAAAGAGTATTTGTCGCAAAATACACAAGGCCCTACGATACAAGCGGCCAAAATAGTTTGTTCAAATCCCGACACACCGGGAGATCCAGAATAAAGATGTTCATAAGAAAGGAAAAAGAAGAAACACTACACTACTCCTTCGGGGCGTCCTCAAAAGCCAACACACCTTCAACAGTTTCTACTTGCGCTATCTCCTTGGCAACTCGTGAGATATCGTCCACAATAGAGGGCTTATTAAGTGCAAACTCGTCATTAGGAAACAAGGCTTCGAACTGTTGCCTTTCTTTGATGGCGTCCCAAGTAACATGCTTCCCTGCAGTGAATTCTTCTATCATCTCGACACGAGCTCTGCAAGACCATTAGTCTGCAGTGTCTTCGATCTCTTTAGCAAGCGTAACTTCCTTCCTCGAAACGACCTGGAATTTGTTCTCCTAATCCTTAGCACATGCAGATTTCTCCTCAGCAGTCTTTGTTAGTTCCTCAACCTTCTTGTCCAAAACCTTCTTTTCATGCTCCAAAGGGCACTCCGCTTCTTTTCCAATTGAAGACTTAGTTGACTCTGGGAGAGTTGGTGGGGTTAATCCTTGAAGGACTCAAAAGCTGACAGAGTAAGATGGAAGTTCTGTAAAACTAAATACATTAGTACCGGGTAAAAACAAAAAATACACAAATTAGGTAAGAGAGGATCTAAACCTGCCACTGAGCGGCCATCATTTCCCCAAAGAAGTCGGGCATGTTGGATCGATGCGTTGTACCTCGAGGGTAATTCACATGCAGAGGAAGCAGGGAAGACAAACATTTCTCCGCCTCCATGTCCAGAGACACCATAGTCCCGGGTATTTCGGTCAGACTGGGGGTAGCATTCTTCCTGGGAGATGAGTTCTTGAAAGTAGTTGGAAGAGCTTTTGGAGGAAGAGATATCATTAAAGAAGTGTCTGCAGTCGAGGCCATCTCAGCCTTTCGCTTCTTCCGTGCTTCAACGCATCCAATAGTAGTAAGCGCGCGGTAGAGCGAGTGGCCCTTGAACCTGAAAACATGCAAGTACCTGATGTTAGAAAAGAACAAACGCTTCATTAGAATGTGAGAGAAAGGTGTCAGTGCTTACTTGACATCTCGTAATCTTCATAATCAGCAAAACACGCATTCACAAGCTTTGGATAGGATCTCTCATCCGCTGAAAGAGCTTCTATATGAGACACAAGTTGAGCAGACACCTTACGAGGCTGGAGGGAGGAGAAATCCACTACAACAAAAACAACAAACGTAGTCAAGAGTTAACATCATTCAGAAAAGACAAAGTAAGTAAATAGAAAATATGCTACATGTAGCACGCCAACGGGGTTTCAGAAAAGTAGAATCAATCCCTAAAGAAGACAAATTCACAAAGAAAAACTTGTCGACCCAACCTCGATCCGACTTTGACATATTACAAATCAAGTCGGATTTGCCTTTCAGGGTTATCAAGGTAAAACGATCGGGTCCACCCTTTGAAAGCCTATAGTTGCAAAGAAAATCGACTCTCGAAAGGGATATAGTGAGAAGTACATAGAAGGTCAACCGCCAGCAAGATCCTCCAGGCTTGAGGAAGCACTTGTCCAGGCAACACGTTGAGAGTAGTGAGAAAATCAACCACGAGAAGGGTGAAAGGAAAACGGTGGCCTATGCGAAAAGGGTACTCATATAGGCACACTTAGTCCTCGTTAAAAGAATTAGTCCAAACATCGGGAGGAGGAAGGTAAAATTCAGCGGAGGCTGGGAATCCGACTAAGTATGCAAAGGAAGATGGTTCAAAGGAAGTGTTGTCTTTTTTATTGTAAGAAGTAAGAATACCGGAAGAAGTAAACAAAGCAAGGTTGGAAGGTTCATAGCATCGAGAGAAGGATTCAGAGGAGGAGATAGAATCAACCATGGAAGGAAAAAAGGGGAAGAAGAAGTTGAAGAATCAAGAACAAGGTAAACGTACCTAGAAACCAAGGAACACAGACGAGTTGTAATGATGTCCTCGAAGGCCTTAAATAAGAGTCGATGGGACGTGCTTTGTGCGCTACAACTTCCAAGACGAAAATAAAAAACCCTAGAAATTTCGGAAGGAATTTTTTTGGGTTTTTGGGGGGTGTTGTTGGGATCTTTAGAATTGGGCCCATATTCGTTGATCAAGGACACAAATTAACAAGTCCCACGATTACTAGCACTAACGTACACTAAAGCAACAACAAGATCATGGCTTGCAGTATAATCTCCAAGTAACAGCCATATGATAATGGAATTCGATGAAAGAATATTTGATTTGCCATTAATGGCGTTGATGACATTTGCGGGATCCAATCACAAGCCATTATGCTCACAACAGTGAAGAGGTGGAAGATGTCTATAAAAGCACACAAAGAAACAGAAGGGGAGGACACGAAATTACTCACATCCAAGCGGCAAATCACATATTCTTTCATCGAATTCCATTATCATATGTTCCAAAGGCTGTTGTTCTGTTGATCCTTTTGTAACTTTGAAGGGCTTTATCATAGTTGGATTACCACCTTAAAACAATCAAGCTACCTCTGACATTCACAATCTATATCTATTTCTTGCATTTCTATTGAATTTCATCTTGTTTACGAGTTTAACGTGTTTAGACTATTTTTTGGTTGAGTTTCCCTTGTTATAGCAGGTAACACGTTTACGTGTTGAATCTTTCCAAACCAGTTTATATTCATTAAGTATGTGACTCACGTAAATCGTAAAATAATTTTTCAGATTCAGCTAGATGTTACTGACATGTGTCTCTTTTAGAGGTCACATTCATATGTGTCGGCCGGCTAAAGCTTTATGCAACCTTCTGTATGAAACCTGATATGTTTGTTAATTTCTGCCGTGTGCTTATGTGGATATAGTTTTTTTTTAAAACACGGGTTTTTGGGTCTTGCGATCCAACTATTCCTGCGCCTCCTCAGACCTTGCCCTAGACCTAGAGGAGGAGGTAAATTGCGGGTGGGAGAGCGGTGAACCTAGACTCAAAGGCGGCACACAGGGGGAGCTGTCTTGCTAGGACATGTGAAACTCTCACATCTACAACTGGCAAGGCTCGAACCCCTGACGTGGTGCACCATGAGACGCTTCTAAACCACTACACCAGATGCCCGGGGCATTATGTGGATATAGTTGTTATATGTGAAATATTTGTTTATATAAGAAATAAGCTATTACTAAGCATACATCATATGGTATAAGGGTGTCACACTAACAAGGGAAAATCCCCCTAACCCGAGTAACATTTGTAAATCTGTCCATTCTAAAATTAGGGATTGGAAAAATGTTGGTAAGGAAAATGATACCTGTTAAGGCTCGAATGACCCAAGAGGAAGAAATAAGCGTACCGTAGCAAAATGGGAAAAATCAAAACTTAACCACATTAAGCTTAATATTGATGGTTCAGTGTCTCCAAATGACCCTTCCTCGGTTGGGTTATCTTCTGCGACCAAGATGTCGTTCCAATCCATTTCGACGGAGGACTGATAAGCCTCGAGTCTGTTCTAACCATTGAGACAATCGCCTTATGATACAAAATTGTTGAAGCCACTCAACGTGGCTATTCCCACATTCAAATCAAGGGTGATTGATTGTAGTTGGTGAATGTCATTCTTGGCGACCAACATTACTCGCGGAAGACCGGGCTCATTAGATTGGACATCTTGTGCTTCCTTACCCACTTCCATAGTTGGAGCATGTCCCATGTGGTCCGGGAGTGCAACGTGGTGGCTGACTACATCGCGGGTTCCTTTCGACATGTCACCTCCATCCCGCTTGCAAATGACTTAGTTTTTTTGCCCTAGGGCAACCTTCTAGTTGTTAGTTGTCCCCCTAATTTCTTCCCTTATAAAAAAAAAAGTGAGGCCAAGTAGGCTAGTGTAAATTGGAGAAAATTCTTGTACCATTTTTAAGCAATTTTCCAATGTTTAACCTACTTCATTACATTTAATTCGAGCTATCAAACGTGACCCGATCCGACAACCCAATTCGAACCCGATAGGGTTGAAATCCAAAACATGTTGAGTTGACTCGATTTATTCTATTTGTACAATATATAAACTTTATTTTGAAAATTATAATATATTTTATTATTAAATATATTAAATCAATATCTTATTATTAAATATCATTATTTTTAGAGGCTTTTTTTTGGCCAAAAACAACCTTTTAAAATATAGATTTTTTAAGAACCACCTTTTAATTTTTTTTAAGTAAACCGGGGATGGAGAATTCCCGATGAGAATGGGTACCCAATGGAAATAGATATCCGATGGAAATAGGATTGGGGAAGGTTTTCATTCCTCGCATGTAGAGGTGGGATTGTTTCCGGAACCGGCGGTACCGGTTCCTCCGAACCTCGGAACCGAGAACCCCCCGGTTCCTCGGTTCGGTTCCGGTTTTGAGGCGGTTTCGGTTCGGTTTCGAACCTTAAAAAAAAAATGCAAAACCGCGATCGCGGTTTTGGAGCTACGATTGCGGTTCCCCGTTTCCATCGGTACATTTTATTTTTTTATGGGATGGAACCGGTGGTTCCGGTTCCAGTTCCGATTCCGAAACCGCCGGTTTTTTCCCGGTTTGGTTCCCTGGTTCTTTGAACTGGACACACCTCTACCTGCATGGATATAGATACGAAAATAAAGAGAGAAATTCTAAATGAGAATGGGGATGAGGAGGGTATTCCTCACCTCGAATCCGCCCATTGCCTAACATAACCCATATCGTAATATTTTGGGTACAATAGCACGAAACATTCACAAGAAAATATTCATTAGGAATTACTGAATCTACTATATATATATATAAGCAATAAGGTTTGGAACCACCACATTGCGCCACATCATCTTTTGCCACATGCCATTCCTAAAATGCGTCACATCAGATTTTAACACGTGTCATCTCTTCATTAATTCATATAAATTATAAAAATAAATTGGTAATTTTGGAAACAAATCTTATGAATTCAAATATTAGATTTGAAAGTTCTAATATCAACCAATATTTTAGAATGAATCCAAATTGTAATTTTGAATGTTTCTAGCATATTTAATTAAATGTCAATTTCTATAAAAATAAAAAAAATTACGGTGGATTTTTTTACAACTAGATGAGCTTTTATCTACTATATATATAAACCAATATGATTTGAAGTCATTTCGTTGTGCCACATCAACATTGTACAAATATCATTTATATATTTCACCGTGTCGAATTTTGACACATGTCATTTTGCCATTAAATCATATAATTTACACATCATTTATTTTATAACCACATCGTATGCCAAGTGTGTTTTTCTCCACCTCATCAGCAAACAAAATACACTTATATAACATGGCTCTATTTAATTTCTTTGCTATCCTATTCAAGTAAAGAGATTTAGATCTGTAAATTATATGTGCATTAAAGTGATGAAGAATGAAAAAAAAAAGATCATCAATTTCCCACCAATTCGTCAAACTTGATGAATTTAATAATGGCTTGAATGTTGATCAAATAGTTAAAATTAAAGAAAAAACAAAGTAAATTTTGTTAGCCTATATTGTTGTTCCTAGGTACTTATCCACTTTACTCTTCGAAAAGCCTTCTCTAAATTCGGTAGAAACGATGTGCACAACAATGATAGATCAGAAGAGTTTTCCAAAAGATACCTATAAGACTGATAAAACTTAAAATAAAAAATCATAGAAAAGTTTTGCATAGTAGAAAAAAACATATGGAAAATTAATATGACTATGCATTGAAAAAATATTTAATTTATAGGTCATACTTAATTCATTTTTGTATTTAATATTAGATTTTTTTATGTATTTAATCTATTAATATGACTATGTATTGAAAAAATATGGAAAATGATACATTTTCGATATAAAATTAAAGTAAAACTCTAAAAAGATTCGCACATGAAATGAGTACACAAGCCAGTTAGACACTATTACTGGTCAAATAAATACTTGCATATACTAGGTAAGTGCCCCATCCTACGGATGGGGGATATTTTTGCTTCCTAATTCAGTTTGAAGAACTTACAAATGCATTTTTCCAAAGCAACTTAAAGATAAAATGGACAAATAAATGAATAAGTTATACAGGATTTAGTTCAAACTTTAAAAAACACTACAACAATTAGGGAGTGAAGACCAAGATGACGGATCCTCTACTGCTCAGAAGTCCTAAACTCAATCTCTTTCAGATACGTAATTAATAGATAATCAATCCAATAATTAACTTGAATAAAATTTTATGCAAAGTTGTCTTTAAGTGCATGTGAATGGAACTAAAAGATCCCATATATTGGATTGGTTATGGTACTACATACTACTCTGGAGAATATACTGGGTGAAATACATTTTGTACAATATTATATGCGTTCTGCCATAAAACAGAGGGAAAGAAATCAACCAGATGATGGTCATATTATCATTGGGATGACCGGATGAACAAATTATATAGAGACATGCGCACACACATTTTGGAGGTTTATTAAACATTTAAACTCAACTAATTTTTTTTATTAATATCAAGTATTTCTAAGATAAGGATCAGAAGAAACATACCCTCAAAATTGCCACCACATTAACTGATACATGTGGAGCACCAAGAAATATTATAAGAACTCTTAAAGCAAGTGTTTTCTCTATTTTATTTAACATAAATGTATCCATACTTGTGATGGATTTCGTACCATAAACATTACAATTTACAACATCTTGTTTTTTGCATTCATAAAAGAAAGTAAGTAACAAAACAAAAATTGCATCTATACCATCCATTAGTGCTTGTTTCTTGGAGTTGAAAGCAGAATTGAATAGCTTCTTTTTTAGACCTCTAGATACCTTGACAACATTAGTTATCCTACAAGACATATCCAAATAACCAATTAAACAACCCAAAAATGCAGTGTAATATATATGGGATGGCATATCGATCATTATGGTGCCTAATGTGAATTCAAACATATGATCATCTTTTTCTTGTTCGGATTTTACACAGCAGTTGTCTCATCCCTCTAAGAAGTAAAAGCACAACATCAACACACATTATAAGTACGTCTCTTCTCCCCTCAAAAGAAATAATAAAATCAAAAGAGATATACATGTTACCTAAATTCATGATATTCATCATAGTGCAGTACATGTATCAGCTGAAGCTGCAGGAAAAAAACTAAGGACACAAAAGAGTCAAGAGACAAAGTTGGCATTGAGTGCTTACAAGTTTATCAAACCAGTAAGTTGATGAAAGGAATCAGAAAGTTTTCTAGTTAAATTGTTATTTTTCAATGACCTGGAGGCATCAACAATAACATTATTTAGTTTGTTTTCTTTAAAATTGTTGTAGGTTATGTGATCATTGAGTTTGTTCAGCTAAGCTTACAGGTCAGTCAATTGTTTAGCATGGATAATCCATCTGGGAGATTTCCATAGAACTGATTGCCAGACAGAAAGCTAAACAGATTAAAATTAAAATGATCATTTTTTGCTAACACAATTCCAAATCATATAGCTTGCTTGTATAAACAAAATTCATTTAAAGATAAATAATGATATTATACATACATGGTCTTGATGGTGGGAGGTAGATTGGATGGAATGGTCCCTCCAATGTGGTTGTTGTTCAAATCTCTGCTCGAGATTTATAAAAAAATTTAAAAAAAACTCTTTTCAAGTAAATTCATCACACCAAACATTTATTTATGCTTCTGAATCAAGTAGTAAAATTGAAATTGAATGAAGTTGCACAGTGTTTATATAAACTGAACATGCAATTATGGATTTGTGTATGAGAATGCGCGACAGACACTTACATAGATATGATGGAGGAGGAGAATTCAAATTTGTACCAATCTCTTCTCCCAAATTTTTTGCACCATTAAGCGATGTCATCGACGTGCAAGTAGGAAAGCAATTGATCACAAAAATGAAAGGTTATATGAATATGCTATCACAGTTCAATTAGCCAAAAAATAATGCAAATAGTTTCAGTTCAGCAAGAAGTTTCAATAAACACAAGATTAAGTTAGTATAATTCCAACAGATCCATTCCGCTTACAAGAGGGATTGGGAAATTAAGGCAAATCAAATCCAACATAAGCTAGTGAACTTACTATCAAGAGGGTCAGTACCCCCATTTGAATAGGATTCTTCAAGAACCACCATGAAACCCAGGACTCATGCCAATCTCTCCAAATCACCCATTTTTGGAAGTTTAGTGAGAACTGAGAAGCAAGGAAACCAAGTTTACTGCTACAATGAAGAGCTAGAGAAATTCAAAAATTTGGGGAAGTCAAGTAACCCAGATTAAGTTCATCTTTGAGGAAATCAAAGGGACAACAGAAGCTAAACACAATCAACAAGAAAACTTAAAATCAAAAGAAAGAGGAAAAGAATAAAGGATTTTTTTTCAGAAAATCTAGCTAGGCATAGAATTTCATAAAATCTATAGAACCCTAACCTTTTCTTTTCTTTTCTTTGAGGGGACAAATTAAAAGAAAAGAAATAAAATTAGAAGTTATAGAAGGAGCTTCATCTAGGAGTACTTATAGTGTTCAACTTATTCAAAGTACTCTCAATTTGCATGAAATAACACTGGAAAGTTTTCCCTAGATGTAGTTAGTAATAAGAGGTTGCAAAAAATCTATAAGAAAACATGAATTACTCCGAATTTATTACATAGTTAGTGTTCTAACCTCAATCAACACACCACAAACTTCAACCACATTAAGTTTAAATTGAAAAGTATGATATATTAACAATTCCTTTAAAAAATATGAGAATACTTTCAAACAAGAAAAGCTATATTATATACCATTAGGGTGAGCTTTATTAACCTCTTTTTCCATCCTACAAAATGCAAGCACGCATGAACCAGCAAATTCAACAATTAATACCAAACTATCACAAAACAGCTCAAAGAGCATCTATCCAATTTCCCAAGTTTTTTTCTTTTTGTAAATAAAATTCCACTTTTAACATGCTCACAAATAGCAGATGCCCAGGGGAAAAAATCTTGAAAGTTGTCTTCAAACAACATTATAAGTTATAACCATGATAGAAAATAAATTTCTCTTGCTATCAACAAGCTAGAACCAGATAATTAGAAATTAACAAAACAACAATAAGAAGTTCAAAATTTTAAAAGTCTGAATTTCTCAAATGCAGATCACCTAAAATTTCATCTAATTCTTTATATACACATGACAGTATGTGATCTAAGGTCTAAGGATGAAAGTTTAAGCAATCAGATGAGGGAGTTTTGCAAGCAGATAGGTTGAAATTAGATCACTCTAACTGAGTAACAATGAAGGAAAAAAAACAAATGACATTTCATATAATCTTCCGTGTTCAACTAAAAATTTAATATCCATAGCTAGAGGCAAACAGATCTAAATGAAAAAAAAATAATGGCTGATGCCATTAACATACATAAGATTCGTATTTGATACAACCTTACCAACAGGGTCTATAGAGACATTGGCCTCCTCTTAAGTCTTGGCAACATTAAAAGAAGCTTTCACACATTATATATTAAAAGAATAAAAACAGTTCATTAACAAACCTCATATTCATATAATCCCTTAATTAGGAAGGGAAAAACTCACCTTTGAGGAAGAATCCATCAGCATGCAACCAGTTCAGCCAAAATCATTGAAAAAAACACAAATTGGGCAAATGATAGTCATATAAAATTATAAACCGAGTAGATGAATTATATATCCTAGGAATTTGTGTAAAACTCAGTTTCCTGCATTTATTGTGAAAAATGACAAATTCATAACCTGAATCAAAGATCAAGTCATAAAGAGACCCCTATGACAAACATAACTCCCCTGCACAAGTTAGCAGGCTTACATCAGCAAAATCAAGACAACATAATCTATCTACAGACAAAAATCACAATCAAAACACCTCAAGAATATTTAGATAAAAACTCAAGGACATAAAACATCACATGACAAAAAATAAATCATTAGCCATTAACCTTATATAGAAACTAAAGGTAATTTACAAAAGCTCTACCAATATCATAAGATTGACACTTGCAGAGATCATGTTGTGGCAGTAAGACTCTTATTCTTTCTATAAAACTGGAACAAAAAATAGTACTCCATCATTATAATAAATATAACTAAAGACAAAGTGAATATACAAGATCATTTTTTGATCTCTAAAGATGGCAGGAAAACAGACCTCTATGGCGATTTAATTAAGATACTTACAACAAGAGATGACCAACTTCCACATGACACCACAAAGGTAACCAGTCGGTCAGAGCACTCTGAGCTAAATGTATTGTGCATTTGTGCTCCTTGAACTCAATGGTTTTGAAGTCTTTTGGATGAAGCTAATAAATTTAAAGTTGTGCGAAAGTTCAGAAATTAAGAAGAAAGACGAATAAAGTGCAAAAATAAATTTACAAATTGCATCTCAATCAAAATCATAAACTTTCAACTGAAATCAAAGAAGGGAAGCCTGCATATGAGAATTGTTCCATTGAAATCCTAATTTTCTGTATCCTTGAGGAGAGCTTGCAAACGCAATCAATCAAAGGCGACAAGTTTTTTTGTTCTCCAAAACCCTAATCGAACTGAACAACAATGATGAAGTTGAAATACCTCGATTCAAAGAAAGCGTTCGAGCTATGTTGGGCACAATTAGGCATCCATGAAAGCGATCAAAACAAGAAGCTACTGATTTCAGAGGATTCACCGGAGATCCGGTGGCAATTTCCTGGAAGCTGCTTCGATTGGGAAGCGGGCAACTGTCTTTATGATCTTCTGAGTACAGTTCTTGGAGATCTCCTCGAAGAAAAACCCTATGAAATTAGAGTACCAACTCAAAGCAAGATAAAACCCTAGCAATTAAGGCAAAAAATTACTGGAAAGCTTGTAGTAGGAAAAATCGGTGGAGCTGTAGGGAGCCGGGAAACTAAAAACAACCCAGCTAAGCAGCCATACCTCAAGAGCGAAATAGAAAACAAAGAGCGGAACGAAACCCTAGGAAATCAGATCGGCATGCGAGAAAAAATACGAACGGAAATCAAAGCAAAGGCCTAAGAAAACAACAAGAAGGAACGGCAAACTATCAGAAAAAACCTACAAAATCATGGTGACATCTCAAGTCAATGGAGAACCGAAGAAATCAGCGAGAACAAACTGACGAGACCACAACAGGGATACGGTGGAGTTTTAGGGAATCAATGGAATTAACAAAACCCTAGAAATCCGAAAAATAGCAAAATACCTTATTTTAGTGTGCTCTAAGTTCAACGTTGATGGTGGTTGGAATGGAGGCGCCAAAGGCGGTGAGGAACCCCAAATCTATTACCTCAAATAGTTGTCTCTGGCCACTACCAATGATGTTTCTCACCACCACCACCAGAGATGTGGGATTCACGCCACCAACGACGCCATTCAATCTGCGCCTTCTCGACGCCCTCTTCTGCCCACCACAAGTAACGCTAACACCTTGCTAGCCAAGCTATTCTCCTGCCAACAACGACGCCCTCCAATCGGTGGCCTCTTCTAGCCACCACCAATAGCCCGCATCTTGCTCAGGAAAAGAAAGAGATAAAAAAGAGAGATAAGGAAACGACACAAAATCAGAGAAAGACGGAAGAAGGAAGCGATGAAGATGATGTGGGCAGTAGGAGGTGGCAAGGAAGGGTCAAATAAAGGTGGTGGAAAGAGGGGCAGGAGAAAGATGCCTACTAAGAAAGGCTAATTTAAGAATTTATGAAAAAAGATAAAATGAAATGGACTAATTTAGATTAGGGTAAACTACATAAAACCATCCCTTATTTTACCTTGTTTGCAAGAAACCACCCTTTATTTTGGTTTTCTCATAAAACCACCCCTTAATTCAATTCCGTTTGCATTCAACCACCCCCTCCTTTTCTCCGTTAATTTTTTCCGTTAACTTGCAGCAGTACAAAAATGCCATTAGGGTTTTAAAGCAGATGAAGCTGATAGGAGGTAGTGGGGGCTCTCGCATGAAATTGCTAGTGGATGGGATTGTGAGACCACTAATTAATTGTAAATTTAAAATTGGGGAGTTATGAGAGGATGAGGAATAGAAGGCAGGGAGTGTTCCAAGTAAGGACTGATATCCAATTTCCACCATTTTTCAGTCTGACTCTTCTTCTTTCTTCTCACAACACTGGTTCTTTGAAAATAAACCTCCAAATTAACCTCCCCAAAGTTTGAAAGCGCAATTGTTGGTGGGAGACGACACAAAATTGTTGGTGGGGGGTGGGGGGCTCTTTGCGGAATTAATGTGGAGGTGAAGTGGAATTGCTGGTGGGGGTTATTCATGGAGTTGAAAAACTGGAGGATGTTGGGAGAAGAAGAAGAGATAATTGTCGTAATGCTGCAAGTTTAACGGAAAAATTAACGGAGAAAAGGAGGGGGTGGTTGAATGCAAACGGAATCGAATTAAGGGGTGGTTTTATGTAAAAACCAAAATAAAGGGTGGTTTTTTCCAAACAAGGTAAAATAAGGGGTGGTTTTATGTAGTTTACCCTTTAGATTAATATAAGCCGTAGATAGCGAGCTTATATAGTTGATCAATGCCTAGAAATAAAAATGTTGAGGATTCATTTTAAGTAGTAAGGATAAGGATATGTTGGGTGAGGATTTAAGATAAAATTGCTCGTTCTTTTCAAAATCTCTGAACATGCATCCAAGATAAAGATTTATTTGCAGAACCGAAATCATTCTTCTTTAATTTTTTTTTTTTTGTTGTATCCATAAATTGTAATTTGTGATGCGGGCCCCAAGCCTAAAAATTTGCCCTTAAATAGACTTTAACTACGATGAACTAGAGTTCGATTGGAGTTGAGAGTTGAGACCTACTAGGAGCTGCTCTACCAAACTCCGATCGCCCCTTACCTGGTAGATTCTATCCCAGTTTTTTGTCATGCTGTTCTTACATTCTACTCAGTATGATTTTATTTTCCATCAATTTTCAGTTTGCATGTGTGTTTAGGGAGGTGTCTCAAGCCCTAAATTTGAGGTGGATGGCGTTTTTGTTCGTTTTTTTGCTTCTTTCTTAGGTTTTGGGTTAGATTTTTTTTCTTGCCTTTGTTGATTTATGTGGTCTGTTCGATATTAATGCTAATGGGAGTTAGGAGTGGTTAGATTTTATTTTCCATCAAGGTTTTGGTGTTTTTAGCTGTTCGGATCAAGATTTTGATGTACAGGGAGTTTGCTTTCCTTCTTAATGTTATTAGCACAGAGGTTGTAGGTGTTTAATTGTGTGATCCTTGTTTAGCTGGCTACCAAAATCTTTTCATTTTTTTACGGGAAAAAAGGTATTGCATGTTTGATGTTTCGGAAGAAAATTGGATCTCGGCCTGAACTTTATTTTGTTCTGCCAAGATTATTGTGAACTTGCACAAAATTATTCCCTTTTTGAAACTTTCCTTAAACATAACATTTGAATCTATTGCATGTCTGATCCCCATCATTTGATAAAGGTTTTTTGTACCAGGGTTTTAACCTTCAGAAATTGTGTCATATATAACAGACCCTAAACATTTCCATTAGAATCATACAAATTTCATTGTATCTTAGTTCTGTTGGTTGATTCAGGTGACTATGTAAAGCAAGAGGTGATCAAGGAATCACAAAATGGTAATCCTGGGAAACAGAGTCAATATGTCGTGGAGCGACTTGTTGGACGCTGCTCGTACTAGCAAACTCCCTGGTGACTTAATTTTACAGATACTTGTTTGGCTCCCGGCTAAATCAGTCCTTGGCTTCAAATCCGTCAGTAGAGCATGGTACTTTCTGATCAAAAGCCCAATCTTCATCGCACATAGGCGGGCCCTTTCGTCCTGTTCAAATCAACTGTCTTTGTTCGTTCACACTCGAAACACGGAGGAGGGAAACGGTCACACATTCTCTTGGTTGCTTGAGCGCTCGTTTGGTGAACCCGTGTTGATAAATCTCAGACCCCCATTTGATGCTGAAGATGTCGAGGTGGTGGGCTCTATAAATGGCTTGGTTTGTTTGAGTCTCTGCAGGGATGCCATTTCCGTCATGATATGGAATCCAGCACTGAGGAGGCACTGTCATACCCCGAGCGCTCAATTGTTGCTAGAGAACAACGAGCGTGTTTCTGTTGGGTTTGGGTATGATGAGAAGACGGATGTGTACAAGGTTGTTAGAATCTTGTACTCCAAGGATTATCCCGGAATGATGAAGCGGGTCAGGGTTGAAATCTACAGCACTGGAACCGATGCTTGGAGAACAGTGGTGGTTGGCAATTTCCCTTGGTTGTGTAATCAGAAAACGTGTGGTGCCGTTGTATGTGGTTCTCCTTATTGGTATGCGTATGCTTGCCAGGGGCGTCAATCGCAGCAAGTCATTATGTGGTTTGATGCATCAAAGGAGTGTTTTGGATGTACACATTTGCCATTTGCGCTATCCAAGAAGATAGGCTTGGGAGTTATGGGAGAACACCCGGTTGCATTCTCTCAACATGGGGTCTTGTGTTTTCAACAAGATGAAGATCTTTCATTTGTCGACACTTGGAAACTGATCAAGCGGGATGATGGTGGTGGCGGGGTCTTGGATTATGTGGAGAAGCTGAATATAATTGTTCATTCCAGTGTGGAAAGAATCCTTGGGTTCTGGAGAAATGGCAAGACGGGGAATTGGTTATGAATGATCCTCGATCTTATAATGTTAGGCGTCTTCCGAAGAATGGGTCTTCAAGTGTGGCCAAAGTTTGTGAGTACATTGAGACCCTTGTTCCGCCTTCTAGGGTTGCTTGACTTTAACTTGCTGGTTTCAGAAATCTTTAGTTGTTTGTTTGTGTTGCTTGATGGACGTGTTGTAGATAGAGTTGGTTGTTTTGTGGATGTCTATCTATCTTCTGTACCCAGAATATTTCCAAGTCTTTTGTTGGCCGGGTTTGTAGTGTGTGCGTTGTATTTGGACTTGTAACCCAGTTTCAATTTAAGTGCATGCCCTTTTGTTTTCATTTTGCTGTCAGCTGTTTGACCTCTAAGATGGATATATTCAATTATCACGTAACGCTTTGGAATTTTACAAGTTGCATGTTTGTTTCTATCTGTCGTCTATGACTATAGGAGGTTGGGGGTATAGTGAAAATAGTAATCCTCAATAGTCTTCAAGTATCTAATCAAACAGTTAAGCTTCCAAGGGTGGTAGTACTTAGAAGGGGTGTCCAATCGAAGTAAGGATTAGTTAGTCGGGGGGGGGAGGTGATTATTGTAAGAAAGGACTCCACCCAAGCAATCAACAATCAAAAGGCGAATTCCAATCCTTCGATCTAGATCATACAATCATGTTTGCCGCCAACTGATTAGTATAAGAGTATTCAACTTGTAACCCTAATTCTAAATAGTAAACAAGGAAGCAAACTAAACTACTTCAATAACGAAACGCCTTAGTCCTTATAAATCCCGTAATAAATAAAACAATTACAAAAAAATTAAATATTTTCACATTTTCCCACTTTGAATTGGCCAACGTCTTTAACATACAAAACTAGTATGTATTCCCGTACCTTGTACGGGTTTTTCTTAAATAAAATATTAATAATAAATATTTTCAAATATATTTATTATCCGAGAAAAATATTCAGGTAAATACTTAAATATAAAATTTATGTTATCATTTGCGTAAAAAGATAAGGCAATTATCATATACTCTTTTCATATAACTATATAAGGTAACAAATGATTGGATTATAATAATGATCTTCATATCTATCATATCCAAAAATAAAAGAGTATCTTTAATAATGAAATTTTCTATCTTACATTCTAAAAACATGTATAAGAATTTATCATATCCAAAAATATAAAATTATTTTTTAAAATAAAAGGGGTGGTGTGGTCCAATTGAAAAGTGGCATGTGTCGTTTAATAATTTTTTTAACCTCCGCTTTATGTTATAGTTATGATGTAGTTTTTTGAATCGTCTTCCTCAAATCGACTTCCATAGCTTCTGTGAGAGCGAAAATACTTAAAGATAGTCAAATCAAGAAAATTGCATTGCAATTTAGATCATCCCGGACTTGGCTAGCTCATGTGTGATCAATGTAATAAGTCCAGGGCCTTCAAATACTTGATTGGAATAACCCAAGGTCCTAAAAAGATTCAATGCGATCACACTTCATTCATCAACTTCTCTGCTCTTGACCTTGTGATCGATTTATTCATTGGAAGCTTGATCCTTGAACCTCCTCGGGTTCATATCAAGGGAGGTGTGGAGATAAACTGCAATCATGCATACTATCATTATAGATATAGCTTACTTTTTATAATGAAAGGGGGATCCGAACTCCAAAACCGATTTGAATTGGCTTTGTGTTTACTTGAGGTTTGCACGGGTTTTTGTGTTTATGAAGCATACCTAAAACTAGGGGCGTCAATCGAGAGGGTCGAGTCATTTCAGTTTCGAGTAAGATTGGATCCGGGTCAAATTTGAATATTTTGACAATTGGGTCAAATCAGGTTGGACCATTTCGGGTCGGGTACTCAATTAATCAGGCAAAGTCGGGGTTTCAAGTCGATTTTGACTATTTTATTAGGTTTTCAGTCCAACTAGAATTCGGATAAGTCGAGTTTTGGGTTTAGTCAGATTTTGGGTGAGTTGGACTTCGGGTTTAGTCAGATTTCGAGTTATCGGATTTCGGGTGAGCCGAAATTCGATTGAGATCATATAACGTACCAATGATGCTTTTTGTACTTTAATTACTTTAGGGGGTGTAAATATTTAATGAAATTTAAATTCAGAAACATAATTATAATAAATATTCACAATTAGTAATATTTTAAAATCATATTTAACTTTCAAACGATTTCGTGATGGGTAGTTTCAGATTTTCAAGTCGGGTAACTGGGATTGTCATATGATTCCGAGTCGAGTAACTTCAAATTATCAGATGCGTTAAATCGGGTAGCATCGAGTATTGAGTTAAAACGGGCTAATCCATTCGAATATAATCGATTTCGAATTAATTTCGGGTTCAAACTTTTTACCAATTCTGGTCAAACCAATTTCGGGTATACCCTTTCTTTATTTTTTTCGGGTGTCGGGTGGATTGGATTGGTTTCTCGAGTCGAGTCAAATTTTGATAGCCCTACCTAAAACTAGCACAAATCTGCTATTCCACACGTGTGTTCCACTTTTGTGTTCCAATTAAGTATATAAATATTAAATTAATGTTAAAAAATTTAAAAATTATATTTATATTTCAAACACCTTTATAAATATATATGTGTGCAAATTTTTAACTTGAAAATCATACTGTACAATTTTCAAAAATTAACAATGTAATATTTTATATGAAAATCATTCTCTTAATTTTTAAAATTTTTAAAATATACGGAGTAATTTTAAGATATAAATTTGTATATATATAATTGTTTACAATATAAATATAATTATTCAATTTTCTTGCCATTAATTTAATATTTAAAATTTAAGTGGAACAGAGGATTTATATTCCTACGTGGCTACGTATGGACCTCAATTAAAGGTGTCAAACGGGTCGGTCAGGTCGGGTTCGGGTTCGGTTATTTCGGGTTCGGGTCGTAACGGGTCACCGATCAAATCGGGTCGGGTCATTGCGGGTTGTCGGGCGGGTCGGGTCGACCTAACAGGTCAAGAAAATTGATTTTTTTACAGTTATTAAAGTATTTTTTATTTAAAAAATGATATTTAATAATAAATCTATTATTTTTATATATTTTAATAATAAAATATATTATAATTTTCAAAATATATTATATATTCTTAAAATATAACAAATTGGGTCAACCCAATGTTTTTTTCGGGTTTGAACCCAACGGGTTTCAGGTTTATCGGGTACGATTTATTTTGGGTTTCGGGTTCAAATTTTCGGGTCTTGACCCTAAAATTTTCGGACGGTTCGGGTCGGGTCAACTTTTGACAGCTCTAACCTCAATGAAAGCTAGGTTATCTATATTTTGGATACACTTGTACGGCAGGCACGGACCCAGGTAGGCCCCAACCCACCCTAAAAAATAAAAGAAATTAAAATAGGGTAAATTTAATATTTTAAAAATAAAAAATAAGGTAAATTTAGTGGTAAATTAGTTTAATTAGGATAATTTAGCCAATCCAGAAAAATTTAATGATAATTAGCCCACTCTAATTTAAAATCCTGGGTCCGTCCAGTTGTACGCAACTGCCACTGCCAAGCATGGTCCTATGTACATTTACACAATGTTTGGATGATGGGAATTGATAGGATTTTTAGAAAGGAAAATGGTAGGAATCTTTTTTCTATTTTTGGTTGCAATTTTATATGAGAATTGGTAAGATTTCATAAGAAAATTTTGAGTGAAATGATGAGAAAATAAATCCCATCAAATTAGTGGAATTTGTTGAAAAAATAAAAATACATATTTCAAATAAGAAAAAAAAATCTTACCCACACATTTTCTCATTAAAATCCAACTCTAGTCAAACAAAAAATCATTAAAATCTCCTACATTCTCACCTTTTATATCTTTTCCTTTCTCAAACGGATCCGGCTATGTGAAAGATCATTTCGCTTAGCACAAGGAAATTTCTCGGTCATCATTAGGATTTTCACATTTATTATTAGTCAAATATATAAATTCTAGCTTGTAGAGATCAAGCAAATCTGGTCCCAAAAATCTTCCCTGCTCTTCAATAGGTCCAATCCCAAGTCCAATTTATTAATTAGTCTGTGCGTTGTGGTGCGGGTCTCACGCCTAGAAATCGAATTAAAAACATGGTTCTGGTAGAACTTGAACCGTCATACGATTTGCTCCTCCACCAAACTTCAAGCTGCCATTTCCCAATCTTTCCATGCTATCTGGTAGATTGTAACCCTAGTTTTGTCTTGCTCTTCTTCCATTCTATGATTTAATTTTCGATCAATTTTAAGTTTGCATGTGAGTTTAGTGAAGATTCCCGATGTGTTTGTCTCAAACCCTAAATTGAGTTGGATGGCCTCATTTGTTCGTGTGTTGCTTCATTCTTAACTTGTAATTTTTTTTTTGTCTCTTTTGTTGATATGTGCTCAATGTTTGAGTCTTGGAGGTTCTGGTTTGGATTTCTTAGGTCTTGTTGATATATGTGATCTGCTGAGAAACTGGTGGTGTAACTGTTTGGATCAAGATTTTGACGTTCTTAGAGCTTGGCTTCCTTAGGAGTTTGTAGCTATTTATTTGATCCTAGTTTACTTTAGGTGGCCAACAAAATCCGTCATTTTTCCGTGATAAGATCATCAAGCTATTAAAGTGTTTGTGTAATTGCCCATTTTGTGAACCAATTAACCTTATACAAGTTGCTTCATACCAGTCCCTAAATAACGGGATTTCAGAATGCAGTAAACATATGTGTTGTTTTTGGGTCCATAATATTCAACCTTGTAGAAATTTCATTGTCTGATGTTCGAATACTTCATTCAACCGTTTTATGTTTTGTTGAATCTATCAGCTTATTAAACAGTGGATCTCAAAATGGTAATCCTGGGAAACAGAGTCAACGTGACATGGAGCGACTTGTTGGAGGCGGCTCACACAAGCAAACTCCCTGGTGACTTAATGATACAAATACTTCTTCGGCTCCCTGTTAAATCCATTCTCCGCTTCAAATCCGTTAGTACAGCATGGTACCTTCTCATCAAAAGCCCAATCTTCATCCAACACAGGCGAGCCCTTTCCTCTAGTTCGAACCAGCTATCTCTGTTCGTTCACACGAAGGAGGGAAACAGTCACATATTCTCTTGGGTGCTTGAGCGCTCGTTTGGTGAGCCTGTCTTGATAAATCTCAAACCCCCATTTGACGAAGAAGATGTCATGGTGGTGGGCTCTATAAATGGCTTGGTTTGCTTTAGTCTTTGTAGTGATGCCGCCGACATTATGCTGTGGAATCCAGCACTAAGGATGCACTCCCATATCCCCAAGGCTGAATTGTGGTTAGAGGATGATGAGCGTGTTTCTGTTGGGTTTGGGTATGACGAGAAAACAGATTTCTACAAGGTTGTTAGGATACTGTACTCCAAGGATTCTCCACAGCCACAAATGACGAATCCGGTCAGGCTTGAAATCTTTAGCACTGGAACCGGTACTTGGAGAACGATGTTTATTGGCGATTTCCCTTGGTTGGATGATCTGACAACGTGTGCTACCATTGCACGTGGTACTCCCTTTTGGTATGGGTATGCATATGCATCTCAGGAGAAGATTAACGAACACGTGATCATGTGGTTTGATGCATCAAAGGAGGATTTTGGATATGTACCTTCGCCGGTTGGATATATTAGGAAGATAGGCTTAGGAGTTGTGGGAGAACAACCTGTTGTATTTGCTCAATGTTGGACCGTTCGTGCTCAATACGATGATGATCTTTCATGGCTTGAGACTTGGCAACTGATTACGTGTGATGGTGTCAAGGTTGTGGATTTCGTGGAGAAGCAGGCTATATTGACTCACACTAGCGTCCAAATAATCCTCGGCTTTTGGGGAAATGGCGAGATCATTGCGGTAGATAAAAATGGGGAATTGGTTATAAACGATCCTCGCTCTTATAAAATTAGGTACCTTCCTAAATATGGGTCTTCAAGTGTGACCAAAGTTTGTGAGTACATTGACACCCTTATTATACCTTCTAGGGTTGCTTGACTTGCTGCTGGATTATGACCTGTTCGGCTTGCTTGATGTCTAGGTGTATCCAGTCTTTCTAAAGCTTTTGTTGATTTTAAAGTTGTTGTATTTGGACTTGTTTATCCGTTTCAGTTAGAAGTGTCATTTTGTTTCTGGTTTACATTTATCTGTTGGCCTCTTACTTACTCTCTTAGAAGCAATTTATTCAAAATTTTAATACATTGCAGTGTGGTTGTCAACATTTGGTGTTGGGTTTTTCCGATGTGGCTTTTTTTCATTGTTTTAGAGAGCAAGGTTATCAGAATCCCGATCCGATTCTAACAATTCTGCGATTAATAACATGCGAAATGATCCACGATCCTAAGTAGGATCTTAAATGATATAAAATGCAATATCGATCCGATCTCGATTTTACATGCGATTCTAAACGATTCTAACGATCCTCCGAACGATTCTTACGATCCTATAAAATGAGAATTATAACTATATATTATTAATAATTTCAAGGTTAACGTCTCATTTCCATTAAAATAGTTGACTAGTCCATCCTACAATATTTTTAATAATCAAATTAATAATGTTTATCATTTTCTTACATCATATATAACAAAATATACAATCTATTAGGTTATTCTTTCATACTTTTAATTATAACTAGTATTCATGCCCATGCCTAAGGCATGGGTTTAGGCTAAATAATTTTATTTAATATTTATATATAGTAATAATAAGGCTAGCATTTCACCCTTATTCTTTGCTCACTAAGATCGTATAAAAAATGTATAAAATGGATTAAGGAAAAGCAAAAAATGTATAAAATGGATTAATGGTTTGCTAGGATAGGATAAATAATCTTATATTGTATAAAAATATTTATATGAAGCATCCTTATTTTTTGCTCACTAAGATCATCTCTCCCAACCTTGAGATTTTAAATATCTTAAATCTCTTTATATAAAAAAATCAATGTAAAAAAAACAATTGGAAATCTTCTAACACGAGTTTCTTGTCACATTAGGCCCTAATTTATTTTAATTAACGTAAAAAATTAATTTTTCCATTACAAAATAAAGAAAAGTGGGAACCAATTATCTTACAAATTACAAGTGGTAAAAAAGATGGTTTACGAGTATCATAGATGTGAGTGGGAGAATTCCATACTTAGGTGTAAGAAAAAAGAAGATTGAAAAAATGATTAAAGATTTTTGATGTAAAATTCGTGGTTAAAATGCTCTAAAATAAATAAATAATGGCTGATGAAATATATACACAGGATTTTTAATAATCGTACAACACTTCAATAGGAAGAGCGCTCTTCCTGAAGGAGCGCTCATCTTGTTGAAGCGCTCTTCCTGTTGAAGTGCCACTGCAACGACTATTTTTAAAAAAATTAGTCTTTGTGCCTAACGGCTATATTTAAACGGCTCAATTTTTACCTATATATATACATCCCTAAAATTTCCATCTCATTCTCTATCCATCTAAAATCATTCCAAAATGTCATCGTCTGAAGAGTGGGTGTCTTCAACGTCGTCAGAAGAGAAAGACGTGGAATACGAATCTGATTCAAGTACCGAAGCGGACGAGGTATGTTGTATTACACTTTTATGTAGCGCATTACATAGTTATCTTGAACCTAATTGTAGTTATTGTTATATTTAAGTAGAATTTTGATTAATGATAACTTTATTATTATTGAATCTAAATAAATAAAGTAATTTTAATCGAAAAATAATGAAACTATTGTATTGTGCTTATTGAAAAAAATTGATATTAAGTTGATAGTTTAGATATTGGTATTATTATATGTCAATATTATATTTTAGTGTAAGTAGATATTTTTAGAATGTTGTAGGAAAAAATAATTTTATAATATTATGGTCAAATTGATGTATTAAGATTAATCAATTTATGTATATGTCATTGGGATAGATTTCTCAATTGCTTTTTATAACGAGCATGTGTGGGGTGATCGATAAGACATGCTTGACTGGGCTAGGGAGCTTGGTCGGGAAAAGAAAACTTCGTGTTTGGTCATAAAGACATCAAATAAAAGTATAGTCAAACTAACATGTGATCAAGCCGGTAAGTATAGATCCGAAAAAAGGATATTGCCCGTTTGAGTTGCTTGGAGTTCGAAGTAAGTCAACTGTTCAATGGGCCTTAATGGTCAAATGCGGATTGCACAACCATGATCTTCCAAGTAGCTTTCATGGCCATCCATATGCGGGTCGATTAACAAGGGAGCAAAAACAGATGGTTATTGAAAGGTTGATCATGTTCGCCCCCTAGGACTATACTTGCTGAGTTGAGGCAACAATTTTTCGGGTAATGTAACCTCAATTCGACACATCTACAATGTGAGGGATAAGTTATTACTACAAGAATGCGGAGAAATGACAATAACACAATGGTCGCTAAAGTTTTTGAATTTCCACAAGTATAGAGTGCATTCCAAGCATCGAGAGAATTCGAATGAGGTCGATATCATATTTTTTGTGCACCCGACATCATTGCATTTGATGAAGATGTTTCCATATTTTATCATTATGAACACCACATACAAGACCAATAGGTATGTTTGAGTAATAATTTGAGTTTATTTTATACATTATTATATCATTTATACTTAATGTCGGTGGGATTTTCATACAATTGTTGATAGGTACGACATGCCTTTGTTAGAGATGGTGTGTTTTACTTGCACCGGAAATACATTCAACATCGGTTTCGCATTTATGTCAAATGAAGAGACAAGGAGTTATAGTTGGGTATTACGTCAATTGAAGAATTTGTTCGAGGAACTTGGATTAAAGCCTAATGCGATAGTGACGGATAGGGACAAGGCTCTCATCAACGTCATGAAATTGGTTTTCGGAGATGAAGTGACTCATTTGTTGTGTTGGGTTCATATTAGACACAACATTATGGCGTACGGATTGAAGGTGTTTGCAAACTGTGATAACCCCAAGGGATTGGCCCTAGGATTTGCAAACAAATGTTGGGGTTTGTTTCCGTCCACCACGGAAGAAATGTTTGAAGAGAGACTCCAAGCTTTGAAGGTAAATTGGCGGCCAACGCTCATTAAATACCTTGAAAAGGTACGGCTTAATCCACACAAGAGGATTATAGTACGTGCTTGGACCGATACTACTCATCACTTCCAAACAAGAACCACAAATACGTAAATTCATATTATCTAACTACAGTAGTAATTTAAGATTTTTAATGCATATTTTTAAATCATATGCTTGTTGCAGGGTTGAGGGTATGCACAGTGTATTGAAGAAAATTTTGGCATCCACTCGAGGAGGCTTCAACACGGTGATACTCAGGATCCACCACCAACTGACATGTCAGATTGAGATTTTGAGGGCAAATATTGAGAGGTCGCGCATAAGTATTCCAACCGCCATGCATTGTGGCTTGTCCAATGAAATTAGAGAGTTGTTTGAGCCCCTATTTCACAAAGTGTCACAACAATGCCTAGACAAGTTGTTAGAAATGTTATATGAATTGGTCAAGGCTATGGCAAGGGGCGACCTTGATGAGGAGCGTGTTGATTATTTTTGGCGAGACTGCCAAGGTAATTTTTCTATCTAAATTCACTATACATATTATATCATAATGATTATGTTAGGCCTGTCATATCATTTTTTTTTTGTTTTCATATTTTTGAAGGTCTTCCGTGTCCGAATAGAATTGGTGAGGCTATAATCTCCAAAAGGCCGATCTTGCCTAGCGAGATACATAGCAGAATATAGCGGAATATTAAAATACGTACCACATTGAATTTCAACCTCGTTTGGATCGGCGATCGGGCCGGATTTTGACCCGCTGCCACTTGACCCGCTGGATCAGGATCGCCGGATCCAGAACCTTGGTTAACCACCACGCTCACCTGGGTTGGATTCTCGGCACCACCTTCACCCTCCTGGTTTGAATTGCCTCTGCCCGCCTCTGTCCTACTGCCGCTTGGGTCTCCTTGTCGCCGATGACCCCGAACCGCCATTTTTGCCGGAACTTCTTTGCCCCCACCACCATTTCCTTTTTCGTCCATTGGAGAGAGGTCGGAATGTATAGAGGGCCTCAGATCTGATCTGTAGATGTTGAGGGGTTTTTTTTCTTGACAACAAATAAATTTATAAGTCAAGACCCCGCTGAGTATAGCGAAGTTAGGATCGTTCCACGGGAAGCATTATTGTTTGTCTATCAACTACTAAAAATAAAACAAAAAACAAAAAACAAAACAAAACACCTACGACCAACCTCGTTAACGACTTTGTCAGGGTCGTTAACGAACCTGGATAACACTACGAAAACACAAATAACGACCTTAACACAGGTTCGGTACCGAGGCAAGTAACTCGATAACGAATATAACGAATGATAACTCAAATAAGAATAAAAATCTAGGACAAGGGTTACCACAACATAGTCATGCATCAAAACTCATAAGAAGATAAAGATCATGCCTTTAAATAGATAAATTCATCAACTTTCCCTGACTAGCAAGCAAATCAATCAATTGTCATCAATTAATTCACTCAATCACTTGTTTTGGATCCAAAGCTCGAAACTTTCGTAATCGAACAATATCAACCTTCAAGTTAACAACTTTCTCTTTCAATCAAATTGCAAACTCAAATTACCTCGACTATCGTCTAAGCATAAACACAACAAGCAATCTAAAAATAGATAAAAGGCATTCAAAAACATCAACTTACTCATCAAACATGAATAACTATGTCGGGTTTCAACCCCGATCCTAGACAAGAAAACTACTCAATACTCATATTAATAAAACAAATAGCTTCAACAAAAGAAAACATTGAAAACAAAACAAACTACTTCAAATTAATAAGAAAATTATTGTCTTACAAACCTTAGAAGAAACCGAAAATACAGAACAAAACCTCGAGCAAATCCGTCTAACGACCCAACTCTCTCTCTCGATCGTGGCTCGTTATTCTTCACTCTCGACTCTCTCTTTACTCGGCTCTCCTAACAGAAATTGACCTCCTACTTCAACTCTCTCTTCTTCTAGGCTAGAAATAAGGATATTTATACTAATAAAGCTATCTATAAAAAAACCTAAAAGATAGAAACTTGCTCTAAAAAGATAACAAGATGGATAATGTAAGGGTGGATATGGATAAATAGGGCTTATGAAAAAGTTCTCTATCATATGACTTTCACAAGTAATGAACTATAAATCTTATATAGGTCTCAAGTAATAGATAACCATCACAATTCCAAGAGATAATATGCATATAGAGAGTAAATCACACAAGAAAAAAAGAGGGATTTTTGATGTTCTCCCTTTAAGGCCAAAAAAATAACTCACAAGGTAAAATTTGTGTTGGATTGCATCACTTATACTAAAAAATATACATGCTCAATTTCATCAAATGCTATTCCTCTATAAAACATTTTTATATCAAGAATCAGTCTATACTATCAAAGACACGCTTGCAAAGAATTATATGATCATGCTAGCAACTACTATCATAGAACCATAAGAAAAAGAGTATCTATCAATTCTGAAACTCTTTTTGGAATTTTCAAATTTTTTCATTTTTTTGTGATTTTTGATTTTTTTATGAAACAGAGAACTACTTAAAACACATAAGACACATAAAACAAACAAGACACAAAAACACACAAACTTTCTACCCTTTCCCACCCCATACTTAAAATTACAGTGTCCCCACTGTAATAAAAATAAGCAGAAGAAAAGAATAAAAAACAAAAATAAAAAGAAAGAAGAGAAAAAAAAACTTACAAGACTTTGAAAGCAGAAAAGAAACATCTCTCAAACTGGATCAACGCTGTGGTGGAAATCGGTGCTCAAAGTTCCTCATGAAGTCATACATCGTCCTCCAGCGCTCTGCATCATCTTCCTCTCTCTGCTGATGCCTCGCATCATCCAACGCCATGCGAGCAGAATAGACACTCTCCCACCTATCCATCCTCTGGTGGAGATGATTCTGTTGAAGGTTAAGCTGCTGCATCTGTGCAGAGAGATCTTCGGCCCATGGAGGCGGGATACTCAATCTAATGTAAGCGGGCTGAGGAGGTGGTTGATAGTGGTTGTGAGGTTGGAAGTGGTCTTGAAAAAGTACCGGATTATAAGGCATAAGACCATAGGAATGTGGCTCGGTAGGTGGCTGCGGGGGGTCGTTACCGAAGATATGTGCCTCGGTAGTAGCCTCAAAGTAGTCGTTAACGACCCTGGTGGGCTCATTAACGAAGATATTATTGTCCAGAATCTCAGTGTCGAGGTCATCTTCCCCGATGTCGAGCTCTTCCGTGTCTGCCTCGGTAGCTTCCTCAGTCTCATTATCATCTTCGTCCATCTATTCTCCTTCTCTCTCAAATCGTGTCTCACACGGCCTAAGTGATGGCTCATCCTGCCCGTTTCCTCTTTCGGGTCGCCAAACTGGGTCGTTAACGACCCTGGGTGGGGTCGTTAACGAGCCTGCGTAACCTCTTTCAAGTGATTTTCCGAACCCAACTCCTGTTTCAGGTTAGCCTAAAAACAATTATATCTTGCTATCCTAAAAACTACTAAAAACTCAAAAGAAAACAAGGAAAAAGATCTAAAAAGAAAAGAAAAAACTAATCTATACAAAAAGCGGGTTGCCTCCCGTAAGCGTTATTTTTAATGTCGTCAGCCCGATGTACTTACCTCGGTCAGTCCGACGTTGTAAGAGCCATGGTGACTCTAATCTCTTCGTCCAGGTCGTGTTGCTCGTGAAACTTTTTCAATCTATGGCCGTTAACTTTGAAGATAGCGCCTTGGTTATCGATCAACTCTACCACCCCGTGGGGATAGATGTGGTGAACCACAAATGGCCCGCTCCATCTTGCCCTTAGCTTCCCTGGGAATAAACGGAGTCTAGAATTGAAGAGAAGTACCTTATCACCAGCCTCATAAGTTTTAGGCATCAGTTTCTGATTGTGCCACCGTTTGGTGCGCTCTTTGTAGATTTCAGCATTTTCATATGCCTTAAGCCTTAGTTCCTCTAGTGCTTGCAAGTCCATGAATCGTTTTGCTTCGGCTGCGTCGAGGTTCATGTTGAGCTCTTTAAGAGCCCATAATGCTTTATGCTCCATCTCGACCGGTAAATGGCATGCCTTGCCATACACTAGATTGTAGGGAGTGGTGCGTAGAGGCGTCTTGTATGCTGTCCTATATGCCCATAGAGAATCATTCAATTTGGACGACCAATCCTTCCGAGAGCGGGACACCGTCTTTTCCAATATGCTCTTGATCTGCCTGTTTGAAACCTCCACTTGGCCACTAGTTTGGGGGTGGTATGGTGTTGCCACTCGGTGTGATACCCCATACTTGGCCAAAAGTGCTTCAAAACTCCGCTCAATGAAATGAGATCCACCATCACTAATGAGAACCCTCGGGACACCAAACCTGGGAAAAATGTTAGTTTTAATAAGTTTGGCCACAATTTTGGCATCGTTGGTCCTTGTAGCAACGACTTCCACCCACTTAGAGACGTAATCAACCGCAACCAATATATACTTGTAGGGGCCCGATGCGGGAAAAGGTCCCATGAAGTCTATGCCCCATACGTCGAATAACTCGACCTCTAGTATTCCGGTTAGCGGGTTCTCATGTCTCCAAGTGATGTTGCCCGAGCGTTGGCATTCATCACATGTTGTCACATAAGTCTGTACATCTTTAAAAATGGTAGGCCAGTAGAGACCACTTTGAAGAATCTTCGCCGTGTTTTTGAATCCTTTTGCATGGCCTCTTGTAGAAGGTGTGTGACATTGACGGATCACGCTCTCTATCTCCTCTTCTGGGATACAACGCCTAAAGATGTGATCACTTCCTTGCTTGAACAAGTAAGGATCATCCCAATAGTACTGTTTCACATCGTGAAATAACTTCTTTTTCTTTTGTGGGGTTAGTCCCTCAGTGATTACGCCTCCTACAAGATAGTTAGAAAAATCCGCAAACCAAGGGGCTTTTGACCCTCTAACAACATGAGTTGATGTGAAAGAAGTAGAAGCAAGAGGCGAGGAAGGTATTGAATTGGATTGAATGAGTTCTGGTTGAGAAAACTTACCTGACTGGATCATTACTGAATATGTCTGGGTCGTTAACGACCTTGGAGTTGATGTTGTACCCTTGGTAACGACCTCACGTGGCTTGGTAACGAGCTTCCCGATTATTGTGTCGATGCTCTTTGAGTCTTCGCCATCATGAACTATGCCTTCCAGCCTCAGTGGCTCATTAATGATCTGGAAGGGGTCGGTAACGAGGGCCTTATCGAGTTCGACCTCCTTCATCTTGAGGTGTTTGTCTGGTCTGGAGTCATTGATTGGCACTTCATTGTTGGATTCGGTGATATTCTCAACCGGCAGCCTTGATAAGTGATCTGCTACCAAGTTTTATGCTCCTTTTTTGTCTCTAATTTCATGATCAAATTCCTGTAATAAGAGCATCCAACAAAGCAACCTAGGCTTTGCATCCTTTTTGGCCATTAAATATCTAACAGCCTCATGGTCAGTATAAACAATCACCTTCGATCCAACAAGATAGGACCGGAATTTTTCAAAGGCAAATACCACAACGAGGAATTCCTTCTCTGTTGTGGTATACTTACTCTGCGCCTCATTGATGTTCATGTTTTTAGTATAGTTTTTAGTATATTTTCTTAGTTTATTAGGACTAGTTTTGATAGTTTAGGATTAGTTTTATGTGTTTTTGGATAGTTTTGCATATTTTTATGAAAAGTATGGAAGCTACTCTATTTTGTGTATTTTTGTAGGTTTTAGCAAGGAAAAGGTGTTATATGGAGCTGAATTTGGAGCGCTACAGTGAAAGACGGAGGAATACAAGATTGAAGAAGTCGGAGTTCAAGTTTTACGAGATGAAGTGTGGAAGAAACCAAGCCCAGGCTCGTTAACGAGGCTGCAAGGGCTCGTTAATGAGGCCACGAGATAGAGATTTCGAGCGTTGACTTTGTGACTCACCGATCCTGTGCGGGAATTTATTTCCGTGTTGGTAGAGTATCTTTTTATGATTTTTAGTGTTATTATATTATGTATTTTAGGTCTTGTTATCTTTTTAGATTTTATTTCTATATTTTAGGATTTTATTTCTATCTTTTTAGGAAAGTTTTTATCTTCTAGCCTTATTTCTTTCTAGCTTTATTAGTATAAATAGCCCTCTTGTTTAGCCTAAAGGGGAGAGAAAGTTAGAGAGATCGAGTTGGAAAGGAGGAAGAGCCGAGAAGAGAGAGAGAAGGATCGGAATCGAGATCGAGGCTCGGTGGACGAGAGTTACCGGGTTCGTTAATCGTTATTTTGGTTCGGTGCTTTGTATGTTTTTTCGGTTTCTTCTGAATTTCTGTAAGACGATATTTTTCCTATTAATTTGAGTAGTGATTTGTTTTCTATGATTTCTTTTGTTGAATTCATTTGTTTCGTTGTTATGATTAGTGAGTAGTTTTCTTTTCTAGGGTCGGGGTTAAGCCCGGCATAGTTATGCATGTTTGGTGAGTAAGATTGTGTGTTGAATGCCTTTTATCTATTATTGAGATTGTTGTTGTGCTTATACCGAGATGAAAGTCGAGGTAATTTGAGTTGATTGACTTGATTGAAAGAGAAAGTTGTTAACTTGAAGGTTGATATTGTTTGAATACGAAAGTTTCAAGCTTTAGATCCAAAACAAACAATTGAGTGAATTGGGTTACGAAAGTAGGTTAATTTACTTGATATTCAACGAAAGTTGATGAATTTATCTGTTTAAAGGCATGATTTCATATTCTTACGAGTTTATATGCATGACTATGTTGTGGTGTCCCTAGTCCTAGATCTTTGTTTTTATTTGAATTTTCTCAAGAGATATTCGTTACTGAGTTCCTAGCCTCGGTACCGAATCTGTTTAGGTCGTTAGTTTGAGTCTTTTGTTTACGGTGGTTCGTTAACGACCCTGACAACGTCGTTAACGAGGCTGCTTGTGAGTATTTTGCTTGCTTTTGTTTGATTTTTAGTAGTCGATAGACAAACAACCTTGCTTCTCGTGGAACGATCCTGACTCCCCTATACTCAGCGGGGTCTTGACTATAAATTTATTTGTTGTCCTGAGTGAAGGCCCGTCAACACTCATCAAGCGTCTTACTTGCGTAGTATATGGCATGGAGCTTCTTATTTTTCCGTTGTCCCAAGACTGCGCCGACAGCATAGTCATTGGCATCACACATAATCTCAAAGGGTAAACTCCAATCTGGGGACTGCATAATAGGGGCGGAGACGAGGGTTGCTCTCAACCTATAAAATGCTTCAAGACATTCTGGAGACAGCTCAAACACTACATCTTTCAGTAGTAGGTTAGTCAGAGGTTTGGCTATCTTAGAAAAATCCTGGATAAAGCGTCTATAAAAGCCAACATGCCCTAGAAAACTCCTAATGTCTTTTACAGAAGAGGGAGGAGGTAGGTTTTCAATGAGCTCTATTTTTGCTTTATCTACTTCTATCCCCCTTTTTGAGACAAGATGTCCTAGTACTATCCCCTCTTGGACCATAAAATGGCATTTTTCCCAGTTTAACACAAGATTGGTTTCTTCACATCTTTTAAGAACACATGCAAGATTAGTCAGACAAGTATCAAAGGAAGAACCATAAACAGAGAAATCATCCATAAAGACCTCTACAATATCCTCTATCATATCAGAAAAAATTGCCATCATACACCTTTGAAAGGTGGCGGGGGCATTGCAAAGCCCAAATGGCATTCTTCTATAAGCAAAAGTCCCATAGTGACATGTAAAGGTAGTCTCTCCTGATCATCAGGATGAATGGGAATCTGCCAAAAACCGCTATAGCCATCTAAATAACAGAAATAATCATGCTGGGCTAAGCGTTCTAACACTTGATCAATGAAAGGAAGCGGAAAATGATCTTTTCTAGTGGCACTGTTAAGCTTCCTATAATCAATGCACATCCTCCAACTAGTAGTGGTCCTAGTGGGGATTAGTTCTCCCTTTTTATTTTCTATTACGGTCATCCCCCCTTTTTTAGGAACTACATGGATCGGACTAACCCATTGGTTGTCTGATATAGGAAATATGATCCCAGCATCAAGTAATTTAATGATTTCCTTTTTGACCACTTCTTTCATATTAGGATTTAACCTACTTTGATGCTCTATAGTGGGTTTGTGATTATCCTCCTTGTATATCCTATGCATGCAAAGAGAATGGGATATGCCAGTTATATCATCTAGGGAGTAACCTATGGATTTTCTATTCAACCTAAGCACATTAAGCAGTTTTTCTACTTCCTCATCTTTTAATTTAGCATTGATAATGACAGGGAAAGTAGAATTAGGGCCAAGAAATTCATACCTAAGAGAGTCCGGAAGAGACTTTAGTGTTGGAGAAGGCTCAACTGGAATGAGAATCGGTTCCTCTAGCTCCGTCTTCAACATCTCTTCAAGGTATTCAAATGCTAAAATTTCATTGTCCTCGGCCAGGGTTGTTAACGATGCTGATGGGGTCGTTAACGAACTTGTTTCTTCTGCCAGGAGAATCCGTACCGAGGCTGGGGAACTCGTTGCCGAAATTGCAGGGGCTATCTTGGCCCATCTTCGACCAGAAATTTCATCATTCGATACTAATCTTCCAACGGGGTCCCCACAGTCGATAAAGTCATTGTGGGTATGGAGCATCTTGACTTCGGCTCTATTTTTCTCCTTCATTGTTGGGTTGAACCGAAATTCCGTCGCCTCATCTCCAATTTCAAAAGTTAGGAGTCCCTTCCTAACATCAATTATGGCTCCTGCTGTGGCATGGAATGGTCTCCCTAAGATAATAGGAACCACCGGGTCTTCGGGCATCGCCATGACTATGAAATCATTAGGAACAAAGAACTTGCCCACTTAAACCGGAAAGTCTTCTACAACCCCTGTTGGTTTGACACACAAGCCATCTGCCATGTATAACCTCATATTGATCGGCTCCAATGGTCCCATGTTGGCCTTTGACCATATTGAAAGAGGGAGGAGACTGGCGCTGGCCCCCAAATCACATAAAGCCTTGAATTTATGGTCGCCTATGCCAATTGTGATAGCAAATCTCCCTGGATCGCCTAGTTTCTCTGGCAGAGTGATGGATCGGACTTCATCTTGCAACTCTGTATTGGATCGTTTCCTGCTAAGAATATCTTTCAAGAATTTTGTGTAAGCCGACATTTCGCTTAGGGCCTCAACGAATGGGATAGAAATATTAATGCCCTGGAGAATCTTTACAAAACGCTTGAACTTACTCTTAGTAGAGTCCTTAGATTTCTTAGTGGGAAAAGGAAGAGATTTCAGCATTCTTGGAACCAATTCGGGCTCGAGAGGTGATGCTACCGGGTCGACATTAGGGTCGATTGGTATGCTCGGAGGATCGTTACCAACCATGATGGGGTCGTTAACGAGCCTGGGATGGGGAGAGGAGCTCAGAATAGGAAACTTACCTAGGCTGGGGTCGTTAACGACCTTGGGAGCATCGTCACCATGGTGTGCAGGTTTGGTAACGACTCTCTCTGGCTAGTTACCGAGCTGAGCCGTGGCTTCCTCATCAGTTGTGGAGCTCTTCTCTTTAGCTTGGACACGCTCCGGTAGTGTCTTTCCGCTCCTAAGGTGCACCGCTGCTATTTGTCCTCTAGTGTTCTCCTCGGGACGGCCCGAGAGTTGCCCTTGTGGCCTTGGAATCTGTGCAGCAAGGTTCCCTAGTTGGGAGTCGACACTCTTCTTCCACACTTCGAACTCTCCCCATCTTTTGTTTTGATTGTTAAGGTTGGCTTGGATTCCATCGATCTTGCTATGCACTTCATTGAATTTGTTATGGACTCCGTTAATGCCTTCCTATAACCCTTGTGCCCATGATGGTGGCTCTTGGTAGCCTGGAGGTCGATATGGCGCAGGTCGTCTATCCGGTGGAGGCGCTGCTTAGTTTGAATTCGGATTTTGATTGCCCCACATTGGATAATTGTTTGACCTGTCAAAAGTACTAGGTTGGTTTCTGTATGGGCCTCTCATATAGTTCACTTCAGCATATGTCTCAGCGGCTCTTACTTGCTCTATGTTAGTGCGAGCAGAAGTACTATGGGTAGAAGAACCACATTCTTGACAAGATTGAGAGGATTTCAGAAAACTTACCTGCTTCTTCAAGCGGTTGACCCCGTCTTGCAGAAATTGATTTTTGACATCTGGGTCAACTTCTTCTTTGTTAGGCATGTAGAGACGCCTCTGGGGCTGGGGTGATTGCTGGGTACCATACATGACATCATAGTTAGACAACTTGTCCAGCAATTCCCATGCAGCCATGAGATCCATCTCTATAAAACTGCACATTGTATGCGTGTTGATGCGATTCTTCGTCTCTGCATTGATACCTTGGAAAAATATTTCTTGAAGCACATATAAAGGTTGCCCATGAGTAGGACATTGTCTAAGCATTTCCTTAAATCTTTCCCAAGTCTCTACAAAGGTCTCATTAGGCAGCTGGTGATAGGAGGTGATGCGTTTTCTCAACTCCGTTGTCTTGGCAGGAGGAAAAAACTTTGTAAGAAATAGATCATACAAAGCCTTCCAAGTCTTAATAGACTTAGGAGGTAAGCTCTCCAACCAGCTCAGAGCCTTTCCAGTAAGAGACCACCTAAAAGCTTTGAACAGAACATATTCAAGTGAGACACCTTCAGCAGCTATAGTGTCACATAAATCAAGAAAATTTCTAATATGTTCCATACGGCACTCAGTAGGTTTCCCTTCAAACTGAGACCGTTTTATCAAGGATATAAATTGAGACTTAATCTCAAAAGTCTTCTCTATCTCCGAAAGCACAATTGCAGACTCTGACATCCGCAATTCTGGATGCATGTATTGTTTGGCATTCCTCATATAGGCATTCAGCTATTCCTGTAAACGAGTGTTGTTGACTCGATGACGTTCAGCCTCGGCAGGAGTGACATCTTTTTCGGTTTTTAATGCCTCCATCGGCCTCTGGAGTTCGGCCATCTGACGAGTCATCTCCTCGGGTGTAGCCATGGCTCGGTTCTCTCGGCGTCTAAGGTGCAGGGAACGTTCAGGTTCTGAATAATAGCCGGCGTTGTCAAATTCGAGCCTTCGACGTCCAGCTGGCATACGCTGAGGAAACAAACAAAGAAAACGAAATTAAAAACAAAAACGGGGTCGGGCTATTCCCAGACCCACAGATAAACAAACAAACATTGTTGCTTCCCCGGCAACGGAGCCAATTTGTTGAAAGGGGTTTTTTTTTTGACAACAAATAAATTTATAAGTCAAGACCCCGCTGAGTATAGCGAAGTCAGGATCGTTCCACTGGAAGCACGGTTGTTTGTCTATCAACTACTAAAAATAAAACAAAAAACAAAACAAAACACCTACGACCAACCTCGTTAACGACTTTGTCAGGGTCGTTAACGACTTTGTCAGGGTCGTTAACGAACCTGGATAACACTACGAAAACACAAATAACGACCTTAACACAGGTTCGGTACCAAGGCAAGTAACTCGATAACAAATATAACGAATGATAACTCAAATAAGAATAAAAATCTAGGACAAGGGTTACCACAACATAGTCATGCATTAAAACTCATAAGAAGATAAAGATCATGCCTTTAAATAGATAAATTCATCAACTTTCGCTGACTAGCAAGCAAATCAATCAATTCTCATCAATTAATTCACTCAATCACTTGTTTTGGATCCAAATCTCGAAACTTTCGTAATCGAACAATATCAACCTTCAAGTTAACAACTTTCTCTTTCAATCAAATTGCAAACTCAAATTACCTCGACTATCGTCTAAGCATAAACACAACAAGCAATCTAAAAATAGATAAAAGGCATTCAAAAACATCAACTTACTCATCAAACATGAATAACTATGTCGGGTTTCAACCCCGATCCTAGACAAGAAAACTACTCAATACTCATATTAATAAAACAAATAGCTTCAACAAAAGAAAACATTGAAAACAAAACAAACTACTTCAAATAAATAAGAAAATTATTGTCTTACAAACCTTAGAAGAAACCAAAAATACAGAACAAAACCTCGAGCAAATCCGTCTAACGACCCAACTCTCTCTCGATCGTGGCTCGTTATTCTTCACTCTCGACTCTCTCTTTACTCGGCTCTCCTAACAGAAATTGACCTCCTACTTCAAAATCCATTCGAAACTTGCTCTAAAAAGATAACAAGATATAAGATATAAGATATAACAACCTAAAAAGGTCATTTAAAACCCTAAAACCACTCAATATCCTACCAACACGGAATTATCATCAACGACTTCCGCACAGGGTCGGTAGAAACACAAAATCCATTCGAAAATTCTATCTTTTATGCCTCGTTAACGACCCTTCATAGGCTCGTTAACGAGCCTGGGATTTGGCTTCTTCGACTCTTCTCTTCATTAGAGCTTGGACTTTTGACATCCTTCATCCGTGTAATCATCATGTTCTTCCGTCCTCTACCATAGCACTCCAATTCAGCCAAAAAGCGCTCTTTTCTGCTAAAAACCTACAAAAAGACACAAAACGGAGTAGCTTCCATACTTCTCACAAAATATGCAAACTCATCCAAAAACATACATAAACTACTTCTGAAACCACTAAAACTAAACCCAAACAAACTAAGAAACATACTAAAAACTATACTAAACACACGAATATCAGTAGACAGGTCGAAATCAGATCTAGAGAGTGCCAATTGATTTTTGGAGCGGCCGAACAGATTTGAGAGATGTCGGAATCGAGAGGCGGTCGGATTTCTGAGCGTGTCTTTGGGGAAGACGAAGGAGCGCTCGCTCAATAAAAACCTAATTGAGCGCTCCTTTAGGAGCAACGCTCCTTCTGTAAGCGCGACATACTAGGCTGCATTTTTGGGCTTTTGGGCTGGACTTTCGTATTTTCGGATTTTGCATTGCCACTCGTTTAAAACGCTCATTTGAAATGAGAGCTCGTTCCGGAAGAGCGCTCATTCTGAAGGAGCGCTCTTTCCGAACGAGTGTTGTGCGCTTATTAAAAAAAGCTTGTGTATAAAGTTCCCGCGTAAATAATAGAAGATCGTTGCCAAGATAAGTGAGAAAAACTTTGACTTTTATGGTTCCTTCCCCCTGACCTAAGGAACATTAATTCATTATTATGTCTATATAACGAACTTTTAGGGGCTTTCATGGTTCCTTCTGAATTCTGATCGAGTAAGTAACCAAAAAATATTCAGCAATAAAATAAGACAAATCTCACAACATTGTCAATAACTCAATGCTAATACGGTAAAAGATCAATGCTTGAAAAGAGATAAATTATTAAATAACTATATACTCAACATGTAGAGGATACTCTTCTATACCAGGAAGGCAAACTTCTTTGTCATCAACATTCAGTCATCAATCACTAGAAGTTTAGAAGTAATATATGTTAGGGGAGAAACCCAAAAGCCCAACACATAAGTCCAACGAGGTTCCTTCATAAAACCAATTGACAATAAGAGGAGTGACCTATGTCCTTAAATACTACTGTAGCTTGTTTTCTCTCCCAACTTCCCATGTGGGATTCACAATTGAACCCCAACAATCTCCCTCTCAATTGTGAATCCCTCATAAGCCCGAACGTAGGAACCTTCCATCCGCATCTTCTAGGAGCCAAAGTCTGTCCCATCAAACCTCTCCACGGGATCTTTCCGCTCAATACCATCGTAGGAACCTGCAGCTCTGATACCAGTTGTTACGGGGGAGACGGGCCCAATTGCCAAACCTAGCATACAAGCCCATAGGGTTCCATCCCAAAACCAATTGGTGATAGGATAAGTGACCTATTTCCTTATATACTAGCTTGTTTTCTCTTCCAACTTCCCATGTGGGATTCACAACTGAACCCCAACAATCTTCCCCTCACTTGTGAATCCCTCACAAGCCCGAACGGCGGACCCTCCTGGTCCCTAAGCCGAACCATCGGCTATGATACCACTTATTATGGGAGAAACCCAGAATGGGTCCAGCTACAAGTCCAACACATAAGTCCAACGGAGTTTCTTCCTAAAATCAATTAGCAATAGAAGGAGTAGCCCATCTACTTTAATGCTAGGCTTGGATCCTTTGAATTTCCGATGTGGGATTCACAATTGACTGATGAGGTATTTTCAGTGGTCGTTAATACCTATCAAAGAAACCTAACCTAACCAACTCAGTAGAGCGTCAAGTAAGGGTCGATCCCACATAGACCCGTGTATTAATGTTATTACTTACGTGCTAAGTAACCAAATAGGGGGGGTTTATTGATTGATTTATCTAATCTAATATGCAAACAAAGAACGAACAATGAATGCAAATATGATTGTGTTAAACAAATATGAGAAAAATGTGTTCAACTAGTTAAATCCATCATAGATATGCTTATTGATCACTAATTCTCTTGACTCTCAATTCACTTGAATAATCTATTGTGGACTATACTCCTACTAAGGATTATGACCCAAACTTTAAATCTAGTTGAAAGAACTAACAGTCTAAACAACCCTAATCATTTAACAACCTAAAATAACGTCTAGATTCAATTAAACGACAGCTTTATGAGTCAAGTTATCAATAGAAACAAACACTCAACGCAAACAGCTAATCAAGTTATCTGTGGTTTATTCCTTCTACAACTGAATAGCCCGAACGGGTCTAAACAATTATAGATGCTACTTTATCTAATCAACCCCGAACCAGCATCAATCAGATTAGTTGTAAATTATCCCAGAAATATTATTAGGTAGCTAATCTAACAAAACCCTAGAATAACTCTGATTCAATTAAGCACAAGGAATAAAACCTATTCAAGTTGATGAGAATCAATCAAATCTCACAATATTATGCAATCTATGATTTCAATAACTAGTCAAACACAAAAGATTTAGCAATGCATAATTAAAATTAAGAAAAACTTACAAAGGTTTCAAAGTCTGCCTCAAAAGAGAAAAACCCTAGCCTCCAAAAGTTGATCAAAAAGTTATCATAAAATAAACTAACATAAGGTATATATATATGTCTCTCAAAATAACCCTCAACAATCTATCTTTAAAGAGTACACTCAGAAGATATAACTCGAAGCCCAAAAACCAAGCCCAAAATCTCGGCCCATCAACGTCCGCGTACAAGTCTCGATTGCGCGGCTTGTCCCAATACGCGGTCGCGCAATGTTCCATCCCGCGTAGTTTCCCTTCAGTCAGGATTGCTCGGCCAGAATGCTCGGCTTGACAACTCCATTGCATCCAGCACTTGTCCACTTCTTTCTTGTTCTTCATTTGCACTTCTCCAAGCTTTATTATACCATCTCCTAGCTTCTTCAAGTCATCCACCACTATCATGATCAACCGAACCTCGCCCCTCCTGAACCTAAAAACCTGCAAAACCGAGCAAACAAGAGCAAACTACCCGACATCACAAAACCTAAAAACTACATAAAAACCAACTTAAAACTAGCTAAAACATATATAAAACATGCATCTAAACTACTCCTATATGCAAGCTATCATTGCCCCAACATTTCTCCACCTTCACTTGTGAATTCCTCACAAGCCCGAACCTACCAAGGATCGCCTTTAACTTGCACGATCGCCGCGTGCTCACTCTTGGAAAAAATACCACCACACAACGGGTCAAAGGCTAACCCGTTGGAAGACACCGTGGAATTATGTCTCACCCTGATGCAACCAGAATCGGCCCTACGCCGAACCGTCGGCTCTGATACCACTTGTTACGGAGGAGACGGGCCCAATTGCCAAACCTAGCATACAAGCCCATAGGGTTTCATCCCAAAACCAATTGGTGATAGGAGGAGTAACCTATGTCCTTATATACTAGCTTGTTTTCTCTCCCGACTTCCCATGTGGGATTCACAATTGAACCCCAACAATATATTCAATGGGGAGTTCTTAAAATGACTAAATACAAATCGTACTTTTGAAAATCTTATGCATTTAGCGCCATCAATACCACCACAAACCGAATCTTAGAAACACAACTCTATCATCTCACGCAATTACCATATCAATTCCCCGGCTCCTTACTCCATTAAGATCCAAATTGAGTGCAATCTTCTGTAGCCTCAACTTTGTTACCTAGCTAAAAAATGCTCTCATAGTCCACAAAAAATAAAAAATTCACATATATTTCAATACTATTGTAAGCAAATACACATACACTCCCTTGTACTAAAAAAGCAAGCAAATAAACTAAATTACAATGATAATCAGGTACGATCCTTGTACTAAAAATTAAACTAAATTAATTTATGATGAAATTGACAAAGGCTTATTAAATCAAATTACTCTCCTTTATTTAGGCTCAATATCTACACAAAACAAGTGGTATTTGACAAAAACATTCTAAAAAGAACACGCCTTCACGCGCTCCTCTTTTTCTTTCCCCTTGCTTGGTTGAGCCGACCCTAATGCCCCTTTTGGGGTGTTCTTCCTCCTAGCTCCTTGATTCTCCGCTTTTTCTTCCTCCTTCCCTTGTGTAAATCCGCCTTCCTCTTTATCTTGTTTGTTTTGATTCTGGCTCCCCCTCCCCAAATCGGCTTTGTGTTGCTTTATGATACCTCCCTCTTAGTTGAAATCTTAGGGTTTCTGGGTCTTTTGGATCTGCGTTTGGGATCCCAAGAGAACTTGAAACTCATTACCCCTTGTCGGCTTCAATGCCGATATGACCTTTGCCTCGTGCTCCCTCTCCTTTTTGACCCTTGCTTGACCTGTTCCTGGTTTTGGTGTCTTTGCTTTTCGATCTCTCAGATTTTCTTGTTTGATTGGGGGTGTCTTTGTGCTTCTTTGCCTGTGTTGTTTCAGCCGTCTGGGGAGGCCTTAAAAGTTTTTCTGGTGCTCCTCATTTCCTTGATCTATGCTTTCTTTGTGATGGTTGATCTTGGTTGTTGGCACTAGGTGATGTGTGCGACAAATTTCTCTTTATTTGAGGGATTTGTGGCCTTGTGGAATGCGGTTCTTGGGCTTCTGGTGAAGGGATTGAGGTTTTCTCTCCCTTCTTCTTGCTTTTGGATGTCGGCAATTCCAGGTTATGTGATTGATTCTCCTTATCTTTTAGTTTTTCCTGGTTTGGAGTTATTTATGTTCTTCCAAATGTTTCTCTTCTTGCTGTGGATTCGACTTCTTCTCTCTCGTGTGGGTTCTTTACCTTTCAAGATTGAGAACCTGTCTAATTTATTGCGTTTAGAGAATGAACAATACCCTGATGAAATGTTTTTGACCATTTATCTCACCATTTATATGACTCTTGATCTTCTCTTTAATTTGAGGCATTTTTACTCTCGAACTAGTATGCAATCTGCACGATTTTTGTGCTTTTGGTCGCTTACGCAATCTCCTTCTGTGCAAGTGCTACAGGTTGAATTATTGCCTCCACCCATCCTCAAACATATTCCCTTGTTGTGGAATAGATACTGTATAACTATTGGGTATATCTAGTTATTGGACTTTTGGGAGAATTTGTCAGGTAATGTTTGTCCAAGCTTCTCTAACTGTTTCTGGCTTTCTAAGATAGTGCATATTGGCTGTGTTGTGCTTTCTTTTGTTCAAATTTTACTTGAACTATCTTCATGTATTCTTTACTTTATAAAGGATGCTTTCTTCTGTCTGAGACTATGGATTCTATCAACTTTCCATATTAGAATTTCTGCAAATGGAGGACTCAGTTTTGATATTTCATTGTGTGCTTGTTCTGGTTGCATGCTTATGCTGGCCTAGTTTTTTGCATGTCGAGGGTGTGCTTTGGTGGATCTCTTATGCTGCCTTTGCCTGGACTGGCCTCTCCTTTCAGGTATGGTTTTTATTAATTTGTTTTCAAACCTTCATATCCTGGTTTTTGGTTTGGTTCAGTAGTTCCTAAGTATGTGGGTTTATCTCACATATAAGGTTGAGCTCGTGATCATTCTTTTGATCAGGAGAGGCATGGAACTTACAACTGACACTTGGCTACCACAAAATTTGAGTTCTGATTGGAATTATCCACATACCTGGGTGTGTGGGGTGCCTCACCTCTTAAACTTACAAACAAATGATGGTCTCTACCTCCTTAACGAAATAAGCTCTCTTGCTTATAAGCTTCTACATTGGTAACCATGTTGTATTGGCATTTTTGGAAGGATTAAGGGTGAGCTAATGTCATCCTATAACTATCCACTCAATTTCAAGATTGATGATGAACCTGTTCTTAAATTTCTTTGCTGTGAGAGGGTTCTGAAAATCTTTAAATCACCCTTTATGGTCCTTTGGAATATTCTGACTCCAAGTTCAAGTCAAAAGCTCCTTGGTTTGCCCTCTTTTGAGTTGGTAGACTTAGTTGAGGTATTGATAGTTCTTTGGGCTTGGAATGTAGAAACACTTCATGATGAACACTTATTTGCTTCATTCATATTTTTAGTTGTTCTGAAAGTGTGGATGAAATGCTTTTATGCTCAAATGGTAATCCTCTCTTCTTCCATCTTTTTGGTGCAACTTGATACCTTTGGTCTGATGCATTGTTGCTACTTAATTCATGGTTGCTTTTCCAATAGGTTCTCTTCTCCTCTTTTGATATAGTTTGTGTTTTTAAGGTATATGATAATTATATTTCCTTCTTGTAAGCTTGGCCCCTGGGTAAGTTATCAACTTTCAAATGAGTCTTGTTAGTGATTCTATGACTCTCTGTATGAAATCAACCAAATATTCTTCTTCTTTAGCATTTGTTTAACTTCAACTATTAAATGCTATAGTTATTATTGTGACTATTTTCAAGTTTTACCTTGCCCTGTTACTCAGATTTTTGCTTCTCTAAGTTCCATTTTGAATGATATTTTCATCTCCTTATGTATCATAATGATTTTTGAGCAAATCAAACTTACTTATGATTATAATTTGAGAGTTCTAATTATAAATTGGATGAGCTCTAATTGTTGTTCAGTAAATGAAATATACATTTTTGCTTTTTTAAATATAACTCATACTAATAGTTATGTTGGCTCTATGTTATTGGTTCAATTTGAGGCTGCTCCACTATCTCTACTTAAACAACATGCATTTAATATACTCATCATGAAAATTCACTATTCATCGTTTACTTATTTACTCATTTATTACTTCCATAATTTCTTCTGCTGCCATAGATTCTTTCTTCTCTCTGCTTGTATGCTTTGCTATCTACTACTTCATTTAATGTTATTCTTTTATTCTCTCTTTTTCTTAAATGACTCTCTTCAGTTATTCATACTAAATCTAGGCACTACTATCTCTGAGATTTATCTATTTAAAGGACCACTTCTTCCTGTTACTACTTACCTCATGTCCTTGTCTCTCTTTCTAAATCTTCCTTTTTTCAGTTGCTCAAAGTGGTTTGCAATCATGTCTGAGTGCTTCTCTTATCAAGATGCCCTTGTTAACTTCCTTGTGCTACCTTCTCTCCCTACTTCTATGGAGGTTGAGAACATTCCTGGGGGTGTTCTTTTCTCTGAAAATCAAACTCTCCCTGTTGTCAATGGAAACACTAGTTTGAGTCCTTTTGGCCCCTTAGCTGCTCATGAAGTCCTGTCCCACTCCTCAGATGACCACTCTTCTCCTGCCTCTGATGTGGTTTTTATTCCCTCAAATAATATCCTCCAACCAAACTCCATTCCTGGTTCTCTGCCTCTGCCTAAACCCATTGCTATTCCATCTGTGCAGAAATACCTGCATGAACTCATGCATTGTCTGCTATGAATAACCCTTGCCCCGAGATAATGATGATCCCACCTTTTGTTTATGCCTCTCCTTTAGCCCATGTTGGATTGGGTCGTGGCCATGTTGCTAACCTTTTAATCCCTCAGCTGGCATATATGGGGACAATTGGTATGGACATGGGGACTGATTCATCCCATTCACAACTTAGAAGGCACTTGAATGATGTTCAGATTATGACTGCTGAGGAAAGTTCTCCTGACTCCCCTAAGCACAAGGAGGTTGAGGTTGTGAATGATAAATCTGTAGGCACCTCCACCTCCTCCAAAAAACCTAAATGGACCCGTGGTAGGAAGAACCAAACTTTTAATGATTAGTGCTCTTAAGGTTTTAAGTCTTGTCCTTTGTAAAATACAGTTTCATGCCAACTTTTGTTATGCTTGTTTCAACTTTGATTTCAGCTTCAGTTTGTGTGTAACCTTGTTGTTAAATCCATGGAAGTGTCATGGTAATTTTTCCCAAGTTCCTTTGGGAACTACTATTAGTTTTTGGAAGGCATGTAATCCGGGTAACATATGTAAAATTGCTATCCTCCATGTTTTCAGCTTTGATATGTATAATATAATGTTTTTCTATTACTTATAGTGTTCTCCTTACTGCATTTAACTTTCCTGCGCTCTTGTTTCTGATGTTCTCAGGTATAAGATTTGCTTGCTTGTTAAGGATATTTCTCTTTCGATCTTGCGGAGGCAGTGGAAGTGCTCATGTGTTAAGATTAATTCTGTGTCTCAAAGCAATTCTTACAACTTCATTTTGGGCTCTTTTCTTTGTATTTTGATTTGCTGATGTTGTACTTATAAGTTTTTCTTGTAACTTTTGTAAATTATAAACGATCTTTACATACTTGCCTTATGGTTTTTGTACATTTTATAAAAACGTTTCAGTTCTTGCTTGTATTTTGCCTTTGGTGTTCAAAGGCAAATGTTTAAAGGATGGTATGACATGTTATATGACTATAATATTTTACAAGGTTTTTTATGAGTATCGCTTATTGGAATATAAGGGGTGTGCGTAGATCCAATTTCTGGGAAGAAATTGGATTTATTAGAAAATTAAACAAATTGAACTTTCTCTGTCTAACTGAAAGTAAGACTAAACTCGAACCCTCTTTAGGAATGATAAGAAAATGTAGCTTTCAAGATAGTATTTGTTGTCCAAGTATTGGTACAAAGGGAGGCCTTTGGTTACTTATTTGCCAAAATTCATTCACAAACTCAAGTCAACTTTTTATAAAACAAACTAATGTAATCATACTTAAATATGAGAAAAATACCCTTGTATTTTTAATTATCTTTATTTATGCACCATCTCTGGAAGAATTTAAGAATAGCTTCTGGAATTCTTGTCTCAAATTATACAAAGTTCAAATTTGCCTTTTATTTTAGTCGGTGACTTAAATGAAATCTGTCAAATTTCAGAGAAATTGGGTGGCGTTGTGCCATCCCAATCTAGATTTTCAAGACTTGTAAATTTTAAAAACGAATTTGATTTATGTGAAGTTTTTTGCTCGGGTTTCCATTTTACTTGGCGTAAAAGCTCAAGTGCTTCGGTGAATACCTTTGAAAAACTTGATAGAATCCTTATTCATCAATCTTTACTGCAAGATTTTCCAAACTTAAATGCTCAACACCATCCCTTCACAACTTCGGACCATTGTCTTATAACTTTGTCTTTCTAACGAAAGATCGTTTCAAAAATTTCCTTTTAGATTTGAAAATGCTTGGATTTAAAACCCTTATTATGAGAAGTTAGTTAAAAAAGTTTAGCATTACAGTCTTGATGGTTATGCCATGTTTCGGGTCTTCATGAAATTACAACTTTTAAAAAAATATTCCAAGGTGTGGGCTAAGCATCATATGAATAATAATTATGAGCAACTGAAAATTTTGGAACAGCAATTACAATCGTTACAAGATGATCTTTTATTTGATCCTTCAAATCCTGTCATCCTAGGAAAATTACAAAGACACTTGAATAAATATAATATGCTTCTACAATTTCAACATGATTTCTGGAAACAAATAGCAAAAGTTAAACACTTATAGAACATAGATAAAAATACTAAATATTTCCAATTCGTCTCCAAAATTCGATCTTTCAAGCAACATATTTCAAGCTTTGAAACTAATTCTAGAACGGTTCTTTATGATCATGAGTTAATTTCCAATCAAATTTTCGAAGAGATGAAATCACGATTTCAGAAAAATCAAACCTGTGAAATTAGAGCTCAGAATTTGGATTGCATTTCGAAACTGGAACTGATTATGAAAATCTAGCACTTTGTAAATCCCCGACCCAATCAGAAATTAAAAACACCATTTTTGATATGCCTGCAAATAAATTTCCGAGCCTGGATGGTTATACAGCTGAGTTTTTCCAACATTATTGGTCCACTGTTGGATCCTCTATCATTTTAGCGGTAAATGCTTTCTTTCATTCAGGACATATGTTAAGATCAATTAACAAAACTTTTATAACCTTAATTCCAAAAATTACAAATCCGCAGAAAATTGGCCATTTTCGGCTAATAAGCCTTTGTAATACAGTCTATAAAGTAATAACAAAAATCCTGGCAAATCGAATTTCTGATATTTTGCAACGAATCATTCATTCTTTGCAAGGAGCTTTTGTTAAAGGAAATTAATTCAGAACAATATCCTTTTAGCTCACAAAATTTTTCATTCTTTACATAAAAATAAATCTAAAGCTAAAGCATGGATGGTCGTAAAGATGGACATGAAAAAAGCATATGATAAACTTGATTAGGATTTTATTAGACAAATTCTTATTAAATTTGGATTTAATACTCATTGGGTTAATTTAGTTATGAATTGTATATCTACTTCATCCTCTTCGATTCTTGTTAACAATGATCCAAGTTCAGAGTTCTCTCCTTCTTGTGAAATACGACAGGGGGATCCTTTGTCTCCTTTTATTTTTGTAATTGCAATGGAATATCTTGCGAGATCGTTACATAATGAGTCTTTACAACCTAATCCTCATGTAGGTATTCAACTAGTTAAAAATGGGACTCGTATTCCTTTCCTAAGTTTTGCGGATGATACTATAATATTTGCAAATGCGTCTCAGGATAACATGATTTTTATTAAAGATTTCCTAACTTCTTTCTCTCGCGTTTCGGGTCTTTCTATTAACTATCATAAAAGTTCTTTCCAAACCTCTGCAAATATTGCCAGACCCACTACTAGCTCTTTAGCAAGTATTCTCAATATCCATGTGACTTCTTCTATGGAGAAGTATTTGGGCATTCCTATCCTTAAAGGTAGAGTCCAAAATTCGATGTTCTTAGAAACAACAACAAAGTTGGAATCTCAATTATCAAAATGGAAAGCAAATTCGATCTCAAAAGCTGGTAGGGCAGTTTTAATTCAGTCAAACTTGTTAGGACAGGTTAGTTATTTAATGCAAAGTTTCCTCCTTCCGAAAGGGGTGTGGGATGAAATTGACAAGATTAATAAGTCTTTCTTTTGGAATAAATTTACTCCTAATCATCATCCTCTTTGTAGCTGGAATAAGATTTGCATTCCAAAAGAAAATGGGGGTGTAGGCCTTCGTACGGCCCAAAACACGAATATTTAGCTCCAAATGAAGCTGCTTTGGAAGATTCTAACAGAACCAAACAATACTTGGGTACAAATAATTAAAGACAAATACTTAGGTACATGGGATTTATTTTCATTCCAAAAGAAATCTAGCTCTTGGCAATTCAGTCGTTTACTAAACATCAGGGATATTTTCTCTAAAGGAGTTAAGTGGATTGTCGAAAATGGTCGTTCTATAAATTTATGGTCGGACAGATGGATTGGAGATTCAAATCTCCTTTGTTATTTGGATAACCAAAATCCAGCTTTAAAAGTTGCAAATTTTATTACGCCATCGAAAACTTGGGATATTCATGCCCTTTCAGAGTTTTTTCCGTTGGAAGTGATAGATTCAATTAATTTAATCAGGATTCCAATTTCGGATTTTGAAGATCAAGTGATTTGGCTGCCTTCTTCTGCAGGATGTTTCTCAGTCCAGTCGGCTTCAACTTTAATAAATGAATACAGAAATATTGATTTGGTAGGTTTCTCTTGAATTTGGAAAATGAATTTGCCTCCTAAAATATAAAATTTTATATGGAAAGCTTGTTCAGATTATCTTCCAAATACTGATAGATTAAATCGCTTTTATAATTGTGTTCCTAATTGTTGTTCTCTTTGTGACATTAAAAATGAAATCTTAAATCATCTATTTTTTCATTGTGCATTTACAAAGAAAATGATTGCATAACTAGAAAAAAATACGTTGTTCTTTCAAGTTTGCTTCCTCGGGGAGCTTCAATGATAACTTAATTACAACCCTAAATCTAAATAAAAATAAAGAAATTCTCGTTTTCTTATGGTGGCTCATGTGGAGTCACAGAAATTCCCTTATTTTTAACCATTCTAGGATCATCCCAAATTGCTTGCTGTTCGACTTGGCTTTTCCTCAGTTTTCGCAATGGGAATCAGCTAATGCAAAAACAAGTACAAATTGTGTCAACAAACCTAAAAGGAAAAATGGTGTATCTTACTTGGATTAAACCGCCTCCTTTATGGGTAAAACTTAATTTTGATGCTTCTAAACAGAAAAATTCTTCTATGTTTGCAAGCTTTATTCTTAGAAACCATGCAAGTTCAATTCTTCGATATGATAGATTCCCTTTACAAAAAAAATGTCAGTCGTAAAAGTAGAGGCGCTTGCACTTCTAGAAGGTTTGAGTTTTGCAAAAACTTTACTCATTTCTAAATTAATCATTGAAGGCAATAATTTGGTTCTTGTTGTAATATTGGTGAGATTTTAACTCAATATAAATAATAGAAACGAGGGAGCTTAGAAGGAAATTCTTGTATATTCTCATTCTACTTTTCTTCTTTACACAAACCTCTATTTATAATCTAATAGAGTAGTGTTGTTACAAGCTTGTACTTGAATGGGAGAGTTAAATTCAAAGGATGTTTTATGTGTTCTAAATGAGAAATAGGGAACGTAAGAGTCATGTACATCCAACTACTAACGTAAGGCATTTACAACACTCCCCATTGGATGTACATCTTATAGTTTACGTATTGCCTCGTTAAAAACCTTTACTTGGAAAAACCCTGTGGGATAAAAACCAAGATAAAGGGAAAAAGAGTACAACACATATGTAAACTACCCACTCCCTCAATATAGCGAACATCTTTCGAGGAGTACAATCTTGAATCTCTTATATGCTTTGATGTTGCCTCATCAAAAACCTTGTCAGGCAAAACCCAGTGGGACAATCCTTCCTGCAGCGACATTCATCCACTGATTTTAGCTCAATGTCATTATCTTCAGTCACAATATCAGCGGCCACTAGGTAGGCAAATATATCATCAATAATGATATCCTTTCTATTCCAATATATGCCTGTTTGCACATAATTTATGGAAATCTCAAAATTATCAATATTTTCAATATTATCTAGGATATCTTCTTTTGAGAAATTTTGTTCTTCAATCTCTTTGCCTTTATCATTATTTTCATGATCCATTGTAGCTTCTCTTGCTATACCCTTTTGATTCTTTAACTTCCTCGACTTTAAATCTTTTGAACCTAGTGGCCTACCACACTTTCTACGCATTGTAGACTCACTTACAATGGGCAGGTTTGACTGTCCAATGGGTATTTCAATCCTTGCAGGAGCATTTGATGTAGGTATATGTGACTTAGTTACCTTCTTTGTGTCAGTAAATGCATCTGGTAACTGATTTGTAATATTTTGAAGATGAATAATCTGTTGGATTTCTTGTTCACACATTTTTGTTCTTGGATCAAGATGAGATAATGTTGTTGCATTCCATGTGATTTCTTTCACATTTGGGTCCACTTTTTTCTTCTCTCCCCCTAAGATTGGGAAATTATTTTCGTCAAAATGACAATCAACATATGTAGTTGTAAACAAATCGCCAGTTGTTGGTTCGAGATATCTAATAATCGAGGGGGATTCAAAACCAACATGAATTCCCAATCTTCTTTGTGGACCCATATTTGTATGTTGAGGAGGAGCTATTGGCACATAAACTGCACATCCAAATATTTTTAAATGTGAAGTGTTTGGATCTTTACCAGATACCAATTGCATCGGGGAATGTTCATGATTTTCACTTGGTCTTAATTAATCAAATCAAGCTTGCAACATGCAATATTGCATGTCCCCATGCAGATGATGGTAACTTTGATTTCATAAGCAGTGGTCTAGCAATTAATTGTGACCCGACTAAAGTCGTTATGCCGAGATCAAAAGTAATTTAAACCTATTTTACTAACCAATATAGTAAGCAAGCAAGGGGTCAAACCCAAGAGAATTAGTGTTTCCAACATCAATTCAATCAGCAAAGACAAGGGGTTTTAGGTTTAAGCAAGCAGACAGTTTCAAGTTTCAAATCAATTAGAATAAAGCAGAGTTCATTCAATCAATTCCACCTTTTCAATCCTTCGATCATTGATTCATCCACTTTTCTATATTTCCTAGGTTAATTCCAATCCTTAATAGGGTTTCCGCTTGTCCACGGTCCAAGCGGAACTATGATATGAACAAGGACTCTTAATTCAAATCATGCAATACACTCAAGGATAATAGGAAATCGAGCCATGCAATCAAACAACGAGTCTCATGCATAAAACAACCATCAAACACTCTTTCTCAGTTCCAGTCCACGGTCATGGAAAAGAGTTGTTTCAATATTAAATAAGATTGCACAGACAACAATCAAACCTAATCCAAACAATAGATCTAAGTCAATCAAACAAGGTGATCAGGCTCATAAATTTAAACATAGATCATGGAATTAAAAACAAAGAGTTTTGATATTAACTTAAGGATAGAAAAGTTACTAGAATCTTACAAATTCAAAAAAGAGGCTTCCTTGATTGAACAAACTCCAAAGAAGATTTAGTTCTCTATAAAAACTCAATAAGCTCTAGGTTAAAACTCAAAGTAGGCTCCCTAAAACTTCTCATGAACCAGGTCTTTTAAAGACTAAAACAACCGAATAAAAACTAATAATAAAAATATAATAAGAACATAAAATAAGGAAAGACGATCGCGGTGCTGAAAATCAACCACCGCGAGCTCAGTAGAAAACCGCGGGCGCGAAAAATGCGGCTACAGCTTCGCGGAAATGGAACTCACCGCGGGCGCGGTAGGATTCCGCGGTCGCGGGTGTTCTTCTAACAGCTTTCTGGTGTTACCTTCGAAGGTGGTTTTGACCCACTTAGAGTTGGAATCAACTTCATCCGATGTGATGACACGGATGGAATTTCTAAGTGACCCACTTAGAGTTGGAATTTCTAAGTGAGTTGGAAAAGCAACAAATTAGTGCAATGCGCCAATATTGGTTCTAATTTCTAAGTAGACGTGCCTACACACTGCAAAAGTCGACTACTAAGACTGAGAAGTCAATCAAGAGCAAGTGGCAAGTGCGATTGGATTGGGCAAGTTGACGATCGGACGAACCAACCCGACAAGCGAGAGCGAACCATGTGATGACACTTCATGTCGATGACTGCGCTGAAGGCCCGGGAATAAAGGTTAAATTATTCAAAGTCCGCTCCCATCTAATCGATTGTGGATCCGCCACTGGTGAGGACTGAATGAGTAATAGAGGAGGTCAGGACAGACGGAGGGTTATCGGCCGCCGACGCGAGGAAATAGATAGTCGATGGAGGAGATGAATACGATTAGGGATTTTAGGTTATTTGGGGAAGGTGGTGACTCATTACTTTTTCAGATTTATCATTTTTGGTTTTTTTTAATTAAATGGACAAAACTTCATTTTATTCAAATTGGTTCAATAAATATTATTTGTCTGTTTTTTGATCTTGAATATTATTTGTCTTTTTCTTTAAAGTGAAATTCTGCTCAAACGATGGAATTGGAAAAGTTTCATCTAGTTGATTTTTTTTGTTATTTTTCAATGAACGGGTTAGCACTTTTCAATTAAAAAAAACAAATAAAATTTTCTTAAAATTCTTCTACACTTTCACAAAATGACCCATAATGTTAGTTTTTTTTCTCTTACAATTTATGCTATTTTTATTTATTTTTGGAAAGGGAGACAGAAAAATATATAGACGATTTGTAAAAAAAAATGTGTTTTTTTTAATAAAGAGTAAATACTGTGAGTGGTTTTGTGAATAATTTCTCTATTTTACATGCTCAATTGCTCATCTTTAATGAAAGAAATATGTTTTGGCCTTAAATTTTGAATGGAAAAAAAGTTTTGAAAGAAAAAGCAACAAATTAGTGTAGTGCGCCAATGATGGTTCTAATTTCTAAGTAGACGTGCCGACACATTGAAAAAGCCGACTACTAAGACTTAGAAGCCAATCGAGAGCAAGAGGCGAGTGCGATTGGATCGGGCAAGCTGACGATCAGATGAGCTAACCCGACAAGCGAGAGCGAACCGATGTAATTCTATTAGTAAGAAAAAAAGAAAGATGACGCGTCACGTCGATGACTACACTCAAGGCCCGGGAATAAAGGTTAAATTATTCAAAGTCCGCCCCCATCCAATCGATCCTGGATTCATCACTGGCGAGGACTGAATGAGTGATGGAGGAGGTCAGGACAAACGGAGGGATGTCGGCCGCCGGCGCGAGGAGATAGATAGTCGATGGAGAAGATGAATTGGATTAGGGATTTTAGGTTATTTGGGGAAGGTGGTGACTCATTACTTTATCAGATTTATCATTTTTGTTTTTTTAATTAAATGGCCAAAACGTCATTTCATTTAAATTGATTCAATTAATATTATTTGTCTTTTTTTTGGTCTTGAATATTATTTGTCTTTTTCTTTAAAGTGAAATTGTGCTCAAGCGATGTAATTGGAAAAGTTTCATCGAGTTAATTTTTTAAATTTTTTCTGTGAACGGGTTAGCACTTTTCAATTAAAAAAAAAATACTATTTTCTAAAAATTCTTCTACACTTTCACAAAAATATTAGTTTTTTTTCTCTTAGAAATTTATGCTAATTTTATTTATTTTTGGAAAGGGAGACAGAAAAATATATGGACGATTTGTAAAAAAAATGTGTTGTTTTCATAAAAGAGTAAGATTGTGCGTAGTTTCGTGAATAAATTTTCTATTCTACATGCTATTTTCTAAAAAAAATTCTACACTTTCACAAAAATGTTAGTTTTTTTTTTCTCTTAGAAATTTATGCTATTTTTATTTATTTTTGGAAAGGGAGACGTAAAAATATATGGACGATTTGTAAAAAAATGTGTTGTAAAGATTGTGAGTTGTTTTGTGAATAAATTTTCTATTTTACATGCTCAATTGCTCATCTTTAATGAAAGAAATATGTTTTGGCCCTAAATTTTAAATGGAAAAAAGTTTTAGAAGAAAAAGCAACAAATTAGTGCAATGCTCCAATGCTGGTTCTAATCTCTAAGTAGACATGCGGACACATTGCAAAAGTCGACTACTAACACTGAAAAGCCGATCGAGAGCAAGTGGGGCCGGCGAGTGCGACTGGATCATGCAAGCTGACGATCGGACGAGCCAACTCGACAAGCGAGAGCGAACCGAGGTGATGACGCATCATGTCGATGACTTCACTCAAGGCGCGGGAATAAATGTTAAATTATTCAAAGTCCGCCCCCATCCAATCGATCCTGGATCCGCCACTGTGTGAAACCTATTCCAAGAATCGGGTATAGAAACAAACTGGTCCTTTATTTTTTTTTGTTATATCAATAAATGGTAAGTTTTGATGCGGGCCGCAAACGTAAATTTTTTCCATTAAACAGACTATGAGCTTGTTCGATCGGAGTTGAGAGTTGAGACCTACTAGGAGCTGGCTGCTCTACCAAACTCCGATCGGCCCTTACCTTATTATACGGTTCTGGTAGATTCTATCCCTGTTTTTTTTCTTCATGCTGTTCTCACATTCTGTGATTGTATTTTATATCAATTTTCAGTTTGCATGTGTGTTTAAGGATGTGTCTCAAACCCTAAATTTGAGTTGAATGGCGTTATTTGTTCATTTTTTCTTTTTTCTTAGGTTTTGGGTTAGATTTTTTTTTGTGCCTTGGTTGATTTATGTGGTCTGTTCGATCTTAATGCTAATGGGAGTAAGGAGTGGTTAGATTTTATTTTCCATTAAGGTTTTGGGGTTTTTAGCTGTTCGGATCAAGATTTTGGTGTACAGGGAGTTTGGTTTCCTTCTTATTAGAGGTTGTAGGTGTTTAATTGTGTGATCCTAGTTTAGCTGGCTACCAAAATCTTTTCATTTCTTACGGAAAAACAAAAGTATTGCATGTTTAATTTTTCGGGAGAAAAATGGATCTCGGCCTGAACTTTATATTGTTCTGCCAAGATTATTATGAACTTGCAAAAAATTGTTCCTTTTTTGAACCTTCCCTTAAACATAACATTTGAATCTATTGCATGTCTGATCCCCATCATTTGATAGTTTTTTTACCAGGGTTTGAACCTTCAGAAGTTGTCTCATAACAGCCCCTAAACATTTCATTAGAATGATACAAATTTCATTGTATCTTAGTTCTGTTGGTTGATTCAGGTGACTATGTAAAGCAAGAGGTGATCAAGGAATCACAAAATGGTAATCCTGGGAAACAGAGTCAATATGTCGTGGAGCGACTTGTTGGACGCTGCTCGTACTAGCAAACTCCCTGGTGACTTAATTTTACAGATACTTGTTTGGCTCCCGGCTAAATCAGTCCTTGGCTTCAAATCCGTCAGTAGAGCATGGTACTTTCTGATCAAAAGCCCAATCTTCATCGCACATAGGCGGGCCCTTTCGTCCTGTTCAAATCAACTGTCTTTGTTCGTTCACACTCGAAACACGGAGGAGGGAAACGGTCACACATTCTCTTGGTTGCTTGAGCGCTCGTTTGGTGAACCCGTGTTGATAAATCTCAGACCCCCATTTGATGCTGAAGATGTCGAGGTGGTGGGCTCTATAAATGGCTTGGTTTGTTTGAGTCTCTGCAGGGATGCCATTTCCGTCATGATATGGAATCCAGCACTGAGGAGGCACTGTCATACCCCGAGCGCTCAATTGTTGCTAGAGAACAACGAGCGTGTTTCTGTTGGGTTTGGGTATGATGAGAAGACGGATGTGTACAAGGTTGTTAGAATCTTGTACTCCAAGGATTATCCCGGAATGATGAAGCGGGTCAGGGTTGAAATCTACAGCACTGGAACCGATGCTTGGAGAACAGTGGTGGTTGGCAATTTCCCTTGGTTGTGTGATCAGAAAACGTGTGGTGCCGTTGTATGTGGTTCTCCTTATTGGTATGCGTATGCTTGCCAGGGGCGTCAATCGCAGCAAGTCATTATGTGGTTTGATGCATCAAAGGAGTGTTTCGGATGTACACATTTGCCATTTGCGCTATCCAAGAAGATAGGCTTGGGAGTTATGGGAGAACACCCGGTTGCATTCTCTCAACATGGGGTCTTGTGTTTTCAACAAGATGAAGATCTTTCATTTGTCGACACTTGGAAACTGATCAAGCGGGATGATGGTGGTGGCGGGGTCTTGGATTATGTGGATAAGCTGAATATAATTGTTCATTCCAGTGTGGAAAGAATCCTTGGGTTCTGGAGAAATGGCAAGACGGGGAATTGGTTATGAATGATCCTCGATCTTATAATGTTAGGCGTCTTCCGAAGAATGGGTCTTCAAGTGTGGCCAAAGTTTGTGAGTACATTGAGACCCTTGTTCCGCCTTCCAAGGTTGCTTGACTTTAATTTGCTGGTTTCAGAAATCTTTAGTTGCTTGTTTGTGTTGCTTGATGTACATGTTGTAGATAAGAGTTGGTTGTTTTGTGGATGTCCATCTATCTTCTGTACCCAGAATATTTACAAGTCTTTTGTTGTGTTTGTAGTGTGTGCGATGTCTATCTATCTTCTGTACCCAGTATATTTCCAAGTCTTTTGTGGTGCGTTGTATTTGGACTTGTAACTCAGTTTCAACTTAAGTGCATGCCCTTTTGTTTCCATTTTGCGGTCAGCTGTTCGACCCTTTGTTTCCATTTTCCGGTCAGCTGTTTGACCTCTAAGATGGATATATTATTCCGGGACTTGGCTAGCTCATGTGTGATCAATGTAATAAGTCCCGGGACTTGACTATCTTTATATATTGCATGTAGCTTACTTTTTATAAATTATAATGAAAGGGGGATTCCAACTCCTAAACCCATTTGAATTGGCTTTGTGTGTATGAAGCATACCTAAAAATAGGGGAACTGCACATATCTACTATTTCTATGTACGGATCTCGATAAAAGCTAGTTTATGTAATATTTTGGATACACTCGTACATGCTCCTAAATATATTTTAGGATCCGGCGATGTGAAAGATCATTTCACTTGGCACAAGGAAATTATCGGTCATCATTAGGATTTTCACATTATTATATTGGTCAAATGTATAAATTCTAGCTTGTTGACTTGAGGATCAAGCAAATCTGATCCCAAATCTCCCCTCCTCTTCAATCGGTCCGATCCCAAACTGTATACAGTATATTTTTGTCTAATTAGCATCAGTCCGGATCTTGATGACTGCTGTGGCAGTCCGGATCTTCTATACTGACGCGGGTCCCACACCTAAAAATTCGAATTATAAACACAGACTAGCCGACTAGGGTCTTCATACGCTCTTCGTCCCTTCTTCGATCAGAGAGTTGAAGCGTCGTACGATTTGCTCTACCAAACTTGATGCTGCCATTTCCCAATCTTTCCGTAATATCTGGTTCTGGTAGATTCTAACCCTTTTTTTTTCTTGATCTTCTTCCATTCTATGATTTCATTTTCGATCAATTTTAGTCTGCATGTGTGTTTAGGGAAGATTCCCGATGTGTTTGTCTCAAACCCTAAATTGAGTTGGATGGCCTCATTTGTTCGTGTGTTGCTTCATTCTTATCTTTGAATTGTTTTCCTCTTTTGTTGATATGTGTTCAACACGTTTGAGCCTTAGAAGTTTTCGTTTGGATTTCTTAGGTCTTGTTGATTTATGTGATCTGTTGAGAAACTGGTGGTGTAACTGTTTGGATCAAGATTTTGACGTTCAGTTTGGTTTCCTTACGAGTTTGTAGCTATTTATTTGATCCCAACAAAATCCGTCGTTTTTGAAGAAAAAAAATGTTTCTCAAATTGGCCCGACCTCTTAAAGTGTTTGTGTAATTGCCCGTTTTGTGAACCAACCTTGTAGACGTAACGGGGATTCAGCATGCAGTGAACTTATGTGCTGTTTTTGGTTCCGTAATATATATTCAACCTTGTAGAAATTTCATTGTCTGATGTTCGAATACTTGATTCAACCATTTTATATTTTGTTGGTTGTATCAGCTTATTAAACAGTGCATCTCAAAATGGTGATCCTGGGAAACAGAGTCAACATGACATGGAACGACTTGTTGGAGGCGGCTCATACAAGCAAACTCCCTGGTGACTTAATGATACAAATACTTCTTCGGCTCCCTGTTAAATCCATTCTCCGCTTCAAATCCGTTAGTAGAGCATGGTACTTTCTCATCAAAAGCCCAATCTTCATCCAACACAGGCGAGCCCTTTCCTCCAGTTCGAACCAGCTGTCTCTGTTCCTTCACACGAAGGAGGGAAACAGTCACATCTTCTCTTGGGTACTTGAGCCGCGCTCATTTGGTGATGGTGAGCCCGTCTTGATAAATCTGAAACCCCCGTTCGATGAAGAAGATGTCGCGGTGGTGGGCTCTATAAATGGCTTGGTTTGCTTTACTCTTTGCAGTGATGCCGCCGACATTATCCTCTGGAATCCAGCACTAAGGATGCACTACCATATCCCCAAGGCTGAATTGTGGTTAGAGGATGATGAGCGTGTTTCTGTTGGGTTCGGGTATGACGAGAAAACAGATTTCTACAAGGTGGTTAGGATATTGTACTCCAAGGATTCGCCACAGCCACAAACGAAGAATCCGGTCAGGGTTGAAATCTTTAGCACTGGAACCGGTACTTGGAGATCGAAGTTGATTGGCCATTTCCCTTGGTTGGATGATCTGACAACGTGTGCTACCATTGTTCGTGGTGCTCCCTTTTGGTATGGGTATGCATTTGCATCTCAGAAGGAGAAGATTAATGAACATGTGATCATGTGGTTTGATGCATCAAAGGAGACTTTTGGATATGTACCTTCGCCGGTTGGATATATCAGGAAGATAGGCTTAGGAGTTGTGGGAGAACAACCTGTTGTGTTTGCTCAGCGTTGGACCGTTCGTCCTCAATACGACGATGATCTTTCATGGCTTGAGACTTGGCAACTGATTACGGGTGAGGATGGTGTCAGGGTTGTGAATTTCGTGCAGAAGCAGGCCATATTGACTCATACTAGTGTGGAAAGTATCCTCGGTTTTTGGGGAAATGGGGAGATCATTGCGTTAGATAAAAACGGGGAATTGGTTATAAACGATCCTCGCTCGTATAAGATTAGGTACGTTCCTAAACATGGGTCTTCAAGTGTGACCAAGGTTTGTGAGTACACTGACACCCTTGTTATACCTCTTAGGGTTGCTTGACTTTGCTGCTGGATTATGATGGCCTCATGGCCACACTGAAAAAAGTCATTAGTCACCTGTTCGGCTTGCTTGATGCTTTCTTAGGGCTGTTTGTTTTGTGGATGTCTACGTCCGTGTAGCCAGTCTTTCTAAAGCTTTTGTTGGTTTTAAAGTTGTATTTGGACTTGTTTATCCGTTTTAGTTGAAGTGTCATTTTGTTTCAGCTTTACATTTATCTGTTGGCCTCTTACTCTCTTAGAAGCACTTTATTCAAAATTTTAATACATTACAGTGTGGTTTGGTTGTTAACATTTCAACCACATTGGAGCCTTGTGAGTTATGATAGGATGCTTGCTTCTTTCCATTGCATATGTTATGACATGGCTATAGTTTTACGTCCTAATCACTTTTCTGAGTAATTCACCCTAGTTAAAATATTTTTTTTGGTCGAAACACCCTAGTTAAAATATTATTCCTGAGTAATCCTCATGGAAGATAAATTAAAGGGTCCCACTATGAAGAATTGATGGCCTTATATTGATACTTACACTATATAAACCTTATAAAATGCAAGCATGCACGTGATATTAGCTCCCAATGTGTGTATCCATATAAAAAAAAGTTGAATCTTGGCATTGTAGCTCCATATTATGCTTCTAAAGAATTCTCTTTTTCATTATTTTATAATATTTCTCTATAGGAGATGCTTCTTTTCTAGCATCTCTCCCATTTGAGATGCTCTTTTTCTTATAAAAGAACATCCCTTTTATATGAGATACTCTTTTTTTTACCTTTCTTTTATTATTTGATTAATATCTTGTTTTAGCATTTCAAAAAAAGCCAATGGATAAAAATGCTCCAATAGATGAGTCCCCAAACAGTGGTGGCTCAAGAAAGCTCATCTGACATGTCTAATTGGATAAGGTTGCCCATCTGACATGATGTAGGAATTCATAATACTAATTCAACTAATGCAGAATTGTGAAAGTGGTGTGCACTGTGCAGCACTGCAGCTTGTACAAATGTGGTGCTTTGTTTTGGCAGTCCCAAATCGACATTTTGTCATAGAAATGGCTACATATAGAGAGCCAAGTGCACACCACTAATTAGAGAGCGGAGAGAGGAATGCCCCCGCACGCTATTGCCGCGGTTTGCGTGGCTCATGTTCATGACACGTGCTCCCTGCATGGGGTGAATAATTTTTGTCATGACTGATTTAAGTCGGTTTGCTCGGCTCATGTTCATGACACGTGCTCCCTGCATGGGGTGAATAATTTTTGTCATGACTGATTTAAGTCGATTTAAGTCGGTTTGCTCGGCTGGTGTTCATGACACGTGCTTCCTGCATGGGGTGAATAATTTTTGTCATGACTGATTTAAGTGGATTTGTGATGATTTTTGATATCACTTTGTAGATGGTATTGCATATAGACTTATAGATGTATAGTGATTTGGTGAATTAGGGTTCTCACATTTGGGTAGTAAGGTGATGAACGTGCGATTGATTTGCCTTAGGATTTTACGTGAATGAAAGAAGGTTTTGACTGCTTTTGTGACATAAGGGCCGGCATACCGTCAGGTTCTGACGATTTGTCGTCACCCATATCGAACATGACTTTCTTGATTTCCGCGTTCGTAACAAAATAATTGTATTTACCAGAGTATATGCTAACAAAATAATTAATATATTAATTTTATTTTTAAACAGGATAGTTTTTTAGATAAGATACTTATAGTTTTTGTTTAAATATCCTTTCGCATATCAATTTTTAATAAATAAAAATTATTTTTAGAAATGATAATTTTATATATAGTGATAGTATAATAATTTTACAAAGTCCGTGCTAAGACTAGTATCAATGAAAGACGAACAGAAGACGATAAAAACACACTTTTTAACTGTTAGCCATGGTATGTGCCTATGTGGAATCTAAAGGCGATCCATGTATCTTATTTCAATTTTAATCTTATCATTCCCGGGGGGTTGGATTCTCATTGGTTGGATTCTCTTCAGTTTAGGCTGGGGTATTTCATCAATTGGCCCTAGGTTAGACGTTGAGGCGGGCTTTGGCACTTGAGCTGAAATTTTAGCGGTTGGAGTATTCACAACTTGGTCAAGAACGGCAGCTTTTCGCTTTTCACCAGTTGGGCCTACTACTACCCCCGAGTTAGACGTTGAGGTGGGCTCTGGCGCAAATCTGATATTAACTATCCCAGTGGTTGGAGGAGCATCCACAACTTCATCAAGAACGGCATCTTTTCCCACTTCATCTAATCTTTTCTTCAACTTCTCGCCATCCACCTTGAAGGCATACAGTGTCACCTAAATATATATATTAGGTGTAAATTTTTGAAGAATATCAAATATCAAAATCAAATATAGAAAGAGGAGGAGATCGAGCCTTACTACAACTTGACGAGCAACTGTTAGCCTATCTGAGATGATTCCCTCTATCTTTCTCCAAGACTTTTTAGTTTTATAACGTAGAGAGATTTCTAGACCGTTTGTTATCATCCCTCCTCCACTCCCCTCCTCTATTGGAGGCAGGAACACACCCCTTAATAGGCCAATCAAAAAGTCGCCCTACATACAACATAGTTATAGTACTTTAATTGCAATTACATAAAAAATAATCTCACGGTTTGTTTCATATAGTAGAAGAATTCTAGCTTAAGAATAGAATTCTAGCTAATTAATTAGAAGAACATGACCGATTGCGGACCGGGTTAATAAGGTTTATACCGTGTATGGTGCGGCGATAGAAGAACCGCGTTGCTTGAGGGTACAGGTGCTTACTGCTCCTTCTGCTCCAAGTACCCGCACTCCAAAGCCTTGTCGGCAAACCGATAATATCTCACTCAAAACATCCTGACATAATTAAGTTAGAAATCAATCAATCAATTAATTAATTGACCCAGATATGAATTAAAGGATCATAATCAAATTAACAGCTTTAATTTATGGAGATTTCTATTGATTCACAAATATAAATTATAATACCTTTCCACTAGGCACATTCAATTTACGTTCAGTGATTCCGGCCGCCCATATAATGAAATCGCCTCTATCTTCATTAATCAAGATATGACGATCAATTATGTGTGTATCATATATGTATGTATGGATCGGGATAGAATATAACACCATAGAAAACAGTACCTGAAGCCATGATGACCAGTTCGTGTACGATTTAGAGCTCCAATACGCCTCCAATTCGTGTTTAGAGTTTACCTTACTTTCTTCAGTAGCCCCTATTGCAAGTGTTACTCTAACCAGCCAAATACCGCCGAGAGCTGAAATAAGAAAGAAGGGAGGTCAAACAATTGTAAAAGTAGATATGTATCACATTGGGAGAAGACTGAGATCGTGGCCTCTTTTACCAAAATCTCTCGGGAACAGGGTTGACAAACTAATCGCAAAATAAAGATAAATATGGCCAGGGAGATCACATATAAAGCCAATACACAACCTATAAGATCGATCAATTCTAAATCACAACATGAAATCGCCCAACCACTTAGCTTGTAAATTCTGTGACAAAAGCGAGATCTCTGGTTTCAAAGTAGGATAAAAAAGGAGGCGAGATCTAGTAATAATCGCTTGATATGATCGTAATTGCAAAGCCGCACACACGTATTCTCAATCACTTTCAAAATTTCACACAAATCACATCAAGAATCCTCACAGACATAGAAACAAATCACATCAAGAATCCTATACAGACATAGAAACTAAGAATAGTTCAGCGAAAAGGAAACAAACAGACAAGAGCACGACGAATTTGAAACCTTGGGATACTAACCTTCAAAAGGAGTCGATTTCGTCGGCTATTACCGCCGAACAAATCCCCAATTGCAGAGCGAAGAAATTGAGGGAATTCCCGAAAGAGGAACTTAAAGATTGGAGATGAACAGGGAGAGAAGCCACATTTTTTCCCCACGCAGCCCACCGTATCGGAATCAGAAGCCCAAATTGAAGATACGCCCTGGGTCCAACCCAATATAGAAGCGGTGCCGGATTATTATCTAGTTACTACAGTAAAACCTCCCTGAATTAATACTAAATTAATAAACTCTTTAAGATAATATTTGAGCAAGTATAAAATTTAACAAATTTCGATAAGATAATAAGATAATATATTTTTGAAAACCATTATATAAATATAAAGTACCATTAATATTATAAATTAATAATTATATAAACTTACATGACATAACTAAGATAATTTAGTGAGAAATGATCTAGTATTATTTGTTTTTTCTTAAAACATGTCTACTTGGGGGCTCATTTCTAAAATTTTCTTATTATGAACATTTTTAGCGTTGTGCTAAAAACAAATTTTGTATTCATCTATAATTCCTTAAGACTTCATCCCATGATCGAATTTTGTAGTGTTGAAAACAATTTGCTATTGTCTCTTGCTCAACATTAATTGTCCAAACCGAGATTGCAAGATTAATAGTATCCAAAACATTAATCTTATATGAATCAGATTATCTAACTCATAGCCTTCTAAAATCTCACAGTAATTTTTTTTTACGATAGTGCATCTTGGAAAATCTTAATACAAAAAAACTTTAAATTAATAAATATTAATTTATCGGTTAATTAATATCTCTATAAAATAATAAAATATTATGGTCTCAACCCTATTAATTTATAGAGGTTTTACTGTAGGTGGATTAGCCTAGAGCCCCCGTAAATGGATGTAATCCCATTTTTAAAGGAAAAAGGAGCAAACCGTTGCTCCGGGGGTTCGAACCAGAGACCTCATACACAAGTGTTGATGCTTTAACCGGTCGAACCATGCGCCATTCGCCTAGTTCCTATAATTATATTTTCTTTCTAAAAACCCGAACGCAACAAAAAAAAAGGCAAAACGCAAAAGGGGAAATTGCAAGGAATTTTTTTCGAATGTACTCTTGTTGAAAATTTTATTTCTGAAAATAGCTTCGTTTTATAAATCATTTTCAACATAGGTTGTCTCAATTGGTTAGGATGTATATAGTCCAGCACTTTGCTTTTCCCTTTTAAAAAAAAAATAATGATGACGATGGAGCTTTGATATATTGGGTTATGTAAATAAAATACTCAAAATTCACGTATCACTTTGTTACAAAATTAAAGTATAGTTTTCTAATTAATAAAATTTGAAAGCAAAATAGTTAGAGCGGTCAAAAGCTAACCTAACCGCAAACTCGACCCAAACTGTCCGATAATTTTAGGGTCAAGATCCGAAAATTTGAACCCGAAATAAACCGAATCCGCTAAAACCCGAAACCCACTAGGTTGAACCCGGAACCCGGTGCGTTGACCGATTTATTATATTTATAAAATTATAATATATTTTATTAGTAAAATAAATAAAAATAATATATTATAATTAAATATTATTATTTAACTACAATTGATTTTAATAATCATAAAAGAATAATATTATAGACCCGCTGCTCGCTGGTCAACCCGACCCGACCGAGTTGATAGAGGGGCTTGATTTTAATAATCATAAAAAGAATAATATTATGCCCGAGGGGCTTTTTTTAACCCATAAATCGCTTTGTGGAGCTTGCATACATGAGTGGCGCAGGTCTTATCAACAAAGCCGGGTGGTTGAGCAATGAAGACATCTTCATAAAGATTGCCCTGGAGAAATGCGTTATTGATATCGAGTTATCGAAGAGGCCACCCATTAGACACGGCTAGGGCTAGAACAACACGCACTGTTACGGGCTTGACGACAGGACTAAACATCTCTACATAGTCCCAACCAGAGCGTTGATGAAACCCTTTGGCCACGAGTTGCGCTTTGTAGCGAGTTGATAGAGCCATCAGGATTACGCTTGATCCGAAACACCCACACTTACAACCGACGACGTTAGTAGCGGGGTTAGATGGAACAAGCGACCATGTGTTGTTTCGGCACAAGGCGTCATATTCTTGCTGCATGGCGGCCCGCCAATCGGGGTCCTTGAGAGCCTGTGTAATGGACATAGGCTCGGAGGGTTGAAGTTGGGTATGGAGATTGAGTTTAGTGATGGGTTTGGTAATTTGGTTTTGAGATCTCGTGACAACACCAGGAGGAGGAGTGGGTGTCGTAATTTTGGTTTGAGATCTCGTGACTACGCCAGGAGTAGGAGTGGAGGGGTGGGTTTATGACCTTTTGATGAAGGTAGGGGAAGAATGGGTAAGATGGGATTAGGATCAGAATTAGGGAACGTAATACTTTGTGATATGGTGGTAGGTGGGGTAGGGTTAGTTATGGATGGATATCCTGGGAGGTGGGGATAGTTAGAGAGATTTGGTGAATTTTGGAGTTGTGAAGTGGGATGGGCCCGTGATTGTGGGTCGGAAGAAGTGGAGGTGAATTGAAATATTGGTTGGGATGATGGACTGTTACGTGGAAAAATGTGAGGAAGAGAGGGTGTGGCCCACTCGTCTAGAACAGAGGTTTTTGGATTTTGTGAGTGGGGTAGTTTGGAGTATGGGAACTCACTCTCAACAAATTGAACGTTCCGAGAGGTACAAATACGACGGGTTTCGGGGTCCATACAGTGGTATGCACATTGAGAATTTGAGTACCCGATGAAAACGCAGGTAATGGATTTGGATTGGAGCTTGGAAAGCACAAACACCCAAAGGATTCAAGTTTACTATAGTTAGGATCGTGGTTTAGAAGTTTGGCATACGGAGATTTGTTTTGAAGAACGGGAGTAGGAAGATGATTGATTAGATCGTACCGCTGTAAGGAAAGCATGAGGCCAGTGATCGAGTGGCATACTAGCGAAGGAAAAAAGAGAGAGGCCCGTCTCTACGACGTGTCGATGGCAGCATTTCGAGAGGCCATTATGTTCGGGGGTGTAAGGTGGAGATGTGAAGTGACTTATACCAGTGGAACTTAAGTAAGATTTGAGAGCGAGAAATTCACCACCGTTATCTAAGAAGAGTATTTTAATTTTGTGTTGAAAATAATTTTCGACCAAAGCACGAAAACGAATGAACAAATCACGTGTGTCAGATTTTTTATGCATGGAATATAACCAAATATAATGAGTATAATGATCCACAAATACAAGATAATATTTATGCCCATCATAAGATAAGACAGGATAAGTCCAAACGTCTGAAAATATTATTTCTAAAGGAAAAGACGATACAAAAGAGGAATTATGGAAAGGAAGCTTGTGGCTTTTATTTGATTGGCAAGAAATACAATCTGCCATATTAAAAGAGATATTGTCTAAATTAAAATGATGACGTAATAATTGAAAAACGGCAGTTGACGGATGTCCTAGTTTGTGGTGGAGATGAATAGGACGTTGAACTTGAGCAGAGGAGACGGAGATAGCTGATTTGGGCCAAAGATAAACACCACCGACACACGATCCGCTAGTTATTGTTTGCCCCGCCTTGTCCTTCACATAGAAACCAGTAGACGAGAATAATATATCAAAAGAAGTTTGAGCACAAAATTGAGAAATAGAGATTATATTTTTTGAGATTTGAGGGACATGTAATACGTTAGATAGGGAGAGATTTGTGTTTGGAGTTTGTAAATGTAAGAGACCAGAGTTAGAGATGTGTAAACCTTCACCATTTTCCACGTTGAGCTCCTCGGGGCCAAAGTAAGGATAATGAAGGGCGAGATTATTCAGATCATTGGTGACGGTGTTAGTGGCCCCACTATCAAGGAGCCAATCTGAGGCGGGCGGTGCGATGGAGGACATGTGAGCTTGTGGCGGTGGCAGTGGTGGTGGATTGGACGGGAAGTGAGCAGATCTCGACAATTGAATGGTTGGGAAGCGAAGGCGGAAGTCCGGGCACTGCGTGAGCACATGATCGAGGTTGCGGCACCATTGGCAACACCCTTTAAAGGGCCTTTGTGGATTATTGGATTGTGGGGTGGGCGCAACGCCCTTTAGAGGGCCTTGTGGATTTTTGGATTGAGGGGTGGGCAGAGTGGGAAGAAGCGGACGTTGCACGGGCCAGGTGGGTGGTAGGTGTGGTGGAGTATTGGTGGGCTGCCATTGTTGTTGTGTTGAAGTTGCCTTGTCACGGTTGCGCCCGGTTTTGGTTTGAGCACTCAAGGCGGATGCTGGAGTGGCTTCATTGACCGAGGCAAGTTTGAGAGCATTTTTCTTGATGAGGAGTTTTTCAAGAAGCTCCTCAAAAGAAATTGGTGAGTCTCGATTGTTGACACCGTCAATGACGGATTGGAAAGTGGCATTGAGACCTCGAAGGATGTCATCCGTGAAGTCTTCTTACGTAAGAGGTGCTTGTAATGAGGCGAGAAGGTCGGAATCAACCTTCATCGCTTGCATATACTCCGAAACGGAGCGGTTGCCTTTTTTAGCGGATTTGATTTTCTGTCGAATTTGTTGCTTATGCCCCCTTGAAGGGGTGGCATAAGTTTGCTTAAGCACATCCCACAAGGCCTTGGATGTGAGTGCTTGAGTGACCATGACAACCACAGAAGAGGAAAGAGTGCCAAGAATGGCACCGTGAATGAGACGGTCCTGGCGTTGCCAAGTGAGAAAGGCGGGATTTGGGACGATTTGATTTTGTGTGTTGGTTATAGTGGAAGGAGGAGCAAGGAGAGAGCCATCAACATACTTAAATAAGTCGTAGCCTTCCAAAGTGATCTGGATTTGTTGTTTCTAGGCTATGTAGTTTGTGGTTGTCAATTAAAGTATGGTGGGAAAGTGAACGACCACAAATGGGTGGTTGGCCTGATGGGGATTAGGAAGGAGTGATGGAAACTCAACCATGAGAAGAATTTTGTGTGTTTAATGGATGTCCAGGAGAAAGTTTGATACCATATAGAGTGATAGAGAGTTTATGAAGAACTGATGTGTTTTTGTATTGATGTGAAAACATATATAAATACAGGAAACCAGTAAATGTATCCCTACAAGTAAGGAGCTGATTCCCACTCTACTCTAACTACTAATGCACGTTAACACTAACGTTAACAATTCCTAATGACTAGGACAATGCTTAACTACTACTAACAATAATATTCTAATTAAAACATGAAAATATATTTCTGGCAATAAAACCAACATAATTTTTTCAGTAGAATGACCAAAATGATCATTTTTGCAAGAACTGTTCCAGAGCTTGTTGAGAATAATAACCTATCCCACATATGAAATCCAAATATATCAAGTCTAGCATATATAACCTTGGGTTACTCCTCCTATTGCCAATTGGTTTTAGGATGGAACCCCATGGGCTTATGTTCTAGGCCCATCCGTGCATCTGTGCGCCTGTACAGACACGTTCCCAGTTTATCTACCTATTGGGCCCACAAACTTTCACATGGTATCAGAGCGGTTCGGTCTTGGGCCCCATTATCTATCTTGGGTTTGGGCTTAGCGAGTTGCTACCCGCCCGTTATCTACTCTTCTGTCTTGGGTTAAGCTTAGCGAGTTGCTACCCGCCCGTTATCTACTCTTCTATCTTGGGTTGGGCTTAGCAAGTTGTTACCCGCCCGTTATCTACTCTTCTGTCTTGGGTTGGGCTTAGCGAGTTTCTACCCGACTGTTATCTACTCTTCTGTCTTGGGTTGGGCTTAGCGAGTTGCTACCCGCCCGTTATCTACTCTTCTGTCTTGGGTTGGGCTTAGCGAGTTGCTACTTGCCCGTTATCTACTCATCTGTCTTGGGTTGGGCTTAGCGAGTTGCTTTCCGCCCGTTATCTATCCTTACTTGTCCAAGTGTCAACTGGCCATCCCAGATGCACTTGAGGGGGTGTGTTGAGAATAATAACCTATCCTACATATGAAATCCAAATATATCAAGCCTAGCATTATGGTTTGATCTATTCAATGCGTGTTAATGGGGGTACTCCCTCACCCTAATTTACACGTTCATATTCCCCCGGTCCCACCTCCCAATCCACTCCTTGATTTTGCCTCAACAATGTCCATGCCTATCAATCCTAACCCTAATTTTTTGTTCATCCCTTCTCAAGAAAACCCCACTCTTTCCTTAAACTCCCCACCTCTACTTCCTCCACATCAGCCGAGGATGACCCCACTCCCTCCACCTCTCATACTTCCGCTTCCTCTTCTCCAAACCCTAGCTCTAATTCTTCTAGTTCTTCCACATTAACTCCTACGCCTCCTCTCACTCACCAAGTAATCACTCGCTCTCAAAATCAGATTTTCAAACCCATCCAAAAATTAAATCTTCATGCCCACATTCCAATTCATCAAGAACCTCATAATATTACCCAAGCCCTCAAGGATTCCGACTGGCGTCAGGCTATGGCTGAAGAATTCTTGGCTCTCTGCTCCAATCAAAAATTGGGATCTCGTTCCGGTTGAACCGCGTATGAACGTGGTAGGTAGTAAATGGGTCTTCTACATCAAATATAAGCTCGATGGCTGCTTAGAAAAGTATAAAGCACGTTTGGTCGCGAAGGGTTTTCACCAACGCCCCAGATGTGACTTTACTGAGACATTCAGCCCGGTGATCAAACCCGTCACAGTTTGAACGGTCCTCTCTATTGCGGTGTCGTCTGGCTGGTTGCTTCGTCAGTTGGACGTCAATAATGCCTTACTGCAAGGGACTCTCCACGAAGATGTCTTTATGTCACAACCGCCGGGCTTCGTTGACAAGGCATATCCTACTCATGTGTGAAAACTCAAGAATGCTATATACGGCCTTAAACAAGCCCCGAGGGCGTGGTACACTGAACTGCACTCCTTCCTTCTCCAGATTGGATTCGTTAATTCGGTCTCGGATTCTTCTCTCTTTATATATTGCCACTCACAATCAATTGTGTATTTATTGGTTTATGTGGATGATATAATTCTCACCGGGAACAACTCCGCTGTGCTAGAAGACATACTTACCTCTCTTTCTCGGTGGTTCTCTCTCAAAGATCTTGGTCCACTATCGTATTTTCTCGGTGTTGAATATCAACCTCATCCTAAAGGCCTCTTCTGGAGTCAACATAAATATATTCAGGATTTTCTTAGCAAGGTACACATGGCCGATTCCAACTCCATCACCACGCCTATGTGTGCCTCTCAACACTTGCAGAAGATGTTTGGTTTCCTGCTTGATTCACCTACTGAGTTTCGACAGACCCTTGGGAGTTTGCAATACCTCTCCCTTACGAGGCCAGACATCGGGTTTGCTGTGAACAAGCTCTCACAGTTCATGCACTCGCCTACCTCTACTCACTAGAGTGCTCTCAAAAGGCTTCTTCGATATCTCAACGGGACATCCCGACAAGGTATTCTCATTCATGCTTCTTCTCCTATGTCTCTCCATGGGTTTTCCGACGCTGATTGGGCCGGCAATAAGGATGATTTTACTTCCACTAAGGGTTACTTAATCTACATAGGGAGCACACCCATCTCGTGGAGTTCACGGAAACAGAAAATGGTTGCTCGTTCATCGACAAAAGCTGAATATAGGGCCTTAGCTGATTCGTGTGCTGAGTTGCTATGGGTCATGTCATTACTATCTGAGTTAGCTGTCTGATTTGTTCAATAGCCTGTGTTGTATTGTGATAATATGGGGGCAACACAGTTGAGTGCCAATCCGGTGTTTCATTCTAGGATGAAACATGTTGCTATAGCCTTTCATTTCATTAGGCAACTTGTTCAACAAGGCATACTTCGAGTCTCGCACGTGTTTACTGTGGATCAGCTTGCTGATATATTGACGAAGTCGCTGTTGCGATCTCGATTTCAGTTGTTATCTTCCAAGCTTGGACTTACACTTCCGGTGTCCAGCTTGAGGGGGCATGTTAGAGATAATTAGTATATGTTTCCTTATATTATCTTTTGTATTATAGGAAGATTATATTGTTAGTGATATTTCTTTCTATCTAGAATATTGTCTTGGAGCATAAGATATCCTACTAGGGTTTACTAGGGTTCATTCTTGTAATCTTTATATATTGGAGACTCATCTCCTTAATAATATTATCAATCACTTTATTCCAACAACATGGCTGGTCCGCGGCGCCGGTGACAGTAAGGCACACGGTCGAGGGCTCGGCCATGGGTGCGCCGTGTCTGGCAAGTGTCCATGCCACTATGGAGGTCATGGCTCAGCGATGGCGCGAGTCCGGGCTCTAGTGATGGGTCTGTCGGAGCGCACGGATAAGGACTCCTCCTTTTGGCTAGCATCCATGGGCGGGGTCACATCTGCGAGACCCAAAATCAGTATATTTGAATTGGAGAAAATCAATATCCTGATATCGGTTGATATCGTTATCGTATTTTACCCAAAGGTAGGTATGTGATGTCTCTCTATTTGGTGGTGTTTTTATATGTGATTTCCTTTGTAAATATGTTTCTTTTTCCCCTTTTCTTGTGCGTTTTGTTCCTTTTTAGCTTAGTTCCCGTATTTCTATGAGATTCGGAGACTACGCACATTTTATGTGTTTTGTAGGTAATTTGGCATGAATCGAGGATTGATTTGAAGGATGGTCGAGACATGGAGCAAAGGCCGAGCTAAAGCGGGAAAGAGAGAAGCAAGCCATGAAGAAGAACAAGAGAAGCCAACAAAGAAGAAGGTGGAACGAGGTCAGGACCGAGTTGCAACCAACCTCGGGCCCGACTTGAAGTTTCAACCTCGGACCGACATGCACAGTAACTCGGGCCCGAGGTCCTCCGTGTCGGTCCAAGTCGGTCACCGAACTACTTGGGCTCCAAGGCACGAATTTGTGGACTTCCACTTTTGCCCCTCATTTAATCCATAAAAGGCCCTCTTGTCTTCTAAGAAAGGGTTCCCAAAAAAAGAAAGGGGTCCTCTCCCCACTCTCTCACACAAAAGGGGAGGTTCCCACACACACCCAAAAAGGGGGGGGGTCCAAGGGAGCCAAGAGGATACTTGGAGAGCAAGGAGGAAGGAGAGGAGAAGGAAGAGAGAGAGAATCGGCCAAGGAGAGGGAGATTTGATAGGTTTGTTTGATAGATTAGCTTTGCTTTGTTTTGATCTTGTGGATTTGGAAACCCTTGATTGGAATTTGTGGATTGCTTTTGATTTGAATGAAACTTTGCTTTATTTTGAGATTGATGATGTTGATTGCTTTCCCTTTTGATTTGTTTGCTTTCTTTGCTTGCCACATGGAGTAGATCTCCTTGATCTTGGGTTATGGGGGAAAACCCTAGCTAGGTTTGGGCTAGAAACCCCAATTCCATAGCCTTGAATGCTTGATCTAAGGAACCCACTCTACATAGAGCTACAATTCCTTGCGAAAGTCGGGAATCAAGGCTTGAGATTGGCAAAGTAGCGAAAGTGAACATGTGTCAATCTCAAGACCTTGCTTCGAAGGGGATTTCCCCAATGATCGATGTGTAGAAGTGGTTGGAACGAGGGCGAAAGCACTCGATCCTAGTCCGATCATCACTCATTGCTTGAATTGGGGTGGATAAGCCTTAATCTACTAGAGAAGGAACCCAAAAGCCCAAGATCTACTTTTAATCTTTGAAGTTCGACAAACCCAGCTACCTCGGGCCCGACTTACCCTACGTCGGTCCCGACTTCCTCTTGTCGCCAACCTCGGGCCCGACGTGACCTCAGTGTCGGTCCCGACTGTTTTCTTTGTTTTCCTTTGATTTATGCTCTCCTTTCTAGCTTCCTAGTGTCTAGGCACATCGATCGAGTAGACTTCCCGAGTGTTCGACACCCACCACGTACTACAACGGGGTCGGGTTATAAATTGTATCTCTTGACCCTCGCACGCATCCGAGAGGCGATCAGTATGAGTATGGCTCATATGGATACCCCATGTGCTTTAACCATTCAGCCATGGATGCTTAGCGGGGATCCTCGTACATGGTGAATAACCAAATTCCAACAGGCCTTAAAGTAGGGGCTTACAACAGTACCCAAATCATCCAATACAAACGTGAAGCATCCAATATTCTATACCCATTACCTCTCAACTAATAGGTACCGAAATCATCAAAGACTTCTATCTATAGAAGAGGAGCGCCCAACCAGAACCTCAAATTCGTACTTAATTAAACTCTATTTTTACACTTTCCCAAATTGAACACTAAATTTAAAATTTTCTCCAAATTAAAACCCTAATATTTTAACAAATCAAAATCAAACCTAATTCGAAACTAAAACATACAAATCGATGCTAAATTTGGGTCGGATTTGAGGAATTCATACTTGATAGCCCATACTCGGATTCGTCGATGCCAAGGGTGCTTTAATGCCTCGCCGGCCGCAGTAGCTAGCCTCCTCGCCGCCCTGGTGTCTATCTAATGTCGTTGGTAGCCCCTACCGCACTAACATCGTAGTTCTCGCCCCCGACCACACCGACGACTTACAATATCGAGAGAGAGAGAGAGAGAGAGAGGAAGTATTGAGAGAGGCCACAATACAAGGGGTGTGGCTCCTTATATAGAGGAGGGCACGAAACCCTAAGAAGCAAAGGGAGTGGCGGCTAGGGCATATCATGTAAGCAAGCCCAACGGCGCCAAGCCCAACAAGAAACATACCAAAAGAGGCAACAACAACTTTTAGAATGTCTTAGATGGGAAAAGTACTAAATAAAGTAATAAAATGACAGTGGTCATGGCCAAGGGGTCGTGGATGTCACGACCTAGGCCATGACAAGGTCTCGCGGCGCGACAGGGGCACTGGCCCACCCTCGAGCATGGCGCAATGCATGTCGCGATGCGCTATGTGTGGTGCGGCATGGCCTTGGCCGTTGCAAGAACCTTAAGTGGCCTTGTCGGGGTGCACCAGCTCTGGCATGGGGTTGGTGCGGTTCGAGGCAGGAGCGTCGCTAGCGAAGGCCGATGGCGTGGTCTTCGGCGTGCCATGGAATGGATGGTCCGCGACACCGATGACGGTAAGGCACACGGTCGAGGGCTCGTCCTGTGGGTGCGCCGTGACTGGCAAGTGTCCGTGCCACTATGGAGGTCGTTGCTCGAGCGATGGTGCGAGTCCGGGATCTAGTGATGGGTCTGTCGGAGCGCACGGATAAGGACTCCTCCTTCTGGCTAGCATCCATGGGCGGGGTCACATCACCGTTTCTCCTAAAGGAGTACGCTGCCTACGCCATAGTCGGAAGTGTCGTGCTCGATCTCGAAGCGCTTGGTAAAGTTTGGCAATTGCAAGACTAGGGCTCGACACAAAGCATCTTTCAAGGCCTCGAAGGCGGCCTCATGATGCAACATCCACTTTATTGTGGTTGCCTTCTTGGTAAGATTATGTAGTGGCCCAACGATAGAACTAAACCCTTGACAAATCACCTATAAAACTCGACGAGTCCCAAGAAGGAGCAAACCATCATGGGAGTCGTGGGAGTTGGCCACTCTTGAATGGCTCAGATTTTGTCATCATCCAGTCGTAAGCCATTCTTGGACACGACAAAACCAAGAAAATTAACCGTGTCCATGCAAAACATACAATTATCCAAATTTACATACAAACAATGTTCGCAAAGGCATACACCAACCTAAGGTGGCGTGATCGTCCAAAGTCCGTGGATAAACCTGTCATCAAAATATACGATGAAGAACTTTCCTAGAAAACTACGCAAGATAAAGTTTAGTAACCTCATGAATGTACTCAGAGCATTCGTGAGGCCAAAGGGCATCACAAGCCAAGCCACTCATAAAGACCATGATTGGTCTTGAACGTCGTTTTCCACTCGTCGCCTTCTTGCATACGAATCTGGTGGTAGCTGCTCCTAAGATCAATCTTCGAAACATCACGACACCATGCGGCTGGTCCAACATGTCGTCAAAGGCGTGAGATGGGGTGGCGATACTTAAGGGTGATTTAGTTGATGGAGTGACAATCCACACACATCCTCCAACTCCCATCCTCCTTGGGCACTTGGATGACCGGGACCACACACGGGCTAAGACTCTCTCGAACAAACCCCTTATCCAATAGATCTTGCACTTGGCGTTGTAGTTCTTGAGTTTACTTAGGCGACACTCTATATGCAGGTCGATTTGGCAGTGAAGCGCCCGACACAAGGTCGATTCGATGCTCAATACCGCAAATAGGAGGCAACCCCTTGGGGAGCTCATCGAGCATGACATCCTTGTACTCCTGCAAGAGAGAGGAAATACAATTAGGGAGAGAATGTTCCTTATCATGAGAAATAACAAGTAATGGAAAAAGAAGGAAGCAAGTGATACTCCCCTCAAGTGACTTAGTCACGTCGCAACGTCGGCATAGCTTGAGATACTCGACCCACGTCCCAAGAAAGGGTGGCTCGTCGCTCGTCTGTATCTTGTATTTGCCAAAGGCACCCTTTGGTCCCAAGGTAGCTCCCTACATTTGAGAGACATTGGAGCCTAATCCAAACTGAGCTCATTTTGGAGCTGGTCTGGATTAGGCTGAAGCTTAGTTTCGCCGAATCTGCGCAGGCGCGCCCGACAGAATCACTCGGTGTCGGCGTTTGGCGGTTTTTGTGCACATCTCTTGGGCATTTTTCTTCAAATATGAGTTTTGGACAGATCTTGGTCCATAGGAGCCAGAAACGCCCATAGAAGGTTCTTGGATTGCAGAAACGCCCTTGGTGCTCTCTCTTGGTGCTGACGATGTCGTAGCCTTGTCCCTAGCCTTTGATTGTTCCCTTTCAGCTTCATCTTGAAGAGCTTCTCTAGGAAACATTGGTAAGAGTGTCACGTGCTTACCATGGTAATTGAACATGTAAGTGTTCAAGAAGCCATCGTGAAGCACACGATGATCAAATTGCCATGGACGCCCAAGAAGAAGATGGGTGATGTCTATGTCCATGACATCAAACAAGAGTGTGTCATTGTAAAATCCAATGAAAAAGGTTAGAAGAACTTGCCTTTTAATCCATTAGTTGCCCTCGTTGGAAATCCATGCTAACTTGAAGGGCGCCGAATGCGGTGTTATTAGCAACTCGAAGGGCTCCACTACCTTCTTAGACAATAAGTTGGCATAACTCCCCGAGTCGATGATCACACTGAGGGACACGCCATTGACCAAACAATGGGTTTTAAAGAGTTTTCCCCGCTGATCGGTTTTGACGGCCTCCTTGACGCTCAAGGCGCACCGTGTGACCGACGTTAGCTTGGTGGTGCTATGAGCAACGAAGGGCGTGCAATACTCGTCGTCCTCAACCTCGTTGGCCTCCACCTCCTCGGTCTTATCATCCTCTAGGATCTCATATTCCGTTGTTTGAGCCGAGAAAAGGACTCACGTGGAGTTTGCGCAATCCCACTTGAAATGGCTCCGCCAACCACACTTAAAGCACTCGAGATCTTGTGCTCGGTCTTACGGGGTAGGGGATGGTTTCTCATGGTTTGCCCCAGCCGAGGGTGTCTTCTAGTCTCTCCCATGTGTACCTACCTTAGGCTTAGACACGGATGAAGAAGAAAAGGTTTAGTACTCAAAGCGGATTGACTAGAGTTAGGAACATACTTCGGGTTGGAAGAACTGGATTTCGGCCTCTTATATTATTCATGAAGTTCTTCCATGAAGCGTGACGGCCGTGTGGATTAGAGTCCTGATGTCCTTGATGGACAATACAACCAGCCTATCTCGGATCCACGTGTTGAGTTCTTCCATGAAGCGTGACCTCAATGCCCCGATGAAGCACTTACACCCGCCTTGAAGAACAAGTCCTCAATATGAGCAAAGAAATCCTCAATAGTCATGGACCCTTGACGAGGATCGCATATAGCAATCCTCATCTTCTCCTTGTATTCCTTTGATATGTTGTATTTCATATCGCATAACTAGGACTTTTTAGTACATATTTGTTTAGAGTTTTAGGTCCTTTAAGGCTTTATTGAAAATTAAGATGATGACTGAAGAGTATGAGTTCAATCTGAAAAGGGCTCGAAGAAGACAAGGACGAACCGCGGGAGACAACACCAACGACTACAGATGAGTGTTCAGTTGATGACCCGCGACTGCGGGAACCTAGGCGACGACCACGGACTGTACATCGGTGACCACGGGAACATCACTAGCGACTGCGGCTTCTCACCAACTCGGAAGGTCAAACCGCGACCGTAGTTTGTGATCCACGACCACGGTTTCCGGCATTAGAAAGATCCGAGTTTGGCTAATTTTATATCTTTTAGCTTATAATTTCCTTTCTTATAACTTTTCGTATTTTCTAGTTTTTAGTTGGCATTATAAGCCTTGGTTTTCAGACTTAGTTGGGGACTTTTTCGACCTTCTATCTTCTACCTTTTGTTTTGTATTTTCTCTCTTTCCATGGAGAACTAAACATTTTTATTCTATTGAAGTTGAAGCTTTTGGATTCAAGTGCATTGTGAGATTCTCTTCTCAAGCTTATCCCTTTAAGGCTATTTCAATTCTCTTGAGCTTAATTCATATTGATAGTTATTGATTTCTCCTTGTCTTGCCAACTAGATGAAGTTGATACACTTTATTGCTAGGATCTAGGTTTTCTCGTAGAAAAACCTAATCTTTTTTGCAAGAAAAAAGATTAGGTTTATGGGTGGGTGAAGCATTTCTACCACCCGACCCACAAGTAAAAATATCCCACCCGATCCACCCGTCACCCATAGATTGTTCCACCCATCGCCCAAACTACCTGTCACCCGCTGGTTATATGGGTGACCCGTTCACCCGTATAACCGTTGTATATTTTTTCACTATTTGTATGAGACTATCTAATACTAATAATTCAATACGAAAAAACATATAAAGCTAATGATTCAATAAGTAAATTATCAATACACTAAGTGAACGGAAATGCAAATCCATAATTCTAAAAACAATACTCCCTCCGATTCTAAATAAATGACGTTTAAGAAAAAAAACTCTCTTATTAAGAAAGCATTTAATATTAGACAAAATTCACACGTAAACCAATCTTGTTCATATGCATGTTGATTGCAATTATTACTGTGTGCCACTTTTTCTAATTTTTCACATTTTGTTTCCTTTATTAACATGTTAGAAGAGGGAGTATTAAAGATTATAAGAGGAAGTGGGGAAGGTTTCCCATAAAAAGCCATTTTCCAATGACAAAATTAAAGCCTGTATATTTCCAATGACTTTATTAATGTACATAAAAAGCTGTAGGAGAGAAAGTGGGAGCTGTGCCCGTCATTTAAATTGAATCAAACATTGTAAGCTACAACGACATCCTTTTAGGATTGGAGGGAGTATTAAAAAAATACAAAAAAATACATCATAAAATGTTAGTGTTAACAAGATATTTGAAATTTTTCTTCAACATATGAGGACACCTTCAAAATATAATAGGATAACTAGGATTTAAAACGGGTTAAGTGGGTGGTTTGGCTGAAACTGGTGATGGGTTAGGTGATGGGTGGGTGATGGGTCGGGTTATTTGGGTGACAAACTCACCCATATCCGACCCGTCACCCTCTTCACCCGTCACCCAATCCGCCCATCACCCGCTTATTTTGGGTGGGTTAAATGAGTGGGTCGGTCACCCATGGATAATTGACAACCCTACTGATATGATTATCTCATTTTAGAGAAGTTAGAAGAATTATCTCAAATTTTTCATAAAAATGAGAAAAAAATGAATAATAGTTATCATTTTAATCAATAAACTATAAACTAAAAATTGACTAGATTCATGTTTTTTTTAGTCGAAGGAGAGGCGGCACTCTCCGTCCCCTCGAGGGGGAATTTTAGTAATAAGAAAAAGGGGATAAGTAGTCGGCAAACGGGGGATAGCCCGACCCCTAACATCATCAAAAAGCAAAGAAATAACACCTTCTGGCGGGTCATACAATACATGAACACCTAAACTAAAAGAAAAAGCCATAGAAGCAAGATAATCAGCAACAAATTTTGCTACTCTAATGAAGCCTTGGCATTGATCAACCAGGGTGAATAAAGGGTGATACCGATCCATAGATTTACTTAAAAATAGACACATAATCTGTGAATCTAATTCTAAGCAAACCCTCCTATATCCTCGTTCCAAAGCTAATCGGAGCCCTTGCAAGGCGCCCCACAGTTCAGCCATAGAAATTGTGCACATCCCAATATAATGGACAAAGCCTACATGCCATTGACCATTACAATCACGTATAACTCCTCCCGGCTCCCGCTGCCACTGTGTCATCTTGTCTAACCGAACCATCAATATTAATCTTCACCCATCCATCTTGACTCTTGAGGCAAGCACCATCTAATAAAAGCCTCTTCTTTTTCTCGATGAACAGTCACCTCAGAAGTAATAGCTCTAGTATAATCCGCAACTTGGCATAGGATAAACGCCACGCGGTTACCTATAAAAGAGTCATGTCAAAAAACACAACTATTACGCCATTTCCAAATCCACCAAATCGAGTTAACAAAAATGCATGCCCAATCAACCCCACTCTCATGTGTAAGATCACACGATAAATTCATGTGAATCTAAAAAGCAAAATTAGACTCGAAAAATACTTCTCTGGCAAGAGGAGAGTGAAGATCATTCCAAAAATGTGTCGTAACATGACAATCACGTAAAAGGTGGATCAAGGACTCCTCGGTGGAACATATCGAGCAAAGGGCATTAACGGTGAAATGCCTTCGGACCCGCTCTACATTAGTAAGGATGACACCCTTAATAACAAGCCAAAAGACAAACGAGCCCGTTCCACCACTTTAAGCTTCTAAATATGCTGATAAATAACACAATCAACGCAGTGGAGATCACGATCGAGCCTAACAAAATCATAAGTAGACCCTACCGAGTAATTGCCGGTGCTGGAGGAGTTCAACGTGAGCACATCAACCATGTTAATATCTTCTACCACAGCCACAAAGGCCAAATTCAACAATATGTTGTTAGGAAGAAAGTCATCCAAAAGATGCCATTTCCAGCCATGTCAACGGTCTAAAAAACGAATCGGTTCACCAACAATATCTGACGGAACCGGTTGTACAACAACATTAATTAACCGCCGATTACCCAGCCAAGGATCAAGCTAAAAACGCACAGAGAGCCCATTATTAACACACCAAAGGGTACCAAAACAACATGACTAACTCTGAGTTTAATACCTTTCCAAACATAAGAGCAATTGGCCCGTTCTACAAGCGATGGTCGGACATATTTAGCACGGAGAACTTCCACCCAAGGTTTATTATTCTCCGTAAGAAACCTCCAACCAATCTTACCCTCAAGTGCAATATTTAAATCTTTCATGGATCTAAGACCCAATCCTCCCATGATTTTAGGGCGACAAGCTTCCTCCCAGCTAACCAGATGGACTCGTCGATGATTCTCATCACCACCCCAAATGAACCTCCTAGTCAACGCATCAACTTTCAAGAAAACTTCATTCAGAAGAATGATCGTTGCCATAGAATAAACCGAAATGGACGAAAGAACCGATTTAGCAAGCGTCACCAGACCGGCCATGCTAAGGAATCTGTAATACCCCCAATTTCTAACCAAGGGTATTACCGCTAGTGACCTCGGATTTTATCATCCAAAGCCACCTGAGGCTAAGGTAACATAACACAATTTAAAGACGAACAAAAAATATATGAAATATGCATTTATTCATATTATAATTATCTTTGATTACAAAGTGATTGTTTACAGAAGAAGACGACAACGGAATATGATTTTAATGATACAAGTGACCCATATACATACAGGGTGTAAAATACCAAAACATTATAAATTTCTTCCTACAATTCGACATCTCCTCTATATCTTCACATGAGGTTAAGTACCACCTTTTAGATACGATACTCTGAGGTGAATCCTTCCTTCCTTTGCTTTGTCTGATCTACATCTTCATTTCCTAAGCAACACTCCTCTGCTGTCTGATGTTTCCAAAAAGAAAGAGATGAGAAACACCAGGAAAAAGTGTAGAAGAAAGAGAAAAGTGAACGGATTAGTCTAAGAAGACTAGCAAGTGGAGCACAAAAAAGGTCTCCATGGTTGTAGCTACACTTAGTGGCACCGAACTCCGAATTATAGTCCGTCGATAATCCAACAGTTAGTACATCCATCAAGAGAGAAGGATATGAGAATCCAAAGGTAGAGGAAACATCATGAGAGTATGATCTCATCAGAGTAAAAAGGAATACAAACTTCCAAGACATCTGGAATATCACAAGAGTGTGATTCCATCGAAAAGAAAAGAATTACGAAAATTCTTTTAGAGAAGGGACACCGCGAGAGTGGAGTTCCAACGAAGGATAATAATGTTTGTGAGAACTTTACTGTGTCACAACATTAATTTGAGGAGTCTTTATTGATTAGTCAAACAACTATTTCTTTTAGTTGATGACTTTTAAATTTGGCAGCTCAGAGGAGGCTAGGCCAACATGATAGAGGAATCGGAATTCTTGATTACCTATCTTGTATTTATATTATTCCACAATTCATTTTATTTCCTTAGTGATTTACCCTATGGAAGCTCAAAGAGTGTCATACCAACACGCAAGGAACAGTTGTTCCAGAGCACTTAGCAAGAGTGCAAACACCTCTCAAATCCGGAATTGAGCAGGCAGAATCATGACCCGAGGTATTAAGGAGAACAATAGTAACATTGCATCACTACTTTCTACATGAAATACATATATTATAAAGAGATCTTGGAGCCTTCAATATCTCGCATCCCTGTTTTATATTAATTTATTATGAAGTATTCAATGAGACATTTTAAACCGAATAGTGTTATTTCCTTAGACCTATCTGTTATTTCTAACAAGTATGCACATATAATAATTAATATAGCATAGCATCGTTAATTCTATTGTATAAATAAACTTTAATTCGTTTATTTGACAACATATTCCACAAGCATAAATAAACATTAGTCGCTTTATTTAGCAACAATTTTCACAAGGCATGAATAAACTTATGTCGGTTTATTTAGCAACAATTTATTATTGGAAGAAAAGAATATTAAACGGAAAGGAAATTCACGTTTAAACAGATGCAAGAGGGAAAAATCCACTTGCCCTTGGAGCGTGATTCTAACTTCCTTGTCAAGACGAAGATCGAGCGTGATCCTTTCACTTTCCTTGCTCAAAGGTCAACTTGAAAGGAGAGATATGAAATAATTTCTTTATCATTTCATATAGAACTTTCATAGAAAAGAACGGATGGCACAACGACACAAGTTCATGACTTTTTCAAATATAATAATTCATTTTAAGATATCTCTTATCAAAACTTGATTTACTTACGAATTCGTCTAGCTCTTATAATGCTTTTAAGCATAGACGTCCTTTATTCGACGTCCTTTATTCGTTGTACTTTGCCATATAGACTTTTATGGTTGTTTTAATCATTATAAACGAACTCAGTTAAATCATAATTGACGGAAATTGAAATATGATCAACCACGGTCCCTAAAAGGCAAGGATCGCTTGATTTTGAATCATTAAGGCATGAATTTATATACGATCAACAACGATCCTAAAAGCAGGGATCGTCGAACAGAATTTAAAGAATCTTAAAGATATAATCTGGTTAAGCCCATGGTCATATTAAATGACAGATAGTTTAAGATATGATCTGCTTAAAGCCATGGTCATATTAAATGACGGAAATTTAAATAGCTGGGAATTTAAATATCCACATACCCAAACGGGCAGGATAACGACTTATTTTCTTATATATATAAATATAAAATGTTTTATATCCTTTATTACGTCATTACTTGGGGTTAGATTTTGATGGTCATACGTCCTCTTTTTGGTACTTTCTTACAAATGAAAAGTGTTCATTTATATTATACGAACGTGGTGTGGAATTCTCAGAATTTAATATCAACCAACAAAATATATAAAGGGGTCGAAAGTTCATACCAAGGGGACAACGGTATTGAAGTTCGGGTCGTCGTGTTTCAAGTGAGGATTGATCCAACGACGTCGGGACAACGTCACAATCCTAACAGAATCAAAGGCGAGCAGTGTAACGACTCCTAGGTGGTCCGTCAATGGTAAGAGTGTCACGTAACGGTGCGATCAGCTGTTGGAGGAAGTTTAAACCGTGGGGTTGCGCATTGTTGTCGGACCTGAGGCTGCTGGACTTGGCTCGCGAAGGACTGGCGAACTTCCAGGTGGTGGCCAGGTGGAGCAGACAAGCACCGACGGTTGAAGACGGTTGAAGGTTGTGGTCGGCGGTGCTCGAGCGGGACAAAACCGAGAAGAAAAATGCCGGTTGTGAAGGAATTTTAATGGAGGAGTTGAATTTGTAGAACATCGAGGTGGGGCCGGCCAGTTCTCTGTCTCCCCTTCCCAAAAGAAAAGAAATTGGAGCTTCTAATTGGTGGAATAAAATGAGAAATACTTTCTCACATAAAGGAAATGAATAGGTGGCCCGACGTCTTTGCGCTCTGCTTATGGTGGACTTGGAGATGGCAGAATAATCGGGTCTTCAACAACTCGCCACCACCCTCGAATGGGGCTGCTCGTGTTTTGCAAAGCGCCAAGGAGTAGAAGGAGGCATGGAATAAGCGGGAACAAAGTGGAAACCACATGGAGGTTACAAAAGTCTTTGTCCGTTGGGAGCCACCGGTTATGGATTGGGTCAAGATCAACTCGGACGGGTCTGTTAGGGCCAACCTGAATGCAGGGGCGGCGGGAGTCATCTAGGATTCGAATGGTCAATGGATCATGGGATTTGTGCACAACTTGGGACAATGTACAGTTCCGGTGGCCTAACTTTAGGGTATTCTGGTTGGGTTGAAGCTTGCCTGGGAGAATGGATTTAGGAAGGTGGTGGTCGAAACAGACTCGCGTCTGGTTGTCAACCTCATCATGGGCTTGGTGGACCGTTGTCATCCTCTCTCTAGCCTGGTACACCAGTGCCAAGGCTTTTTGCATCGTAGTTGGGACATCCAACTTCGACATGTCTTTAGGGAAGCGAATTTCATCGCCGACTCCCTTGCCTCTATTTCCTTTGATTTTCCTCTTGGCCTTCATGTTTTGGATGACCTGCCTGTGGGCTCCATCTCTTTACTCTCGGATGATTTTAGGGGAAGGGCTACGTCCCGGTTAGTTCCCGTGTCTATTTCTTCTTCCTAGTTTCTGTCTCAAGGGCCTGCCCCTTGGGTTTACCAAAAAAATAAAGGAAATGAATTTTGTACGTAGGAAGTGAATTGCCTAATACACGTATATATAGTAAATGGAACGTGGGCAGCAAGAACTGAATAGTAAAAGTATAATCTCGGAAGGTGAACTCGTCTTCTGCACACTTTGAACAGTAGAGAGATATTTTCGATGTCGGTAAGAATATTGTTATACGCGTTGGATCGGGACTTATGTTAAGGCGGTAAAATTATATACCTTGGATTAAAATACACTTTTTATAGAAATGATCCTAAAAATCATGTAGACTAATAAAATTAACTCAGATGATTTTTATTTTCTACTTTTAAATTTTAGGTCTTACGTTTCAGAGTATAACCTTAACGAGTAAATAATTAATTAAGTGGGTCTCGCCTGATCGAAAAACTTCTTTAATGAAAATGATCCTTAAAATTATGTCGAGTAATAAAATCAACTCAAAGGATTTTATTTCCCCATTTTAATTTTCTAGGAATAATTTCCAAAAGATACGTTTGTAACGCGTAACGAGTTTATAAAGCGAGTCTTTAGAACTTGTTCAGAAATTTGTAAAAATTATCCGAGCGGTTTTATAATTCATGTGAACTAAGAAAATCATGTTTACATGATTAATTTCTGTCACCCATAAATATTTAGACACGAGTTCCAAGTTTACGGTCAAAATGGGTAACAACTTTGCTAAGCGGGTCTTAGAAAGTCGTCTAGAAAAATTTCAAATTTCAAATTTTTTTCAATAGAATTAGGACTCTAAGGAGAGTCTCTTATGTTTTTATCACCCTTAAGGAGTTATGCGATCTTATTTTATCATGTGGCCAGCATGAAAAAAAATGTTTCCACGTAATCCTTTAATATATCTCCTTAGGAATAAGACATGAAATTTTACCTCAACCATGTGATCAAGATGGGAGATAAAACACATTCTTATTCACCACCATGAATCTATATTGAGAATTGTTTTTTCATAGAATACTTATGGAGTCATCTTGGTAGAAAAAATTCGATCAGAATTTTACAATGACATCGACTATTTTATAAAGGTAAGTCACGAATTGATTTGAAGTGTTTGCTTATATTAAAGCAAACATTAGCATATGATTTGACTTGAAACGCAGAATTTCGAATATGATAATCCATGATCATATAACAAAATTCAAAGTGAGACATTCTTTCGAGGAAGAATGGTATATTACATGGTTCGCATCTTCCAACTATTGTTGGAGTATAAAAGAGTTTTAAAAGAGGAAACTAAACATAAGTTACAAGCAATGCAACTTGGATTAAAAAGAGGAAGCTATTTATTCTTCCGAAGCATCTGATGCGACAGGTTCATCACTACGACGTGTCTCATAAAGATATCGATTCTACCCTTGCGATGTTGCAGATTCCTTTCCCTTATTATGTGATGTCGTTTGCACAGAGTTTGTCATAGTGAACCTGGTTGGAACCTGATTGTTATGAGTAACTAAGGCAGATTTGGACTGTCTTGAACCCTTCTTATATTGTGAGTAGTAAGAGCGCATGTGTCTGATAGCTTGCATATAGGTGTAGTTTAGGATGCATGTTTATGTTTATTTTGCATGGTTTTAGCTTAGTTTAGTCTAGTTCTTAGGTTTTTAGGTTTTCTAGGAAATTCGGGTTTTGTACTTGTTTTGTTCGGTTTTGCAGATCTTTAGGTAAACAAGCATGGACGAGACGCATATTAGAGGACTATGGTGGATTTTGATGAAGCTTATAGAGGTGGAAGCAAAGATTAGAAGAGCTAAGGTCCAAGAGGCTGTGGAAAAAGAATGCATAAACCCGGGCTATGCATTTGAGTCTTGTTTTGACATCTCTATCTTGCAATGCTTGGTTTGGGAGCTATAATGGTCGGATGAAGCTGAATTTGGTATCAATAGAAAGCTAATTAAAACAGCTACAATTCATATTTGTACTCCGAGTCCAAATTCCAACTCCAATGGGGTGAAAACAGCCTCTAAAGTGTCACTTGAATGCTGAACCGAGGGTAAATGCGCGAGTTAGCATGTAAAAGCGCGGGCGCGCTGTTGGAGGTCAAGACGCGCAATTGGATTTCTACACGGAGACGTGGGGACGACTTTGGGCTTTAGTTTTTTATTAATTCCGACTAATGGTTGTTTGTAAGATTTTGAGGATATGATTCTTTGGATAGTTTTAAGAGATATTTAACCTCTTTTTAGTTTCTCTCTCTTTGATAACTTAGATCATATTTTGGAGGCTAGGGTTTTCTCTATGAAAGAGCAACCTTTGAATCTTTTGTAAGTTTTTCTTAATTCAATTATGCATTGCTAAATTCATTATGTTTGACTAGTTATTGAAATCATAGATTGCATATCATTGTGAGGTTTGATTGATTCTCAACAACTTGAATAGGTTTTATTCCCTGTGCTTAATTGAATCATAACTATTCTAGGGTTTTGTTAGCTTGATCACCAAATAGAATTTCTAGGTTAATTTACAACTAATCTGATTAATGCCCGTTCGGGGTTGATTAGATAAAGTAGAATCTACAATTGTTTGGACCCGTTCGGGCTATTCAGTTGTAGAAGGGAATAAATCCACAAATTGTAATATCCGCTCAATTCTAAATAAAATAAATTGGATAATTTATTCCAATAAATTTTTTTCTCTAAAATAGAGAACTTAATAGTCTTTATAATTTCATATTATATTATGAAAAGTTATAAAAGTTTACTACAATGATAATTAAGAATTTAATTAAAGACCTTAAGCAAGTCGGGTAATTATTTAAATATTTTCTCTTAAAAAGAGAGTTTAATTATTTTTATAATTTTCTTAATAAATTATAAAAAAGTTTATAAAGGAGTATCCAAAAGGGCAAATAAAATTTAAACAAATATAATTAATAAAAGTTCGGATTTAATTTTAATATTAAATTACAAGTAAGACAAAAAATAAGAAACAAGACAAATAAAAAAGGTGTCAAGAGGGAGACTCGAACCCGAGACCTCTTGCACCTTTCACAAACTCACAGACACACTCAATTCCAGTAGGCTAACTCAATTTTACTACCCATATTACAAATCTTTTAATTATAAACCCTCATTCTTCTTCTTCTTCTTCCAAAGAGAGTCAAATTTATCTTATTGATTTGACGGTAGACCATTGCATGCTCTTCTTGCCTCCCAATCTCCATGTTTGCTTCATAGACTACCCGAGATCATCATCACCTTATGTCATCACCAAACTAACACAACTCTCACCATTCATCATCAAGCTTCTTCTCCCTTAATGGTCCATTCCAATGGTGGTGGATCAAGAGAAGCCCCGATTTTCACTATAAAAAGGGTGAGGTCTCAAGGGAAGACTCACACATTAATCCACTCTTCTTCCTCTAGCAAATTCACTCCCATTCAAAGAAAATTCATCCCTAAATCAATTTATTTAATTGCTATTTTTTTCAAAAAAAAAATCCCACAAACCCTAGTTTAGGGAACCCTAGCCTCACCGGACCACCATGGAACCGGACGGCCGCCACCACCACGCGCGCGGCGCCGCCGCCCCTCGCCAGTGCTCCGCCACCTCCGTCCAGCCTCGTCCGTCGTTCGTTCCATCCTCCTGCTCTCTGGTTTTTGTACGTACATTGGAGAAGAAGGAGTTGATATGCTCTTGTGGGCTAATTCTTTTGGGTTATTTTGGGCTAAATTTTAGGCCCATATGTCTAAAATAAGCCCATTAGAATTTTTAAAAGGGAAAAGAGAAGGAGAGGCCCAAAACTTCCGCCCACCTCGAAATCCGTGCCCATTCCGCTCTCGTTTTCACTCGGTATAATTTCCCGACTCATATCTTAATTAATATATTTTTATAAAATAATTTCTACATATATATAATATTTATTTAAAGTAATTGAATAAATATTATAAATGGGTTATTAAAAAGAAAATTATGTAACTAAATTAAATTGCATGCCCATCTATGAGTAATATAATTTGTAATAAGCATATATGAATTCCTAGAACTTTAATATTCATAAGAATGATACTTTAAGCACATTTGAATAAATATTGGAAAGTATTAACTTAGGCATATTTTCCTTTATTATTATAGAAGAAATAATGTAAGATAAGGATATTTAGTAAAATAAGATTCTATTAAAAAGGAAAATAGACTTGCATGTCTTTTAATACTATTATAAACTTGGAAATAATATGGATAAGATATTCTTATCATGAGATAATTTTATATGATAAGTTGAAGACTAAGAAGATATATTAAGTAATTTGCATGTATTTTTATATAAGAAATACATTATAATAGACATGAGAAAATTGTTAAATAAAATCATGGGATTTAAAATATGAGTTTATATACTTGAAAAGTATAATATAAATAATAAGTATACACTATTTAAAGAGATTATAACAAAAAGACCTAAGTTGCTAGGAAAGATATACTAGCAATATTATAATATTTGTACAAATAAAATATTTATAAATCTTGTGACATGGAAAACCCTTTTAATAAGATAAGGAATTTATCTTGATAAAAGTATATGGAGAATATGATATAATTACTTTTAACATAATATTGGAAACTTACTATGTAAGTAAAGGGCTAGAATAAATATACTAATATATTATCTTAATGCCTTTTATAACATAAAAAGGATTTCATATCTTATTATAAGGAATATGATAAGAGGAAAATATAATAATAATATATTCTAGTTTTAGAAAGATATTCTATGATTAAGTTGGATAAAAGATAATCATAAGGGAACATAAAGAATATATAAGGAGTTGGATAAATAAATATTATGACAAGGGCATTTTAGACTTTTCACAATCTAAGAAGAGTTTTATAAACAATATTTCATATAAATAAGGAAACTATATCTTGATGAAGTTTATGAAGTTACTTCCTTGCTTGGTTACAATAAAAGATTAATAAGTTAAGCAAAAAGAAATATTCTAATAATTTTATGACTTGGTCTTCAAAAGAAAATAGTAATTAAATTAAAATAAAGATTTTATAAAGAAAGATAAAGGATATAATATGATAAGGGTATAATTGACTTATTATATCATAAGAATGATTTTTATAATTAATTTAAAGTATAAATATGGAAAGTATAATTTTAAATGAGTTTTATCAAATTAAATCAATTTGCATGCCTTATATCATAAAAGAATTCCTTATTAACGATAAGGTTATAAAGTTGTGATCTTAATTGAATAAAGGAATTATAAAATAATCTAAATGGAATAATAACCTTAAGATAATGAATATTTAAATTTAATAATACTATTTTTTAATCTTCAAAGGGGAAGAGTTCCGTGCGAATGGGCGCCCAGGTGAGAATTGAGAATAAATCTCGTTCGTTCCTTCCAAAAAATCAACGTCCCTGATTAAACATTCATTAAAAAAATAAAATACGGCACGGGCGAATTTTTCTCGTATTATTCACGTATTTTTCAATAAAATACGGCACAGACGAATTTTTCCCGTATTATTCACGAATTTTTCGAAAAATACGTTTTTATGAGACGCGTCCAATTTGTTCATCAAAACTAGCGATTTGTTCATTAATATTGACCAATTGTTCATCAATACTAACTATTTGTGCATCGAGTTTTTGATAACAATATTCATCGATTTTGAACTTTTTTAATTTTTAATTTTTAACCTTATTTATGTGTATGAATACAATATTATATAGTTTTTTATGCACATATAATTAGTTTTGATATACCAATATTTGTTCATTGATATACTACTATTTGTTCATTGATATAACCTTGTTTGTTCATTGATATACCCATATTTGTTCATTGATATACTTCTATTTGTACATTGATATAACCTTGTTTGTTCATTGATATATCCTATTTGTGAATATAAATATACTTATGTTTATGTGTCAATACCATCAATTTGTACATTTAGGACTATTAATATCATCAACTTGTACATTTAGGACTATCTATTTGTGCATTTTTGTATTTATTTTGTGCTTTTAAGGCTATCTTGAATGCAAAGGATAATACAAATGAAGTGCTTTAAGGCTAACTTGTCAATACAAATGAAGTGCTCAATGTAGTACCTAAACAAGATAAGTTTGATTTAGAAACTTGACTACAAAGAATAATAGATAAAGAATCTGACTTTGCAATAATATGGTGTATGCTAAGAGGTTACTAATGAAGAAACACGCATTTAGCAATGAACAACTATATGAAAAGGCAATGAACAAATATGCATAAATCAATGAACAAATATGCACAAACCGATGAACAAATATGCCAAAACCAATGGACAAATATGAATATAACAATGAAAAAATATGCATGTATCAATGAACAAAAATGCATAAACCAATGAACAAATTGATGTTACTAATGAACAAATATGCACAAACCGATGAACAAATATGTCAAACCCAATGAACAAATATACCAAAGTGTTGATGAACAAATCCACATTGTTGATGAACAAATCCGTAGTATTGATGAACAAATCCACAGTACTGATGAACAAATCCACATTTTCGATGAACAATCTGGGCGCGTGTCCTATTTCCGTTTTTTTTCAAAAGTACGCGAATAATTTTGCCTGGTAGTTCTCGCCCTTCGCGACAAATGCCAGACTGTAGGAATGTACACCGAAGTGTTGAAGATGAAGTCTAGAAGGTTCGACAAGTGTTATGCAAGGATAGAAGGTCAAGGCAAGACGACGTTGAAGGAAGGAAGAAATTTTCATAAGAGCAAATTAAAGCATTCCGAAGATAGTGCACCAACTCTTCTATTTTAAACCAAGCAAATCATCATCACATTAATTGTCTTGGGTAAACATACTTGTAATTTCAACACGTCATTTCAACCCTTTTTATATGAGCTTCATTTTTCGCTGCTACATCATTTGTAAAACGACTCCCAATGTAATAAACGACTGTTCTCATCAATAAATAAACTTCCGTTTTTAGTCAATTTCATCCTTCATTACCTTTAAGTCTCACTCGTGAGCATCCGTTTATTTATGTAATGTTTATGTCAATTTCCGCATTTCTATAAGTTTTAATATCATTATAAAGCCTTGGGTGACTTTGGACGGTAAAATCCGAGGTCACTGGCGGTAATACCCAGTGTTGCAAAATAGGGGTGTTACACAAATAACTTAGATGTCTGTTTGCTCTAAGTGTTTTTTTCTTTTGATAACTTGACCCGTAAAGCTGTCGTTTAATTGAATCTAGAAGTTGTTTTAGGTTGTTAAATGATTAGGGTTGTTTAGATTGTTAGTTCTTTCAACTAGATTTGAAGTTTGGATCATAATCCTTAGTATGAACATAATCCATGGTAGATTATTCAAGAGAATTGAGAATCAAGAGAATCAATGATCAATAAGCATATCTATGAAGGATGTAACTAGTTGAACATATATCTCTCATATATTATAATCAACTTTGTATTCATATTTAGTTTTAATTTGCATCTTTGTCTAGATAATCATTGACTAAAAACCCACCTTTTAGTTACTTGGCATCTAAGTAACAACACAAATACACGAGTCCATGTGGGATCGACCTTTACTCACCATTCTACTAAGTTTGGTTAAGTTAGGATTCTTTGATAGGTAAATGACTGAAAAATACCTCATCGGTGTCCTTCCTTCCCACAAGTGAAACATTTCTTTTTGTCATCGGGACACTTCTTGTTGATATGTCCTAATTTTCCACAATTATAGCAAGTGACATCACCCTTACACTTTTTGGACCTTTGGGAAGAATGGATTAAAACTGATTCTGACCTACTTTTATTTGACCTCATAGTCTTCTGCGGAGATATTGTCCTTTTAAATCCGCTAGTACGTACTCCTTTGTTGAGATTGTTCCCAACATACTATCCTTTGAGCCGATCTCTCCAACTCGACTTTCACCTTGTATGCCACTTCCACGTACTCTCCCAATGTTGTACAAGGGTGATACATCATCAGAGATTTAATATCTGGACTCAACAATTCATGGAACCATTGGATTTTCTCAGCCTCAACGGTGACATTAAATCCTACATCCTTCAGTAGGGGGCTAGACTTTGTTATTCCACCCGAGATACTCTACTTACAAATCCTTGGGTAGGATGTTTCATTGAGCTTCTCGTCACCCCAATAAGCCGAGAATAATTGATTTATCATTCTAGTCTTGAACGTGTCCCAATCCAACCTCGGGTGTTTCGACATGCTTGAAAGTTCCCACCATTCATGTGCCTTTCCCCCTAGCTGATTGGAGGCAAGGCACACCCTTTCAGTTTCAATGCATTTCATGTCGCTTAGGAGGAACTCCATTCGGGAGAACCAGTAGGCCATGAGGACAGGTTCCCCAGTGCCATCATAAAAGTCAGGTTGCATAGTGGTGAACGTATCCATTGCTCTTATGAAGCTTAGGTCATTATCGGGATTAACATTTGTGGCGGTGGTCGCATCTGCAAAAGGAGGTGGTAGTAACCCTCCTTGTTGGGCGGTTTTGAATAACTCAAGCAAGCCCACAATGGTGGCGACATCAAAGTGTATGACATTACTGCCTCCAACTTGAACTCTTGCTACATTGTTTACTAAGTCGTTGATTCCTGGCTCATTGATTGGAAGATTTCCTTGAGTGTTCATCATCTACAGATTCCACGAAATGTCATTCCAAGAGAAAATCAACATTTGTACACAAGTAATGGCCACACAGTTTGAAACTGAAATCAATATCCTATTGAAATATTTGTCAGGTTGGCGCCGTTCTTTAATGTACTATGAAAAGATCGTAACAACTCATGTTGAGAAATTGGACAACTTAACCAATAGAAATGGAACTACAAGACCGAATAAAAGCGATATTTAAAAAGTCTAGTCGAAAGAAGTCAACCATTCTATACCGTACAAAACTGATAGCTGACATACACGCTTCAGAACTGGAAGTCGGATCACATGCCCATCTCGAATCAACCCTATAGGGGACGTAACATTCTTAACAACTCTCATTACTCTTTGTGCGTCTTGATGAGCACGAGCCTTATCCTTTGGCCAATGCCATTTTTGAAGAAGAAGATGAACAACATTTGATATAGAATATCTGTAATTCTATATCTTGGAGATGACGATCTTATTGAAGGAAGTTTTAAAATCCTTTTATTAATGAAAGGGACTTCTTAAGAGTAGGTGATAAACAAAATCAACCTTTAAATCTATAATGACAATTATTGTCGAACTCGACTTTCTTTTCAAGATTATCTCAAAATCTTTATGAGTTATTATTGAGTCTTAGACTAGCTAAATCCTATAGACGCTAATCCACAAAGTCATGGAACAAAACTTTAATTCAATTTTCATTCTAATTTCTTTTACATTCTTTGAAAAGAAACAAGGTTTCAAGACTCGAAAATTCTGAAAAGGGGATTATCAAAATTCTTAATCCATTAATATCCTAGAAGTTTATTATATTTCTTCTCATTTGATATATTTTATCACTTTGAAAACTTTATAGAAAGTTTCAATTTTGTAATAGATCTTTATCATGGTAGTCTACTTCCTTTAACTTACCAATTTCTTTTAGAAATGGTTTATTAAGGCTTGGAAATTCTAAAGAACTATATTCATATATGACTTTGGATATGGAAAGATTCAAAGAGGAAAATCTCGATTGAGATCTCTTTTAAAAGTGACGTTTAGATGTAAACCTCACATTTAAAAGGTTGGGTAAGAACTTGGTTCTAAAGTCATTAGGTAAAAACTTTAAATTTTAAAAGGACACTTTTAACTCTGATACCATAGTTGTAATACCCCCAATTTCTAACCAAGGGTATTACCGCCAGTGACCTTGGATTTTACCATTCAAAGCCTCCTGAGGCTAAGGTAACACAACAAAATTTAAAGACGAACAAAAAAAATATGAAAGATTCATTTATTCATATTAGAATTATCTTTGATTACAAAGTGATTGTTTACAGAAGAAAACGACAACATAATATGATTTTAATGATACAAGTGACCCATATATACATACAAGGTGTAAAATACCAAAACATTATAAAGTTCTTCCTTCAATTCGACATCTCCTTTGTAGTCTTCACATGATCTTAAGTACCACCTTTTAGATACGTGACTCTGAGGTGAATCCTTCATTCCTTTTCTTTGTCTGATCTTCATCTTCATTTCCTGAGCAACACTTCTCTGTTATCTGATGTTTCCAAAAAGAAAGAGATGGGAAACACCAGGCAAAAGTGCAGAAGAAAGAGAAAAGTGAACGGATTAGTCTAAGAAGACTAGCAAGTGGAGAACTAAAAAGGTCTCCATGGTTGTAGCTAAACTTAGTGGCATCAAACTCCAAATTATAGTCGGTCGATAATCCAACAATCAAGAGAAAGGGATATGAGAATCCAAAGGTAGAGGAAACATCATGAGAGTGTGATCTCATCAGAGTAAAAAGGAATACAAACTTCCAAGACATTAGGAATATCACAAGAGTGTGATTCCATCGAAAAGAAAAGAATTATGAAAATTCTTTTAGAGAAGGGACACCGCGAGAGTGGAGTTCCGTCGAAGGATAATAATGTTTGTGAGAACTTTATTGTGTCACAACATTAATTTGAGGAGTCTTTATTGATTAGTCAAACAACTATTTCTTTTAGTTGATGACTTTTAAATTTGGCAGCTCAGAGGAGACTAGGCCAACAAGATAGAGGAATCGGAATTCCTGATTACCTATCTTGTATTTATATTATTCCACAGTTCATTTTATTTCTTTAGTGATTTACCGTGTGGAAGCTCAAAGAGTCTCATACTAACACGCAAGTAACGGTTGTTCCAGAGCACTTAGTAAGAGTGCAGACACCTCTCAAATCCGGAATTGAGCAGGCAGGATCATGACCCGAGGTATTAAGGAGAACAATATTAACATTAATTGCGTCACTACTTTCTACACGAAATACGTATATTATAAAGAGAAGTTGGAGCCTTCAATATCTCGCATCCCTGTTTTATATTAATTTATTATGAAGTATTCAATGAGACATATTAAACAGGATAGCGTAATTTCCTTAGACCTATTTGTTATTTCTAACGAGTATGCGCATATAGTAATTAATATAGCATAAAGTCGTTAATTCTATTGCATAAATAAACTTTGATTCGTTTATTTGACAACATATTCCACAAGCATAAATAAACATTAGTCGGTTTATTTAGCAACAATTTTCACAAGGCATAAATAAACTTATGTCGGTTTATTTAGCAACAATTTATTATTGGCAGAAAAGAATATTAAACGGAAAGAAAATTCACGTTTAAACAGTTGTAAGAGAGAAAAATCCACTTGTCCTTGGAGCGTGATTCTAACTTCCTTGTCAAGACGAAGATCGAGCGTGATCCTTTCACTTTCTTTGCTCAAAGGTCAACCTGAAAGGAGAGAGATATGAAATAATTTCCTTATCATTTCATATAGAACTTTCTTAGAAAAGAACGGATGGCACAACGACATAAGTTCATGATTTTTTCATATATAATAATTCATTATATGACATCTCTTATCAAAACTTGATTTACTTCCGAATTCGTCTAGCTCTTATAATGCTTTTAAGCATAAACATCCTTTATTCGTTGTACTTTATCATATAGATTTTTATGGTCGTTTTAATCCTTATAAACGAACTCGGTTAAATCATAATTGACGGAAATTGAAATACGATCAACCACGATCCTTAAAAGGCAAGGATTGCTGGATTTTGAATCTTAAAGAAGTGAATTTAAATAAGATAAAAAACGATCCTAAAAGCAAGGATCGTCGGACAGAATTTAAAGAATATTAAAGATATGAACTGGTTAAGCCCATGGTCATATTAAATGACATAAAGCTTAAGATATGACCTGGTTAAGCCCATAGTCATATTAAATGACGAAAATTTAAATAGCTGAGAATTTCACAGACCCAAACGGGCAGGGTAACGACTTATTTTCTTATATATATAAATATATAAAATGTTATATATCCTTTACAACATCATTACTTGGGGTTAGATTTTGATGGTCATGCGTCCTCTTTTTGGTACTTAATTATAGATGAAAAGTGTTCATTTATATTATACGAACGTGGGGTGAAATTCTCGGAATTTAATATCAACCAACTGAACGTATAAAGGGGTCGACAGTTCATACCAAGGGGACGTCGATATGGAAGTTCAGAACGTCGGTTTCAAGAGCGGATTCATCCTACGAAGTCGAGACAACGTCACGATCCTAACAACGTCAAAGGTGGATAGTGTAACGACTCCTAGGTGGTCCAACAATGGCTCCGAGGAGGCGTAACGGTGCGATCAGCGGCTGGAGGAAGTTTAAACTGCGGGGATGCGCACCGTTCGCGGACCCGAGGCTGCTGGACTGGTGGCTCGCGAAGGATTGGCAAATTTCCAGGTGGTGGCCAGGTGGCCAGGTGGAGCAGACAAGCGCCGACAGTTGAAGACGGTTGAAGGCGGTGGTCGGCGGTGCTCGAGCAGGACGAAGCCGAGAAGAAAAATGTCGGATGTGAAGGAATTTTAATGGAGGAGTTGAATTTGTATAACATGGAGGTGGGGCGGACCAGTTCTCTGTCTCTCCTTCCCAAAATAAAAGAAATTGGAGCTTTTGATTGGTGGGAAAAAATGAGAAAGACTTTCTCACATAAAGGAAATGAATAGGTGGCCCGACGTCTTTGCGCTCTACTTGTGGTGGACTTGGAGATGGCGGAATAATCGGGTCTTCAACAACTCGCCACCACCCCCGAATGGGGCTGCTCGTGTTTTGCAAAGCGCCAAGGAGTACAAGGAGGCGTGGAATAAGCGGGAACAAAGTGAAAACCGCAGGGAGGTTACAAAAGTCTTTGTCCGTTGGGAGCCACCGGTTATGGACTGGGTCAAGATCAACTCGGACGGGTCTGTTAGGGCCGACCTGAATGCATGGCTGGCGGGAGTCATCCATGATTCGAATGGTCAATGGATCATGGGATTTGTGCACAACTTGGGACAATGTACAGTTTCGAAGGCCGAATTGGGGTATTCTGGTTGGGTTGAAGCTCGTCTAGGAGAATGGATTCAGGACGGTGGTGGTCGAAACAGACTCGCGTCTGGTTGTCAACCTCATCATGGGCTCGGTGGACCGTTGTCATCCTCTCTCTAGCCTTGTACACCAGTGCCAAGGCTTTTTGCATCGTAATTGGGACATCCAACTTTGACATGTCTTTAGGGAAGCGAATTCCGTCGCCGACTCCCTTGCCTCTATTTCCTTTTATTTTCCTCTTGGCCTTCATGTTTTGGATGACCCGCCAGTGAGCTCCATCTTTTTACTCTCGGATGATTTTAAGGGAAGGGCTACGTCCCGGTTAGTTCCCGTGTCTATTTCTTCTTCCTAGTTTCTGTCTCAAGGGCCTGCCCCTTGGGTTTACCAAAAAAAATAAAGGAAATGAATTTTGTACGTAGGAAGTGAATTGCCTAATACACGTATATATAGTAAATGGAACGTGGGCAGCAAGAACTGAATAGTAAAAGTATAATCTCGGAAGGTGAACTCGTCTTCTGCACACTTTGAACAGTAGAGAGATATTTTCGATGTCGGTAAGAATATTGTTATACGTGTTGGATCGGGGCTTATGTTAAGGCGGTAAAATTATATACCTTGGATTAAAATACAACTTTTATAGAAACGATCCTAAAAATCATTTAGACTAACAAATTAACACAAATGATTTTTATTTTCTACTTTTAAATTTTAGGTCTTACGTTTCAGAGTATAACCTTAACGAGTAAATAATTAATTAAGTGGGTCTCGCCTGATCGGAAAACTTCTTTAATGAAAATGATCCTTAAAATTATGTCGAGTAATAAAATCAACTAAAAGGATTTTATTTCCCCATCTTTAATTTTCTAGGAATAATTTCCAAAAGATACGTTCGTAACGCGTAATGTGTTTATAAAGCGGGTCTTCAGAACTTGTTCGGAAATTTGTAAAAATTATCCGAGCGGTCTTATAATTCATGTGAACTAAGAAATCATGTTTACATGATTACTTTCTGTGACCTATAAATTTTTAGACACGAGTTCCAAGTTTACTGTCAAAATGGGTAACGACTTTGCCAAACGGGTCGTAGAAAGTCGTCTACAAAAAATTTAAATTTATCCTAAAAATCACGGATATTACAGAATCGACCCTGCCAACCTTTAAGCTTAGCATTAACTTTCTCAATAAGTGGAACACAAGTCTTACTTTTGATTTGATCATGGAACAAAGGTATCCCAAGATATTTACCCAGATTACGAGTAATAGAAAAACCGCTAGCATTCTTCAAATTATTAACCACATGGCGGTTCACATTAAGGGAAATGAACAACTTAGACTTAGCAACACTAACCCGTTGGCCAAACAACGCACAAAATACATCAAGACACTCTTGAATCACGGTAAGCTGTCCAACAGATGCCTCAGCAAAGAACATAACATCATCCGCAAAAAGCATATGTGAAAGAGTAGGGCCATCCCGGGATAACCGAATCGGTTTCCATCTACCCCAAACAATAGCCCGAGAAATCATCTGACTAAGTCTTTTATACAAAGGAAAAAAAGATAGGGCGAAAGCGGGTCACCCTGCCTAATTCCTCTAGAAGGCAAAAAACTGTCTGAAGCTTCCCCATTCCATAGCAAATGGAAAGAAGACGTATTCAAGCATTCTCTTATCCAACCAATCCACTTAGCTGAAAAACCAGCATCCACCAGGGTATCCTCAACAAAGTCCCACCGTAATCGGTCATAGGCCTTCTCAAGATCAAGCTTGACCACCACCCACCCATTAGTCCCTTGTTTGTATTTCATAGAATGCACAACCTCATGGGCCTAGGGATGGCAATGGGGCAGGTTCGGTGAGGGGAATACCCTCCCCGTCCCCATCCCCATTTAGATATATGCTCCCCATACCCGCCCCATTACCCATCGGGAAATAAAATTTGTCCTCGTCCCCATCTCCGTCGGGTCCCCGCCCCCCTCGGGGATTCCCCATCTCCGCTTGATTTCCCCATTTATAATCCCCGTTTGGGATTCCCCATCTCCACTTTATTTCCACATTTATAATCCCCGTCGGGGATTCCCCATTCTTGTTTGGTTTTCCCCATTTATAATCTCTATCGGGGACTCCCCATCCCCGTTTGATTTTCACCTTGTATAATCCCCACGAGTTACTCGTTTTATTTTCCATTTACTTTCATGTACACTTTCCTCAAAAATTCTATTGATACACCATTTTCAAAATTCACCAATTAAACTTATATAATTAACAAGCCTTTAACAAGAGCTTCAAAAAACAAACCCCATTGGGGATTTCCCAACGGGATTCCCCACGGGGTTCCACAATGGGTCCCCCGACGGGGATTCCCCATGGGGCTCCCCAATGGGGTCGGGGTCGGGTCGGGGGTGGGGCGGGACACCTATCCCCATCCTCGTCCCCATACCCTAACGGGTAATTTCTTTCCCCCATAATTGCCTCCATCTCCACTAAAAATCCCCATCCCCATACTCATAACGGGGAATCCCCACGGGTAATGGGGAATCACCGCCCCATTGCCATCCCTACCAAAACAATATTATCCGTAGTCAATCGACCCGAAATAAAAACTCCCTTGCATAGGGCCAATCAAACTAGGAAGCACAAGTTGTATTCTGTTAACAAGAACCTTCGTAATAACCTTTTACAAAACATTGCATAAGCTGATGGGACGAAATTGACTAATAAGCTCAGACTCATCAACCTTAGCAATTAGAGAAATCAAAGTCTCATTCAAACTTGAAGGCATTTTAGATATAAAAAAGAATTCTCTAACAGACCTCAAAACCGACGCCCCAATCAAGTGCCAACACTTCTGATAAAATATAGACTGAAATCCATCAATACCCAAAGCCTTAAGAGGTCCCATCATTATAGCAGCCCGGAAGATTTCGACATCACTTATAGGTTTATCCAGCTCATCCCAATCCAACACACTAATCCGCGGAAAATAACCACGGTCACAAACAATTGGCGTGCGCTCATTCTCAGGCAAACAATACAAATTCGTGAAAAAAGCAACAACGTGAACCTCTAAAGCCGCCTTATCCAAAATCCACTGACCAACAACATCTTTCAACGTCTCAACTCTATTACGCCAACGTCGAATAACTGTAGAAGTGTGAAAATATCGGGTATTTCGGTCACCCGAACTCAGCCATTGTATACGTGATTTTTGTAACCACAACAACTCCTCACGTTTCAATAGAAGATCTAACTCATGTTGCAGCTTAGTTTCCGTTTGTAACAAGTTGTCGGACGGGTTAGAACTTAGAAGCAATCAACTTTTGGACCCGTCCAAAGGAAACAAAACCGATCGCTGTTGCAACATTATATTACCAAAAACCGAACGACTCCACTCAATCAGCTTAACCCGAATATCCGTCAAGGCGTCAACAACATGAATCTCAGCTTTCCAAGAATCATGAATGAAGTCCAAGAACTCTAGATGAGTCAAGTAGGCCGCTTCGAACCAGAAAGGTCGTCTACTCTTATTATGCTCCATATGAGGATTGAGACTCAACAAGAGAGGTGTGTGGTTTGATAACAGCCCCGGAAGGTGTCTAACAAGAGAGTTGGGCCAAAGGAAACACGCAACAACATTAGTGTAACCCTCTTTTCATATTTTTAATCATTTCCTTTTCTCAACAAATATCAATAGAGCCGTAGTTTAGTTTATTTATTTACTTCGGAAACGCCGGAGCGTAACGGGCAGAGCAAATGATCTCAACTCCCCTACTTGTTTTTCAGTTTCTTCTATTGGATGGCGTGCCACCATTTTAGAACTCAAAGAGGCTGCCACTTGGACGGTAGAGATCACGTTTACGTCATGACCATCCCTAGACGAGTAGACCCCACACATAACTCTCGAGTCAGGGGATCTCACCAGTCACGACGCCCTTGCCGTACTAGCAGTCCACCGCCACCGTCGAATCACGAAACTCACAACGACCAAAGAAATTAATCAGTTAGACGCAGGAGAGGAGAATTATTTGAGAAGCGCCTCTCTTTGGAGAGAACACCAGAATCGTAGAATCTGTTTATCTCAAACGGAGGAAGATGCGCGGTTGCTCGCCAGTAGCACCTGCGGGGACGTCGTTTAATAAGCTTCTTTCTTCTTCGGTTGCTATCGGGAGAGCCCCAATTGTTCTCTGTATCCCGCCGGAAACTCAAATTTGGGGTTTCAGGTTTCTCGGTTCTAGTGGTGGGGATTTCGCTTCTTCTCGCCGGAATCTGCTCCCTTTGGTCTGCCTCGGAAGAAATTCCATCCGCTCAGTTGCTAATTCGTCGACTCCATTTTCAGAGTCCCAGGTTCTTTCTCTCTATCCTCTTTTATTGTAGAATTATGTACCTCTTAGGTCGAGCTAGAGAATAACGAAAACAACAAAACCTGTTAGGTTTGGATAGAAGCGGATGGAGATGGTCCCTTTTTGGTTGCTTGATAGAGACAATGTGAGATGGTCCAAATGATTTAATTTTTCTACTTGAAGAATATTAGAATTTTGAAAATGACATCATTGGGATGAATCTTGGTTACTTGGAGGAAGAATCCTGTAACACTTTGAGCTTATTGTTTTTACTAGATTTGCTTGCTCATCCAGTGTATAGTAATCTATATTACAATTCAAGTGAGTTTGATTCTTGGTCGATTTGCTTTTATCTGGTTGGCGTAGGATGAATTGGAGCCTATATATGAAAGTCAACCCCATCTCCTGGATCAAGGTAAGGTCCTATTTGTGCCCTTCCATGTTCTAAATTCAAGCATTTCTAAATCTCTTGGATCCTTAATTTGAAGGCATCTAAACGTACTCTAGAGATGAATGGATATTAGATTTTAATGTGGATAAGAAAATTTCTCCGAAAAAAGCACCACCTTATACTCTTGTTGAAGATCTTCTTTGTACTTACAGAGAATTTGAGTTCAGTTCGCATCAAGATACAACTGCGAAAAGAGTGTCAATTTGGCGAGCAATTTTTTGTTGTTGGCTCTCATCCAGAATTAGGATTGTGGAACCCTTTTAATGCAATTCCAATGACCTGGTCCGATGATCATATATGGACTGCTGAACTGGTAATTAAGAACTGACAAACTGTAATTAAGAATCAGGACTGCTTGGCCCTGTATTCTGATGCCTGTATATTTCGCCCTTTGATTCCCTCTTGTGTAGGATTTACCTATTGGTGAGCCAATTCAGTTCAAGCTCTTACTGAGAGAAGTCAATGGGGAGCTATTGTGGCAGCCAGGGCAAGATAGAGTTTTTCATACATGGGAAACAAATAACATAATCAGTGTTTTTGAAGATTGGGAGAATCCTGAAGCTCAACAGGTAACTGAAGAACAAGAATCTGATGCATTGATGACCAAGACCAAGCTATTAGAAGATTCAGATGAAAAGTGCAATAAAGAAGATGAGACGGTGGTGATTACTAAAACTGCTATGGGTCGAGTGAGGAGTGAAGGACAAACATTCAGTACTCCTGAGATTTCTGGCAATCAAGTAGTAGATGAATTCGCTGTTTCATGTATTGTAACAGATGAGGTTGCTATTTCAGACACGGGCTTGATATCTAGTGAAGACGTTCTTGAAAAAGAACAAGTCCTGAGTTTGATTCCTGGCCTGAATCCGTGTTCAACTACACCAACTGAAGATGTGACTGTAAGAGAAGAGAAAGTGAAAGTGGAGCCTGTTATCTCTAACATTGTCAATGGTATTAAAGCACAAAAGCCAGAGGTGAATTTCGTTCTACATTGGACCCTAGTTTTTACATAGTTGAACGTTTTAAAGTGTTTGCTGATGCACTAATTGAGATCCACTAGTTAACCATTGATGGCTATCAGATTTAATTATACAAGTGGCTTAAAACATTTGATCTATCCTGCCTTCTATATAACTATATAAGTATACCCTACAACCGAACAACTTTTCTTGAAATTAAGTTCAAGAATGTCGTTATCTTTTTTTAATTTGGTTATATGGACGACACCTTTTGGATTTGGGGGATAAATTCTGTTCTTGTTTTAGTTTCATTTTTGTTTCAGCAAACAGTTTTATATTAGTCAGTGACTGACCTATTGTAACATTGATTTTTCTTGTTATATCTTCACTTCAATTCAGTTAGATGAAAAGCAGGAAAAAGTCAAAGGACACTCGGAGCTGGAACAAGCAACGAGCAGGTTGAGGTTCAATGATGAGCATGCTCCAACGCCGTTGGAGCATCTGAATGAGCTCGCTCCCCAAAATGATGAAGACGTCAATGGCCACCCGGATCAGGATCTTGAATCTGCCTTCTCTCAAAGCCAAAAGAACAAAGGAACTGATCTCTGGGGCGACGATATCAAGTGGGGTCAGAGTACGCTTAAGAGACTTTTGAACAACTTGGGCTTTCCTTAGTTTCATATTAGCTTTAGGAGCGGGAATTGCCAGATGAGAGTCTTTTTCCTAGTCATTTTGAGTGTTCTTTATGTTAGATGGTTTAATGCTGAAATTGAGATGACCAAACCGATTCTATTTGGTCGGCAATTGGTTCAATATTTTTTCAAATTTTTGGGTTCGGTACGCTCTGGATCAATATTGGGCTATCTTATTTTCATAAAATAGATTGCAAAATGGTTTGGGTAAATTCCTAGTTTTGGTCCAATTATAAGAACCAAACATTATGGTGGGTTAACTTGGATTGGGCTTATAGAACGTCAAATTATTACAAAAACTCATTTAAATATGGGTTAAAAGAATTTTATTTAAAAATAGTAAAAAGTGAAGTTTGTATTGTTGTGTTAAAAAACCAACAAATCATCTTTCTACCAAAAAAAAAAAACAACAACAAATCATCTTTGTGGATTAGAGCGTGTAGTCATGGAGGGGTCTAGATGGAGTCCGTTGGAAGGGCACGAATAAGGTTAGCAATTTATCAACCACCATATTATCTCCTTAAATATGTGAAATTTAAATTGATTGGTAAGATTTTAAGTGAATAAGGATATTTAAGTAAGCAAGGTTTACAGAGTGTCGTCGGCAAGGTCCTAAGAAAAGGATATAACTTAGGGGGGCTTTGTAAGGATATTAAAGCACTTCCAAAAATGGAATTCTAGAACCTCCTTTTCTTTCAAGGTCAGGATAGGCTGAGCACAGAAATGTAATTATTGACCCTGATCTTGTTTATTCTTTCTACTCCTTTCTCGTCTGTTCCATGAATGTTATGGTGGGAACGGCTAAAGTTGAAAATTTAATCATTGTCTTTCTTCTCTGTAGAGTTGTATATATGGCATGTAATCTCCTAAGTTTGAAATATTGGGCTTGTATGTATATCTGGTGAATGAGTGCTTTATCAGATTGGGTAAAATTCTCGCTGGAGGCTGTATTGGGCCAAACAGCCCAATACAAGTTCACCTGAGACAACCCATTTGATGAGTCTGTCTCATTTACTTGAACGGTGTCGTTTGAGGCTTAGGGTTAGAGCGTGCCATATAAAAGCACCTCTTCTCCTCTCTTGCCTCTTGTTGGACAATTTAGAGAGCTCTCTAGGGTTTGTGCTTTGGTGCGTCTCCTCGGCCTTGCTTGCCTGAGCTCAACGCCGGCGACCCGAGCTCCCTCTGAAATCCAAACAAAGGAAGAGAGAAGACGAGAGCACCTTGGAGACCCTTGTGGTTGCTTGATTTGTTCGAGCTGTGCTTCTCTGAACTTGCTTCTCTCTCTCCGATTGCTTGCTTATACTTATAGTTCTCTTTGCCCTCTGAACTCCCCTTGGATCTCTGGCATTTCGATTGAGGCTCAAAAGCTTAATAAAATTGTTTGGTTGTTTCGCTTGTGATTTCTGTTTTGCTTGAGTTCCTTCATTGTATTCCGCACTTCAAAGTGGTATCAGAGCCAGGTTGGCTCGTACAGATCTAGGGTTTGAAGTTTCTGGACTCTCTAGTCCCGGATCTTCGAATCTAGGGTTTGTATTTGTTGTGGCTTGTGTTGGATCTTGAGATCTGAGGCTCTATTTGTTGGATCTGGGGTTTCTACTCTCAGATCTTGAGTTCTCACTGATTGTTCTTCGATTTCCCTCCCTTGCTCTCGAAGTTTCTCTTGCTACGTTCCGTTGAGAGTTCTTTACTCTCTGGATCTAGAGTCTTGAGTCTCTTCTCTACCTTTCTGGGCTAGATCTGGGAGTTCTAGAGTCAAGTGACTCTCTAGAACTCAGATTCGTAAAGTTCCATAAAGAAAATCGCTTTAAATTGTCTTTTAAACCTTGTAGTCTCAACTGTTTTCAAGTGTTTAAAGTTGCTTGCTTATCTTGCTTGCTTCTGAGTGGTAGAACTACCGACTTCTTTTACTAGAAAGGGAGGGCGGAGGATCCTTGATAAGCCGGGTTCCAGTTATACTGGTTTTATCCCATTGTCGGATTCCTACACTAAGCTCTTGCAAAAGAGCGTCTTTGCTTAGATCTGAAACCCTAAAGTTTGATTTGGGGCTTCTAATCCGTTTGTGTGACTTGATTGTTACTGTTGCTTCTTTACCACTTCACTTGATATCTGTTGAGACTTGCAACAGGCCAAAGCCTTGTCTTGTTGGTTCTGTTGTGTAGTCCCTTTGCGTACATTTGCAAGTGCAAGTACTTGTTGTGAGAATCTCCCTTGTGAGACTCACTTGCTTAAACTCTTCATCTCTCCTTCTATCTGAGTTACTCTTCTTCTCTCTCTGAGCTTGGCTCACTATGTCTGATCATTCTTCTGTCCGCATAAAGCCACTTGATGGCTCCTCTGACTTTGCTATGTGGCAACTGAAGATGAAAGCCATCTTGATTAAAGAAAAATGTTAGGCTGTTGTTGATGAATCATGGCCTGACACATTTGATGCTGCTAAAAAGAAGGAAATGGATCAAATTGCTCACTCTGAGATTATTATTAGACTATCTGATGAAGTTGCTCGTCAAGTGGTCGAAGTAGACTCTTCCAGGAATCTCTGGAAGGCGTTGAATGACCTCTATCAGGTAAAATCTCTTCCTTCTGTTATTAGCATGCTTGGTCGCATCTTTGTTTTCAAAATGGATGTCTCCTTGTCTCTGAATGATAACCTAGATAAATTTCTTAAGATGAATCAAGACTTGGAAAGGTGTGGTGATAAAGTTGTAGAATCCCACCAAGTTGTGATTTTGCTGAATTCCTTACCACCTCAATTTGATAACTTTAAAGATGTGCTTGAGTTTAATCATGATGGCATAAAGGGTCTGACTAAGAAGAAGATAATTGATGCTGTAACTCAGAAAAATGAGACTTTGAAAGTGTTTAAGTGTAAACTTGATAAAGATTCTAAAACTGAAGTCATGTTCACTAAAGGAAAGAGTAAAAAACAGAAAAAGAGCTATAAGAAGAAAGAAAAGGAGTCTGACTCTTCTAGCTCTAACTCTGGGAATGCCAAACCCAAATCTGAGAAAAAGAACCTAAAATGTCACTACTGTGGCAAGGGTACTCACTTGATTAATGATTGTTTTAAGAAGAAGAAAGATGAAGCTTTAGCTGCCTCCACAAAAACACAAAATGGTACTTCTGCAATTGTTGAGTCACACCTTTCCTATCCTGTTGAACTGCTTATGTGTGCACATCATGTTAATTCTGATCATGATGCATGGATACTTGATTCTGGTTGGACTATGCATGTTACACCTCATAGGCATGTCTTTGATTACTTGCATCTTTATGATGAGGGTGAGGTTAGGTTGGGTGATCATTCTTCTCTTAAGATTAAGGGTGTTGGCACTGTTCCTTTTAAAATACATGATGGTGTTGTTAGAATTCTCCAAAATGTTAGGTGGGTACCTAACTTAAGGATAAACTTATTGTCTTAAAGCATGTTTGATGATCTTGAGTGTCATATCCACACCCATAATGGAGTCAGAAATGTCTCCAGAAATGGGAAAGTCCTTGTAAAAGGAATTAAAAAACGTGGCCTTTATCATGTCATTGGTTCCCCTGTCATGACCATGTCCTCTGAAGTGAATGCATGTATGAGTGTTGATTCAACAAAGCTGTGGCATGCTAGACTAGGTCATATAGGTAACAAGGGATTGCATTATCTGTTCAAGAATGGATATATAAGTAAAAAACCCTCTGATTTGAGCATGTGTGAAAATTGTGTGTTTGGAAAACTTGCTAGAACTCCCTTCTCCAAATCCAAATTTGTTGCTCAACAACCACTTGAGTATGTGCATGCAGACCTATGGGGACTTGGCTAGGTGGACACAGTTGGTGGAAAGAAATATTTCTTGTCATTAATTGACCACCATTTCCAGGAAGGTTTGGGTACATTTACTCAAAGCTAAAAGTGAAGCATTTGACATGTTTAAATATTGGAAACAAACTGTTGAAGGCCAGTCTCAGTTCAAGGTGAAATGCCTTAGAACTGACAATGGACTTGAGTGTTGCAATCATGCTTTTGATGCTTTCTGCCATGAAAATGGCATTAAGAGGCACTTAACTGTGCCTGGCACACCTCAGCAAAATGGCATTGCTGAGAGGATGAACAGGACTTTGCTTGAAAAGGCAAGGTGCCTGCTAATCAGTGCTGGGATGAAACATTCCCTCTAGGGAGAGGCTGTTACTACAGCTGCTTACTTGATCAATAGATCCCCTTGCTCTGCCATTGGATTCAAAACTCCACAAGAACTGTGGAGTGGAACCAAACCTACCATCTCACATCTGAGGCCTTTTGGATGCACTGCCTATGCTCTTAATAATGCTAGGAAGTTAAACCCAAGAGCCCAAAAGTGTGTGATGTTGGGATACCCTGAAGGGGTAAAAGGCTATAAACTGTTGCTCATACAGCCTGGTGGCTATAGAGTGATAGTTAGCAGGGATGTCACTTTCAATGAAAGTGACTTCCATTTCAAAAATGTTCTCACATCTTCTCTTGAGCACTTAGACAGGTCTGAACAAATTCATACTCCATTCTATGTTGCTCCACCCTCAAATGAGTTATTTGATGAAGACTTTGATATTGGATACTCTCCATCTCTTTCTGGAAACTCTGAAAATTCTAGCATTGGTATTTCTAATGAGCACTTGAATGCTCAAACAAGTACTGAAGAGCACTTAGCTGTGCAACCTCACCATCACGGTGGGAAGGTCAGTTCACATCCTTCTTCTTCTTCTCCATCTATGCATGAGCCTCTGCTTGATAATGTACATGACTTTGTGCATGATTTGCATGATGATTTGCATGATGTTGATGACTCTGTGCATGATGTTGATGATTCTGTTGAGGATTTACCCTTTGATGAGGTCCCAAACTTGAATAACTATCAACTGACTAGAGATAAAGACCCTAGGGTTAAAATTCCAAACAAAAAGTATGTGAACAATGTTGATGAGTTTGCTTTCATAATTGCTGATGTTTTGAATGCTTATACTCCTGACCTGTTTGAGCATGCTATTAAATGTGTTCATTCTGATCTTTGGTTGAATGCTATGAAAGAGGAAATTAAATCCATGCATGACAATAAGACTTGGATTCTGGTTCCCAAACCTAAAAATTCAAGAGTTATTGATTGCAAATGGATTTATAAACTCAAGGAGGGAGCCATTGCCACTGATCCACCTAGATACAAAGCTAGGCTAGTGGCAAAAGGCTTCTCTCAAAGGGAGGGGGAAGATTATCATGACATTTTTGCACCTGTTGCTAAGTATAAAACCATGAGATTGATGCTTGCTATGGCTGTTGTTTATGACCTTGAAGTTGAGCAAATGGATGTTAAAACTGCTTTCTTGCATGGTGATCTTGAGGAAACTATATATATGAAACACCCTAAGGGTTTTGTTGATCCTTCTAAGGCTAATCATGTATGCTTGTTAAAGAAATCCATATATGGCTTGAAGCAATCACCCAGGCAGTGAAATATAAAATTTGACAAATGCATGAAATCTTTAGGGTTCAAGTCTAGCAAGTATGATTCATGTTTGTACTTTAAGCATGTCAAATCTGATCTGCCCATTTATGTCTTGCTTTATGTTGATGATATGCTCTTGATTTGCAAATCCATGACTAAAATCAATTATGTGAAAAGGGCCCTTAGAAAGAACTTTGACATGAAAGACCTAGGTCATGCTCAAATGATTCTAGGCATTAAGATCATTAGAAACAGGTCTAAGAAACAAATCATGCTCACTCAATCTGATTATTTGCATAAGGTGCTTGATAGATTCCATGCTTTGAATGCCAAACCTTCCTCCATGCCCTTAGGAGGGCACCTTGACTTGACAAAAGCCAAGATGCCTCTCTCCAAGGAAGAGGAGGGAAGAATGTCTTCTATCCCCTATGATGCTGCTGTTGGGTCAATTATGTATGCCATGATTTGCACCAGACCTGATCTAGCTTTTGCCATCAGTGTTTTGAGTAGATATATGTCTGAGCCATGTGAGAAACATTGGCATGCTATGAAATTCTGTTTGAGATATATTGCTGGTACTACCAACTTTGGTTTGCTCTATGGTGTTCATTCCTCTCCTTCTGAACTCTATGGTTATGTTGACTCTGACTTTGCAAGCAATAAGGACGCTAGAAAATCAACCACCTCATATGTCTATACTTGGTGTGGAAATTGCATCTCTTGGAAGTCTCAGCAACAGTCTATTGTAGCTCTATCCTCCACTGAGGCGGAGTACATAGCTGCTACTGAAGCATCCAAAGAGGTAATATGGCTCCAAGGACTGTTGAGGGAGATTGAAGGCACAAATTACATGTCCAAATTGCACACGGACAGTCAGAGTGCCCTTTATCTGTGCAAAGATCCTATGTATCATGAAAGGGCCAAACATATTGATTTGAGGTACCATTTCATCAGACAAAAGGTAGCACAGAAAGCTATTCTGGTAGAAAAGATTGATGGTAAGAAGAATCTTGTTGACTTTGGCACCAAGATTGTTACAGCTGACAAGTTTAATTTTTGCAGGGACTTTCTACACTTGATTGAACCAGAACAGAGCTGAGAAGGGTACAATGGGCCGGTGATAGAAAGACTGTAAGACCAGGGATCAACAAAACAAGGATACAAGATTTACTATTGATGTAAACTTAGGAATTAGGAGGGCAAATTGTAGATTTGTATGTATGGCATGTAATCTCCTAAGTTTGGAATATTGGGCTTGTATGTATATCTGGTGAATGAGTGCTTTATCAGATTGGGCCAAATTCTCGCTGGAGGCTGTATTGGGCCAAACGGCCCAATACAAGTTCACCCGAGACAACCCATTTCATGAGTCTGTCTCATTTACTTGAACGGTGTTGTTTGAGGCATAGGATTAGAGCGTGCCATATAAAAGCACCTCTTCTCCTCTCTTGCCTCTTGTTGGACAATTCAGAGAGCTCTCTAGGGTTTGTGCTTTGGTGCGTCTCCTCGGCCTTGCTTGCCTGAGCTCGACGCCGGCGACCCGAGCTCCCTCTAAAATCCAAACAAAGGAAGAGAGAAGACGAGAGCACCTTGGAGACCCTTGTGGTTGCTCGATTTGTTCGAGCTGTGCTTCTCTGAACTTGCTTCTCTCTCTCTCTGATTGCTTGCTTATACTTATAGTTCTCTTTGCCCTCTGAACTCCCCTTGGATCTCTGGCATTTCGATTGAGGCTCAAAAGCTTAATAAAATTGTTGGTTGTTTCGCTTTTGATTTCTATTTTGCTTGAGTTCCTTCATTGTATTCCGCACTTCATTCTCAAGTGACAAGATTGCTATGCTACTAAATGTTCCCATTGGAGTGCATGCTTCTCTTCCATGACTAGGTGCATGGCCAAGTGACTAGTATGGTCTGTTGCTATGGTTGTTTGGTTCTGAGTCAACTCAACACACGACTTCAAAATTTCCCTTCATTGAAAGGGTGACACATCAAATTTTGGTGAAGGTGGTGGTATTGAGACAAGAGAAAAGGAACAATCCAATTGTTCTCGACACGGTCCTCTTGGACATGTTTATGAGAAAGGAGGAGATTGATCTCTCCAAGCTGATTCTATTGCACATGGAGAAGTGTTAGGGGAGAATCACTTTTTTGCCTATGTGGGACTAATGAAGAAGATTTTGGAAAGTAGAGGGTCTACAATAAAGAGGAGGAACTTAGTTTTAGATTTCCCATCGAGGTCCACAACTTGAAGAAGATGGGACATCAAGGAAACCCAAATTCGAAGAAAGCCATTATCAAGAAAATGCCTGATATTATTTGAGAGTTGTGTGCGATTGAGAAGAGAGGAAGAACACGAGGATAGCTTGAGGAGTTGTGTATGAATCAAGTTTGTGGGTCGAGTTCACTGGATATGATTGAGTTTAGAAGAGTTGTTCGGCGTTGAGGACCAGAGGTTCGATGGTAGGAGTCGTGTAAACCTAAAACCCAAAGTTCGCGTTTGTAAGTAAGTTCGATTTTTCTAATAAAATTATATTAGTGAATTTGATTGAGATATCTTGTCTTATAAGTTATATGATTTTGTTAATTCCGATGCCAAATTCACTAATTCCTAAGAATCAGAGTCTGTATTCTAACACACCCGATCCAACATACACGTACAAAAGGATATGTGTGTTGACATTGACGCAAATCAATAGGGTTCGTGTAGGCAATAATTTTTAAATACTAGGTTGAATTGCTTTCTAATAACGTAACTCAAAAGGTAAACAAGCCAAAACATGTATGCCTTGTAAGCCAGTGGCGGAGCCAGAACAAATTGAAAGGAGGGGTGGAGTCGGTTATGATGATTGGCAAATAGGATAACATATTAGTATTATATTATTATTTAAATAATAAATATTAAAATAAATACATATAATAGTTATAGTAATTAAGAATATACTTATATAAAGTAAATAACCAATAAATTAAGTATGTAAAAAAAATTTCATCTCTATTCTAATAGAAAAATATAAAAAATAACCTAAAATTTATTATTGATTATTAAGCTAATAATTAGTTACATCTTCTTACTTTACAATGTAGTAATTATATTTTAATAATAAAATAAAAAGAAGTTTTAATATATATTATATATATATTCACAGCACTAGAGAGGGGGCGACTGCCCCCTTCGCCCCCTCGCTCCGCCTCTGCTGTAATTCTGTAAGCTCTAACAATTGTAGCTAGATAAGTTATCGATCGATCTTATATATATCAGAAATATAATCAAAAGCAAGTATATATTTTATTGATAAAAATAACTGAGATAACAACAATGAATACGTACATGCATGACAAATACATGTCCATATATAAACGTACGTAGAAGAGACTAAGTGCCTCCATATAAATGCTTGACGACAAAGAGATCGATGTAATTGATAAAGGGATACGCGCGCACGCATTTTATTGATAGTTATGTTTTTTGCACGTGTACTTGTTGTGCTTACTGCTTAGCAAAGTTTCTTACAGACGCAATGCAATCTGTCGCAGCTTCCGTCGGACCAGCCCTCATCACTACAAGCTTCGTAACAGCCCCACCAATGCCACACACATGGGCCTTTGAAAAACTTGCTAGGTTTAGTACACGTCTTTGCTTCCACTCCAACCATGTTTGTCTCTACATGCATACACACACACACACATATATAAGCGTGTACATTTTCTTGATATTGACACATGCATACACAAATATAGAGAAAGCTAGTGTACGAGATAACTACAATTAAACCAACCTGTAGCGAATAAAATGCAAACCAACAGCAGAAGCCCGGCCAACTTCTTCTCCATATTTGTTCGGTTAATTTTCTTCTACTTAACCTCTTGATGGAATTGTATGTATTTTCTGCCTTGATATTGAATCCAATTTATAGAGGCATGATCGATTGATCGAGTAGTCATATTGATGATAAATTAAACTACGTGACACGTAGTGCGAGTTGACTCTTGGACAAGAACCGGGCGAAAAGGATCTCATTAATTAGTGTTACTAGCTCTCTCTTAATTACGAGAGAGCACATGATCCATCATCGTCCCTCTCAAAAAATTCCATGTTTCATATTATTGTACGAGGGTACTACATTTTATTCAAATACTATATGGATAAGCTACTAATAATTGATAAGTGCTTGTATATATATAATTTGTGGCCGGTTCTATTTGATAATCATAAATCCACATGCATATGTGAGCATACATGTGTTGTTAATCAATATGTTACAATCTGTCGATCGATCATGCACGACAACCCGATCTAGACAAGCTGGCATGTAACTTTTGATTTTTGTGCCATAGAACTAGTTTCAACTTTCAAGCATATAGATTTAATTTGTAACTCTCATTACGGACAAGTTATACGATGAAACATGATCAGGAGATTTATAATTAATAACTGAATTATTTTATAAGACGGGTTGATTTAAATGAATATATGTATACATGTAATACTAGTTGAATAAAAAAAATAAAAACAATACAGTACCAATTATGCAATAGTTGCGTTTTGCAGCTAGAACTTTCATTTCTCAATATTTGACCATTTTTTAAACAATTAATGCTATTATTTTGGCAAAATACGTACATGTTACATAAGGCACGTGAAGACTTGAAAGTGTTCAATAGGCAAAATAACATGTACGTATTTGACCATTTTGGCTTATTTGGCAAAATAACATGACACATAAGGCGTGTGATGTACACTGGAAGGAGAATAAGATTGAAAGTGTTCAATAGGCAAAATTGGGGGCAGTACAGGGGTCTGTTTGAACACTTTTTAGTACAGGGGTCCAATAGGAAAAAAAGTGTAAGTACAGGAGTCTGTTGATGTATTCTGCCGTGTTGCCAATCCACTTTGTTTTTTAGATCCATCAAAATTAAGTTTTACGAATCCATGTTCTGGTTTATGCCATTTCTTATCTTTCCTCTTAGATGTAGTTCGCACTGGCACGCCATTATCATCATTAAAGTTCTCTTTTACTTTTTTTCGACATCATTATTTGGATTTTTATGAATTCTTCTATTGTTCTTGAGGATTCATCCAAAGGTTGACTAAATACTGTTCTATTTCTATAATACCATATACTCCACCAAGCTATAATTAATTCAATAAACTTATGCGAGTTCATTGATTCTTTCAGGTTTTTCAGAATTTTCTTCATACATTGGTCATTTCCTAATCCGTTGGATAAAGATGCAACAAAACCATGATCCAATTTATACAATGCATGTAGCGTAAATGGGCACTCCAACAGTAAATGCTTTGTTGTTTCATTTGAAATTGAGCATAACGGGCACTCGGAAGTTATTGTCGTGTGACGTTAAAATAATATATGTTTTTGTCGGTAGTCCATTTGAACAAATTTTCCATAGAAATAATTTACATTTTGGGCTTATATCTAAATTCCAAATCCATTCAAATTCACAATCACTTACTTGTTGCTCATGCGATATGAAAGAAGTGGCAGAGTGTGTAGAGAACCATCAATTTTTGCTGGGAAACCAATATAGCCTATCTCTAATTTGGCTCTTCGGAATTAATATTGCCATAATTCGTTCTGCCCATTCGCGTGGTAGTATATTATATAACTCATGTTCCTTCCATTGTCCATCTTTGTCAATAAATACCGATACTGTGGCATTAATATCCGAGTCAGGTATTTCAGGGCAAATATCTATTAGTGCCTGATTAGTCACCCACTGATCTTTCCAGAACCTAACGGTTTTTCCATCACCTATCTGCCAAATTAATCCTTTTTGAAATTTTGTTTTTAGCGTCATCAATTTTTTCCATTGCCATGAAGCATTTCGGGGATGTGAATACTCTAATAAGTTCGTGTTCTTTAGATATTTTTCCGATACAATACAGACCCAAATATTGTTTGGTTCTGCTAAAATTTTCCACAATAATTTCATTTGCAGAGCTTTGTTGACGTGAACCGATTTTCGAAGGGCAAGACCACCCTTTTTCTTCGAGTGACATATTCTATCCCAACCTATAAGAGGAGTGTGTCCATTCGGTTTATTCCAAAAAAACTCTCTATTTACCGTATCTAACTTATTTAATGTTCCCTCTGGTAACAAGAAGTTCTGCATTGTATATAAAGGCTTTGTGGCCAATACTGATTTAATTAGAGTTGTTCTTCCTGCCTGAGACAAAGAATTTGCTTTCCATTTCGAGAGTTGTTGTTCAACTGATCTGGTAACAGGTTCGAACGTTCTCCGTGTTACTTTTGAGTTTATGATAGGGCATCCTAAATATTTTTTTCTAAAGAGCTTGTATGTGGTATACCTATTTCTTCTTGGAGAAGTCTTCTTGTCGATGTCATTACCCCTTTAGTCGTTTGAAATGATGATTTATGAAAATTGATCTTTTGTCCTGATATATCACAATAGTCTTCTAAAATAAATTTGATATTCCGAAACGATATTGTTGATGTCGGGCTAAAGATTAGTATATCGTCTGCGAATGACAAGAACGGAATCTTGGTTCCTCCTCTAACAACTTGAAATCCAACATGTTTGGGATGGGTCATGCTTTCCTTATGCAGTCTACGTGCTAGGATTTCAGCACCCAAGATAAATAGTAATGGGGATAATGGATCTCCTTGGCGTAATCCTCGTTATGGGTAAAAAATTTCTGTTGGTTCATTTTTGACTAACAGAGAAAACGTTACAGTTCTTACACATTGCATTATCCATGTTATAAATTTGGGATGAAACCCATATGAGTGCATTACCCGTTCTAGAAATTCCCAATCTATGTGGTCATAAGCCTTTTCCATATCTAGTTTGACGGCTGCCTATCATCTCTTTCCTTTTCGTTGTTGAAATGTATGAAAGACCTCATGAGCTATAAGAACATTATCTTGTATAGCACGACTCATGACAAAAGCTCCTTGAAGAGGATGAATTATATGCGGTAGAACCTTCTTCAGTCTTTCAGCTAATATCTTCGCAATGATCTTATATATAGTGGAACATAAACTAATAGGTCTACAATGGTTAATCATTGTCGGGTTGTCACATTTTGGTATTAAGGAGATGAAAGTATGGTTAATTTCTTTTAGTATAAAACCTGATGTGAAAAAAGCCTTAACTGCCTTAATAACAGATACATCGATCGTGTTCCAATATTTCTGGTAAAATTTAGCAATCATGCCATCTGGACTCGGATATTTGTTCTTAACTAGGCTAAATACCGCATTCCTAACTTCTGAGTTTGTTACTTCCTTGACCAGTTCGATATTTTCCTCTTCTATAATCTCATTTCTAATCAAGTTTAAATAATTTTCCAATTTTCTATAATTAATTTGTTGTTTCTTAAACCTACCATTAAATTCATTTCATAGTCCTTGTCTGACATTATCTTCCCCTATCAACAGAGTTCCATCGTTTGCTCAGATAGACTTTATTCGGGTATAATTTCTTCGTCCTGTAGCGCATCTATGAAAATATGCAGTATTGGAGTCCCCATCTTTCATATGTTTTACCTTAGCTGTTTGTGCCCAATACGTTTTATGGTTTTGGGTGGGCTAAATTACCTTAATTAAACTAATTTAACACTAAATTTACCTTTTTATTTTTATTATTAAATTTACCCAATTTTTATTTTATTATTTTATTTTTTTAGGGCTCCAACCCGCCCTTCGGTAAATTTACCTTAATTAAACTATCCCTGAATCCACACCCCCTTCAAAAGAAAAAAAAACTTATCAAAATACTGCTCCCATATCCTTAAAAGAAAAAGAAAAAAAGAAACTTATTAAACGCAAATAAGTGTTCGAAAGCATAACTGTGTCAAGAAGTTTCATGATCTAGAGTCGATCATGTCTTTCTTATTGCAAAACGTGGCCCAAAAGCACATCCAAGATGAAGATGGGTTTTCGATAACACCTCAAAATGACCATCGATATCGATACAAATTCTCATGATGTCAACATTGCAACCTCTCTTTCCAACAACACCAATAATTTATTTTGAGGATCAAGTAAGGATTAGGCAGGACAAACGACTTAGCCATTTTCCTAGTCTATAGCATCCTTTCGGATGAGAACTTTGATACATGAAAATCTTCGGGTATGTAAACAATCACAATAGAAAATGCTCAGGTATGAATTTCATATTTCACTTATGGAATAGTTGATTGTAGAACAAACTCAAACACTTAAAATTCAGAATTCAAGAACACAATAATGATTGAACAAGAAAGTATTTAGATGGGAAGGGAGAACCACCTTAGCCAAGGTGCCTCACATAAAATCCATCATCAACAAAATAAGTGTCATGCTTAGCATGTTCAATGCAATACTCATAGATTTTACCAAAGAAAGGATCGGAAACATACATGTCATGCATCATGGAAAAACCTAAGAGCTTAGCATCCAAATGAGACAAGAGAACGTACTTGTGTGATAGAGCACCGACTGCCATGTTATCACTTCCCTTCTTGTGCTTCACTACATAAGGGAAACTCTCCATAAACTCTACCCATCTAGCATGTCTTCAGCTTAGCATTGATTCACCTTTCAAGTATTTCAACACCTCGTGATCGCTGTGAATCATGAATTCCTTGGACCACAAGTTTCGAGACCATGTCTTCAACACCCAAATCAAAGTGTAAAGCTCCTTATCATATGTGGGGTAGTTGAGCTCGGCACCACTTAGCTTTTCGTTGAAGTATGATATGGCTTTAATTCCATCCTAGATGGGTACGCCACCTATGGAAAAATTAGAGGCATCACACTCGACCTCAAATGTATTGGTGAAATCCAACAATTAGAGAAGCAGGGCGTGTGGCACAACCTGTCTTTCAAAGTGACAAACACAGTCTCGTGTTGCTTTTTCCACTTACACTCAACATTCTTTTTGGTTAGCTCATGTAAAGGTGCATCAATAATATAAAAATCATGCACAAACCTCCTATAAAACCCAGCTAACCCAAGGAAAGAACGCACCATAGTAGGAGTGGTCGGTTGAGGCCACTCTTGTATGGCTTTCACTTTTGTGTCATCTATTTTTAAGCCATCTTTAGAAACAACATAGCCAATCAATATAGTCGAACTAGAGCAAAAAAAACATATTTGGCAAGACTAGAATACAACTTCTCGACCCTAAGACATTCAAAAATATTCTAAGATGCTTGACATGCTCGTGTAATGACTTGCCATAAACTAAGATGTCATCAAATTAAGCAGCAAAAAATTTACCCAAATAATCATGAAAAACATGATTCATTAATCTCATGAAGGTACTGGAATTGGTCAAACCAAAGGGTATGACAAGCCACTCATATACACCATATTTTGTTTTAAAAGCAGTTTTTCATTCACCGCCCTCTTTCATTCTAATTTGGTGATAGCCACTTCTAAGGTCTATCTTGGTAAACAAAACAAAACCATGTAACTCATCAAGCATATCATCCAAATGACGTATAGGGTTACGATACTTTACCATGATTTGGTTGATAGCACGACAATCCACACACATACGCTAAGATCCATCCTTCTTAGGAACTAGAATGACCGGGATAGCTCAAGGGCTCAAGCTCTCTCTCACATATCCCTTGTCCATCAAATCTTGAACTTAGCATTGTAAATCCTTGGTCACCTCTTGACTCGCTCTATAATCAACTTGGTTGGGTAGAGAAGCTCCAAGAACCAAGTCACTTTGGTGCTCGATCCCTTGGATAGGTGGAAGACCATGTGACAACTCATTGGGGAACAAATCCATATGATCCTGTAACAAGGAAGATATAGGAGAGGGAAGGGTAGTCATATCCACATTAATAAGAAAAATATCCTTCCGAAAGAGAAGAAGACATAAAGAACCTCCCTTAAAGCTTGTGAGACATCTCTTGAGTAGGCAAGTAGAACTCGTCTTTCAATGCCTCATTCAATAGCAGGTCTAGAACCATTCTTAGAAGACCCTTTAGGTTGCTAAACAACAATCTTACTCTCATCGGATTAGTCCTTCGAGCGCTCTTGGTTCTCACACATACTCAGGGGTTTGTAAGGCACGACATTCAACTTCAGAGCACTTAAAGGCTCAATTGGGGTGTCATGACTCATGACAAGAGGGTCACAAGTCATGACGGAGTGACCCAAAGGTGCATATGGGAGTCACAACTCATGAATCCTACTGCTTAGCATCACGACACGTGACAGAGCCATCATGGGTCGTGACAAAGGGATCGCGACTTGTGACCTAGCGATCACGAGTAATGATAGACCAATTGGGAGCCCAAGTGGAGACAAGTTTCATTCTTTGATTTTTTTATATTGATATTGATAACTCTATATCTCAGTGCGGATTTTCATAGGTGCCGTCAACTTCATTTGGTGATTTCGAAAAGCATCATTACTTAAATTTTCTCAATTTAATGTCCATTCGAAGATAATGATGAATGCTCTTCAATTTTAAACAAAGTTTTCACACACACACTCCAATAAAATGATTGAGGAAAATTGTGATTTCGAGGACTAATGAAAGGAAGAGGTACCATCAAATTTGCTTTCTTTGGATCCTATTGAGGATTTTATTACTTAGTGATATGCGCAATTATGTTATGTATATAAACGGGGTTTTAGCATCTATTTAGTGGTGTTTTAGGTCACTTTAGAGGAGTTATGAAGCATTGGAGAGGAGGAGCCGAAGATGCATTTTTTGGAGTAGTTTTAGAACATTTTGGAGTTGAAGAAAACGAAGTCTCGAAGAAGTGTTCTGGTGGTGCCCGCCGCCTATCTGGCAGCGCCTGCCGCCAATGTCTGAGGCCGCCGACCCAAAACTCCGTGTTTTATTTTAATTTGTATTATTTTTATTAGTTTTTTTATCTTTCAGATTTTATGTAATTTCAGACTTATTTTTCTACTATATTAGGTTTAGAGAGAAGGAACTCTAGGATCATTATTACTATTTTTCATTCTAGGTTTTATTTAATGTTTATGGAGAAATAAGCCCTTTTGCTTAGTCAAACAATTGAAGCATCATTTTGATTAAGTTGTGAGATTTCTAATCCTTTATCTATTGCATGGATTTAATCTTTTCTCTTGCTTGGTCCTCTATTGATTTATTTCGACAATTTCTAGCCTGATCATCTAGGGTTTGTTGTTATTAGATCCATTTGCTAGATCTAGAGTGTTTTTGTTCGAGTATCTCTGTTTCGATGTAGCAATTGCATCGTACTAGTATTTGGTTGTGCTATTCATATGCAAAAGAGAATTGATTTACATTATAGGGTAAAAATTGATTGTTTTATGTTAGAATTATATCCAACTATATTCCTATCCTTAATGCTACTATTAAACTGAATCTTGATGGTTTCATGATTGTTTAATTAGTTCTGGTTGTGCTGTTAGTTATGATTGAAAAGGAATTGGAATTTCCATTGCATGAACTATTGAATTAAAATCAATGATCAGCTTGTCATACGATTGTGGATATTTGTTTGGCTAAGCTATTTCCCAAATCTTGTTAATCTTGTTACTAAAGTTTGACATAAAATTCATTTCAAAAGATAAATCTGTCTCCTTGAGGATTCGATCTTACTTGCTAAAGACTACATTTTAAATTAGTTTGGACTCTTGCATAATAGTAATTTACACGAAAAAATTGTTGTTATCATTAGTCAACGTGGTCATCATCAATGATCACCCTTGCACCTCTTAGATCAGCCCCGACATGAGTCAATATGAAACCTAAGGAGGTACCAAAGGGCGTCAAGACGTTGTTTGATAATGGCGCCCTCCCAACATACTCATTGCTACATAAACCTGTTGTCGATGAATCCTAGATCACATAAGTGAAGGTCAGAGACCACATCATGAAAAGATTGCAACTCAGAATCACAGATTGCAGCACCTCCATGTATACTATTAAGATGGATCAAGAATTTCCACCAAAAAAAGGATGGATCAAGAATTTGATTGAAGTCATCGAGGAATACTATAGGACCATCACATTGGTGGGAAAGTAAAGTTCTTATAAGACTCCAAGTGCACCACTTATTATCTCGCTCCGAATGACCATAAATACCAATCAAAATCCATCACCTTTTACTAGATCATGCATCTTAGCCATAATGAAATTATTAGAAAAGGAGAGGATTTGCATATCAGCGTCACACCACCACAAGCCAAGCCCACCTGAATGGTCGTATTAGTTGCATTGTCGTATGAGGGTGGGTTGAATGTAAATTTCAAATTTGAGAAGGGCATCACTCCCTTTTTTTGGCAAAATTTAACCTATTTTTTACACTTGTTGATAGAAAGTGGTTTTTGGGTGAAAAATTATTTTTTATGTCTTGAAAAGTGTAAAAAGTATAGAGAGATGTATGAATTTAAGAGTATGAAAAATAGTACAGGGCTCGTTTGGTATTGATATCCTGATATCAGATATTGGTATCGGGCCATATCTCATGTTTGGTATGGGAGTATATGGATTCAGATATCGGTATCGGGCCATATCTAGTGTTTGGTATGGGAGTATATGGATATCGGCCCATATACTTGATATCAAAAACAAGCTATTTTCCATGATATTTGATATACCCCAAATAAAAGAGGTATGAAGGATATGAGATATGAATGATATCCGATACCGATACCGATACCGATACCCGATATCCGATACCGATATATGATATCGATACCAAACGAGCCCTTAGTGAAAAGTAGCTATTGAAAACTTGAATTACGGGTTGAATGTAAATTTCAAATTTGAGAAGGCATTTTATGTTTTGAAACTCAAAAACAACTAGTTGATGACCCGGGCCCTGCCCGGGAACATTGAAATTATTTTTGTAATATAGTAATTATATATGAATATTTTATTAATGATTTTATTGTTATATATATATGTATTGACAACATATAACCATGTAGTTGTTGTCTTATTCAATGTGATTTATAAGTAAATTAATTTGAACATTGAATTTTTTTATTAAAGTACGAAATATAAAAACGTTTTCCTTATTAAAGAACGACATAGTTTTAATTAAAGTACAAAATATAAAAACATTTTTCTTATAAAAGAACGACATAGTGTTAAATAACGCATAGAGGATTCTTCAATGACATCTTGTATATGCTTATACACCTGCATTAATAAAATAAAAAGGTTAATAAATTAGATATTTAGTATTTAATATATATTTTAATGTATGCGTAAGTTTGAAATGTAATATATTTATAATACCTGATCATGTTAAGTTCTGAAAGACTTCCTTATAAACAACATTAATAGTTGTACTCTGTGGTTGACCTGTAGAATCGCATATTAAAATCTTCAACCCATTTTTTGTAGTAACTCTAGATACTGCAACGTATAGCTGGCCATGAGTGAATATTGGTCTAGGAAGGTATAGGCCTACTTGAGAACGCGATTGTCCTTGACTTTTGTTAATTGTCATAGCAAAGCAAACTATCAAAGGAAATTGCCTCCGTTGGAACCGGAACGGGTATCTAGTATCTGATGGTGTAAGCAACATTCGTGGTATAAGAACATGATCTCCAGCTTTTATTCCAGAAATTATCCTTGCTTCAATGACATGATCTCCGAGCCTTGTGATTAACAATCTGGTACCATTACACAATCCTGAAGATTGATCAATATTCCTGAGTAGCATCACGGGAACACCTACCTTCAGTTTCAACACATGATTTGGAACACCAGAGCATTGGATTGAATTTAGGTATTCTACCGAGTAAACAGGACCGTTATCTGTGTGGTTGTCATCTGATTTACAAATACTATCTGAGCTAAGGTAGATTTTTTCTTCTCCTGGAAGTAGAGACAGCATGTAATCATTGACGTTTTGAACAATATCATGAGTCGGTGCAAGAATGGCCCTCTCTTGAAAGTACTCGGCAGAATTAGGAATATCAATAAAAGAAGGATATACCGTTTCTACAATTGTTGCAATCGGATTGGTGGTTTCAGTTATCAATACATCAGAAGGAATCTCGATTGTTGCTTCACCATCATTAGGGCTACCTTCGCGTCCATCTCCTACTCTTAATATCCATTCTGAAAACTGTCTTGCCTCATCAACTTCTGAATCCGTGCATCCATTTTGTAGTCTCATGTTTCTTGTCAACCTTAAAACTTTGCAATATTTCCACAAGTAAGAAGAGTTAATCGCGGCATAGACAATATCTTGCCTGCTTCCTCTAGGCACAACAGGTAAAATTTGTCTAAAATCTCCTCCAAAAACCACAACCTTGCCCCCAAATGGTTGTTGGAAGCTATTTGGATTTGAATTGCGCATTACGTCTCTTAAAATTCTATCCAATGCTTCAAAGGAATATTTATTAACCATTGGTGCTTCATCCCAAATAATAAGCTTTGCCTTTGCTATCAATCCAGTCAGGTCTGTACCAGGCATTATGTGACATGTAGATTCCTCATGCACCTGGATTGGTATATGAAATCTTGAATGAGCTGTTCTACCACCTGGAATAAGTAGGGCTGCAATTCCACTTGAAGCAACATTAATAACAATTTCTCCTCTGGAACGAATTGCAGCAGAAAGAGATCTCCATATGAAGGTTTTTCCTGTTCCACCATGTCCATACAAAAAGAAAACTCCTCCACTATTTCCATCAACTGCTTGCATGATTTCATCGTACACACTTTTTTGTTCATGTGTAAATCTGGATATTAAAGCCTCATGTTGGACAACTAATTCATTTTTATCATATTGAAGCTCGTCTTGAATCATCTTATTCATGCCATCTGAAACCAAACTCTGATCAGGCAAAGGCATAGATGGATAATTTTCTAGAGTTGCACCATTTTTTTGTAGCATTTTTTCAATCTCAGCAAGGGCATAATTTTGCAATTGTTCCTCACTTAGGCGTAAGTCTGCAAATAAATTAATATAATAACCAATAGTTTATAAGTATGAAAGTTATGTTAATGCTAATTAAAAATAACGAAAACTGACATGTGATTAATTTTTTAAACTAAAATAAAAAATGAGGTCTAATACACGTAAATATATAGTATACATGTATTGTTCATGTGGATTTTCATTTATTAAAATATAATTGTTGCAGTTTGTAATAAAAAAAATTCCGCAGACCTCTTGTTTAATGTTACTTACAAATCTCTTATTATTGTTAACTTTTTTTGCATATCTTTCACTATCCGTAGAAAATATAAGTTACAATAGTAAATCTATATTGTAACCTTCCATCACAAACATGTCATAATATTTTTAATAATACAGGATATGTGTGTGACTATTGTAATCATTCCTAATAAGTTATTTAGCTTGAAGGAAAGTTATAAATATATTATATTGTAATTCGAAGTGTATATAGTTATAATGAACGTACCTTCAATCCTGAGTATTCTTCTTTGAGAAGTAAGAATGTTATCTGACAATTCTTTCCATGTATTTGCCCAAACATATTCGGGTCTAGACATACTTCCAGAGAGCAATAGCATAACAAATAAATGTCTGAGGTAACGGGCACTGGCCCAAAAACTGGATTCTTTAATGCCATCAATATACTCCTTTTCATCATCCAACAATCCCAAGGCAAAGCACGCATCTTTGAATGTAGGATGTACAGTACCATCAATGGTTCTTAAATCAGCATAGGATTTTGCACCTAGTATCCTATTTAATAAAATCCTTAGATAATATCTTTCACCACTCCCAGGAGAAGCGTTATAAATTCTTCCGTATGATTTACGCTTGTTTTTCCTCTTATGCCATGCATTTTTTTGTGCTGACCATGTATATTCTTCCGGGAATTGAGAATATGTCAAATGCCTTGCTTCAGAGTGATTCTCATTATATTTCATCCAAGCCTCAAACATGGATATATTAGCACCAGCCTTGCTGACAACATCATCGATAGGAGCATCGTCGTCAAAAACAACATTTTGCTCCCCCTCGAGATGGAAGTTTAATCTTTGTATTGGCGTCGTGCGAAAATGAATGTCAAAGCACAAAAGACGCCAAACCGCTTCACATGGAGATACATACCTGGTAAATGCAAGACACTAATTATGTAGTACATTATGCAATGTATTATTGTGTAAAATTAATAGGCTTTTTTTGAATCTGCCGTATATCCTAATGGTTGGTAATCTTGGAAGTGATTTCTATTATCGTGGATTAATATTATCTACTTTATAGAATTGTCTTAAAAAAGAATAATAATAATAATATATAGTGTATCATATCTAGTATTTTTATGAAAGCATTCTATAATAACTAAGCACAATATCCAGATAATTAAAAATTAAATGGTGATTATGAAGTTGATAAACCGAAGAATATACTAAGTAGTAAGATGTATATACATACCTGCAGTTAAAGTACTCTTTGATTTCATTGACACAATCATCTTGCTGATTAGACAATGTCATGGTGACACGGTCGTTACCCTTGCTAATATACTTGAACAAATACTTGATTGACATAGACTGATTGCACCATTCGACGTTGATATGAGCATTGTATCGGAGCAATAAATCTCGGTTATATGGAACCACATGTCGATTATCCATTTCAGTTGTTCCTTTAAGTACTATACGACCATTTCTCCTCCTCTTGTAGACAGGGAATCCGTCTTCATTAACCGTTGTGTGTTGAACAAAGCTTTTTGGATAGTGCTTATTACATTTTCCATTGTTCATACACGAAGAGTTATTATTACACGGCCCATATATCATAAGGTCTGATACTATGTTATGTAGAGTAGAGTCATTGATAGGATCTGGAATCTCTGCAGAAATAATTTTATCAATGTCTTCAGGGGTAGGACATTTATCCTTCTTGTCCAAGAATAATAGAATATGAGCATGTGGCAACCCTCGTTTTTGAAACTCAATAGTATAAAGCACTGAAATTAAGAGATTAATATTTAAATATAGGTAATAATAATATATTCAAAAAATCATATTAATTAATTAAATAAACTTAGAGTTTATTTGATAGAAGTTAATAGAATATTTAAACAAAAATAGATTGATATGCTTACGTGATTTCACTGGTCCAAATATCTTTCCCTCTCTTAATGTTTTGACCATGTCGTCGAGCTTAATCTTGAAAACTCTACATACTATATCAGGACGATCTTCATATCTAAGACCTCTTTGTTGAACAAATCTTGTGATTTCTGGCCATTTAGGATTGCATGTAAAGGTTATAAATAAATGAGGATAGCCAAAAATGCTGCAAATAGTCATTGCATCTTGATAATTCTGTATCATGTATCTAGGGCCTCCGGTGAAAGAAGAAGGTAGAACTATTCGCTTCCCTGTAGAGGATGGATCATTGTTGCCTTGATTTGATGCCTTAATCAAGCTCTTGTACATATGTGCTCTCAATTTCGTTTGATGTGTTCGAAGATAGTTGATCCTATCAGATTCTACCATAGTGTAACCATCAACTAAGAACTGTTGGAACAATCTTCTAGAGCGAAAAAGCGTTTTCGATTCTGAAGGACGTTCGTGAATTCGAAAAGCAAAAAACTCACGCATGCTCTACCTTATTCTTTTACGCTTGGAAACATTGCCAACATTACTCAAGAGAGTATTGATTCTGAATCCATCTTCACCATATGGAAACAACAACGAATATTGGAGGGATAGATAAGAAGCGTGTAACTCATTTATTCTTTGCAAACCACCAGATTGTTTGTGCAAAATGATATCTCTATGATCAATGGTAGTATCAATATCACCAACTATAAGTGCTGCTACTTCTGAGGTTGTAGGCAGATTGTATACCCTAGCATCTGTTTCCCTTGAATGTAAAAGTTTCATTCTAACCTCTGCATATGAATACTTGTCGAAAATCTCCTTTGCTGCTCTGAATGCTTTAGCATGAGGATTGTGCGTATCAATCATTGATTTCAGAGCCGATACAATTTCTGGTTTGTATGTACTTTTCCCCTTAGGACTGCACAAAAGTTAAAAAATGTTAAATAAGCCTAATTAAAGATAGTTGAAAAAGTACTTAAAAAAGCCCATAAAACAGTAGGTCGATCTTAACTGAGCATAATAAATGATAGAGACTTTGAAATAGTATAATACAGTGTTGTTTAAAAACCTAAACACTACTACAAATTTGCTCAAAACACTACTACAAATTAGCATGTGATCATGGACCCACTAAGAAAAAACTTATATTTCAAAGTAACACTTGTTGTCGATATTTACACACACTAATACACCTATTACTAATTAATCTAATAATATGATTAGTATTTTAAATTAATATAGAATATGGTTACATACATTTAAAAATATATATCATTCTTAAAATTAAACTATACTTACTCGAGTGCATGAATGCGATTAATCTCCTCATTTTGGGTATCATGAATATAGAGCTGGCAGAATTTCGGAGATTGGCCATCTGGAGGCATCAAACTTCCTATTAGATGACAATTTTGACCATGTAATTTATAAGCTACGGGCCCTCTTCCAAATTCAACTTGCTTAAATTTTCCTCCCAATGATGTAAATGAAAACATCATGTTGTATCCACGAATATTTTCTGCAAAGTTTTTTCCTTGTGCATCTGTAGTTGTGAGTAAATTATCAAGCAATGGTGGAGGGCTATTCAATAACGGGAACTGAACCTTTCCTTTTAGGCAGCATTGTGAAAATATTGCTTTCTTTGGTCGGTCAGCCGATGAAAACGGTTTCTTCTTGTTTCTGCTTTTTATAGACCTCTCTTCGTACCACATCATTGCTCCGCAATGTTTACATAGCCATGTTGGATCACCAATATCCCAATACTCTAGTAAAACAAATCTATGTCAAGGAATGTATATGCGTAATTTACACAATAATTGAAGATAATAAATTATTTTTTACCATTGTAATTCTCTATTAATGGATGAGGATCATCTTCTTCATTAGTTCCAAAAGGGTCCTCAACATCATCAATATCAGAATCTAAATCATCACTGTCCAAATTTGAATCTAAAATAGAGATAATATTAGAGTTGTTTAATGGCATTGATAAACAATAATACTAAATAATAATAAGTGTGTTTAATTTTTTTTCTCTAATTCTAATATTTATCTTACCTTCATCAGCTGTATGATCATTGGCTAGATATGAATTAGTATCGTTTGAGTTTACATGATGTTGATTGGAAGATGATGTTCCAATAGCTTATGATACTGAAAGTTAAAAAGAATTAAAATATAAATTATATAATAATGGATAATCTATTAACTGAATTAAAAAAAGTAATAAGACTTACAATTGGAAGTATCTTCATGTGGTGTACTTATAGGTACACCTTGAGGTATAGTCCGTTTTCGCTTTTGATTCAATGTATTCATGCTCTTGATGAAATTTATATACTGATTAACATAACATAAATTTAAAAATCAAGTCAATGAAATCAGATCAAACATAAAACATCAAACGAAGGTAAAAACTCGACATTAGTTTACATGCAGTGATGGCAAAGGATCATTAAGCGTTGCTGAGGGTGATAAACCGGTGCTTTGTTTCAACAGGGACCGGCTTGAGAAGATTGCTTGGTCTTATGTTGTTCTAGGGCAAAGAGTATATATAAATTGATTGAACGCATATTGTATAATTGATATATAGATATGTAAGGATATTTAAAGATATTGTTAACTGAAAAAGATATATATTATATTTATGGATATCTATTTTATATTGATATTAAGGAATATTATTATATAATATTATATTTATGGATATCTATTTTATATGTATTAATCGGAGAAATTAATAAATACATCCTTCAATTCATGGATATCTAATTTATATATGGATATTAATTCATATGGATATGTAATTTATATATATGGATATTTAAGATCACGGTCGTCCGTTGTTGTGCGGTTATCTATTTTTTTTTTGGAAATTTATCTATAGATTTAACTATTTCCTTTCGTAGCTATAATCTATGATTATCACAAATATGTTTAATATTTTTTATGGCAGAATATATATTAACTTAATATTGTCTAAACAATCAAATCTTCCTACTTACACATGAAGATAAAGAAATCAGCCGTTGCCACAACATCATACAATTCCACCTCCTTAAATACTAAAAAACAACATTAAATAAAACTTGTACATTAAAATATTTAAGGAAAATAAATGATAGCATAATTATCCGATTCCTTAACCAACACGAACCCCGCGTATTTAGTACGGATTATGTTCTTCCACGTTATAAAAAAAAACGCAACAGAATGTTTGATGCACGGAAAAAAAATCCATAAGTAAAACAATATCTAATTTACATATGGATATTGAGTAGAGGTGTCAAACGGGTCGATCGGGTCGGGTTCGGTTATTTTGGGTTCGGGTTGAGATGGGTTCGGGTCATAACGGGTCATCGGTCAAATTGGGTCGGGTCATTGTCGGGGGGGGTCGGGTCGACCTAACAGGTCAAGAAAATTGATTTTTTTTGCAAGTATTAAAATATTTTTTATTAAAAAATGATATTTAATAATAAATCCATTATTTTTATATATTTTAATAATAAAATATATTATAATTTTCCAAATATATTATATATTCTTAAAACATAACAAATTGGGTCAACCCAACGGTTTTTTCGGGTTTGAACCCAACGGGTTTCGGGTCTATCGGTTTCGGTTTATTTTGGATTTCGGGTTCAAATTTTCGGGTCTTGACCCTAAATTTTTCGGATGGTTCGGGTCGGTTTTTCGGGTCGGGTCAGCTTTTGACAGCTCCAATATTGAGGAATATTATTAAATCGTATCATAATTATAGATATCTATCTTATATCTTATATCTAGGTAGTAGGGAATATTAATATTAATAAATAAATTAATATTAATAAATAAAGTATAATAACTGAAATATGTGTGTATTTGAAGTTATGAATGTGTTTTAAATTAATTGTAATGTTTGTTAGTGAAGAATGGTTTATTTTATAATTTTGATTGAAAAATTGTATTTTTTGTTTAAAATCTTATAACGGTTTATTTTATAATTCTTGTGGAAAAAATCTTATTTTTTTGTTGAGGATGAAAAAAATCTTATAACTGTAACGAACGTATAATTGTTACAAATAACAAAAAAAAATTATGAATAAGATATAACCAATACAATCACAATTAGTTTAATTTAAATAATAAAATGTGATTGTTATGTAATTAAACAAATAAATGATAAAAGTATATATGAATTAAAAAATAGCAAACTCAAATAAAATAACACAATCTCATAGTTTTTATTGATACTCTAATCATCCTTCTCTTCCTCCATGATATATTTTCTTCGAGGTTTTGAGAGTTGAGTTTGACTTCCATCCTCAGATTGATCTCCTATATTGATGACTTCATAAGAACGCTTGGATGATGTCTTAGTTTCATTCGAGTCTAAATTATTTTCCAAATTTGTCTTACTTGGAGACAATTCTGCATTAGACTGTAAAAAAAACTTATGAGTATAATATATATTTAAATTATAGAATAAAAAATTATATATTTTTGTATGCATACCGCTGAAGTGGATATCATCTGTCTCATTTCATCTATTACTTTTGGATCATCAGTCAGCTCTAAAACAGTATATGCTTTATTGCCATTACATTCCAAAATGTAGTCATCAATATCCAGTCTAAACAAAAATGTTTTTCCTACAAACACTTTTATTTCTTGAGGTACATCTCTATCATGATCCTGTAATTGCAAACAAATATTATATATATTAAAAAATATATGCCATATAAAAGTAAACTAAATAGTAAAATAAAATTATTATAGACATATGAATACATTGAGAAAAAGTCTATGATCGATTAAGAAATATGAAGTTCACATGTTTACCTTCATAGTGTCTAAAAGTGTGTTTACAGATTTGTCAACATACTTTTGAACATCTTTATCAAATATAACGAACGATGCGACGGACGTTCCATCATTAACAACCAAAGTAACTTTAAACCTGTCATAAAATATAATAATCTAAATATATATGATATAAACATATTTTAATGATTAATATTTAATATATTTTATATACCTTGGGATCATATATTTGACATCACGCTCGCAACCACTGCACCAAAATTCACCATCAACTCGTTTTACCTTTTTTTTGCATTGTTTACATGAATTATAGTACCATCCAAAAGAATCATCAATATCCTCTACAGTGCCAATAGTCACATATTGACCCTTCTGAAAAAATACATAAGGAGATTCATTTAATCACTCATTGTTAATGATATTAAAAATATTAAAAAAAATGACTAAATTAAATTTGACAAATATAAGTTTTGACAAAATTAATCAATTATCAAGATATAATTAAAATATTAATGTAAATACCTTTTTGATGTCGAGTATCTCATCAATTGTCTTCCAAAATTTAATATCTAGGAATTGAATAGGAGATGGTGCACTCAAAATAAGAGTTATCTTCTTGAGATTAGATGAATCAGTAGACTTCATAAGGCTAACAAAAAAAACAATATTATAATTAAAACATCAATAAAACTAATCATTAAATATAATATATTAAAATTAATATTTTAATCAATAAAATTTTACCTAATTTTGAATTCAACAATGTCTGAAATAAGAGGATCATCAATAAAAACTCTAGTAGGACCACGTGCATTAACCAATTTCCCTTGGACTACATAAACAAAGTAGTATATTATAGATTAAATAAAATAATAAGATTTAAATAATATAGAATTGTTATATTGTACACAAAACTTACCTTTATAATTTTTCACTCTTGCAAATTGTATGATTATAATGACTGGATCATTGATAGTGGTACCAATATAAGGAGTAAATTGTTCAACATAAGAGTCCCACATAGTACATATGATGACCTCGTTCCTACATAAAATTAATATTAGATAATAAATTAAATCATATGTATAAAATCATAATTAACAAAATCAGTATAATAATATTTCAAAACAAAATCATATTTTAATATAAAACTTGTTATCGTACTCAATTATATGATAAGATAATAACATTAGTTTTTTTACTCTTTCAATGAATCTTCGTAATTTTATACATTATGTTCATGAAAAAAATATTATTCACTTAAAGCAACTGTTTAATATTAGTTATCTTATATAACATTAATTTTAGAGTCTCTGATATATCAATAGAGGAGAGAAATATTAAAATACCTCATATTTTGTATACGGATTTCTATTCTCTTGTGCATGGAAGAATCACCTTCAACTTCAGTTTCAACAACATTTGTAATTCCTATGAGTTGTCCTATTACATCTGCAAAAATAAAAAATTTAACTTAAATCATAATATAAAAACACATATCTTAATTTTATTGATGAGATAAATCGTAATGAACAAACAAAACTTATAAAACTTACCAACTAAGTATTTTTCATCAAGAGATTTTTTATTGATCTTGTCAAAATCAACAAAGTCAAAAGCAGTACGTGGCATAGAATTGTGTTCTATTTTTTTGACATTTGTGCTCTTGAAAAAAAGGATTTTGTGAGGAAGATGTGTAGGACGAAAACCACCAACAACATTGATTAAAGAAAAATTTGATAATAAGAAAATGTCATTCTCCAATATGTAAAAATCTGTTAGCGACTGACGTATACATAAAAGCATTAATTTTATGTCCCTGTAAAAACCCAAAGAAAATCCATTAATACTTATTATACATATTAGAGTAGACAAAACACGTTAGAAGAAAACTATTTGCAAAATCATGAATTTTAAAAAAGAAATAAAACCTTCTCATCGACAAAGATCATCTCTTTGCCAATAATTTGAGTCTTATCATGAAAATTGGTAGCATCCCACATATGAATGCAGCGAACACGTAATTTCCAATTTGCCTTCTTTTTCATATCCAATTCATCAATAAAAGTGATAGTAGCCATTGCTCATTGGAAGAAAAAGAAATCATTTAAAAAACTTATACATAGTTTAATACAGTACTATAATAACTATAATTATAATAATAAGAACAACTATTAGGATTAAAATAAAACAAATCAATTTCAACAAAAAAATAAATAAAAGAAAGCGTACGTATGATATTGGCATTGGGCAGATGTACGTACTATAATATCGAACTAATTACAAGCATATAATCGTCTGATTTATTGATCTATATACATACTATGTTATGATTCAACATATGAGAGTGAGGATATGAAAACCCTAATTAAGTCCTAAGTTGCACAACGGCCGCCTCTAGAACCAAATAAGCATATTATACACATATTATACACGGAGTATATTGAGATCTCACAAGCTTTGAATCAATTAGCTACATATAAAAGGGATCCGAGGAGCAAAGATCCATTGAAACATTTTGAATATAAAAGCGAGATCGAGCATTACATATATAATAATTTAATTAATGTTCCGAACTATAACACACACACAAAACCCGGCCATACAATAAGCTACATAGGGATCGAATTACACATTTGAGAGACGGTAATACAGCAAACAAAACAACCCACAAAATAAGACATGGATTTTAAAGGAATTCAAACCTGTATGATATTGATTGGAGAAGAAGATGCAACGCTTGATGGAAAAAATTGTGTGTCAATTAATTATATATAGGGCTCACAAAATATAGATATAGATAGAATTAAAAATTTATAATAGTATAATATAAAAAAGATAGAAATAAAAATATGTTTCAACATGATATTTATCATACGGTTATTCTGAAATAATAAGTATGGATATTAATTTCGTATGATATATGCAATAATATTAAAATAATTATATGCAATAATATGGATATCTATCTTATATCTAGATAGTATAGATATAGATAGAACTAAAAATTTAAAATAGTATAATATAAAAAAGATAGAAATAAAAATATGTTTCCAAAATATTACTCCGTATGATATATGCAAAAATATAATATGGATATCTATCTTTAAAAAAAATTATTAATTAAGGTGAGTGGATAAAATTAGAAATTCCATAAGGTGATTGAATTACATAATATATAATTGAATAAGAAAACATTATTAAAAATAGGTTGACTGAGATATATATTCATAATGACGAAACTGTCCAAAAATGCTTCAGGTTTAGAAGGTATATATTGATTTGGAAAATCAAAAATCAAACGGCGTCACCCGAACATTTCAATAACAAATTAGCAGAAGGAAATAGGAATGGCAAAGTTGATGTTCCCTCTTCAGCAGAATCTCAACTCTCTGCTCCGCTCAAGAAATTGTTGCATAATCAGCAATCGGAATTTCGTGAAAGTTACACCATTATCACGCAGCCGGGAATCCATCACAATTTCTGAATTCAATTTTGATTTAAAAAACAAGGATGTTCAGTTTGTAGTTTCCTCTCTTCCATTACTTGTTCGCTTTTCTTGTCTGATTCCTGTGCGCCAATCCCTTTTGCCTTTTCGTTCGGTTCGTATGATGTCTCAGAGCGACGATTCAACAAATCCATCAGAATCCACCAAGACGGTGAGGCTTTCATTTCTCACTTTCTCCCTATCTCTTCTTTAAGTTATTCCTGTCTGTCTGCTGTTTTTGTTTTCTGGGTGTTGGATTTTGATGTTTGAATGGTTTCGCCATCAGCCTGTTTGGCAATTGGGAAATTTTGAGAAATATGAGTTGGGTTATTCTTTCCGATAATTTGTTCGATAAATCATTGTTGATGTTGCTGAATTTGGAGAAGGTTTGGTGAATTGCTTGTGAGTTTGTTTCTAAGAATTCGAATTTTGGCTTCAAATTGGAAGGGTTAAGTCAGGTGTTGGAAAACCTTTTTATCTGATTTGGATAATTTCAGTATAAGACAGTGTTTGAAAATTGATTATGAAAGTGTATGACATGCATCTTGGTTGTAATTTATCATCTACAGAAGGTAGAATATATGTGAAAACTGAGTTTTCCGGCCACATAGAATACAGCTTTTGCAAAATCCTAAACGAAAGATAAATTACACAAAACACATTCTACTTTAAAAAGACACCCTATTTTGCATTCAACCAACCATTATTCTAACCTGGTTTGAGCTTACCAAAACCTTATTCTTAGGTATGTTGTCAGATGCTATTTCTCATTTTTGTAACAGCAAACATTAAAAAGGCAAATTTGGACTTTTAAAGTCTTTGCTTAACACTTTACTAACATTAAATTTGCTTATAAAGGATGATTTTCTTAAAAGGGGCCAAATTAAAGCCAGTTTTTAGCCATTTACACTTGAAAGGGGAAAAGATATTCCAAATTCATTATTAGTCAAATTTGGCATCTTATAAAATCTACCTGTTAATTGTCTTGCTTGCATCCTAGGTGAGATGTGTGATCAAGGGAAGAGTTCAAGGAGTGTTTTATAGAAACTGGACAGTGGAGAATGCGTCGCAATTGGGTTTAAAGGGCTGGGTGCGTAACAAGAGAGATGGGTCAGTTGAAGCTCTATTTTCTGGCAAGCCTGAATTAGTGGATGAGATGCAGCAAAGATGTCGGCGTGGTCCACCTAGTGCCATGGTAACAGGATTTCAAGCTTTTCCTTGCAATGATGACCCTGGATCTGGTTTTGAGCGTAAACCGACTGCTTAGAAACGTACACTATCTTAGTGGCTCATGAATTCTGCTATCAATGATCAGAAATCAATAGCGTGTTCAAGTAATTTCCTTCTCTTTAATTGCCAGCTTAGCAATGATGTGTGCTGCTTTTGGTGAGATGCTTGCATAAGTTACCTTTTAATTAATGAGCCTTACGCAGTGTAAGATCTTGCATGACTTTATAACATGCAATTATCTTTCAACTTCATCTATAAGACGTTACTGTGTTGTGAATTGACTAGTTTTTTTTGTTTCTTCTGATGCATGCATTTAAGTACTATACAATTAGGAGCAACAGTTGTTCTTTACATACAGTTCACATAAAAATACCGTTTAATTGAAAGGATAACAATAGGGCTAGAGGAAGTTATTGCATTGCATACACTGATTTTCTTCAAAAATACTGCATCCATGCTGAATCCAAAACTAGTTATTTGAGTGTTTTTTGAGCTTGTAGTAGTATGGGATATTTTTGGTTGTATTTTCATACTAGTCCACTTTGCCTTTCCACTGGTGTCCTAGTGTAAAATGACTAGATTTTTTCAAGTTTTTAATAAACTTGCCAGGTGTTCTGTCGGTGTTGTACTGCATCTTTCCTGTATATGTCAATTACACATGCTTGAAATGGGTATGAAGCTATTTGTATTCACTGGAGCTCACTACAAGGAACAGACTTCTGATAGGCAATACTTATTTAGAGCAAGCGTAAAGAAGATAGGTGAAACTGAAAATTTTGACGCTAGCTTTCTGCAGTTACAGGCTTTCTCTGAGTTCTTGAAGAACCTGTTGAAGCAAGTGATGAAAGAGTTTGTGCTTTCCTGAGACTGCTCAGAATTGTTTCGATCTCAGCAGTTTTTTCTGGATCAACCATGATTTATTACTTGTCTTTAACCTCTGCTTTCCTCAGCTTAAGAGTGCATTTGGGTCACACTTGATAGTGCATTGCCTTGCATTTGTGATCCAAACACACCCTAATAGCATTTGTACTGGATGGATTCTCTCTTGACATTGATGTCTTATAAATCAGAGCTTTGTTTTTGCTGGTTAATTCCAACTTGTGTGAACTGTTGAATGTCTTTCTTTTGGCTTTTGTTGAAACTCACAAGTGAAGTAGTTCTTCACAAATGCCCATGATTTGACACTTACCTACACATCCTTTAGTACCACAAATATTAGATGGATGGGAGACTTAAGGAAACGAAAGGTACAATTACATGGAGGTAGCGGTGGTGGCTGATAAAGAGTCCTAGGAATCGGTCCTACATTGCCCTAATCGGTACAAGCAAAAGACACAACCGGCGGTGGGAACAATGGATTTTTGGTCTACAAAGTACAGTCCTTTAGATTCTTCGGATCAAGCCGCTATGTACTAAGTTACGTACGAGGTCATCACAAATCGAAGGTGAGCCCCGCTGCGTATATCTCTTCATGCTTAAGTTTGTGTTAGTAAGGGTAGATGAACTTGGTGGACCAAAGGTGAAGAAACAATAGCACCTTATCTAGTGCATTGTCTAAGAAAACATGTAGAGCGGTGGACAGGCGCAGTTTTGTACAGTATACCGCGTTAGATCCCCCTACAGATAGATATGCAGATGCTTTCTTGACAAACAAATCGACAAGTCAAACCGAAGACCACCTCCACTTTGCTCTATTTAAACTGTATTTGGACCCAATCATTTAATTCCTCCAATTTGAAAAGGAGAAATAACTTAATAATGCAATCTATTACTTATAGATTCAAACTTTTGGTAGCTAAACTATCATTTTATATCGAAAATAATATGGCATAAAAATTTCGGTGAAATTTCTAACTATTGTAGTGACCGAGATCGAGTCGGAAATGTGATCGTACTCCTCGTGTCACATACAACAACAACAACAACAACAACAACAACAACAACAACAACATCAACCCAATATTAACACACATCAGGCGGGATCTGGGAGGCCATGATGTACACATCCTTGCCGCAATATAAAATCGATAGGGTGTATATTTTGTATTTTTTTTGGTAGAATGATTTTGTAATTTGTTAGAAGGCAATTAATCATTTTAGCTCTGAGAATTTTAGGGTTAGAGTAGAGCATCTTTTAATGTGTATATACCTCTGCTCATAAATAGATAAATGGTTATCCTTTTAGAGTTGGACATACATATTAATGAAGTCTTAAATTATACCAAAATATGCCTAATTAAATGTTTGAATGAAAATGGACCAATGGACCAAGTTAAGTTTATCTCTTTCATGGGATAAAATAGTAAAATTTTGTTCAAAATATATTAAAGGACATTATATATTTACAAACAAGCTTTAACTCTAAAAAGTATAGCTAAAAATCAACAAAGGTAGTATATAAATGACTCAAATTATATGCTTAATTGACAAGTATAACTCCAACTAGCATTTAATGATTTTTGAAATTCTTGTTTAGTTAGTGTGTGCCCACAAGAAAGCCACCCTCTAGGAAGGTTCACATTTCTGAGTTGCCTTCTACCTCCTCAACCTTTATAAAAACACATCTTATATCATGACCAAATCATTAGCAAATACAGAAATTCATTAAGTGTTCCAAAACAGAAACCTTTTGTACTTTTCACAAATAAAAACCCCATCTTTCCAAGAAAAAAGAAGAAGCAATGCAGCACCAGATGAAGAGCTTGGTGAAGCTGATGCACTTCATCATGAAGCTCAAGAAGTTGACACTAGTCTCTCGTCGCATCGAACCCAACCTTGGCGACGCAGAGCTAGAGCCTGAGTGGGTTCCACACGACGTTAAGAAAGGGCATTTCGCGGTCCTAGCTGGCAGTGAAGAGGAGAAAAATCGGTTTGTGGTGGGCTTGAATCACCTCAAAAACCCGGAGTTCCTGAGGCTTCTTGATCAAGGCCAGGAGGAGTATGGATTCAGCCATGGCGGCTTACTCGTAGTGCCTTGCTCGTCCGAGGAGCTGAAAAAGATTCTGGAGAACTAGCCTTTGCAGAGTTTACTTTAAATTATCATTCTTTTTAAGCTTTGTGATATGATATATACTTTCTGAGAGACTACTTTTTTTGTGTCTCTCAGTGATTAAATACACATGTACAAACACTTATGTTGTAACACTTGTGTTTTACACTTGAATACATGTCCTTTATGTAAGATGTGGTGATTGAGATTCATGTCATCTCAACGATACACATTCCATATCATGTATGTCATTCTTTAAAGATCTTAAAATTTGTATTCATTGCAAGAACGTGACAAGATCAATCATTTTAGTCAATGCTATAAATTTATGTATGACATTTTGATGGAGCAAAACTACATTAGGAAGTGTGAGCTTGATTCCATAACTTTCGAACTTCTAATTGATACATAGCTATACACAATCAACAGGTCATCGGTAAATAGAAAGCTTAAAGATGTCATTAATTCATAAGATGTATGAAAAATTATGATGTCTTCTATACTTGATAAGAAAAATAAAATTAAGAATATCCATCCATGCCATGTGAAATTTGGGATTAAACTGGACTAGTATATAATTCAATAGATTACTCCTCTTATTGTCAATTATTTTAGGATCAAATCCTATTGGGCTAATGTTTTGGACAAAAATTTGACAAGCATACTTCTGTCCTAGATTGGGGCACGATCGAATCGAGGGACAAGCAAATACCCAAGAAATATTTGAATCAGAGAAATACGAATACAAAAGCTCTCTTTTGATAATTTTCTTTTGGTCAAGTGTGTGCGTACAAACGAATGAATCCTCCAAATCTATCATATATCTCCTCAATCTAACGTTCCTCTCCCACGTCCCACAATCTCCGAATTCATAGGGCATATCTACAACCGCTATCCACTCCCCGCATATATCGGAAGAGGGAACTGCCGCAACGGTTGTCATTTGAGCGTGCATCTCTTTATCGTGACGGAAGCTTTCTTCCTTCATCTTGGTGATCGCTGACTTCCTCTTGCTCCCAAAGACTTCTACTTTCACGTTCTCCTACGGTTTGTTGCTTGATCTTAAGTTTATGTCTTCGAATGGGCCAAATCGGTTTTTAGGCCTAACAGCTAATATGGTATCAGAGCTATTCACCTAACAGCTTATCTCGATATTGCCCGCCCCGTTATATTGTCCAAGCGTCAATTGAATCAGTTCTCCTAGTTACACTTGTGGGTCATGTTAAAATGTCCATCCATCTGTAAGTTGGGATTAAACTAGACTAGTTTATATAACAAAGTGAATTATTCCTCATATTATCAATTGGTTTTAAAATAGAATTCCACTGAACTAATAGAAGGTGTGCACCCTAAAATTTTAAGGCTGTCTCATTCTCATGGTTTCCTTCAATGTTAGTGTTGCTCATATATATAGCAGATCACCATTCAATGGTTCGCACTTGACAACAAGAAGGAATTCAACTTCTATCTAGTTTTTGCACATATTTCTTAATTGACCAAGAATACTATTGTTGTTATAATCATATATTGTGATATTCCATTAATGATCATGTTATGATAGTAGTAGTCCTTTCCGTACAAATAAAATATTCAAATACACTTCATCAATTCTAAACAGTGACGATGCTTCAATCAAGTACATACTATTTTTTTTAAGAAAAAAAAAGCACTTGCCAACAACCAATTTACTGGACCCAAGGCCCATTTCCTTGGGCTCTATAGTTGGAACTTGGTCCATAATCCCTACAGCCTAGCCTAAACCATAATCCCAAGAGAATCTAATGGATGTTTTGGTGTTGAATTTTGAATACATGACAGAGCTAACTAGACTAAAAAAAGCCTAAGGTAATATCCAACATCTTCTCTAAAACTTTCTTTAAAATGGAGAATCAACTGCCATATTCTCCAAAAAAAAATCAGTCAACTCCAGCAGATTTCCTATTTTGAAGAATACTGCATTTAATACTTATTTTTTATCATATAAAATACTCAACAATGCTTATTTAATTATAATTAAATTTATCTTATTTATGGAAATAAAAAATATTCTAGAATAGTAACCTAATAAATAATATTTTTTTTGTTATTTGACTAATAAGGAAATGAAATATTCTAGAAACTTAATAAATGATAAATTATTATTATTTAACTTATAATGAAATAAAAATATTATAGAATCTTAATTTAATATATGATTAAAAAATTATTATTCACATATAAATATAACACTATTGTTATTTCATTCACATAATCATTAGTTTTATCTTTGTCTCAATTTGTAGTCTCTTATGGTCTGTACATATTCCAATTTTATTTTAACATTAAATGTTCTAAAAATAAAAAAGGAACAAAAATAAAATAAAAAAAACCAAATGGAGAATCCGCTAGATTTAGGGAATGGTGGATGATTTTTTTACTTCTACTCGATAATGCGGAATCACATGGGGAAGCTGTTGGGGCATATTTTCTACCCAAATTCTCTAAAATCACAACTCTCAAGATTTTGGGGAAGCTGTTGGAGAAAGCCTAAGGCATAAATCAAAGACCCATTCCCTTATTTAGTCTAACATTCTTCACATATAATGCAACTAGGCCTGAGCAAACGAGGAACGGCCCACCCAATAGAGACTTACATGATTATTAACTGACTAGAGATAAAGAGCTGAGGACTAGGATACCTACTTAAGAGGTTTATCATATTTGCTGAATTTTTTTATCTTCTCTCTGATGTGAACTTGATTGAGTATACTTGTCTAGTTGTTGAGCATGTTATGAGTTCATTTACACATGACACGTATGAAATTGCTATGAAATATATGCATGTTAAAAACTAGATAAGTGTCATGAAAAAGGAAATTCAATCTATGTATGCTAACAATACTTGGGTCCTTGTTCCCAAGCCAGCCAATGCTAGATTGATTGATTGTAAATGGATTTATAAACTTAAAAATGGTGCTCATGCTAGAGATTCACTTAGGTATAAAGCTAGGCTTGTAACTAAGGGATTCTCCCAAAAGGAGAGTGTAGATTATAATGATATCTTTGCTATTGTGATTAAGTATAAGACCTTGAGAGTATTGCTAGCTATGAAAATTGTGTATAACTAGAAATTAGAGCAAATGGATGCCAAAACCACCTTCTTACATGGAGAATTTCATGAAACAATTTTATGTGAAACAACCTAAGGCCTTTTTGAGTACTGCCAAACCTGATCATGTATGCTTTCTTAAAAAATCTACCTATGGTCTTAAGTAGTCCTCTAGGCAATGGAACATAAAATTTGACTTATGCATGAGGAAACCGGGTTTCCAAAGAAGTAGTTATGACACTTGCCTCTATTTTAAGGAAATTAGAACTAAGACTCTCCCGTTTGTGCTTTTATATGGTGATGCTATCTTGTTGATGTACATGTCTAAAGTTACCATTGCTAGTGTAAAAAGAGACTTGAAGTTGCACTTTGATATGAAATACTTAGGGGTTGCTCAAAAGATCATTGGTATAAAATTTACTAGAGATAGGAAAAGGAAAATTATGTGATTGTTACAAAGCGATTACTTGCTTAGGGTTCTAGAAATTAAAGGTTCAAGATGCTAAACTCTAAACCTACTTCTATACCTTTAGGAGGACATTTAGAGTTGTCTAAAAAATTCTTTCCCACTACACTTGAAGAAAAAGCTAAGATGTGTGATGTGCCTTAATTATATGATGATGTTGTTGTTTGGTCTATAATATACTATGCTTTGTACTCGTCTTGACTTGACTTTTGCAATTAGTGTGTTCAATATATTTATGTTTAATTCTATTGAGTGCCATATGAATGCTATGTAATATTGCTTGAGATACATGAATGATACTAGGGGTTTTTGTCTTGTTTACTTTGAGCATTCTCTTACTAAGGAGGTACAATGTATATAATAAAAAGAGTTATTGAGGTACGGAAATTTTATTATTTTATAGCGCAAAAGACATATATTATTTAAACAATTTATACACAAAATAATAAATAATTTTAAGCAAAGCCCCGCACAATGTATCTACTAGTATTATATTACCTCTGTTTGCAATATAGGTCATTTTTAGCTTAAAATCTTGTTTCACAATATAAGTCTATTTTTAATTAATTAATACTAAAACTTGCCAAAATTAACATTTAATTAATGTATTTCTAGTTCCAATGTACTTATAAATACTAAAAATGTCACTCATTGGGTGATATTATATGATTTAATCTCATATTAATTTTGTACACAAAAAACAAAATCTCATCAATTCCATTTTAAGCTTGTCTTAATATATGTACAAAGTTCTAAAAACCTTTAAATTGCGAAACGGAGGGAGTACTAAATTATCTATTGGTAAGCTAAAAAAGGTGAAAAACTAATCTCTTTCAACGTGGGTTAACCTCTAATTTGTAGAAATTTTAAATAGGTCATAACCATTTAATAGTTTTATGTGATTATCCATAGTATTTTTTTCATATTTATTTATTGTATTCACCTGACAATTGAGTTCTATCCATAAATTTCTAATCTCATACTAACAATATTAGCCAAATAATTTCTAGTCATAAATTCTATTTTAGTTTCCATCAATATTCATTATTAAAAATTCTAAGGTGGGTTGTAATTGTATAGCTGTATCTGAAAACATATCTTGAGGGCGTCCTAAAACGCTTATAATATTATTATGAATATACATTAACCAGTTAATATTTTTTTCAATTATTATAAGGAGTATTTACCTGCCAAAGTCTATGCTAACTTTTTATAGATATTTGTCTTTTTTTTGTCGAAAGATATTGTTGTCTCTTTTAGAATGTAATTTGACTTCACATATATGAAAATATTTAAAATTGTTTTATCATTTGTCTTGCTAGCTAGCCTTTGAGCATTTAGTTCGATGGTTAAGCCTCTGTAATAGTATTTTGAGGTCACCGTTTCGAATGTATTGGGCGGCCAGTTTTCATCCATAGTGGATGATCTAGTCAAGTCCAAGTAGTACTTGTGGTGATATTAATCCTTACCCTATCAATTTTTTTTTGTCTTGCTGGATTTCCTTGAGTATTGATTATTACTAGAGCAGTTTAAACAAGACCAAAATTCAAAAAACTAACCTGAACTCATTTGAAAGGTGATATAAGCCGAACTCGAATCTGACTTGAGAATATATTGATCAAACTCAATTAAACCTCAAATTAATCTAATTAATAAATAAATGATGTTATTAACTCATTGTGTCAATCCAAACACTCGATCCCACTTGATATATAATCTGAATCCCTACTTAACTCGAATCCGACGAAATTGATCCGACTAATATATCAATTATTATTAATTTTCTCTTATTGTCAAAGAACCCTTTGTGACTCTCTCCAATCGCGTCATTGCAAACTCAAAAAAGTATTTACATCAGCATTGCAAATAATCTCGGCCGTGTGTTTTGAATCTCTTAGAGTTTTCCTAACATAGAAATGAAAGTACATATCCTTTTTCCTTTTATTTATTGCGGAGTAGTTTTCTTAAGGGAAAAAAAAAGAAAAGATAATATGTGTGTCAAATGTTGGGGAATTCGGACAAATGGCCCGGTTCTTTCAAGCCATCGAAGGTCTATATAAACAGCCCCCATCCTCTCCTGATTTTCATTCCCCCTCTCCCCCTCTCTGTCGAAGTCGCACATTCAAGGGTTTATCGTTCAATCATCAAAACCCCATAAAACCCTCCTTCCTAATCCCTCTTCCACGTTCTTTCTCACCGAATCATTCTAAAACCCTAGTTCTGAAAGGGTCCTCTTCTTTTATGGTAATTTTCTGACCGGATTCAAATACGCTCCCACCTGTAGCTCGTCCTAACCGCCAGCAACGGTCAAATTTATCGCCAATCCTCTTTCAAATCTTGGTTCCTGGTAAGTTTTCAAGCAAGCTCGTCATCAATTTGTCTTTATTACCCCCAATTTTCTGTTTCTTGATTCGCTTCTTGTGATTCGAATGCGAAGCAGATCTAGGGTTTTGAGGTTTCCAAATTCGGTAGCCTATCGTCGACCTTGAAATTATCGCTTTCTGGCCGTTACAATTCGCGAGCTGGTTGCGGATATGGGCAATTCGGTGAACTGATGAGAGTTACAATTGCTGGTGTGAATATGAGTAATGCGGGTGAGGAGAAGAATCGAGAGGGTGAACATAAGTCCAAGAATAGGTCCAGCCCCGAAGATTACTGTCGAGCTGTAGCGAAGGTTGCTGTTGCCCAGGTTTGCGAGGGCGTCAGGCTAGAAGGCATAAAGCATTCTGCTTTGGAAGCATTGTCAGATATTGCAATCAGGTACATTTGTGATCTAAGTAAATCTGCTAAACACTATGCTGGTTTAGCAGGTAGATCAGAGTGTAATGTGTTTGATATAGTTAAGAGTTTGGAGGATCTGAGTACAACTAGGGGATTCTCAAGCGCTTCTGAGTTTGATTGCTGTGCAATCGACTCCGGGGCTTTGAAGGAGGTAGTTGATTACGTAGCCACTGCCGAGGAGATCCCATTTGCCCAGCCAATTCCACGGTTTCCTGTTAGTAAGACTAGTGCTGGGAAACAAAGCTTCTCAGAGTTAGATGAAACACCGATTGAGAAGCACGTGCCAGAGTGGCTTCCAGCGTTTCCCGACCCACATACGTATCTGAATTCGCCTGTCGTAAACAAGAGGCAGGAGAATTCCCAGGCTGAGATTGCAGAAGAGGTAAGGCAGAGAAGAAAGGCTGAGACTGCCCTTTTGAGATTACATCGTAGACTGGTGTCGAGTTCCTCAGTGGTGCCTGCAACGAATCCTGCTGATGGTTTGGAGGAAGCGGGTGCTCCAGAGGAGAATCCGTTCCTTGCCCCGCCCTTTATGGCTGGGGAGAAAGAGGTTTCACAGATTACTGTTCCAACAAGCCTAGTTAACACAGGAGCCAATAAGAAACACGGTCCTTTAGTAGAGACGTTTGCTTTGGCAATTGATGCTGCAAAAGATAGGGAACGAGATTCCATGGATGTTGATAAAGGGCTTTCTTTAGATAAGAGGCCTGTTGTTCATTTTAGGTTAAGGACAGGGAAAAAGATGTTGAGTGAAAATGTGGATGTAGGCCTTAGGAATAATAGAGGTGGTGAGGGAAGAGTGCCTGCTCTCAGTATAGATGAGAAAAGAGATGAAAAGAAAAGGAGAGCAGAGCAAATACTAAAGCAGGCTATGATGAATCCTCAAGAAACGTCAGAAAATGCAAAGTAGGGAAGAAGAAAATCAACTGGCTTTTGCGGTATTTAGATTTTTGTAATTGATTGTTGAGTGCTTCTTCAAAGCCAGTGATTGCAGGTAAATTAGTACCGTGGTTTAGCCTGCACAGATTCTTTGCTAAAGTGTTGATTTTTTTTTTAGGTTATTTTTTTTTTAGTGGGTGTATGCATCTCATTCAGTCATTTAATACCAGTCCATAGCATGGGCAAAATCAGTGTTTGTGTAATGATATTTGAATGATTTGTCTCACAACATGGATAAACAACTTAGAATTGTTGTGTTTGAGAGATATGGTCAATTTGGCCATATATTGTATCTGATTCTTTTAGCAGTAAGTTCAGCTTGATCTTATTGCATTTGATGCTTTTAGCTTTATGATCAAACTTGGTCAGCAAGTGTGGCTACCAATACCATTTAAATAGTTGCAGCAGGAAGATGTTGCTCACTTTTATGAAGAAAAAAACCCTGCAATTCATAGGTGCTGATGCAGTAGATCTATGTTAGTAATTTGCAAGTAGAAAAAAAGCCTGCAATTCAATTTGGCCATATATTAATGACTGAAGCTCTTATTTTGGTTTCATTCTCATTTTGCTGTGTTTACCTTCACTTTCTCTCAAGTCTTCCCCACTCATTGTGAACCTGATTGTGTTTTTATAGTAACGTAAGGGCTTTCCATAAACGCATAATTAGAAACATGAGTTGGTCGGATTCTATCAGGTTGTTCCAGTTTTCTGGGTCTGTAGATTGCTGTGGTGTCACTTGCTGAAGACATTTGCAGGGTTGATGTAAATTGTTTCAGTTTTCTGGGCTTTCAAGCTCCGTTTGATTTGCTCCAAGGAACAGACTTCAACCTCAGCACCGAGCATGAAACGTGAAGGTCATGGGCGAAACCTAGAATAGGTTTACCGTTTACACCCTATCTCAAAAACTCCAATTTTGCCCCAACTTTTTAAGGAAAATTCTCGGAAACCTCTCAAGGCTTTGGCTGCAACAAAGTCGTCCTAATTCACAATCTTGATTTTTTTCCCTAATTGCACTCAATCAAACTCGATCTGTTAAACAAAAACGCACTGTCGTACCGAACATCGAGTCACATAATCACACCCTTGTCGCCAGATGCCGCTTCTGATGTTGCCAAAAAAAAAAAAAGAACACCTAATTTTCAAATGTCAAATACACACCCCTTAACTTTCCCCAATTTGTCTTGCATTGGCATCTGTTTGAGAACTTCGATAAATAACGCTTCGGATTTTTCACACTAAAATTCAGCCTTTTGCAACATGCTATGCTATAGTGTAAGAGTTTGATATTAAAAAAAAAAAAAATCTATTTTAAGGCGTATTCTCGGGGGACGGGAAAGAGTGCGTTATATAATGTCATGATATGGCGTTACATCACGCCACCCGACACCGTAACATCATGTCATGGTGTAGCATTAGAAATGGAACTGGGCTGGCCCAATCTGGCCTAGTTCCCTTGTTAATTGTTATTAATCAAACGACACACAAAACCGTTAAATCACGCCATGGCATAGTGTGAAAAATGGAACTAGACTGGCCCAGTTCCCTTGCTATTTGTTATTAATCAAACGTCACACAAAACCGTTACATCACGCCATGGCAAATGTTGAGAGTGATTTACTTGATAACAAATAAATTTATAATCAAGACCCCGCTGAGTATAGCGAAGTCAGGATCGTCCACGGGAAGCGATGTTGTGTTTAATTACTAAATTAAAAAGCAAAAGAGAAAACAAAGCAAAGTAGGCAAACAAACACACTGGACGGGGGTCGGTATCGACCTTGTCAGGGTCGATATCGAGGTGCAAATTAAGCAGAAAAACTCAATAAACAACAAAACAAAGAGAAAATCTGCAGGTCGTTACCGACCTAGGTAGGGTCGTTACCGAGGTACCTAGAAATTAAAACTCGACTCACAAATAAGGGAAAAATCTAGGATAAGGGTCAAGGTTATCAGAATCGGGATTCTAGGTTGGATCGTTGAGGGTCTTTTGGATCGGATCGTAGGATCGGATCGCTGAATCATAAGATCCTACCTTATAACTAAAAGTATGAAAGAATAACCAAATAGATTGTATATTTTGTTATATAAGATGTAAGAAAATAATAAACATTATTAATTTGATTATTAAAAATGGTATAGGATGGACTAGTCAACTATTTTAATGAAAATGATACGTTAACCGTAAAATTAATAATAATATATAGTTAAAATTATCATTTTATAGGATCATTAGAATCGTTTGTAGGATCGTTAGAATCGTTTATATAATCGTTAAAATCGTATGTAAAATCGGGATCGAATCGAGATTATATTCTAAATCATTTAAGATCCTACTCCAATAAGATCATACTTGGGATCGTGGATCGTTTCACGTGTTATGAATCGTAGGATCGCTAGAATCGTTGAATCGGATCGGGATTCTGATAACATTGATAAGGGTTCACCACTACATAATCATGCAATTTCAAACAATATGAATCATAAAAATCATGCCTTTAACATAAAGTTATCAACTTTCGTTGAATAAACAAGCAAATCAATCAACTTTCATAAATCAATTCACTTAATCTACTTATTTTGATCTAAAGTTCTTAACTTTCGTATCAAACTTTATCTCTATTCAAGTTCATAACTTTCTCTTTCAATCAAGTTAAGAACATGAAATACTTCAACTTTCGTCAAAGCTTTTGCACAAACAAGTAGAAGAATAGATCAAAGGCATTCAATTCATTCATCACATCATCATTCATGCACAATCATGTCGGGTTTCTAACCCCAACCCTAGAATAAGAGACTACTCACTCATCATAATTGAAGACAACTAAAATAAATTAAGAAGAAAAGAGAAGCTTACAACCGAATCCAAACAAAACTTGTCCTCCAAGCAAACTCCACAAAATCGTCCTCCTCTTCTCTCTCTCACGCCTCCTCTCTCTTCTCTCTCTACCCTAAAACTAACTTGATTGATAACCCCCCCAAAAGATAAACTAGGACAAGAGTATTTATAGAGAAAACTAATCTATCTATAAGGAAATAAATCTTCTAAAAGATATCTAAAACATATATCACCTTAAGGAAACTAATAAAAGAGATAAAAATACATTTAATTCCGCCGACTCTGACACGGAGCACCTCGTTATCGACTCCCACAAGGTCGTTATCGACCCTCTTCAGCCTTTAAAACTGCCTTGTGACTGAGATATCTCCTTCATTAGGGGATCGTTTGCCTTCGTTTTTGTTTTGATTCTTCATCCTAAGGCTTGATAACAGATCTCTTAACTTCTTTCATGGCTCAAACTTGATCTTCATGTCTTTCTTTGAGTGCTTTCCTTAGGTGCTTTTCTTTAAAATATGCTCCAAACAGCTCCAAAACCAACAAAACACCACCAAAGCTTATGTAGACTCCATATCTTAAGAAAATACGAAAACCTACACAAACGACTCAAAACAAAACACAAAACTAAAGAAAAAGACTCAAACACACTAAAACACACCCTAAAAACACAACTAAAAAGACGGATATCAAAATACCCCATACTTAGACTTGCTTGTGCTCAAGCAATCAACAAGACATCAACCAAAACCATCAACACATTCTTCAAGTCAATGCCCTTATCATAAAGCAACATCATAAGAACAAGTAGAAGTAGATAGACAAGTGAATCTAATGTCATTACACATATATAAGACACCTCAAGTAAAAGCAACTAAAAGTCCAACCTCACAAGGGTAATGTGTTTCTCTCAACTCTCAAGTGTTTAGGCTTATAATAACAACTCTCAACTCAATCCAATATGCAAAAACTACATAGTCATTATTACTTATATCACCAAACTCTCCACCAGAGATGTCAAAACACATGAAAATCATCAAGAGAACTTAGACTCAATGAAAAACTTCATAGAAGCTTCCATTCGGCCGGGTTGTAATGGGGGTTGGTAATGACAATAAGGCATGGAAATATTTTGGTTTGTGGTGCTAAAAATCCGGGAATCAAGACTCCTAAACTCCCCAACACGACTCACCAAAACTCTCAAGAACAACTTACCAAACTCACTCAAACATAACACACACTCATCTCTTTTTCCCCTTATACCACTAATCTTTCTTATAAACACTAAGGAAATTTGGCTCATGCACACTTTTACTATTCAACACTTCTTTCAGCTTTTGATTTTTCTCATCTTTCTTTTCTCCATTTTTTTATTATTGATTTTTTCTGGTAAGGTCGGTACCGATCCTACTAGGGTCGGTAACGATGTCACTGTTCATTCCTTTTCTTCTCTCTTTTATAGTAAGTGCATTCAGGGAACCAAACTTCTTTTACATGATAAACTGCAAGATCATCAAGTACCCAACCCACATTACCCCACACTTGAACCAAAACATCTCACTCAACAAAAACTATAACAACCAACACTAAGTCCTAATCCCCATATAGGGTCAAGATTTCATCGGCTAGGGAACAATTTTGTGGAGCTTAAAAATAAAAGGCTTAAAGGCTCAACTTGGCTTCAAAAAGAGGATAATGATAAGGTAGATAAAAAGAGAACGATAAAAAGTGGGTTAAAGAAATAAGTTCTTCATCATATGATTTCACATGCAATGAACTAATATCTCATAAAGGTCTCAAGAAATAGATAACTATATCAATGACAAGAGATAATATGCAATAGGAGAGTAAAATCACACAAGAAAGAAAAGGGATTTTTTATGTTCTCCCTATAAGGCCAAAGTAACTCACAAGGTAGAAATTTTTGTTGGATTTAAGTCACCTTTACCTAAGATCATATGTGCTCAATTTCATCACATGCTAAATGTAATATCCGCTAAATTCTAAGTATAATAAAACAGGTATTTATTCCCATAAATTTTTTTCTCTCTAAAATAGAGAATTTAATAATCTTTATAATTTCATATTATATTATAAAAGGTTATAAAAATTTACTACAATAGCAAGTAAGAATGTAACTAAATATATTAAGCAAATCTGGTATGCATTTAAATATTTTTCTCTTAAATAGAGAGTTTAAATATTTTTATAATTTATTAATGAATTATAAAAATATTATAAAGGATTATTAAAGTGACAAATAAAATTTCAAACAAATATAAATCATATTAATTTCGAATTTATAATTAATGTAATAATTACAAGGAGGCAAAAATATGAAACAAGGCAAAATAAAAAGGGTCAAGAGCCGAGACTCGAACCCGAGACCTCTTGCACTCTTCCAATGCTCACACACATTCAAACCCGCTATGCTAATTGTAACTTGACTACCTACTAAAGAATTTATATCAATTTAAACCATCCTTTCTTCTTCTTCCCCAAATTGTACATCAGAATTGTCTGATTGATTGACGTTCACTTATGCGTGGCAATTGATCTTCTCCAATGGCCATGATAGCTTGTCTTACTCACCAAAAACCCCATCATCCTATGTCATCCACCAACTAACACAAGTGCTCCCAATCCCCATTGAGTTTCTTCTCCATCATTGGTCCATTCAAGGAGTAGAGGATCCGTGGAAGGGTCAAGTTCCACTATAAATAGAGCTAGAAATCCATTAGAAATCTCACACCATCCTTCTCTTCTTCTTCTCTTGCTTAATTCATCACTTTTAACCCAAAAAATCAGCCAAGAGACCTTGATTTAATTGCTGAATTTTTTTCCCAAATCACCAAAAAAAACCCTAGATTCCTTCCCCGGAGTCTGCCGGACCACCCTAGCCACCGCCCTAGCCGCGTGCCGCCCCCGGAGGAGCGCCGGACCACCGCCGGCCTGGTGGGCCGCCCCCTTGCTGGTGTGCCGCCTCCCTTTGTCTTCTTCCTCTGTAGCCTCTGTTTCAATGAGCGTAAAATCATACAGAATAAGGTTTATTTCTAATTTCTTTTTATTTATTTTAAGCCCTTTTAATTTTAATAAGAAGATATTATTAGCATCCTTTTAATATCAATAAAAGATCCAATTAGTTGGAAAAAAATCAGATTTGATTTTGTTATTGTCCTTGTATATAAATAGAATTAAATTAACATGCTTGTAAATTTATAAAAGGATATAAAAATTTGGCAAGACATGGAATAATTTCAAATAAATTATAAGATTAATATATGTGACTTTTAAACATGAAAAGTATGTTTTAAAAATATATTTACCTTGCTTGGATTTTAATTGTAATGGTTAAAAGAGGTAGTACTAGATGAAAGGATTTATTAATTTAAGACTTCATTAACAGAAAAATACTAACATGTCTTTCAAAATCATATTATAAACTTATATATAATATGGATAAGATATTCTTATCATAAAATAATTTTATATGATTAAGTTGAAGACTAAAAAGATATATTAAATCATTTGCATGTGTGTTATATCAAGAAATACATTATAATAGACATGGAACAATTATTAAATAAAATCATGGGATTAAATTATGAGATTTATATAAACGAGAAGTGTAATATAAATAATATGATTACCCTATTTGAAGTTATTATATAAATAAAAAGGTCTAAGTTGTTAGGAAAGATGAATCAATTTTATTAACTTCCTTGTACATAAATATAACTAATATTATGCATGTGTACTTTTATAAAATAAATCTCTATAGATATGGATATCATTTTTAAATAAAATAATGGGTTTATTATCATTAATTCATATAGATGGAAAGGATAATATAAATATTAGGAGTACATACTTGAAACTTACTATGTAAGTAAAAGAGCTAGAACAAGTATTATAAAATATTGTCTTAATACCTTTTATAACATAAAAGTGATTGCATGTCTTTTTAAAAGAGTTTTGATAAAGTTAAAGATATGATGATAAGATATATTAGTCATAAGATATATTTTATGATTAAAATATGGAATAAGAGATATATGGGAAGAAGGGTAAAAATATATTATAATAAGAGCTTTATGGACTTTTACACCATGAGAATAATTTTATTAAATGATATGGGAAATATATTATTAATGGAATTTATTTAATTTATTCACTTTGCATGCTTTGAATAAAGACTTACTTAATATAATAAGAATATATTAATGTGACTATAAGTGAATAAAAAGGATATAGTTATTTTAATGGAATATTAACCATAGATTAATTTATAATTTAACAATTTAAATAAGAGTATGTCTTGTTTTTCGAAACCTTATAATACTTAAAATAAAATAAGGATTTTTTTATATAAAGAATACTTGGATATTACAATGAAGAAATAATAATAAGGAATATTATTATTTTATCACCTCCACCTAAATTATTATTATAATAATTTAGTATTAGTTCTCCTATAAAAGAATATAAGAGATATTTAAAAACTTAAGAAGAATTAAAGAAATTCTTATTAAAGTTCGTTCGTACCTCTCATGTTGATAGGTCGAGTTTTCCGTCCCGAATAAAGGCAACAATTCTCGTTCATTCGTTCATATACAACCGCTAAGCTAAGACAAGTGGAATTTCTCCTTGTAGCCTTAATAATTCGTTTCATGAAATTTCTCGATGTTGGGAAAAACTTGTTTGTTAATAATAAACGAATCTAGGAATATCGATTGTTAGAAATAATGACCCCACTGTTATCGTTATTACGCTATTTAATATTCGATAGGACTATTACGCTAGCCTTGTTTGTGACCTTGCTTGTTTAAGATCTCATTTAGAGATCGGTTTGGATGAAATAGTAAGAGGTGCGGGATTAACCCGACACCTCTATATAACCTACTAAGTCGTATGCCACCATGCCTAATTTGCGACTTTATGGATCATGATCCATGTCCGCTTCCGCTCAGCGGAGGGATGAGTGCACCCTAGCTAAGTGCCCGGAACTTTGTTCGTGTAAGTGGACCAGGCCCATGCATGCCCCCCACATTCTTAAAAATCATTAACATAAGTGAAAGTTTTATCACGACATATGATAAGTGCCAAAGCACAATTAAAAGAAACTAAAACCGGGTCGGAATAGTACAACTTGCTTGGAAAACCACCCGGCTCCCGGTTCTTGAAAAGATCGTCTTTCCAATCTGAATGCTTATTCGGGCTTGTCTAAGGTGGGCGGGTATTTAAGCGCCTTCGGGCCACCTCCCCTATCTGGAGCACCGAATAAGATGAGGTTGGTTGAGGTCCGACAAGGGCGCGGGAGGTTTTCGAAGCTTGTATGAATTAATAACGTTCCCAACATACTTTCTACTCTAAGAAGTCTACAATTTCGTAGTTCTTCTCTCGATTAACGAGTTATCTCATCTCGAGATATACTCTTTTCCGTTCCGATAAGCCCCACATAAAGTTCTATATCTAAAAACACATCACGATAATATCTCTCAAATATTATAAATTACCATAATACCCTTGAGAATTTCCATTCTCGCTTGCTTAGTCTCCTTAGACTAATTCCGCTTTTCCGCATTTTGCCTGGCATTTTCTCTCCCTTCGCGACTTATGCCAGACTCTAGGAAGTTCCCACCAAAGTTTGAAGACAAAGGCTAGAAGATTCGAGAAGCATTATACAAGGATAGAAGGTCATGGCAAGACGGCGTTGAAGGAAGGAAGGAATTGTCAAAGAGCAAAGCATTCAGAAGACAGTGCACCAACTCTTCTACTTTAACCAAGCAAATCATCATCATATGATTTGTCTTGGAGAAACATACATGTATTTTTAAATACGTTTTCAGCCCTTTCTAATATGGCCTTCATTTTCCGCTGCTACATCATTTATAAAACGACTCTCAATGTAATGAACGAATGTTCTTATCAATAAATATAATTCTGCTTTTATTCACTTCTTCTTTAATTGCATTTAATTAAATTATTTAAAGCCATGAGTGACTTTGGGCGGTAAAATCCGAGGTCACTGGCGGTAATACCCAGTGTTACAAAATAGGGATGTTACACTAAATATCCACATAAAAACAAGTTTTAACATGATTTAGGCAAAGCTATCCAAATATGCTAAAGGAATTACATGATCAAGCAAGTCAAAGCATATCATAGGACATCTAAGTGGAGCATTATCAATCCTAAAACACAAAAACTGAGTTTCTTTTTTCCCACCCCATACTTAAACCAAACAGATTCCTCACTGTTTAAAGCATAAAAAGAAAAAGAGGATAAGAAAAGGAAACTCACAAAATAAAACTGAAGTTGTCTGAAACCATTGATCACTTGAGGAGCTTGAATTTCTCATATTTCATGTAGAGGTCAGTACCGACCCTATGGGGGTCGTTACTGAAAGGGTCTTGACGACCCTATGGGGGTCGTCAAGACCCCGCTGAGTACAGGGGAGTCAGGTTCGTCCACGGGAGAAAGTCTAGTGTCAAGTTTTATTACTTAGAGCGCAAGTAATCAATCAAAAGCAAGGGTTTTTATCAAAGGAGAGAGATTTCTAAGGTAAAGGTGTCCCCACAACAACAATCATGCATACAAACGTTTAATGAAACATAAAGATCATGCCTTTATCACATAAAGTTGTCAATTTTCGTCAACTAAGCAAGTAAATCAACTAACTTTCGTTCAATCAATAAACTTTACTATCTATCTCTTCTACTTCAACTATGATTGATTCGCTTTCGCTTCAAAACCCTAAATTGACTATTCTGATTCAAGGTTTTCGCTTTTGCTTCAACTATGAATGAGAAATTCCCTTTCAACTTTCGTTTCAAGTATTAAGAGCAAGAGAATAGAATCATGCAATAAAGACAATCAAATCATGATCACAAACAAGCATGCACAACCATTGTTGGGTTAACTCCAACCTTAGAGAGAGAAGACTACTCACAAATCATGATGAAAACAAAGCAATGAAATTAGTGAAAGGAAAACTTACAAAACTGAATTCAAAGCAAACTTTTCTTCCAGTTAATCCTCAATTCGCCTCTCTACCTACTCTATCTCGCCCCTCCTCTCTCTTCTTTTTTCCCTAACGTGCCTCCGAAGGCAATTGATTAATAAAAGAAGTGCTAGACAAGAGTATTTATAGAGAAAACTAATCTATCTAAAGCTATCTGAAAGGAAATAAATCTCTAAAAGATATATCCTTTAAAACTATCTAAAGACATAAAAGATATGGGATAAAAGGTCTTTAATTATGCCGACTCAGACGTCTCTTATCGACCTGGGATGCCTCGGTATCGACCCCCACAGGGTCGGTAGAACTTTGCTGAATTCTTGACTTTCTTCTTTTGCTGAGCACCTTGTTACCGACCCTTTACACCTTTGTAACGTCCCATGAAGCCTCGTTATTGACCCCCACAGGGTCATTATCGACCCCCTTCAGCATTGAAAACAGGCTTGTAACTGAGAGTAAAACTTCGGTATAGGGTTCGTTACACCTTGTTTTGCCTTGATTCTTTTTTCTTAAGCTCGGTAACGAGTTTCTCTACTTCTTTCTTAGCTCGAACTTGATTCTTCATCTCTTTATGGACTTCATTCCTTGAGCTTTTCCTTGGCTTTGCTCCTTTCCTCAAAAGTTTCTCCAAACAGCTCCAAAACCTATAAAAACACCACCAAAGCTTATGTAGACTCCATATCTTAAGGAAATACGAAAACCTACACAAACGACTCAAAACAAAACACAAAACTAAAGAAAAAGACTCAAAGACACTAAAAACACTCCCTAAAACACAACTAAAAAGGGGGATATCAGTTACCGAACCACCGATTTTTCTTCGTTGTTCCTTTCAGCACCGAGTTTCTTGAATTTTCTCTTCGGATTAGCACTTCTTCTTCTTCGTTCAGTACCTAAGTCACTTTATAGAAACATCTATCCCTACTACACTACTCTAACCTAAAAACAAGTCAAAAGAAAGCTAGCAAAAAGATCTAAAAAAACAAACTAAAAGCGGGTTGCCTCTTGTACGCGCTATTTTTAACGCCGTTAGCCCGACGAACTTACCTTGGCGGATCAAGGCGGCTTCCATCCAGCTTTGTCGGGATCATGAGAAACCCCATACTTAGATGGAAAAGCTTCAAAGCTTCTCTCTAAGACATTTGGCCCTCTATCATTAATCAATATGCTTGGAATTCCTACATTAAGGTTAGTAAAATCTGAAAACCAAGGGGGTTTTGACTCTTTCACAAAAAAAATAGTAGGATGGGATATAGAACAAGGATATGAGAAAGGCTCATGACCAAAATCTATTGGATTAGAGAAAGAAGACTCACCTGGATTGTTCAGAAAGGGGGTCGTTACAGAGGGTATGTGGGTCGTTACCGACCACACTAGGTCAAGGAATGCCTCGGTAACGTGCATGTCTAGCCCGGTAACGGATATGTGATCATCCTTATTCATCAGAAAAAGGGTAGTTACTGACCATGGGGGTCGGTAGGCTCCTTGATAGGCACGTCCTCCTTGAATCTGCTCGTTTCTGGTCTCAAGTAAAAGTCGTTACCGACCCACATGGGTCGGTAGGCCCTTCGTTAAAGCTCTTTACAACAGCGGTCTCATTCACAGCGGGATTGAAACGGAACTCGAGCTTCTCCTCCCCTATATCGAATGTGAGAAGTCCCTTCCTAACATCAACATGTGCCCCTGCGGTGGCTAAGAATGGTCTTCCAAGAATAATTGGCACAACAAGGTCTTCTGGAATCTCCATCGCTATAAAGTCGTTTGGGACAAAGAATTTGCCTGCTTGAACAGGAACATCCTCAACGACTCCAGTTGCCTTTACACAAGATCCGTTTGCCATGTAGAGATTCATATTGACTAGTTCCAGCGGTCCTATGTTGGCTTTAGACCAGATAGAGAGTGGCATAAGACTTGCACTGACACCTAGATCACATAGCGCTTTGAAACGGTGAGATCCAATACAAATGGTAATAGCAAACTTACCTGGGTCGCCTAGCTTCGCGGGGAGCTTTATAGATCGGACCTCGTCAGTCAACTCAGATATAGATCTCTTTCAGCTTAAGATCTCTTTTAAGAATTTAGTATATGCAGGTATTTCATTAAGAGCCTCAACAAATGGTATAGAAATATTTAAGCCTTGGAGAACTTTAACAAAACGCCTAAACTTCCCTTCTGTGGAGTCCTTGGACTTCTTAGAGGGGAAGGGAAGAGTCTTCACCAGACTCGGAACCAAAACGGGCTCGAGTTGTGGCGTTATCGAATCGACAAGAGGGTTAGTCGATGCAGAAGAAGGGTCAGTACCGACCCTGGGAGGGTCATTATCGACCTCATTACTAATAGAAGGAGTCGGTTTCGAAGATGACCTGGGCTGAAAGGGTCGTTATCGACCCTGGGGGGGGGGGGGGTAACGATGTGCTGAGCTCCGGTATTGACCCTGTTGGGGTCGGTAACGCGCCTGACTGGGGTGTCATCTTCATCTCCATTCTCTTTTTCATTGATCTCAGCACGATCCGACAACTTCTTTCCACTTCTAAGGTATATTGCTGCAATTTGTCCTCTAGGATTTTCCTCGGAACGACCCGGAAGTTACCCTTGAGGTCTTGGAATCTGTGCAGCATGGTTACCTAATTGGGAATCAACGCTCTTCTTCCAAATCTCTAATTCTCCCCACTGGGCCTATACACCTTTCATCTGATTATTTAGGTCAGCCCGGACTCCATTGATTTTGTTTTTCACCCCATTGATTCCTTCATGGAGTCCTTGTACCCAAGATGGCGACTCTTGATAGGCTGGAGGTTTGTAAGGTGCGGGCTTTCTTGTTGTCTTTTCTAGTAGGGTAAAGTAAGCAAACGGAAAACATATTTGCATTGATAGTTGAAGTGGAAGCCGACCCTTGTACATACAAGGCACTTTGAGTAGACCTCGAAGGGTAATCTCATGAGTAGACTCATTGAAGAGTAGTCTCGTTGGGTGTAGTCCCTAAGGCAATCACCATCGACCCACTTTACATGTTTCATTAAGTTACTTGGATAAAGGCTACGAGTCACGGGATGAGATCCCTCTTTCCTTCAATGTATATTGCCCCTATTCGATGCCAAGGGTTCGCTCAATACCGTTGTGGGATAAAACGTACCAAAACGAAACAATAGATGTGTTGGCAAGACACATCTATTAAGAACAAACGTACCTTGTTCGAGTTCCATGATTCCACTTCATTCTTCACTTGAACGAAGTCTTCTTCCCAAGACGTTTGTGGTTCATCCTTCACTCGAACGAAATCCTTGTCCAACGCCTCTTGAGGTTCCTTCTTCACACTTGAAGATCGATCCATGATAACACTCTTGTGTTTGATTTACTTTGAGAAAACTCACACAAACAAACCCTAGTCAAAACCGACTACAAGAGTTGTCTTTTTCCTCTATTCTCTTGCCGAATTTATGTGGACTTATGGACTAATTTTCGTGTGTCTTTCATCCTCAAAATGGATGACATCCCCCCTATAAATAGGCGTCTCAAATCTGTCCAAAAACTGCCAAAGTGGCGGTTACAATTCGGTTGTACAAAGGAGAGGCCGAGAGTGATTTTAGGAGAGTTGGTTGCAACTTCCCCTTCTCTTTCCTTGTCATCATGGGCGTCCACATGCATCCCCTCATGGAGTCCAAATGGCATCTCATTCTAGCCTTGAATGGCCCAAGAGAAAGCCCAAAAATCCATTTAGAAATCCAATCCAAAAAAGCCCAAAACCATGGCCTAAAAGGGAAGGCATGAGGCCCATGCGGCCATGCTTGCGGCCCAACAGCCCATAGGCGCGCCCCATGGGCCGGCCCACCAAGGCCCACACCTAGCTAGGTCACTTACCTAGTGTAGTTGGCCCTTAGCTAGTTGAGCTAGCATCCAGCTAGTTGAGCTGGCTTGAGATGCGTTTGAGCTCGTTGAGCTGACTTCCAAGCTTCTTGAGCTAACTTGAGCTAGTGTGAGATATTATGAGCTTCCATGAGCTAAACCCTAGCTTCATGAGCTTCTTACCAAGCTTATACTATGAGTCTAGAGCTTGTTCAAGCTTCTAAAGCTAACTCTAAGCTAGTTTGAAGCTTCTAAACTTCTATCTGGCAGACATAGCTATGTGCCAAGCTAAATTCAAGCTTTGGTTCTTGCTTAGAGCATTCACCAAGCTTAATTAAAGCTTCCTAACTTTATTAGAATATGCACAAAGCTATAAGACTCACAAACCAAGCTCGAAACCATACCTTAGCTCAATCGAAGTCACTCGACGCCTCGTGCCTTAGCCCTAGGCGCGCCGAAAGCTCCATCGCATACCCTTTGGTGCGTCGCTAGCCTTGTGTGACCTTGGCCGTGCCATCGCACCGCCATAGGCGTGCCCTAACAGTCGTGACCTGAACCTCAAGATCAATCACTTGGCGCGCCCCAACTTCCGAGACTAGAACCTCAAGATCGGGCTCCTCGCCGTGCCACGCCCTAGCACCGTGCTGATGCATCGTGCCGTGTCCAAGTGATGCCGCCTCTGAGGCGCGCCCTTGCCAAGTGTCTTGGCACTCGAGGTTTCAATCCTCGGCGTTGGTGTGCAATTACTTTGGATCTTCCTATTCATGACAAACTCTCTTTATCATATCATGGCAAGTCATACATGTCAATTTCTCAATTGACATTATCTTTTTGACTTAATAACCTCAACATGCTCTCAATGGGATTTGATGACTTTACACAAATCACCAACATTTCTCTCTTGTGGTGGAGGTGCATGGCCTTGACCTTGGTTGTAACTCCCCCAAGCGGGATAGTTGTTCTTCCTGTCATAATTATGGATAGTTGTTGTTCCTGTCATAATTATTAGGCGGGTTTATGTATTGACCTCTCATATAATGCGCATCAACATAGGTCTCAACGGCTCTAACCTGCTCAATGTTAGTGCAAGCAGAATTACTATGGGCTTGAGAGCCACATTCTTGACAAGGTTGAGAGGTTTTAAGGAAACTTACCTGTTTCTTGAGCCGATAGATCTCACCTTGCATAAATTGGACTTTCACATCCGGATCAACATCAGTGTTTGAATTATAGAGCCTCCTTTGTGGATGGGGCGTCTGATGTGTCCCATACATGGCATCATAATTGGTGAGTTTGTCAAGCAACGCCCATGCATCTTCGGGATCCATCTCAATGAAATCGCAAGCAGTGTGCAAGTTGATGCGGTTCTTTGTTTTAGCATTGATCCCTTGAAAGAAGATCTCTTAGAGTACATATTGTGGTTGCCCATGGGTAGGGCATTGTCTAAGCATCTCCTTGAATCTCTCTCATGTCTCCACAAAGGTTTCATTAGGCAGCTGGTGGTAGGAGGTGATGTGTTTCCTTAACTCCGTAGTTTTGGCAGGAGGAAAGAACTTTGTCATGAACAAGTCATGCAAAGCCTTCCAAGTCCTATCTGACCTAGGAGGTAGGCTCTCTAACCAACTCAGGGCCTTTCCTGCAAGGGACCACTTAAAATCTTTCTATTGAACATATTCTAAAGAGACATTATCAACATCAATAGTGTCACATAAATCAACAAAATTTCTAATATGCTCCATTGGGCACTCAGTGGGTTTCCCTTCAAACTGAGGCCTCCAACGATAGTACGATATGACTTACTACTTTTATTCTTTTAAAAACTTGACGTTTTTGTAAAGGCTCTTTCGTCCCATGTCCATTTCACATATGTTTTAGTCGAGTGATCCTTGAACTCTAACTTGGAAGAAGCCTTATACTTCCACATATGCTTAGTTGAGTTTTCTAACGTGCTCCACATTAGCAATTTCCAAAAACTCATTAATGAAAACTTTGTTTCAAAACTAGTTTCATGTGGTCTAGAGCAAATTTACCTTGATGGGAATTTTGTATGCTCTCTAACTCTATAACTTTGGCCTACCACATTGAATTCATCCCACACCTTTCGATGAGGGGGAATTGGGCATCCAAATCATAGGGTTTATTAGGATTTTAGCCCCATCCCTTGAATTGAATTTAACACAAACACTTATGCCAATCTTCTCGGTGGAGAAATCAACAAACTCGTTGGGCTTAACAAAACTCAATCGAGTTGACTCTAAGAATGGAATATTCCTTAGATAAAGGTTCCCTCATACTTAAATGTCACTTTCCGACCCAAAGTCAAAGTATAGCAAATTGCCTCTTGGAAACTCCAAGAATGTCGACTCATCACCCAAATAGGAATTCGTGACGAATCTTCAACTAGAGGTCTTCCATATTTTAGTGATCCAACTTGCTTTAAAACTTTCAACATAGAAAGTCTTTTCACACATCCAATGCCTTACGCATATATCATATCTTTGACAAATGGCCATGCCAAGATATCAACACCTTAATATTCACTTGAGCGTCATCAAGCCATGACACACCTAATTTTATAACCGTGTATTCATAAAACCATAGGTGTTCTTAAACATGTGTATAAACATGGAATTCGTTTCCATTCCAATGTATTATACACCAAGACGAAGATTAATAAAATCTAATTCACCTTCATCTCTTCACATTGTCATCTTCATAAATTATCAATGAAGAACTTCATAGACAAGATCCTTTCCATCTTATCCATACCATTTGGTTTCTTACCAAATAAGTCATGTCATTTCCATAAGACTCATTTAACACTTCTTGACCAAAGTGATTAATCATACTATATCTTTCATGCTATAAGCATAAGGAGTCTTTACAAAAACTTCCAAATGACATCACAATCCTTTTGGCCATTCAACATAAAGTATTCCACTTCATGTTCTACTTTCATCCTAACCACCAAAAGTATTGGGAGTTTCCATAGGATCATCATCCATAAAATATGAGATGATTCAATTCTTCCTTTTCTTAGAAAACTTTATCCAAGAACACTAGAAGAATTATGCTCATAAGACAATCATCTAACCACAAGTGTTTAAACACATGTTAAGATCAGTCTTTTAAGAACCATGCCATTAATTCCCATTAATCCTTTCAATGGTTTTCTTAACCATAAGACTAACTTATCAAAGCTGTCAAATTTAAGCCTTCATGGCACATTGCCACTTTCCTTGGATCCGAGGATTGAACAAATTGATATTCATGTTTTTGATCTAGTTTTTAGTGTGTTTTCTTAGTTTGTTTGGTTTAGTTTTAGTAGTTTTAGAGTTAGTTTTGTGTGTTTTTGGATGAGTTTGCATATTTTGTGAAAAGTATGGAAGCTACTCCGCTTTGTGTCTTTTTGTAGGTTTTGAGCAGGAAAGAGTGATTTTGGAGTTGAATTGGAGTACTATGGTGGAGGACGGAAGAGCATGAAGATAAAGAAATCGAAGTCCAGACTTTTATGAGACTTTTGTTGAAACATGGGAAAGATTTAAGGAAATGCTTAGACAATGCCCTACTCATGGGCAACCTTTATATGTGCTCCAAGAAATCTTTTTCCAGGGTATTAATGCAGAAACGAAGAACCGCATCAACACGCATACAACGTGCGGTTTTATAGAGATGGAACCCACAGCTACATGGGAATTGTTGGACAAGCTGTCTAACTATGATGCCATGTATGGTACCCAGCAATCTCCCCAGCCCCAGAGGCGTCTCTACATGCCTAACATGGAAGATGTTGACCCCGATGTCAAAAATCAATTTCTGCAAGACGAGGTCAACCACCTGAAGAAGCAGGTAAGTTTTCTGAAATCCTCTCAATCTTGTCAAGAGTGTGGTTCTTCTACCCATATTAATTCTGCTTGCACTAACATAGAACAGGTAAGAGCCGTTGAGACATGCTGAAGTGAATTGAATGAGAGGCCCATACAGGAACCAACCTAGTAATTTTGACAGGTCAAACAATTATCCAACGTGGGGCAACCAAAACCCGAATCCCAACTATGTAGCGCCCCCACCGGATAGACGACTTGCACCGTATCGACCTCCAGGCTATCAAGAGCCACCATCATGGGTACAAGGGTTACAGGAAGGCATCAACGGAGTTTAAGCCAACCTAAATAACCAACTAAAAAGATGGGGAGAGTTCGATGTGTGGAAGAAAAATGTTGACTCCCAACTAGGGAACCTTGCTGCACAGATTCCAAGACCACAAGGGCAACTCTCGGGCCGACCCGAGGAGAACCCGAAGGGACAAATAGCAGTGGTACACCTTAGGAGCGGAAAGACACTACCGGAGCGTATCCAAGCTAAGGAGAAGGGCCTTACGACTGAAGAGGACGCCACGGTTCAACTCGGTAACGAGCCAGCAAGAGCAAGTACCGAATTGGAACACCATGGTGACGAAGCTCCCAAGGTTGTCAACGACCCTAGTCCAGGTAAGTTTTCTGATCCGAGTCCCTCTCTCAATCCCAGGCTAGTTAACGACCCCATCAGGGTTGATAACGATCCGCCGAGAGCATCTAACGACCCTGGTGTCGACCCGGTAGCATCACCTCTCGAGCTCGACTTGGTTCTGAGAATGGTGAAATCTCTTCCTTTTCCTATTAAGAAATCAAAGGACTCTACTGAGAGTAAGTTCAAGCGTTTCGTAAAGATTCTCCAGGGCATTAATATTTCCATCCCATTCGCTGAGGCCCTAAGCGAAATGCCAGCTTACACGAAATTTTTGAAAGATATTCTTGGCAGGAAACGATCCATCACAGAGCTGCAAGACGAGGTCCGATCTATTGCTCTACCAGAAAAGCTAGGAGACCCAGGGAGATTTGCCATAACAATTGGCATAGGCGACCACAAATTCAAGGCTCTATGTGATTTGGGAGCCAGTGCTAGTTTACTTCCTCTTTCAATCTGGTCAAAAGCCAACATGGGACCATTGGAGCCTATAGACATGAACCTCTACATGGCAGACGGATCAAGCGTAAAGGCTACAGGAGTCATGGACGACTACTCCATTGAAGTTGGGAAATTCTTTATTCCAAATGATTTCATCGTTCTCGACATGCCTGAAGACCCTCACGTCCCCATTATCCTAGGCAAGCCATTCCTAGCTACAGCAGGTGCTAAGGTCGATGTGCGGAAAGGACTTCTCACTTTTGATATTGGAGAGGAACGCGTGGAATTCGGCCTTGACCAAAACGCTAATGACCCAACTGCGGCCGCACAGATCGAGTTGACCCAGCCAGAGCTCGACATAGCTATTCCTAACGATCCTCCTCCAATTACCAAAGAGGACAAGAATTTCACACAGATCCCTACCGAACCTCCTTGGCCCATTACCGAGCCCCGCATGCAGGGCTATAATCAAGGTGAGTACTCTAACCATGAATTCACTATTACTGGTTATGATTCTTCTTCATACTTTGTTCCTACACCGTATCCCACTGTTTATGCTATAGAGGAGTCCAAACCACCTTGGTTTTCAGATTTCACTAACCCTTATGTAGGAATACCGGGCATATTGATAGAAGATAAAGGACCAAATTTAGTGACTCAAGCCAATAATGCCTACAAAGCTAAGTATGGGGTACCTCAAGACCCTAACATAGCCGCAAACGAGCCACCTTGAGCCAAGGTAAGTACGTCGGGCTGACGACGTTAAAAATAGCGCTTACGGGAGGCAACCCGGTTTTTTTAGTATAGTTTAGATTTTCTTCTTTTCTTCCCTTTTTTCTAGCTTTCTTTTAAGTTTTTCTAGTAGTTTAGAGGTAGAAAGATAGAATAGTTTTAAGCTAACAAGATGCAGGAGTTGGGCTCGTAAATCACTCGAAAAAGGCTACGGCGGTTCGATAACGACCCAACCCAGGGTCGTTAACGACCCGGTTTGGCGAACCAATTTCGGAAACGGGCAGGTAAGAAATTTTAACCTAATATATCTTCTATCTTTACCTATGTGCCGCCTCTTACCCTTTCCCCTACCTCTAGCCCTCTCCTATAAAGCCCTTCCAAAACTCCCAAAACTCCACCCTCAAATCTCTCAATCCAAAGCTTAAACTCTAAAAAATCCCACCGGTATCTCCTCACCACCGATCGGAAATCTCACCACTACCGAGCCTCGGAGTCCCACCCTAGTTAACGAGATCGCCGCCCTTGATTTGCTTTCCGACGAGGATCTTTACTCGTTAACCACCCGAATTTTCAATTCTCGTTCTTCAATTTCTCGGTCTAACGGTATGATTTCTAAACCCTAACTCTTTACTTGGTATGGTTCATGATTTTTTAGGGTAGGAAGTTCATATCTTGTTCTTATTTGAAGCACTTGAGTTGCATGCCTATTATTGCTTAACGATCCTATTGCTTCAATATTGGTGTTTGATCTTGATTAGTATTGGTTTGTTCTTGTTTGCTTCTCCATTGAAATTTGATTAGGAAAAGCATGAACTACCTTGTTTCTAGAATTGTTTAATCTTCACCATGTGATTTTTTTTGGGCAATTTTGGCATGTTCGGGATGGGTAATCGGGCAAGTATGGGGTGCATATACCCGATTGTGTACTTTATGTGGGATTTTGTTTGATGCATGTTTGTTTTGTTGGAAATTTTGGAGTAATTAGTCCTTGGAATTCGCGACTGGTTCTCGATCAGGCTCGTTAACAATATGCCCATGTTCGTTAACGACCCTGCGTATTATCAAGCCCAAAAACCAGTCCAAGCCTATTAACGACCCCAGTTGGGTCGTTAACGAGGCATTCCGAGAGCTATTTCGAGACCAAGTATGGGGTCTCTTGTCTAATGATATGTGTGGATCTTATCTTAGAAAATTCGTATTTTTTGTAGGTCCACATGGCAAGTTCTAGCCGAGCTGCAACCCGAGCCCAAAAGAAGAAGAGGACTCAACGGTCCCCATCTCCACCCCTCATGGACAATGTGATTTTGCACACTCAAGGACAAGCGGACCGCTACAACGCCATATTAGACAAGGACCACTACACTAGGTGGTTCTCGAGGTCGAGTGCTAAGCAAATGGGGCTTTATGACGATGTCAAGAAGGCCTTTTCTATTCTCGGCGTGCGTCACTTGTTGAAGAAAGAAGCGGTACCACACTTCCCGGCTCTCACATTCGAGTTCCTAGCCACTCTTGAGACAAGATTCCCGACGAAGACTTCGGCCGGACGGATCAGGTTCAGGCTCGGCAATGTCAGTCACGAGTATACAATGGCGGAGTTCAATGGTATTCTTGAGCTCCCAAATCCTTCTCGAGATTACAGTCTCAAGGACTACAAGGTGACAAGGACTTGGAGCTATATCACCGGGGAAGTAGAGCCTTCCGATGCAGCACTATCCCGGGCAAGCATCATCAACCCCATTTTCCGGATCATTCTGCGAGTCCTAGCTGCTACTTTTTGGCCCAAGAGAGAGTTGAACAGGCCGACAAGGATGGAAGTTGCATGCCTGCGCACCATCCTTTTTGAGGAACCTGCCCCATTAAACTTGGGGTATGAATGGCTATACTATGTTGAGAAGTTATGGTGTGGGAATTTGGTTAGTCTCTTGGCAACCAATCTTGGAGTTGATCTATCTCTCTACACGCCATCCCACACCCAACTGCTCAACAGAAACTATTGGTTTAGCTCCGGCATTTTCACTCTAACCGAGGGAGGGTTTACTACCAAAGTTCAAGGCCAAGATGTTATCCCTACCCTTAGTGAAATGGAGCTACTATACGTACCAAATTGGTACGATGCGTGGACGAGCCATTCATTCCCGTTGGAGGATAAGCCACAAGATGAGCCTTCGCTTAGGCCATGTGAGTCTCGGTTCGAGAGAGAGGAGGACGCTATGGATGAAGATGATGGTGTTAACGAGTCAGCTACATAGGCTACTACCGAGGCCGCCACTGAAGAGCTCGACCTTGGGGATGATGACCTCGACACTGAAATTCTGGGCAACAATATCTTCGTTAACGAGCCCACCAGGGTCGTTAACGACCACTTCGAGGCTTCTACCGATGCTACTACCGAGGCTCACAACGTCAGTAACGACCCCATGCAGCAACCTACCGAGCCACATTCTTATGGTCTCATGCCTTACAATCCGGTACTTTTTCAAGACCACTTCCAGCCCCATTACCAACCACCTCCTCAGCCCGAATACATTAGATCGAGTATCCCGCCTCCATGGGCCGAAGATCTTTCATCTCAGATGCAGCAGCTTAACCTTCAGCAGACACATATTCACCAGAGGATGGATAGATGGGAGAGTGTCTATTCTACTCGCATGGCATTCGAGGATGCGAGGCACCATCAGAGGGAGGTGGATGATGCAGAGCGTTGGAGGATATTCTATGAGTTTATGAGGAACTTTGAGCGCCAGTTTCCACCACCTGGGCGCTGATTCAGTTTGAAGAGTTGTTGTCTTTTCTGCTTTCAAGATCTTGTAAGTTTTTCTTTTCTATTCTTTTCTTCTGCTTATTTTTATTACAGTGGGGACACTGTAATTTTAAGTATGGGGTGGGAAAGGGTAGAAAGTTAGTGTCTTGTTTGTTTTGTGTCTTTTGTGTTTTAAGTAGTTCTTTGTTTCATAAAAAATCAAAAATCGAAAAAATGGAAAAATTTGAAAATTTTAAAAAAGAAAGAGTTTTAGAATGGATAGATACCCTTTTCTTATGGTTTGATGATAATAGTTGCTAGCATGATCATGTAATTCCTTGCAAGCATGCCTTTGATAGTATAGCCTGATTCTTGTTATGAAGTTGTTTTATGAAGGAATAACATTTGATGAAATTGAGCATGTATACTTTTTAGCATAAGTGATGCAATCCAACAAAATTGCTACCTTGTGTGTTATTTTTGGCCTTATAGGGAGAACATAATAAATCCCTCTTCTTTTCTTGTGTGATTTGCTCTCTATATGCATGTTATCTCTTGGAATTGTGATGGTTATCTATTACTTGAGACCTATACAAGATTATTAGTTCATTACTTGTGAAGATCATATGATAGAGAACTTTTTCATAAGCCCTACTTATCCATATCCACCCTTCATTATCCTCTTTTTGAAGCCAATATGAGCCTTTAAGCCTTTATTTTTTTAGCTCCACAAAATTATTCCCTAGCCGAGATAAGCTTGACCCTATCTGGGGATTAGGACTTAGTATTGGTTACTATGGATTGTTTTGTTGAGTGAGATGTTATGATTGGTTTGAAATTTAGGGATTGTTGGGGAGGGTAGATTGGAAGTCTCTTGTTTTATTTTGTAAAAAGAAAGATCTCTTGATAACAAAGGATACACAAAAAGGAAGTTGGTTGTTGAGAAAAAAGGTGAAGAAAATGTACACGATGAAGCTCGTTAACGACCTTGTTGGTTCGTTAACGAGGCTGCGCAAAGAAGAAAAAAAAAGAAAAGTAAGATGTGCATTTGTGTTTAAAGAAAAACCAGAGATTCTTTTGAGCTGTTTTATGAGACTTTCTAGGATTGGTTGGGTGAGTGAGAGAGAAAGTGCATAAAGAAGAGTGAGTTTGGTATTTGATCTTATATGAGAGTTTTTGGATTTACATGTGAGTTTTTAGGAATCTTTGATTCCCGGATATTATTAGCACCACATAGCCAAAATATTTTCCACGCCATATTGTCTTTACCAAGCCCCGTTACAACCCGGCCGAATGGAAGCTTCTATGAAGTTTTTCATTGAGCCTAAGTTTATCTTGATGATTTTTGCTTGTTTTGACAAATCTTAGGTGGAGAGTTTGGTGATATAAGTTCCAATTTCTATGAGTTTTTGTATATAAGATGAGTTTAGTGATTGAATTTATAAGCCTAAACACTTGAGAGTTGAGTGAAACACATATATCCCTTGTGAGGTTGGATTGTATTTTCTTATGTCTATTTAGTGCATATATGTGTGATGACAATAATAGTCATTTGCTATTTTCTTCTATGTGTTGAAGTTGTTTTTTAGATGATGGCTATTTGCTTGATGAGCATGATTGTTTGGTTTTGATTATTGTTTAGTGATTGCTTGAGGACAATCAAGTCTAAGTATGGGGTATTTTGATATTCATGTTTTTGGTCTAGTTTTTAGTGTGTTTTCTTAGTTTGTTTGGTTTAGTTTTAGTAGTTTTAGAGTTAGTTTTGTGTGTTTTTGGATGAGTTTGCATATTTTGTGAAAAGTATGGAAGCTACTCCGTTTTGTGTCTTTTTGTAGGTTTTGAGCAGGAAAGAGTGATTTTGGAGCTGAATTGGAGTACTATGGTGGAGGACGGAAGAGCATGAAGATAAAGAAATCGAAGTCCAGGCTTTTAGAATTGAAGAGTTGAAGAAGAACAAATCCAGACTCGTTAACGAGGCTGTGAAGGGTCGTTAACGAGGCTTAGAGATAGAATTTTTAGAGAGATCTTTATGATGTCTACCGACCCTGTGCAGAAATTTATCTTGATAATTCCGTGTCGGTAGGGCTTTTAATGAGTCTTAGGGTTATTATATTTTATGTTTTATGTCTTGTTATTTTTCTAGATTATCTTTTTAGAGTAAGTTTCTATCTTTTAGGTAAGTTTTTATCTTCTAGCCTTTTTATTAGATAGCTTTATTAGTATAAATACCCTTCTTTTCTAGCTTAGAAGGAGGGGTTGGAACAGAGATGAATTTTATTTTCTCTAGGAGGGCCGACACGAGAGAAGTCGAGTGGGAAGATCATCGAGCCAAGGTCGATCGAGAGAGAAGCTTGGGTCATTAATCGGTTCGTCTTCTCGTTATTGTCTTGTTTGTTTTCGGTTTCTTCGGGATATTGTAAGACGATATTTTTCCTAGTAATTTCAAGTAAGGTTGTTCTGTTTTCAATGTTTTCTCTTATCGAAGTTGTTTGGTTTATTACTATGAGTAGTGAGTAGTTTTCCTATCTAGGGTCGGGGTTGAAATCCGGCATAGTTATGCATGTTTGATGAGTAAGTTGATGTGTTGAATGCCTTTTATCTATTTTAGATTGCTTGTTGTGCTTATGCCTAGACGATAGTCGAAGTAATTTGAGTTCTTAACTTGATCGAGAGAGAAAGTTATTAACTTGAATGTTGATATTGTTCGATAATGAAAGTTTCAAGCTTTGGATCCAAAACAAGTGATTGAGTGAATTGATTTATGAGAATTGATTGATTTTCTTGCCAATCAGCGAAAGTTGATGAATTTATATTTTTTTAAAGGTATGATCTTTATCTTCTTACGAGTTTATATGCATGACTGTGTTGTGGTAACCCTTGTCCTAGGTTTTTATTCTTAATTGAGTTTGTTTTCGGTATACTCGTTATTCAGATTCGTTGCCTCGGTACCGAACTTGAGTTTTTAGTCGTTAATCTGCATTCGTAGTGTATCCAGGTTCGTTAACGACCCTGACAAAGTCGTTAACGAGGTTGGTCGTAGGTGTTTTGTTCTGTTTTGCTTTGTTTCATTTTTAATAGTTGATAGACAAACAACAGTGCTTCCCGTGGAACGATCCTGACTTCGCTATACTCAGCGGGGTCTTGACTTATAAATTTATTTGTTCAAGAAACCCTTCAACACAAATGCCTCATAGTCTCTTCTAGACAATTACTTGTTAATTTGAAAGCCCTAAAACCAGCCTTTCAAACTTCTCAAACAAGTTCTCTTGATCCAATCTAATGACATACAAAATGAGCCTTTCAAAAGATCATATGGGACATGTGATTATCCAAGTTTCAAACTCAATCACATTCTCTTCCAAATCCAAGATTAGATAAATATTATATGACTTCAAACATAGTTTCATTGATTTAAGCAAATCAATTTGAGTGCATATGGTAGGCGCGCCTTATGTGCCAACCAAGTGCACACCGACGCCAAGCATCGAGCACTCCCATGGCTAAGATTCGGTTTTCAACCAGCCTTGGCGCGCCTTGCGCTTTCCAAACCGTGCCGAGGATCTAACCAAGACACGGCGTCGCCGAGTCCCGAGTGCCACGCGCATCATTAGCGACGCATTGGGTCCGAGCGTTCCCTTGCCTTTTCTACGCAAAACCAGCCACGCCGCGCGCTAAGCATTTCGACTTGGCGTGCCTAGGCATATGCGATCCCAAGACCGTGCCAAGGCTTTGGCCTTGTGTTGTCACGACGCTCCCTCGTGCGACTTCCCGTGGCTAGTGCCACGTGCCGAGAGGATCTAAGCAACGACCCTACATGGGCATGCCTCCGATACATCGTGGGTTTCACCACCACGAACGCCTAGCGCTGCGAGGATCGATACCGAGACTCGATATTGTCCGGCGCGCCTATGGCCAAGCCAAAGGCATATCTAGGTTTTAATTCTAGATGTCTATGCGCCAATCCTCTTTATCAAGGCAATTCTTTTGACATTAACATGTCTTATTCAAGGCAAACCATCATGTTAGCATTTATACAAGACAACATCAAACCATACTTATAATTCAAGACAAGTCATAAACTTTAGGATTCAACCATATGACACAACGGTATTATCTTTAGTCATGTCAAAGTATCAAAATCCTTTTGACATTTTTTCAAACCTTGTCAAACCTTGTTTGATCAAGCCATGAGAGAATTCACTCCCATGTAAACATTGCTCACTATAAGTATACCATAAATCTCAATTTAAACCAATCAGGACTTTCATATTTCCTTTTCCATAAGAAGCACGATTTTCATGAAGTCATCAACTGAACTTCCACATGCATCTTATCAAAGAGATTTTTCCTATCTCTTTTATGTGTTCTTTAATGCATTCATGGCCAACATGTGTCTACCCTCTCACGTGGGGGGCAATCCAGTAGACCCTTGCATTAGTAGACCCGAAGATAGTCTAATTACTCTAGTAGACCCGAAGGTAGTCTAGAGTATGAGTCGTCCCAATCAAAGAATGGTCGACTCAAGGGTAATCTGATTAGGATCATCCATAAAGAATGAACCTAGAATCAACCTTTTAAAGTTGATCTTAAGAATTGGACTTTAGTCCTTTTCTTGCACACACATTGTTAAGATTATCATTGAATCAAACCATTGTTTATTATCAACCATAAACATTACATGATCATATTCTTTAATCAATCAACACACTATTACCCTTTAATCAAGGTATACAACACACATAAGTTTAAAGCACGCTTCTTAATGCTAGAAACACACACACATGTGCATAAAGGAAACAATACAATATTTATATTTAATCACGGCGTTTCACGCCACATAGGGAGCAATAAACCGGCCTAATTGGCCTTCAGTCTCAATAGACAACTTGCCAATAGTTGCCTCCAACTGCGGCTCCTCCATCACCCAAAGGCGCGCCCCAAGGGACGCCGCTCCTTGGCTTGGCACGCGAGTGCTTAGCCTTCGACCTCGTACGACGCTTAAACCTCGAGTACCCTTGCCTACCCTCATGTCCACGACTTGGATCACGAGCCTTCATCACCTTGGAGGTTTAAGGCGTAAGAACCTCATCTTCCTTAGCATCTTCGAGATCGGGTTCAATCCTCACATTAGCGAGGAACCAATCCCAAAACGTGTTGCCACAGTTGTACTCATCAAGCCATTCGTCAAAGCCTTGGATCCCACCTTGATCCACTTCGATCGGCCTTATGGGCCTAGGAGGCTCGATTCTGACTTCCCTCAAGTAAGAGGTAACGTCATCGACGGTTTTATCCTCTCATCTAGCCAAATCCTCAAACTTAACAAGACAATACAACAATGCAAACATAAACAAAACAAAAGAATGCAAACATAACCAAATATACGTTGAAGATTGTTGTCTTTTCTAGTAGGGCAAAGTAAGCAAACGGAAAACATATTTGCATTGATAGTTGAAGTGAAAGTCGACCCTTGTACATATAAGGCACTTTGAGTAGACCTCGAAGGGTAATCTCATGAGTAGACTCATTGAAGAGTAGTCTCGTTGGGTGTAGTCCCTAAGGCAATCACCATCGACCCACTTTACATGTTTCATTAAGTTACTTGGATAAAGGCTACGAGTCACGGGATGAGATCCCGCTTTCCTTCAACGAATAATGCCCCTATTCCATGCCAAGGGTTCGCGCAATACCGCTGTGGGATAAAATATACCAAAATGAAACAATAGACGTATTGACAAGACACATCTATTAAGAGCAAACGTACCTTGTTCGAGTTCCATGATTCCGCTTCATTCTTCACTTGAACGAAGTCTTCTTCCCAAGACGTTTGTGGTTCATCCTTCATTCGAACGAACTCCTTGTCCAACGCCTCTTGAGGTTCCTTCTACACACTTGAAGATCGATCCATGATAACACTCTTGTGTTTGATTTACTTTGAGAAAACTCACACAAACAAACCCTAGTCAAAACCGACTACAAGAGTTGTCTTTTTCCTCTCTTCTCTTGTCGAATTTATGTGGACTTATGGACTGATTTTCGTGTGTCTTTCATCCTCCAAATGGAAGACATTCCCCCTATGAATAGGCGTCTCAAATCTGTCCAAAAACTGCCCAAAGTGGCAGTTACAATTCGGTTGTACAAAGGAGAGGCCGAGAGTGATTTTAGGAGAGTTGGTTGCAACTTCCCCTTCTCTTTCCTTGTCATCATGGGGGTCCACATGCATCCCCTCATGGAGTCCAAATGGCGTCTCATTCCAGCCTAGAATGGCCCAAGAGAAAGCCCAAAAATCTATTTAGAAATCCAATCCAAAAAGCCCAAAACCATGGCCCAAAAGGCAAGGCATGAGGCCCATGCCATGCGGCCATGCTTGCGGCCCAACAGCCCATAGGCGCGCCCCATGGGCCGGCCGACCAAGGCCCACACCTAGCTAGCATAGCTAGGTACCTAGCTAGGTCACTTACCTAGTGTAGCTGGCCCTTAGCTAGTTGAGCTGGCTTGAGCTGCGTTTGAGCTCGTTGAGCTGACTTCCAAGCTTCTTGAGCTAACTTGAGCTAGTGTGAGATAGTATGAGCTTCCATGAGCTAAACCCTAGCTTCATGAGCTTCTTACCAAGCTTATACTATGAGTCTAGAGCTTGTTCAAGCTTCTAAAGCTAACTCTAAGCTAGTTTGAAGCTTCTAAACTTCTATCTAGCAGACATAGCTATGTGCCAAGCTAAATTCAAGCTTTGGTTCTTGCTTAGAGCATTCACCAAGCTTAATTAAAGCTTCCTAACTTTATTAGAATATGCACAAAGCTATAAAACTCACAAACCAAACTCGAAACCATACCTTAGCTCAATCGAAGTCACTCGACGCCTCGTGCCTTAGCCCTAGGCGTGCCGCAAGCTCCTTCGCATACCCTTTGGTGCGTCGCTAGCTTCGTGTGGCATTGGCCGTGCCATCGCACTGCCATAGGCGCGCCCTAACAGCCGTGACTTGAACCTCAAGATCAATCACTTGGCGCGCCCCAACTGCCGAGACTAGAACCTTTAGATCGGGCTCCTCACCGTGCCACGCCCTAGCACCGTGCCGATGCATCATGCCGTTCCAAGTGACGCCGCCTCCGAGGCGCGCCCTTGCCAAGTGCTGGGCACTCGAGGTTTCAATCCTCAGCATTGGTGTGCAATTACTTTGGATCTTCCTATTCATGACAAACTCTCTTTATCATATCATGGCAAGTCATACATGTCAATTTCTCAATTGACATTATCTTTATGACTTAATAACCTCAACATGCTCTCAATGGGATTTGATGACTTTACACAAATCACCAACATTTCTCTCTTGTGGTGGAGGTGCATGGCCTTGACCTTGGTTGTAACTCCCCCAAGCGGGATAGTTGTTGTTCCTGTCATAATTATTAGGCGGGTTTCTGTATTGACCTCTCATATAATGCGCATCAGCATAGGTCTCAACGGCTCTAACCTGCTTAATGTTAGTGCAAGCAGAAGTGTAACACCCCGAAGATTTATAAGGGATTGAGGTGCTACCCATGTCAACAAGAGCTCTTCCTTTTCTGAGTTCGAGTGAGGACAAAGAACTCAGAAGTTAAGCGTGCAGGGTCGAGAGTAGTACAGGAGGGGTGTTGTGCAAGGGCGAGAGTAGTACCAGGACGGGTGACCTCCTGGGAATTCCTCGGGTTGGCATGGGATTGCGCTTCTAAAGGCTTGGGCCTTACAAGAAGTACTATGGGCTTGAGAGCCACATTCTTGACAAGGTTGAGAGGTTTTAAGGAAACTTACCTGTTTCTTGAGCCGATTGATCTCATCTTGCATGAATTGGACTTTCACATTCAGATCAACGCCAGTGTTTGGATTTTAGAGCCTCATTTGTGGCTGGGGCGTCTACTATGTCCCATACATGGCATCATAATTGGTGAGTTTGTCACGCAACGCCCATGCATCTTCGGGATCCATCTCAATGGAACCGCAAGCAGTGTGCAAGTTGATGCGGTTCTTTGTTTCAGCATTGATCCCTTGAAAGAAGATCTCTTGGAGTACATATTGTGGTTACCCATGGGTAGGGTATTGTCTAAGCATCTCCTTGAATCTCTCTCATGTCTCCACAAAGGTTTCATTAGGAAGCTGGTGGTAGGAGGTGATGCGTTTCTTTAATTCTGTAGTTTTGGCAGGAGGAAAGAACTTTGTCATGAACAAGTCATGCAAAGCCTTCCAAGTCCTAACTGACCAAGGAGGTAGGCTCTCTAACCAGCTCAGGGCCTTTCCTGCAAGGGACCACTTAAAAGCTTTCTATTGAACATATTCTAAAGAGACATTATCAGCAGCAATAGTGTCACATAAATCAACAAAATTTCTAATATGCTCCATTGGGCACTCAGTGGGTTTCCCTTCAAACTGAGAAAACAAACAAAAGTAAACTAAATTAGAAACAAAAACGGGGCGGGGCTATTCCCAAACCCACAAAGCAACTAAACACAACGCTATCGCTTCCCCGGCAACGGCGCCAATTTGTTGAGAGAGATTTACTTCACAACAAATAAATTTATAGTCAAGACCCCGCTGAGTATAGCAAAGTCAGGATCATCCATGGGAAGTGAGGTTGTGTCTAATTACTAAACAAAAAATGCAAAAGAGAAAACAAAGCAAAGAACAAAGCAAAGTAGGCAAACAAACACACTAGACGGGGGTCGGTATCGACCTTGTCAGGGTCGATATCGGGGTGCAAATTAAGCAAAAAAACTCAGTAAACAACAAAACAAAGAGGAAATCTACAGGTCGATACCGACCTAGGTAGGGTCGTTACCGAGGTACTTGGAAATTAAAACTCGACTCACAAATAAGGGAAAAATCTAGGATAAGGATTCACCACAACATAATCATGCAATTTCAAACAATATGAATCATAAAAATCATGCCTTTAACATAAATTTATCAACTTTCGTTGAATAAACAAGCAAATCAATCAACTTTCATAAATCAATTCACTTAATCTAATTATTTTGATCTAAAGTTCTCAACTTTCGTCTCAAAGTTTATCTCTATTCAAGTTCTTAACTTTCTCTTTCAATCAAGTTAAGAACATGAAATACTTCAACTTTCGTCAAAGCTTTTGCACAAACAAGTAGAAGAATAGATAAAAGGCATTCAATTCATTCATCACATCATCATTCATGCACAATCATGTCGGGTTTCTAACCCCAACCCTAGAATAATAGGCTACTCACTCATCATAATTGAAGACAACTAAATTAAATTAAGAAGAAAAGAGAAGCTTACAACCGAATCCAAACAAAACTTTTCCTCCAAGCAAACTCCACAAAATCGTCCTCCTCTTCTCTCTCTCACGCCTCCTCTCTCTTCTCTCTCTACCCTAAAACTAAATTGATTGATAATCCCCCCCCCCCCAAAGATAAACTAGGACAAGAGTTTTTATAAAGAAAACTAATCTATCTATAAGAAAATAAATCTTCTAAAAGATATAATGGATCTCTAAAAGATATATCACCTTAAGGAAACTAATAAAAGGGATAAAAATACATTTAATTCCGCCGACTCTGACACGGAGCACCTCGTTATCGACCCCCACAACGTCGTTATCGACCCTCTTCAGCCTTTAAAACTGCCTTGTAACTGAGATATCTCCTTCATTAGGGGGTCGTTTGCCTTCGTTTTTGTTTTGATTCTTCATCCTAAGGCTTGATAATGGGTCTCTTAACTTCTTTCATGGCTCAAACTTGATCTTCATGTCTTTCTTTGAGTGCTTTCCTTAGGTGCTTTTCTTTAAAATATGCTCCAAACAGCTGCAAAACCTACAAAACACCACCAAAGCTTATGTAGACTCCATATCTTAAGAAAATACGAAAACCTACACAAACGACTCAAAACAAAACACAAAACTAAAGAAAAAGACTCAAACACACCCTAAAAACACAACTAAAAAGGCGGATATCAGCATAGCATGAAAAATGGAACTGGACTGGCCTAGTTCCCTTGCCAACTGATATTATGTAACACCCCCTTCCTACCCTGGAGGTATTACCGCCAGTAACCCCGATTAAGACTAAACCGAAGCTACCCAAGGCTTTAAACTGACTGAACAAACTAAAACAAACATTACAGCGGAATAAATACAATTGGTCTTATACAAACCTTAACCCAAAAAGAATAACTAACTAAATAGAACAACCTTCTATTTAAACAAAATCCTCATCAATTCTTCCTTGATTTCTTACTTCTGAAACTCAGCTTCGCTTTGAAGTAGTTTAACCATGATCTTCACTCAAGTATAGCCATTGGAAACCGGAAACCTTTCTTCAACTTTTGGAGCTTCAAACATCTGAATCCGCCTCTTGAATCAACTTCCAAGAAGGACCTGATGTATCGAATACCAACGGTGGACACCAGCCGACCATATAAAAGAAAAGAAAATGGACGGGTTAGTCTAATGATAGACTAGCAAGCGGAGAATCTAACTTGGTTCTTATGGTTGTAACTAAACATATTGGCCTCCAAATCCGAATAGACTCGGATTTGATCCAACAGTTAGCAGTCTTATAGAGAATAAAAATGAGACTCGCATAATCAAGAGAGAGAACACCACCGCTTGTGGTTTCTTTAAGAAGCATAAACAATTATTGGGAACTCATATTAATCACATAACATCTTGAAAAGTCTCCGTCGACTAATCAGATTGACTTAATCAAAGTTTGATTAAGAATCATTCATAACCGGGAGCAAGAATGGTTATCGAATAGACTAACCATTCGGGTACATTAATGTGCCAAACGCACTTATCTTTATTACTTTCAGAACTTTTCACAAACATGTTGGTAACTTTTAAGCGGCTAAAACCGCAGAGAATCTACCTGTACATGGAGACGTCAAGATGAGAGGGATGAAATCCATGATCATTGACGAACACCTAGTACCAATTTGCACTTAGCTAGAGTGCATAAACACCTCTTCCAGCGTTGAGTGAGGTATGAGTCATGACCCGAATGTTGGGATATGATAGTAACGAGCTAAACCTCCCAACATAGACTGTGTTATAAAGAGGTCACCGGAGACTCGGCTCCTACCCCTGAAAAACTAACTTACTTCACAATAATGTCTCAACATGAGACAACATATAAGGCCACACATAACGGACCTAAATCCAGTTCTAACGCGAAACTGAATAAACAACATGGTCATTATTTCTAACAAATATAACGACCTATCATATTTTATTAATCATACAAGTTGTTCCCAACGCAAATATTAAATGAGATCCAATTCCTCATTTAATAACAATAACGCAAGAGAGAATCGTACACTTGCCTTATAAGGCGTGCTCGACGTCCTTAGCAATTCCAACAGTAATCTGTATCATCCCTCTGACAAATATAACCAAAGGATTTCTCAGCAACGAGCTCACAGAAACACTTCTTAGTTGTATTCTCAACTCCTACAACTTTCTAATCGATAAACGATTTAATTTCCGAATATCGATATATAATAAATCCTTAGTTATCATGCTTCAAGGAGCCATCTTGGCGGAATTATAACTAATTATCCGCTTCACTTTTGAAACAATTTTCTAAATAAAAATTGTTCATCAGCAACAGTTCTTAAAGATTACCAAATCTCGGATCAAACGGATTAACAACGAATCCAGAGTAATTATCCGAAGTCCTTTACCTGCCAATCGGTAACCAAAACTTGTCTTCGCTATAACGGAAGATCCGGACGTCCGTTTCACGAGCGGTTCGAACCTGTGGAACCGTATCAACGTCAAGATTATAAAAACCATAAATTTAATTAGCAAAGCGGAGTCGAAAGACCCTTACGGTGGCTCCGTAATCAACCCGCTAATTAATTTCGATCGTCTATACCTTCACTCGAGCCCATGGCTCGTTTGGCTCGATCATGGCTCGATCCCCGAGCCCGAGGGTGGCTAGGCGTTGCCCGACAGCAGCTCCCATGGTGGTTGGTGGTCGGACGAGCTACCGATCGCCGGCGACGATGTGCGGCGAGGCGAGAAAGATGACCGGCGTGGCGTCTTCACTTCCTCCTTCCCGAGCCCGTCGTCGTCCTCTTGATCTCTTGCTGGTTCTGGAGCAGCAGCAACATGGAAAGGGGGAGGGTGAGATGAAGAAGGAGATAGAAGGTGGAAGGTGGAGGTGAGGAGCTAGAGGAAGAAGATGAAGTTAGCCGGCGGTGACGGGTCGAATTCTTTCTCCAGTTCGTCGTTGTTCCGCCTCTCTCGGTTCCTTCCTTTGGTTTGACTTTCAAAAAGGTACGAGCCCATTCCCAATTCTATCTCTTCATTCCTTCATAATTAAGGCAAGGCATAGGAGAGTCGGTTTAATAACTAAACCCGTCTCGGAACGGGACTCGCGTTAAAGCGGTAAAATTATGTACCTCGGGTGGAAAAACTCACTAAACGAAAAACGTCCCGTAAATTATGTAGACCAATAAAACCAATTTTCCATGATTTTATCTTGCTACCTTCAATTTTTAGGGCTTTCGTTTCGTATTTTAAATCTTTTACAGTACATAATTAAAAAGACGGCTTATCCAATAAATATTCTTTTTCCACCGAAAAATCCTAGAATTTACACCGATCCATAAAATCATTTCTTTGTGATTTTAGGATATCACCAACAATTTTTCTAGGATTTAATCTCCAACAAAAATATTGGATTAAGCGTTAAAACGGACAAAAAGGATTAAAAGGATATCCGAGAAAAATTCGAAAATATCCTCAAAAACCGCAGTTATTACATATTATTCCAACGGCTATAAATGTAACGCTACTATTTGGTGTGTAAAATTTGACCGTTGGAGTAATGGTCTACTTTTTCCCTATATAATCCCTCCTTTTCACCATTTTCCATACACACCTCTTCCATACACACTTCTTCTAATTCTTCATCTTCAAAAATTTTCATTTTCAAAAAATTTATCATTTAAAATTTCTTATGTGGAGAAGATGATGGCCAAAATTCATCATATCGTGGAGGAGGAGAAGTAGAAGAACAAGAAGAATTGTTCGACCCGAACAATTTTTTACCGGTATGTACGTTCTTCTTTGAAATCGTTTTACAATTCGAATAATCGTTTAGAATTCGATATTATTATTTAGAATTAAAATTCAAGAAATTATATAGAATAATTGTTTCGATTTGTTATAGTCGTTTGGAATAGAGTGAATAATATGAAGTCGTTTATAATCATTATAATCTATTAGAATTGTTATAGTTGTTTAGAATTGTTAATCTTTTAGAAATGGTCATAATTGCTTATTATCGTTTTGAATTCGATATCATCTTAAGAAGTTAAATTAATAGTTTAGAATTCTTATAATCATATGAATTTGTTTAGAAACGAAAGTGTAATAGAGTTTTGTATGTATAGCCATGTGGTACAGATTTCACAAGTACCACGGAACAGTCATGGGATGATAAAGATGAGATGATTAAGTGGGCTAGGCAAACTGATCGAGATAGGATGATGATTTTGCTCAATGCGAACTCAAATGAAAATTATGTCAATCTATGATGCGAGCATTACGGAAAGTCTAGATCGAAAAAGAAGATAGGGGGGTCAAGGAAGTGTAACTGCCCGTTGAAGTTGGTTGGGCACCGATCAAGGTTTATTCGTAAATGGACTTGGGAGATGAAGTTCGGCATGCATAACCATGAGCTTTCTACCAATTTCTTTGGACATCCGTATACTGGCCAATTGACCCCGATGGAACAAGATATGATCATCAATGCTTCCAGATTATTCTCGAGCCCGAAGGCTATTTCAACTATGTTGGTGTCTGCTAACCCTCAAAATGTCATGTCAAGGAAACAAATATCGAACTTCAAGGAGAAAATATTAGTGGTAAATCGTGGTAAGTTGATGGTGTGTCAATGGATGTTGTAGTTTATGCAAAACCAGGGTTATAGAGTGCGGAAAACAACTCTCCCGGCTTCCGGTGAGTTAGATATCCTATGGTGTGTCCACTCGACGTCACAACATTTGATGAAGAAGTTGCATTATCTTATTGTTATGGACGCTACGTACAAGACGAAGAAGTATGTTGTAGTGCAATGTTTTGTTCCTTTTGAGTTTTTTGTTCTAATCTTTGTTGGATGTGCTAAAGTTCATCGTAAACATATAGGTATAACATGTTCATGTTGGAGATGGTTGGCATGACATGCACGAACTTGACGTTTAACAACGGGTTTGCATTCTTGTCCAACGAAGACATTCCACATTTTACATGAATTTTAAAGCATTTGAGGAAATTGTATGAGGAAATAGGTGAAATGCCAACAACTATTATGACAAATCGAGACCAAGCCCTTATAAATACAATCCACGAGGTTTTCACCGAAAAAGATGTGATACATTTGTTATTTTGGGTGCACATTAAAGCGACCATAAAAGTATATCTGCTTGACGTCCTAAAAGATGAGGGTAGAGCTCAAGCGTTTGCAGATTGATGTAGGGGATGGTTCATGTCAACCCCCAAGGAGAGCTATGAAGCCAAATAGAAGAAATCTTGTAGAATTGACACTCGAGGCTCGTTGGCTATGTCGACAAGACTTGGCTTATGCCTTTTAAGAGGAACATAGTGAGAGCTTGGACTAACAATCGACTTCACTTCTTCACTAGAACGATAAACAGGTAAAATTCCCATCTTATGCTATTGATAAAACTTAAGATATTAGTATAAAATTGAACGTCAATTTCTTTTCTTCTCATGATTGCACAATTTGTACATTGGCAGGGTCGAGTGAATGCACACGGTTGTGAAGGAAACTTTAGATTCAACAAATCTGGGCTTCAACACAATGATATTAGGCCTCGTTTGGTTCGATTCCATGGGAATCAGGAATGGGAATCAATAATGGTTGATTTTAGTATACTGTTTGGTTTACCAAAATCTGGAATCGATTTCATTTCCAGGAATGACGCAATCCAAGTCTGTAGGCAAAGTTGATTCCAGCAGAAAATAGAAGGTATCATCCATTCCAAAAAAATTAATTTTTCATCTTAAAACTTAAAACCCTAAAACCTTAAATAATAAATTCTAAAATTCATAAACCCTAAATTATAAGGTCTAAACCTAAATTTTAAACCATAATTCTCAAGAATAGTTCATTCCAACAGCATACCAAACAACATGTCACATGATTGGTTCATTCCGATTCCTGATTCCATTTCGATTCCTAATTCCAATACGATTCCAACAGCATACCAAACGGGGCCTTAAAGATTCACGATCACTTGGAGTCATAGGGAAGACTTAGAGAAATCACGTATAAGGATTCCAAACAAGATGGACAGTGTCATTGTCGTATTTAGGTACCTATTTACTCCATCGATCCATCGAGTGTCCAAGGTGTGTTTCGAGATCTTGTTGGCAATGTAGTTCAATGTGGTCGAAGGTAACTACCAATAAGTGTGCAACGATCATTGGTGGAGAGATTGTTTTGGGCGTCCATGCATCCATAGAGTTGCGAGTGCGATCGTCGACAACATGCCCATCGAATTGAGTGAGATTCACCTTTTTTGGAGGCAAGTGTTATGGGAAAGTGTTCCCGATGGGTACTCTACAGAGGATACCACAACCCCTATGTGCATCGAGGACATCAAATGGCGTGATATGGTTACAAGAAAAGACATGGGTGAATTGATCCAAGAGCAAGTGTCCAACATCAATTCATACTTGGAAGACATGTTGACACCAATCCGATCAAAGATCGTCAAGCCATCAACCAAACCAGATAAAGGAAGGCCTAAGAGCATCACCAAGTACTCTAAGAAGGATCCAGCACACCTTGAGCACAAGATGGCTCAGTGGGGAAAGAGGAATGATAAGGTTTTGAACAATAACAAAGACACGACGGCTACGGGAAAACTGTGTGTAAAGAAGAAGAAATCAGGTGCTAAGGGATGTGCCAAAGTTCATGCAAAGACGGAGGAGGTGATCCACATGGGCGTTCGCTTTGGGGTGCAAGCCATTGACGTCTTTATGTATTCTTTCATCGATGTGGATGGGAACTATGGGTATTGCCCTTGCCTCTTCTTGGATTGGGAAGAAAAGGAATACCATAAATTGAGGAGGTGCTTGTGCATGTTGTCTCACCTCCGATCCGTTTTATGTGATAATCTGATTGCTACATTCATGTCTTTCAATCCCATCTTCCATCAACGGTCAAAGCACATTAAGCTTGATTTCCACTTTGTTCAAGAACAAGTTGCATCTAGTGATCTTCTTGTTTTTCATATTCGTTCCCTAGATCAGATTGTTGATGTGTTACCAAGGTTGTTGGTATAACTCATTTTCATACTCTTACTTTTGAGCTTCATGTCCGACCTCTCCTATCAACTTGTCGGGGGGTATTAGGATAAGGAAAGATAATATTTTGTTATCATATTTGCTAAGATCTTGTATTCTTATATATAGGGAATATCTTCCCTTTTAACCTCATATATATATATATATATTTCAATCTCGTTAATAGAACGGATCACTTTTGACCTTCTCAATCAATCTATCTTTACAATTTGAGAGAAGATCGTCATCTTTTCGGTGTTGCGTGTGATCTTCTTCAAAATCCAAGACTAAAGAAAACACAAAAGATCTTAGTCCCCGTTTGATATGCCTTCTAGAATCAAATTGGAATTAGGAAACATAACGAGTCATTCATTGGGTTGGGTGTTTGGTATGTTACTAGAATGATTGGTCTTGAAAAATGTTGTTTGATTGGATATGAAATATGGAATGGGGAATTAATGTCATAAATCTATTAATGATAATAGCCTATGTAATATTCAAACCAACATATATGTGTATAAAACACATTGCTTAACCAATTAAGCTAATATTCTTCAATTTTCCAAACCCAAAATACCTAAAACAGGTTCAAATCTCAACATACAAATCAAATCATAAACCATCACCAATATGCATGTTGTGCCTTATAAAATTTGAATATTGATTTTGTATTTTCCAAGAGAAGATTAAAATAATATAGTCAACAAATCTACCTAGATGCAGAGTCCACAATGAGATGAATGTTGAAACAAAGAAAGCGCTGCTAGAGTAAGATGCTTTCACAAAAGAATGGATTTGAGAAGAATATGACATAAAACAAGTTGGATGCAATGTTTAGAATCTTCTACTTCTACTCGAATTAAAATTGCGTTAATAATCAACATCAACCAATTTATGAATTAAAAAACTATATAAGTCACTAGTAAGGGTGGATTCAACATATTTACCTTTCATTGAAGACACGTGAACCATAACCTGCAAAAACACATGGAATGTGAAGGTATACGAACTTACTTTAGAATTACAAATAATACTCAAACATGGAGCTATGACAATTAGGAATACTCACTAGGATCGGTAGTTGTTGTAATAACATTACCATCAAAGTCACAAGTTCCTGCAATGAAAAATATCGAGGATAAGATAGTGGAAATAAAATTCACACAAACTAAGGCCCAAAAAATATATGAGAAATTTTTGAAACAAAAACCATTAGAGATGATGCTTTATCGAGATAAAAGCTCGGGCGATTGTAGAGTTCTTTGCATAGAGAATCTCATAAGGCCTACCGCCATTGATATTTCTAGGATCCTTTATATTGGTGAGGAACGTAGATTCCTTGGAATGTTAGAAAGCTTAGAATACATGCACTAGAGGTGGAAATATGGTCCAGTAGCTTGGGCATGTGTCTATGCTAGATGTAGTGGCATGCCAACCATTATTCTTCAAGCAGTTGCTAATTACATTTTTTTGCTTATTAGGCTCCAACAATGACATAAGTGTTTTGGAAGCATCCGACTTATTGCGGAGCTTGCTATAGGTAGAACACCCTTGTGCACGGATTTTATTAAGGATAAGCAATATGATGTCAGTTATTACTTAGAAAATGGCATATATCCTAAGGGGTCTACACTTGTTCAAGATAATCATGATCCTCAAGGAAAGAAAAATAAAATTTTATAACAAAATGAGACTCGTGTAGAAAAGATGTTGAGCATGCTTTTGGCGTTCTTAAATCATGTTCAAATGTTAAGAATTCGGCGCATTTTTGGAAAAATGTGTTCTAGATGACATTAGGAATGTAGTATCATTATGCATAATATGATTATTGAGGATGATCATGATTTATCAACACCCAATAGGGAATTTGACCATGTACCTATACCTATTGTTGAAATACTAGATACTCAAGATGAGCGATTTACTCGGTTTCTTGCCCAAAATAGGCAAATCAAGAAAAGAAATCCCATTTTGAACTATAAGATGCGTTGATTGATCATCTATAAGATCGTCATGGTAAGGATAATACTTGAAGCATTTCATTGGATGGTGGCATCATAGAAGGGTTCTTATCTAATGTCACTTGTATTTATTTCATGTGTTGTATTAATTAGACTATGTTTTGGTGTATTTTATGATTTAATATTATTGGCACACATATCAACATGATCTTGATAAGATAAGATTGCATGTATTGACAATCATTAGATTAGATTACATGAATACATCTACACTATCAAAATTTATTTGTTTTCATCATAAATACCCTATTCTATAATCTATTCCACAATACTCATTACGACCAATCCTTTTATTGTTTTAATGTCTTTTTGTAAGTCTGGTTTGGCTTATAACATAGAAGAAGATTTGCAATTGTGTCATTTTTATCTTGATGTTTTTCAATATCCAATTCTTCTATTGTTATTTTTATTTGGGCAAATGTTAAGAATTCGACACATTTTTTATCTCAATGTTTCTCAAAGTCCAATTAATGGTGTTAATAAAAAAAGATGCACCGAGGGAGAGAGTTGGTGTACCCTACAATGAAGACAAGAGTGAAGAGAGGATTAGGACTGGAATGTCACTCTAGAGTCGATTGTATGATCTATCTTTACCGATTAGTAAGCTTCGTGGTAATATTTATTAAATTGGGCACCAAGAACCAATGTCTAAGTGGTGTATCTGATGATGGATCATAAGTATTCACTGAAGCATAATTTATAACATCATAATTTATGCTCCAGACTTAAAAGATTTGTTTATTTCCCACTTGCTGTCGTTGAAGAAAGCTAAGGAATTCCTCCAAAATCATCCAACTTTCAAGGTGATCATCTGTGGCTCATTTTGAAAAATGTGGAAACATGGATAGACAATGATGCCCTGCACATTGCTACACCACGAAGGAGAAATGAGTCATCTGATGGATCTCAAATAGGTTCTCACACAACGGGACATTTGAAAATCCATCGCTTTGTTTTGATTTGAATGTAGATAAAGTCAAGCAAGAGCACATCAATTTTAAACTAGCTTCACAAGAGCGTCCCATAGGAAAGAAGATAGAAAAGATGAGAAGAGAAGTCGTTGAGGAAATGTCTAACAACCAAGGTATAAAAGAGTTGCTCGAGAAAAACATGTGGGAGAAATCAAGCTTTAGCTCAAAGATAGATCATTACACCTCAAACAAAGTGAATATCCAACGTCAATGTGATGAATATAAAATTGTGCTCACAAGCCTAGATTCTACAACAAATCCAACAAACCGTGAATTCTTAAAGATGAGAAAGATAAAAATTGCACAAAGAAAATCTTATGAGTGACAATCATAAGGACCACACCTTACATTTGGTTATGGTAATGTTAATTATTTGAATCAATAGTAAAGTGGTTTTGAGGCTGCCTTTCATTCGAAAATTTTTGTTGGTAAACTTTTATTTGGATTCGGAGGAAGTGGTGAGTATGGAGGAGTTCATATATATGCTAGAGGAAGTGGTCAATTCGGAACAAGTAGTGGTGAACCTGTCCTTGAGTTCAATTAGAGTAGCCGATTTTCGAGAAATGATGGTTACGATGGAATTGATGCCAATCTTCTAGAATATTAGTTAATGTTTATATTTATTTTATGAATTTATCTTATGTTCCTATTTATGTTCTTGTAATATTCTTTTTCCTAACATGAAATTTATTTTCAAGTATGATGAGGTTATTAATAAATTAGTTCATTTAAGGAAAAATTTTATGCATAAACTTATTAGCATATAACCTATTAGACTCATAGGAAACGTCACAATGTAATAACTTTTATAATTAAAAATATCAAAAATAATACCTTTATACAACAAATTAATTATTTTTTTCACCGTGAGGAGGGCTTAGCTTGATTGGATGGTCCAAAATAGCAATAAAAATAAGGAGTAATTAACAAGGAAAGAAAAGCAAGATCAATATGGAAAAAAATAAAGCAAGCTTATCTTCTTGTTAATTAAGGATATAATATATAAACCATTTAAAATAAGAAAAGATAAGGGAAATCAAATCTTATCCTAATAAAAGTAGAAAGAAAAAATGAAGAGGAAAGAGGCAGATTAGGGTTAGGAGGCGCGGTGGCTACGACTTAGGTAGTAGTGAAGTGTTTGTATTTAGGCCTTTTGGAGGGGCAAACGAAGTCCGGTTTTGGTGAATTTTATTACAGACTCATATTGAAAAGCTATATAATATTCTAGAAGAAAATTGCAGAAAATAAGATTTTTTGGTGATCGAAACCTGTGCATAAATCGATACATTTTTGGAGTTTTAATGGCCGCTAATGGGTAGAAAGAGCTATAATTAATGAATTGAACGATAAGGAAATACTTAACCTTGAACCACTGGGCTCTGATCCTATTTGAGCTGTTAGAATTTGATATTGTGTACCTCCCAAGAACCGCGATGAAAGGCCAAGCCCTATAAAACTTTATGGTGGAGGTAACGTTCATAGAAATAAATGAAATCCTCGGAGAGTGGAAGGTCTTTGTTGACAAATTGCGATGTGAGACACGCGGAGACACTAGGGTTGTTCTAAGCGGGTCCTCGTTGGAGACTGGGTATTCCCTCAACTTTGCCTTTGAAACCACCAACAATAAGGTTGAGTATGCGACGATGATCGCAAGCATTGAGATGATGTTGCTCTATGGGGCGCGAAAGATCTGAGTCTACACTAACTCGGAGTTGATGGCATGACAGCACTCTAGGCAATATGAGGCTAAAATAGGGTTTCTTCCTGTATACTATGAGAAGGTAAAAGCTTTGGCTTTATGCCTTGAAACCTGTACAGTCGAGGCCATACCACAAACATCCAACACCAAGGTGGACTCGCTTGCTAAACTAGGGTCCAACTTACCTATGGAAGTAGGAAATCGCGTGTTAATCGATAGGAAAATGACGCAAAACGTGACATGGGGATATTCTCCATTCATGGCGAAGGTTGGATGCCACCCATCATTTGTTACATTCAAGATGGAGGCTTGTCTGATGATCCAATCGAGGCTCGAGAACTGAAAATAAAGTTTGTGCACTATTGTGTCATGGGTAATCGACTCTACCGCTAGGGTTTTGTGGAGCCTAATCAGCCTTGTGTCGACGAACCCACCCAATGGTATGCTCAAAGAAACACACGAGGGACTTTACGGGGGCCATCTGGGTTGGCACACTTTGGTATATAAGATAATAAGGTTGGCTTTTTACTAGCCTGCCTTGCGGCAAGACTCCAAGACTCACTTCCAAAAATTTGATAAGTGTAAAAGACACTTACATCCAACACGCACCGGTAAGTGTGTTAAGGTCAATTCACGCACCCTGTCCCTTTTCTATGTGAGAAATGGACATTTTGGGTCCATTTTCAAAAGCGGCTGGACAAGTACAATGTTTGCTCATTTTATGGAAGAACCTCATCTGCCGCTTTGAATATCCAATAACCATCATGATAGATCACGACACATAGTCGGATGCGAAGAAAGATGCAATTTCTAAACTACCTTAGGTATCACGATAAGATTCTCCTTTGTATCCCATATGCAATCCAATTTCTAAGTTGAAAACATAAATGCATGAATTTTAGAAGACTTAAAGAAACGCCTAGGCAACACGCAAGGGCGATGGGTTGAATTACTGTTTCTAGTGTTATGGACCTACCACATCGCTTCTCAAAGGAAAACAGGCGAAACTCCATTCGCCATGACTTATGGTGTAAATGCTCTGGTGCTTGTCGAGGCCTTGATCCCATCTGCTCAAGTGTTTGATTTCAAAGACGAAGACAATGAAGCCACGTTAAGAGCAAATATGCAGTTAAGGGATAGATAAAGTATAGAAAGTATGGTGTAAATGCTCTGGTGATTTCAAAGACGAAGACAATTAATATAGAAAGTATCAACATAGAGATAGATTAAGTTATTATAATATATAAAAAAATTGGATGTATAAGAAGAAGAATACAAGTTATTATTAAACGATTTTTCTAACCTATGCCCCAAGGGTATGTTAAGAGACTAAAAATGGTAATATATTTGGAATTTGTATTTATTTAGATTTAATTATTTTTTCAATAGGGTTTATTAGTTTCCTATTAGGGTTTTAGTTCCCAAATTTAGTACTCTTAACTTATGCCCTTAGGGCATAAGATAGAAAAACCGATTATTAAAAAGCTTGGCATTATTTTATTCAGATAATGTCACGTGGCACAATTTTTTCAACAGACATGGTTTCTACTTTATGATGTATTAGGTAGATTTATACCAATTTCTCCTTCATTCTTTAAATTTATACCAATTTATACCTTAATTATGTTTCACATCATTATACATGTGACTGTGTGTATAGGACACTACACCTCAATTATTTGTCACACATCATTATACATTGCCTCCTATAACTTCATTTTTGTTTAGGGTTTATTTTTCTCCTTTTCATTTTAAATTGAATCCAAACTAGTTGTACCCGTCGTACCATGTACGACTACGATTCGATATTTATAGACATTATAAATAAGATATTAATAAATAAAAATATAATATAAACTTCGATGTAAGCAATTTTATTGCTCGTAGAATGAATAATTTTTGTAATCAATATAAATGGTTAAATTTAATGTTCAGAATAAAGATATATTATTAAGATAAAATAATTACTTTTCACTTTTTTCCTTGATGATATTTCATAGATATGTAATTTTAAAAAAAAGAAGATAAAATATGAATAAGAAAATTTATATATTCAAATATGAAAGAGATAAGAATTTAAAAAATAATAGTTAACTTAATAAATAAGATATGATAAAAATAATTTAATTATATAAAATATTTAAAATTTAATTAATTTAATTTAAGATGGGGCCAAACTCATTTTGTGATTCAATAAAGTATATGTTAGATAAGATTAAATATTTTATTATTTTCCATGTACGTAAATTTAAAGATTATCAAATATTTCAATACATCTATTTAATATTTTATTATCTATTTTTGTTAATTTTAAACATTATAAATATTTATCATTAATTTTTTATTATAAAACAATCAATATATATCTATAAATTCGTCGAAAGATATATGCTAAATAGATATATAATATTGCTTATCAATCAATATCAATAAACATAGATAGAAAATTATATAGATAAAAACTTATTTTGATACATTACTTATTTTATAAAATCTAAAATAGCCATTTTTTATATTTAGGATTTTTTAAAGAATAAAATCAATATTTACCATCTACTTTATAGGATCTAAAATCTTACCCTAAAAAGCCTTCAATCTGTTAAAATTAATTTTTTATTTAGTAATGTTTATTATTTAAATAATTTTTTTTTAAAATATGTGTATATTAATTAAATTTTATTTTTTTAGTATTTGATACTATATGAAACAATCTCTACTCACAATATGTTATCTATCCATTATCTGTTTTATAAAGTGGTTAAGATAAATCGTGATTTCTAGAATTATTATTAGAGTATAATATGAAGAGAGCTTTCTAGAATTATTATTTAGTTTTTTAAGCTGAAAAAAGCTTTTCCATTAATATGAAGGGGGCTTTTTAGAATTATTATTTAGTTTTTTAAGTTGAAATTTTTTTTCCATTATTTTATTCAATATATGCCACGTGGCACAAATTTTTACACAGACTTGGTTTCTGTTTTATAATGTATTAGTATAGATTTGTTGAAGGAGACTATGCTGAAATTGCTGATGTTCAAGTCATATTTGTTTACTATCTATTATACATGGATGGTTTTATTATACCGTGCTTTATAACGTTGACAAATAATAATCTATTTATCATTAATACAACATATAAAATTTGATGAAGAAGATGATTCCGACGATGAAGAAACGAGTAACGATGAGAACGTTTCCAAAATTGGCGGCGAGATATCTGTGGAATTCACCCTCATAATAATCATGAATTTCTACAAGGTTTCTACCTGTTCCCATTTTTTTATTTATTAATATGGAGTTTGATAATTGTTAATCAATATAAAATGTATTTAACTTCAAACTTTGAAATCTTTGAGTTAATTTTGAGATAAAATCTTATAGTTCAAATTTTAGGAAATTTAATAAATTGTTATCTTAATTTATATTAGGTAACTTGTAAAAATCTAGATTTCATGATTATAACAAATTTATAGATTTAGTTTGTTATAATTGGGTAGATTGTATACAATATGTTTAAATTTTGAATTTGGTAAACAAATATTTAAAAAAATATGTAGGTTAATTTTAAACAACTTTTTTAATTAGCAAAAGATTATAATTTATTTTGCATTCCAAGATTAGAACCATGTTTTTTATCAAGTTGAATACTTAAAGATAATTATATTTGGTTTAATATTTTTTTTTACATAAAATATGTAGATTATATGATATTGTATTTAAAATTAAATACTTCAAACTCATTTAATTTTTTAAGAAAATCATATTTTATATTTTTTCTTAATTAACTAGTTGTACCAGTCGTACCATGTACGACTACGATTCAATATTTTATAGATATTATAAATAGGATAGTAATAAATAAAAATATAATATAAACTTTAATATAATTAATTTATTGCTCTTAGAATGTATAATTTTTTTAATCAAATATTATATTATTCATATTTTATTACTTTCTATGTACGTAAATTTAGAGATTATCAAACATTTCAATATATCTATTAAATATTTTATTATCTATTTTTATTAATTTTAAACATTATAAATATTTATCATTAATTTTTTATAAAAGAAAATCCATATATATCTATAAATAAATTTGTCAAAAGAATTAAAGATTTATATTTATTTTCAAATATTTTAAACATTTTATCTTTAATCTTAAATACTTGTATAAGGAAGCTTTCAACAGATATTGTTATACTAAATTGATATTTGTTTGATGTTAGAGATAAATTTAAATACTTAAAAAATAATAGAAAGAAATTATAATAATAGACATAAAAATTAATTTTTTAAATATAAGGTGGGATCAGAATCGTTCTGGTGGCTCGAAAAGGTACAACTTTAATATATAGTTATAGATTAGTTGTAAAAGTCCTTACTGTGTATGAGAACTACTTAGTTTAATATATTTTATTATAAAAACTTATTTCAATATATTAACATGTTTAGTTTATACTTTGTACTAAAAATACAGTGAATATTAAATTCTTGTAATATTCATTTTTTGCATACATGCAATTTGAAGTTTTGAACACTATAAAATATTATTTAATATATTAACATGAACAATTATTAAATTAGTATATAAAATTTTCAACCAAAAAAATTAGTATATAAAATTATGCATTTTCAATATAAAATTCAAGTAAATTTGAAAAAAATTGTGCATGGCAAAAATTACATTGCAAATAGTTGAACTTAAAATTTCGGTTTGAACGACAAGTAACAGATATTAATCCAATACTCCGTATTTTTTTTCTCAAAAGGATGAATCTTTTCTAGATCTCACAAATAAAAAAAAATACTCCCTTCGTTTCGCAATGTAAGTCGTTTCTAGCTCTAAAAGTTGTTTCATAATATAAGTCACTCTTTCTCTTATTTAATATAAAATTTTCTAAAATAAATTATTACTCTATTTAATTTATTTAACATTCCAACAACATTGCGAAAGGGAGGTAGTATTTGTAAGCGTCAACGTCCCTTAATCAAAGTTATTTGTCTCTGTATCGAACATGTTGCGGCCTCCCCTTATCTCTATATAATCCTAGCCACTTCCAAACCATACATTAATGCATGCCTATCAAAAACCCACATTCACACACAAACCTAGGAGGCCTGAACTACAATTTCATTACTAAAACAACAAAAATGGGTCAAGAAAGTAGGCAAGCAAGATCGAAGCTCCATGCGCTAGTAATCCCATACCCTCTGCAGGGCCACGTGATCCCAGCCGTCCATCTAGCCACAAAGCTCGCATCCAACGGCCTGACCGTCACCTTCGTGAACACCCACTACATCCACCACCAGATCTCCTCCTCCTCCTCCACCTCCGACTCCGACATCTTCGCCGAGGCCCGGGCTTCGGGCCTCGACATCCGGTACGAGACGATACCGGATGGGTTCCCGCTGGGGTTCGACCGGTCACTGAAGCACGACCAGTTCTTCGAGGGGATGCTCCACGTGTTCCCGGCCCACGTGGAGGAATTGCTGCAGAGATTGAGGGATGAGGGGGAGAGAGTGAGGCTCATGATTGCTGACTCCTTCTTTGTTTGGCCTTCCTCCTTGGCCAGCAACTATGGGATGCTGTACGCGTCGTTTTGGACCGAGCCCGCTTTGGTGTTGACCCTTTACTTCCATTTGGATCTCCTTAAACTCCACGGCCATTTTGGATCTAAAAGTACGTACGCAAACACTTTTCAATTTATTTATTTTTATAACGGAGTATTAATTTCATCGCTTACAGTATTTCGGAAAAGAGTTTACCCGATAGCTAGTCTGCCTAGTGCCTAGCCAATCACTGGTAATTTGTGGTAATAGATCGAGTATACTTTGGCATAGCCGGCCGTATAAACAAACATTGTACAAGGCCTCAATGGCGGAGCTAAACAGTGTAGCCCCCACTGGATTTAAAAAAAAAATGAAAAAGAAGCTAAAGGTGGAGAGAGTGGGGGATAAAAAGTCAGTTTCTCTTATTATAAATTAGGTGTTTTCGTTCATTTGGGCCAAGCTAGAACAGTCATATAGTTGATTAAATGGTGCCTATCACTGGAATTTTAAAAAAAAATTGTAATGTTTGTGTTTATTATTGAAGAATGATAGAAATATTTATACATGAATGTTTACGTAAATCTTGAGACTAGTAACTAACCCTAGTATTTTTAACCATAAGTCCATAAAGATATTGACACTATTAACAATAATCCTAATGAGAGGATAATTATTGAATAAATAACAGTATTCCTAATATAATCCTCCTTCCGTTAAGGCCTAAAGCTAGTCAGATATCGGTTGCATAGATTCAAACCTGTTTACTAATTAATCTTAATTTGGGTAGTTCAACATGACAAAATTCAATTATTTATGTTAGTCTTTTCATGTTTAGTGGGTTCAAGTTATCACTCGATCAATAAAAATGACAAAATAATGATTTAATAAAAATCCGTTATAAGCTATAAAAAGCATATGTTTGCCCAAACATACGTTACATGTATATGCTGGTAACGAAAAGTTACCCCCAAAAAATAAAACAAATCATCACTCTTCTAAAATTGAAAAGCAAAAAAATTTGGTCACGTCAACAACAAATTTGATTTCAATATCTACAAGGAGAGTAGTGATGTTAACATCAATCTATATCTAATGGAGTAATGGGAGTTGCCTTTCAATATCTTAACGAAATAAGAGTACACTATTTGTCAGACAAATTTGCTCACGTTCGCTATTTTGTTGATTCACTTTTGAATTATTAAACAGAGAATCGACAAGACACGATTGACTACATACCCGGGGTTAAACGTATTAATCCAAAAGACTTGATGTCATACATCCAGCCCACTTGCAACGACACCAACACCATCTGCCATCGAATAATCTACCAGGCCTTCGCCGACGCCAAGCGGGCCGACTTCATCGTCATCAACACCATCCAAGGGCTCGAGCCCGATATAATCTCCGCCCTCAACCAGGCCCAGCCCACTTACCCCATTGGGCCCATTTTCCCCACCGGCTTCACCAAAAGCCCAGTCTCCACCAGCCTCTGGCCCGAATCCGACTGCTCCAAGTGGCTCGACGCCCAACCCAACGGCTCCGTACTATACGTATCATTCGGCAGCTACGCGCACACAAGCAAAGAGGTCATACACGCCATGGCCCACGGGCTCCTCCTAAGCTCGGCCCGCTTTATATGGGCCATCCGGCCCGACATCGTCAGCTCTGACGACCCGAACCCGTTACCCGACGGGTTCGAGGAGCGGGCCCGCGGGAAGGGGCTGGTGGTGACGTGGTGCTCGCAGAGGGAGGTGCTGATGAACCGGGCCGTGGGCGGGTTTCTGACCCATTGCGGGTGGAACTCGATCCTGGAGAGCGTGTGGTGCGGGGTTCCCCTGCTTTGCTACCCGTTGTACACGGATCAGTTCACCAATAGGAAGCTGGCGGTGGATGATTGGAGGGTTGGGATCAATTTGTGCGATGGAGATAGGGTCACGGATGATGAGGTGGCGACGAAGATTGACCGTTTGATGGAAGGTGAGACGGCTGGTGAGCTGAGGGTGCATGTGGAGAAGATGAGGAAGGTCGTAGAGGATGCGTTGGCAGACGGCGGTTCGTCTCAGGGATACTTTGCTAAGTTCGTTGAGGATGCGAGGGCCAAAGTGGATAAAGTGTATGGGCTAAGTGATTGAATATTGGGCTAGCTCAATTCATTTGGGTTTTGGGCCTTGTAGTAATTTTACGTGTAGAAGACGAGTTAGGTAAGGTTGCACTTGTAAGGTAAGGTGAGGGCCGGTTTGGTTTTGTATTCCGGAAACGCAAATGGAAAGGATACGAACCTGGTGTATATTAGTGTCATGATATGTCAACAATAAATTTTCTCTTGCATGAGTCACCTCATTTTTCATACAAGATTGTACCACAAGCCCCATTGCGATACTCTATATCTTTCTCAATAACTTCAGTTTTTTAAATATATTTTTACATAAGCAAATAAAGGAGAATTTATTCCGAAAATTTTAAATAATATAAATAAAAAGTAACTCAGAATAAATATGGAGAAAAAAGGTAGATGGTAAGAATATTTTTTAAAAATATTTAATGAAAAATTCAGTTTTACACAAATATTATCTACATAAAAAGATAAAAGAGAATTTAATGGGAAAATTGAAATACATATACATATAAATAAATTTTTAATTATGAAGTGGGCCATAATCAACATGGTGACTTGAAAACGGTCGACTTTTATAATATATATTCATTATTATTTAATAAATATTGAATCTTTTAGTACAAAATGAGTGGATAGTAGATTTGGTTCAATGACACGAGTTCCATATTAAAAATTTTTCTAGAGGATTTGTGCTGAAAAGCGTAATTGGGCCTGTGTTTGGGAGTTTGGGCTACATTGGACTTTTTTTGGTGTTTGTTAAGTATTTAAAGGCCTATTTTTATTTTTCCTCTTTCTTTTCTCCATTCCTCTCTCCTCTCTCTCTCTCTCTCTCTCTCTCTCTCTCTCTCTCTCTCTCTCTCCCCCCCCCCCCCCCCGAGCAACGGACGAAGTTGCTTTCATTCACAATCTATGTTCAATCACTTCTTCTACTCGTGTTTTGCTCGCTTCCAGGGGGTTTTGTTGAGATGATTTCTTGACAACAAATAAAATTATAATCAAAACCCCGCACTGTATAGCGAAGTCAGGTTCATCAACGGGAGAAAGTCAGTATCAAGTTTTGTTCTTACTTAGAGCACAAGTAATCAACAAAGTTTTGGTTTTTTTATCAAGTAAGAGAGAAATTCTAAGGTTTTGGTATCCCCACAACAACAATTATGCATACATATGCTAATGAAACATGTAGATCGTGCTTTTATCACATAAAGTTGCTAACTTTCGTTAAATAAGCAAGTAAATTAACCAACTTTCGTCCAATCAATAAACTTACTATCTATATCTTCTACTTCAACTAGGATTGATCCGCTTTCGCTTCAAAACCCTAAATTGACTATTCTGATTCAAGGTTTCTACTTTCGCTTCAACTATGAATGAGAAATTCCTATCTACTTTCGTTTCAAGGAGTTAAGAACTAGAGAGAAGATTTATGATAAAAACAATCAAGACATGATCAAGAGCAAGCATACATAACCATTGTTGAGTTCAACCCCAACCTTAGAGAGAAGGGAGTACTCACACATCATGATCAAAACAAAGCAATTGAATTATTAAAGAAAGGTAAAGCTTACAAACTAAATTCAAAACAAAACTTGTTCTCCAAGTAAACTCCAATCACATCCTCTCTCTACTCTATCACATGCCCCTCTCTTCTCTCTTCTCTCTTCTCTCCTCCTCCAAATTCCCCTCCAAAAGATCCTAGAAAAACTGGAGCTAAACAAGAGTATTTTTATAGAGAAAACTAAGCTATCTATAAGTAAATAAATCTTCTAAAAGATATATCCCTTAAAACTATCTAAAAATATAAAGATATGGCATAAAAAGATCATTAAATGCGCCGACTCTGCTGTCCTTACCGACACGGAAGCCTCGGTACCGACCCCATCAAGGTCGGTAGAGTTTAGTTGCTGAATTCTCGACTTTCTTCTTCTGGACACCTCGTTACCGACCCTACAAACCTCGGTAACGACCCTTACTGCATTGAAACTTGGCTCGAAACTGGGACATCTCCCTCATTATTTGGGTCGTTAACCTCCTTTTTGCCTTGATTCTTCTTCCTTAGGCTCGGTAACGGGTCTATAGATTTCTTTCATGGCTTGAACTCGATCTTCATGTCTTTCTTGAGTGCTTTATTCCTTCGGTTTCTCATCTCCTCCTAAAACATGCTCCAAACAGATCAAAAACCTACAAAAACACCACCAATGCTTATGTAGACTCCATATCTTAAGAAAATACGAAAACTTACACAAACAACTCAAAACAAGACACAAAACTAAAGAAAAAGACTCAAACACATTAAAACACACCCTAAAAACATAACTAAAAAGGCAGATATCAAAATACCCCATACTTAGACTTGCTTGTCCTCAAGCAATCACCTAAACATAAATCAAAACCATCAACACATTTATCTAGACTATGCCTTTATTAAAAAGCAACATCCAAGCACAAGTAGAAATAGATAGAAAGTGAATCTAATGTCATCACACATATACGAGCAACCTCAAGTAAAAGCAACGTAAAATCCAATCTCACAAGGGTAATGTGTTTCACTCAACTCTCAAGTGTTTAGGCTTATAAACACAACTCTCATCTCAATCCAATATGCAAAAATCAACATAGTCATTGCTACTTATATCACCAAACTCTCCACAAGAGATGTCAAAAACACATGAAAATCATCAAGAGAACTTAGGCTCAATGAAAAACTTCATAGAAGCTTCCATTCGGTCGGGTTGTAATGGGGCTTGGTAATAACAATAAGGCATGAAAATATTTTGGCTTGTGCTGCTAAAAATCAGAAAATCAAGACTCCTAAATTAAAACACAACTCACCAAAACTTCTCAAAAACAATATACCAAACTCACTAAACACTAAGCACACTTTAACTCTTCAACCCTTTTATCTCAATAAATCTTGCTTACAAAATACTAAGGAAAATTTTGGCTCATGCACATTTTCACTATTCAACTCTTTTTTTTCAGCTTTTGATTTTTCTAATCTTTCTTTTCTCAATTTTTTCATTGCTGATTTTTTCTGGAAAGGACGGTACCGAACCTACTAGGTTGGTAAAGAGTTCTGCTCATTTCTTCTCTTTCTTTTATAACAAGTGCATTAAGGGAACCAAACTCCTTTTACATAACAAACTATAAGATCTTTACTTTACCCAACCCATATTACCCCACACTTGAACCAATACATCTTACTCAACAAAATCAAATCCTACCAACTAAGTCCTAATCCCCGGATAGGGTCAAGCTTCATCGGCTAGGAAATAATTTGTGGAGCTACAAATAAAAGGCTTTAAGGCTCAAATTGGCTTCAAACAGGAGGATAATGATAAGGTAGATAAAAAGAGAGAGGATAAAAAGTGGCTAAAACAAATAAGTTCTCCATCATATGATTTCACATGCAATGAACTAATATCTCATATAGGTTCAAGAAATAGATGTTCATATCAATGACAAGAGATAATATGTATAAGGAGAGCAAATTACCCAAGAAAAGAAGAGGGATTCTTGATGTTCTCCCTATAAGGCCAAAAACAACTCACTAGGTAGCAATTTTTGTTGGATTTAAGTCCCCTATTTACCTAATATCATATGTGCTCAATTTCATCACATGCTAAATATCCACATAAAAACAACTTTTCAACATGATTTAGGCAAAGCTATCCAAACATGCCAAAGGAATTACATGATCAAGCAAGTTTAAAGCATATCATAGAACATCTAAGTGGAACATTATCAATCCTAAAACACAAGAACAAACAAAGACATAAAAACTGAGTTTCCTTTCCCCCCACCCATGCTTAAACCAAACAGTGTCCTCACTGTTTAAAACATAAAAAGATAAAGAGCGAAACAAAAGGGAACTCACAAAATAAAACTGAAGCTGCTCGCAATCATTAATCAGTGAGGAGTTTGATGAATTTTCGAAATTCCTGAAGAGGTCGGTACCGACCTTGTGGAAGTCGTTACTGAACCTGACTACTTGTACACTGACTTCTTCGTTGTTGCATTCAACATCGAGTGTCTTGAATTGTTTTTCTTTGTTGTAGCCCTTCATCTTCTTCTTTCTGTACCTGGGTCACTTTATAGAAACATCTATCCCTACTATACTAATCTTAACTAAAAACAAGTCAAAAGAAATCTAGCAAAAAGATCTAAGACACTGAAAACTAAAAGCGGGTTGCCTCCCGTCAGCGCTATTTTTAACGTCATTAGGCCGATGAACTTACCTTGCTCTAAGGTGGCTTGAATCCGACTTTGTAGGGATCAAGAGAAACCCCATACTTATCCGGAAAAACATCAAAGCTTCTCTCCAAGATATTTGATCCTCTATCATCAACAAGTATGCTCAGAATTCCTACATTAGGGTTAGTAAAATCCTAAAACCAAGGGGGGTTCGACTCTTTCACAGTATGCATAGTAGGATGGGATGTAGAACAAGGATATAAGAAAGGATCATGATCGGAATCTTACAAATCAGAGCAAGAAGACTCACCTTTGTCTCGCAGAAAGGGGGTCGTTACCGAGGTAGATGGGGTCGTTAACGACCCTGTTGGTCGTGTCAAATCTTCGGTAACGGGCTGGAATTCGCCCCCAACATTGTGATCCTTCAGAGAATAGTTGGTACCTACCCATGGGGGTCGGTAGGCTTCTTGGTGGGTGCGACTTCCTTGAACCGTCTTGTTTCTGTACTCAGAGAAGGGTTGTTACCGGCCCATAGTGGGTCGATAGGCTCTTCAGTGTTGCTCTTAGCGACCTCGCTCACAGCAGGATTGAAGCCAAACTCGACCTTCTCTTCCCCAATATCGACTGTGAGAAGTCCCTTCCTAACATCTACCCACACCCCTGCGGTGGCTAAGTATGGTCTTCCAACGTTCCAAGAATGATTGGCACCATGTTGACGGGCCTTTACTCTGGACAACAAATAAATTTATAAGTCAAGACCCCGCTGAGTATAGGGGAGTCAGGATCGTTCCACGAGAAGCAAGGTTGTTTGTTTATCGACTACTAATAATGAAAATCAAACAAAAGAAATAAGCAAAACACTCAAGACCTGCCTCGTTAATGACTTCGTCAGGGTGGTTAACGAACCACCGCAAACAATTAACCACACTAACGAGCTAAACAAGTTCATTACCGAGGCTACGAACTCAGTAACGAATATAATCTAGGAGAATTCAAATAAAAACAAAGATCTAGGACAAGGATCACCGCAACATAGCCATGCATACAAACTCGTAAGAAGATAAAGATCATGCCTTTAAATAGATAAATTCATCAACTTTCATTGACTAGCAAGCAAATTAACCTACTTTCATAAATTAATCCACTCAACCACTTGTTTTGGATGTAAAGCTTGAAAACTTTCGCATTCAAACAATATCAACCTTCAAGTCTATAACTTTCTCTCTCAATCAAGTTAAAAACTCAAATTACCTTGACTTTCATCTTGGCATTAACACAACAAGCAATCTCAAAAATAGAATAAAGGCACTCAACACATCATCTTACTCATCAAACCATGCATAACTATGTCGGGTTTAAACCCCGACCCTAGAATAGAAAACTACTCACTACACATAACTAAGAAACAAATAAATTCAACAAGAGAAAACATTAAAAACAAAACTACTACTTCAAATTAATAAGAAAATAATAGTCTTACAGAATTCAGAAGAAACCGAAAAAATACAAAATACCGAATTGAAACTCGTGATTAATGACCCCGGTAACTCTCGTCCACCGTGCTCGATCTCGATCTCCGACCCCTCTCGTCTCTCTCGGCTCTTCCCCTTTCTCTCTACTGCCCACCCCTTTCTAGTCTAGAAATAAGGGTATTTATACTAATAAGGCTAGAAAATAAAAAGGCTAAAAGATAAAAACTTTCCTAAAAGATAGAAACTAACCCTAAAAAGATAGAAATAAAATCTAGAAAGATAACAAGACCTAAAATACATAATATAATAACCCTAAAAACTCATAAAAATATACTCTACCGACACGGAAATAAATTCCCGCACAGGATTGGTAGGACATCACTAAGATTCCTCGAAAAACCTATCTCGTAACCTCGTTAACGAGCCCTCACAACCTCGTTAATGAGCCTGGGCTTGGCTTCTTCAACACTTCTTCTTCAAAAACTTAGACTTCGACTTCTTCATCTTGTATTCTTCCGTCCTTCACCATAGCACTCCAAATTTAGCTCCAAAAAACACCGTTTCCTTGCTAAAACCTACAAAAATACACAAAACGGAGTAGCTTCCATACTTTTCACAAAATATACAAAACCATCCAAAAACACACAAAACTAACCCTAAACTTATCAAAACTAGCCCTAACAATCTAAGAAAACATACTAAAAACTATACTAAAAACACGAACATCAAAATACCCCATACTTAGACTTGCTTGTCCTCAAGCAATCACTAAACATAAATCAAAACCAAACAAACATACTCATCAAGACATAGCCATCCTCTAAAAACAACATCAAACATATAGAAGAAAAATAACAAATGGTTATTAATGTCATCACACATATATGCACCAAATAGACATAAGAAAATACAATCCAACCTCACAAGGGATAATAATATGTTTCACTCAACTCTCAAGTGTTTGGGCTTATAAATTCAATCTCTCAACTCACCTTATATACAAAAACTCATAGAAATTGGAACTTATATCACCAAACTCTCCACCCGAGATGTCAAAACAAGTAAAAATCATCAAGAGAACTTAGGAGGCTCAATGAAAAATTTCATAAAAGCTTCCATTCAGCCAGGTTGTAATGGGGCTTGGTAAAAACAATAAGGCGTGGAAATATTTTGGCTATGTGGTGCTAATAATATCCGGGAACCAAAGACTCCTAAAAACTCACACATAAACAAAACACTCAAAAGAAACAATAATACCAAACTCACTCTCATTATACACTTATTCACTCACCCAATATATCCTAGAAAATCTCATAAAATAACTCAAAAAGAATCTCTGATATATCTATTAAACACAAGTGCACTCCTTCTGCTTCTCTTTTTCATATTTTTTTAGCTCATTTTTTCACTTCATTCGCTGCCTCGTTAACGAGCCAACATGGTCGTTAACGAACTTCACTGTGTATACCTCCTCTTTCTTAACAACTTTCTTTTGTGCATCTTTTGCTATCAAGAGATCTTTCTTCTTACAACTTAAAATTCAAGAGACTTCTAATCTACCTTTCCCAACGATCCCTCAATTTCAAACCAAACATAACATTGCACTCAACAAAACATACCTCTCCAATCTAAGTCCTAATCCCCGGATAGGGTCAAGCTTATCTCGGCTAGGGAACAATTTTGTGGAGCTAAAAATAAAAGGCTTCAGGCTCAAGTTGGTTATCAAAAGAAGGATAATGTAAGGGTGGATAAGGATTAATAGGGCTTATGAAAATAAGTTCTCTTTCATATGATTTCACAAGTAATGAACCAATATCTCATAAAGGTTTCAAGTAATAGATAACCATCACAATTCCAAGAGATAATATGCATATAGAGAGTAAAAATCACACAAGAAAAGAAGAGGGATTTTTGATGTTCTCCCTATAAGGCCAAAAATAACTCACAAGGTAGCTTTTGTTGGATTGCATCACTTATGCTAAAAAGTATATGTGCTCAATTTCATCAAAGGCCATTCCTTCTAAAAAAACAATTTCTCAACAAGAATCCGACTATACTATCAAAGACATGCTTACAAGGAATTATATGATCATCCTAGCAACTAACTATCATAGAACCATAAGAAAGGGATATCTATCAATTCTAAAAGCTCTTTTTTTTCTATTTTTGTTTTTATGGATTTTCAAAAAAAAAATCAATTTTTTTTCTCAATTTTAGAACAAAGAACTACTTAAAACAAACAAACCACATAAGTCAAACAAGACATAAGACAAACAAGTTTTTCTACTTTCTCCCACCCCATACTTAAAATTACAGTGTCCCCACTGTAAGAAAAATAAGAAGAAGGAACGAAATAGAAAAGAAAACACAAAAGAAAACAAGAAAAGTAAAACATAAAACTTACACTCTCTTAAAAGCAGAAAACAAGGAAACTTCTTCAAGCTGAATCAAAGGTTCAGTGGAGGAAAGTAGTGCTCGAAGTTCCCCTTGAAGTCGTACATCGTCCTCCAGCGCTCTGCATCTTCCGCCTCTCTCTAACGATGCCTCTCTTCCTCAAATGTCATGCGAGCGGAATAGACAGTCTCCCATCTATCCATCCTCCTATGAATGTGTGTCTGCTAGAGGTTGAGCTGCTGCATCTGTGCAGAAAGATCTTCGGCCCATGGTGGCGAAATACTCGATCCAGTGTACTCGGGCTGAGGAGGTGGTGGATAGTGAGGCTGGAAGTGGTCTTGGTAAAGCACTGGGTTGTATGGCATGATTCCATAGGAATGAGGGTCGATAGGAGGCTGCAGGGGGTCAATAGATGCTCTCGGCGGGTCGTTACCGACCCTGTGTGGCTCGGTAGGAGCATCGGTAGAGGTCTGGAAGTGGTCGTTAACGACCCTGGTGGGCTCGTCAACGAAGACATTGGTGCCTAGGACTTTTGTGTCGAGGTCTTCGTCCTCGAGGTTGAGCTCCTCTGTGCCTCCCTCTGTGTCAACCTCGTCAGTCTCATCTTCTTCTTCATCTTCGTCCATCTCATCTCCTTCTCTTTGAAACCGTGACTCACACGGCCTAAGTGTAAGCTCATCCTGCGGCTTGGGCTCCAACGGGAATGCATGACCCGTCCATGCCTCGTACCAATTTCGTACATAAAGTAGCTCCAATTTGTCAAGGGTGGGTACAACAATGCGGTCTTGAACTTTTGTCTTGAACCCTCCCTCGGCTTGAATGAAAATACCGGAGCTATACCAATAACCCTTGTTGAGGAGTTGAGCATGAGCCTGTGTGTAGCGAGTGAGATCGACTCCAAGATTGGTCGCTAGGAGACTAACCAAATTCCCGCACCATACTTCCTTGGACTTGGTTGATTTCTGATAGAGCATATAGATATAGGTCTTAGAGCATGTTTTTATTCTCGTTTTATGCATGTTTAGTTAGAATTTCGCTTTAAGTTGTAGTTTAGGTTTTATTTCGGTTTAGTTCGGAATCTACGCGTTTGTGTGCCTCATTACAGGTTGCAAGGTGAAGCATGGTGGATTTATGAGGCTAAGGACCGGACCTCGGGGCGCTTGGTGAGCATTGAAGAGAAGAACCAAAGGAAAAATCAAGTGTTAAGGCCAAAGAGCTTGTGTGAGAAGAACGCTTAAATCTGGGTCATGCATTGGAGTCTTATTTTGACACCTATATCTTGCAATGCTTGGTTTGGGAGCTACAGTGGTCGGATGAAGCTGAATTTGGTATCAATGGAAAGCTAACTCGAAGAGCTACAATTCATATTTTTACTCCGAGTCCAACTTCCAACTCGAAGGGGGTCATAACAGCCTCTGAAGTGTCACTAAAGTTGCTGCAGGCAAAGCGCGGGCAAAGTGAGCAGAGCGCCCCCGCGCTCTCAAGTGCACCAAACCGCGCTCCGGCGGTTGACGCGGCGATAACTTGGGCTTTGCGAGATCTTGTGGGCCGACTTAGTATTGCTTTTTGGATATTTTTAGACATAAATATAAATACTTTCTTTAGATTTTATTATGAGGATTATGCTATCTATTGCTTGTGTTCTAAGTTTGAGTTTGGAGAATTGGGAGAACAAGAACCCTAGTTTTGCAATTGAAGATCAATTTAACTCTTGTAAGTTTTATTTTTCTTCAATGACAATGTCTAGCTAATTTTCTCATGTCCAACTAGTTAGTTGAAGTTGTATGCATGATTGTTTGTGAGATTTGAATTATTTTAGTTTGCCTTGACTAGATTGAATTTCTCCGTGCTTAATTGATTAAATTCACTTAGGATTATTATAGATTGGCCACCTATTCTACTTTTAGGTTGAATTACAACTAGAATAATTAAATAGACGGTGGAATTTGATTATTCATGGATGAATCCTTTGATTAAACTTATAGACGGTGGAATAAGGTTAATCAAAGGCGGAGAATTTAATCACAAGACGTCATGAATAGACGGTGGAATTCATGATTATTGTTTCTATTGAATGCTTTGAACTTAATTGCCTGATCAATCTGACATAGAAAGTTTTCTAGGTTAATTGGTTAAAAGGTTGTTAAAGACGGTGTATATTAACAACCACATTAAGCTTGAATTCATAAATTCACAATATATTAGTCAAGGGAAATTGAAATAAGGATAATCAAGGATCAAAACATCATGTATGCAATGGATACGAAACTAGTTGGACGCTTTTCTCCATATTCGAATCTCAATTCACATTTACTTGCTTTGTTTTAATTAGTTTTAATTACTTAGATATTTAGTTTACAACCACAAAATCCCCCGTTAATTTAGTAATATTACTTAAATACGAATATTCCGAGTCTCTGTGGGTTCGACCCTTACTTCCACTTTGCTAAGGTTAGGAAGTTAGGATATTTCTTTGACAGTATTTTTATAACGACGTAAAAGTGCTCGTCAATTTCTCTATATAATAAAGCCATTCATACCCCAGGTTCAATGGGGCGGGCTCCTCGAAAAGAATGGTGCGAAGACATGCAACCTCCGTCCTTGTTGGCCTGTTCAACTCTCTCTTAGGCCAGAATGTAGCGGTGAGCACTCGAAGAATGATCCTGAATATGGGGTTGATGATGCTTGCCCCAGATAATGCCGCAGCGGAAGGCTCAACCTCCCCGGTGATGTAGCTCCAAGTCCTTGTCACCTTGTAGTCCTTCAAACTGTAATCTCGAGAAGGATTTGGGAGCTCTAGAATAGCGTTGAACTTCGCCAAAGTGTACTCTCGGTTCACATTACCGAGCCTGAACCGGATGCGTCCCGCCGAATTCTTCGTCGGGAAACTCGTCTCAAGAGTAGCTAGAAACTCAGATGTGAGAGCCGGAAAGTGTGGTAAAATCTCCTTCTTCAGCAAATGAGGCACACCTAGAATGGTGAAAGCCTCTTTGACATCTTCTTAAATCCCCGTTTGCTTGGCACTTGTCCTTGAGAACCACCGAGTGTTGTGGTCCTTGTCTAGGATGGCATTGTATCGGTCCGCTTGCCCTTGAGTGCGCAAGATCACATTATCCATGCGAGGTGGAGATGGGGACCTCTGATTCCTCCTCTTCTTCTGGGCTCGGGTAGCGGCTCTGCTTGAACTTGCCATTTGATCTACAAAACAATTTGATTTTTCCAAGATAAGATCCACTCAAGTAGATTAGACAAGAGACCCCATACTTGGTCTCGAAATAATCCTCGGAATTATTTGTTAACTACCCAATTGGGTCGGTAACGTATTCTGGACTGGTTTTAAACTTTGAAGCTACGCAGGGTCGTTAACGAGCCTGGGCGGGTCGTTAACGACCTGCCGAGAGCCAGTTCGCAGAATCCGAGTATTATCAACTTCAAAATCAAGCCATGAATCAAGCATGCATCCTCTATAATCCTTCACTAGACACACAATCGGGTATACGCACCCCATACTTACTCAATTACCCATCCCGAATATGCTAGAATTGCTCAAAATCAATCATGGTGAAGATCAAACTCAACTCTTAGAACAAGAAAGTTCATGCTTTTCTAATCAAATTTTTGCAACGGGGAGTCTAGCATGAATAACCTTCCCTAGATTGAGAACAACTAAGCACAACCAAAATTCATGAACAAAATCCAAACATGCAATTCGGCCCCCTCTATAAACACCTTCCATATATGAAATTTCTACCCTAAAAACCATGAATCATGCAATAAAGAGTTAGGGTTTAGAAATCATACCGGAAAATTGAGAAATTGAAGAACAAAGAATCAAATTTGGATGGGTAACGAGATTTGGATCTCGTCGGTGGGAAAACAGGGGCGACGGGCTTCAGTAACGAGGTCGTTTTCCGAAGTTCGGTGGAGGGATTCCGATCGGTGGTGAAGAGTCTTCGTTAGAATTTTTGAGGGAATTGGAGCTTGGGATTTGAGGATTTGAGAATAGGATTTTGGGAGTTTTAGAAGGGTAGAAATAGGAGGGGGGGGTAGGTAGTGGCGGCTGGGGGGTAAGAAATAGGGTAGAAGATAGAAGATAGATTAGGGTTAAAATAAAACTTACATGCCCAAGTCAGTTCGCCAAACTGGGTCGTTAACGACCCTGGATGGGTCGTTAACGAGCAACCGTAGCCTCCTTGAATGATTTTCGAGCCCTTCTCCTGTATCTTGTTAGCTCAAAATTTATCCTATTTTTCTATCCTAAAACCTACTAAAAAGAACTCAAAAGAAAGCTAGGAAAAAGAATCTAAAAAAAGAAAAGGAAAATCTGGTCTATACTAAAAGCGGGTTGCCTCCCGTAAGCGCTATTTTTAACATCGTTAGCCCGACGTACTTACCTTGTTCAATCCGACGTTGTGAGAGCCATCGTGACTCTAATCTCTTCATCAGGGTCGGGTTGCTCATGAAACTTTTTCAGTCGGTGGCCGTTAACTTTGAAGATTACACCTTGGTTATCAATCAACTCTACCGCACCGTGGGGATAGATGTGATGAACCACGAATGGCCCGCTCCATCGTGTCCTAAGCTTCCCTGGAAATAAACGGAGTCTAGAGTTGAAATGAAGTACCTTATCGCCGACCTCATAGGTTTTGGGTACTAATTTCTGATCATGCCACCGCTTGGTGCGCTCTTTGTAAATTTCAGCATTTTCGTACACCTTCAGCCTCAATTCTTCTAGTGCTTGCAAGTCCATGAATCTTTTTGCTCCTGCCGCGTCGAGGTTCATGTTGAGCTCCTTAAGAGCCCACAATGCTTTATGCTCCATCTCAACTGGTAAATGACATGCTTTTCCATACACTAGATTATAAGGAGTGGTGCGCAAACGCGTTTTGTATGATGTCATGTGCCCACAGAGCGTCATCCAATTTAGAAGACCAATCCTTCCTAGAACGGGACACCGTCTTCTCCAATATGCTCTTTATCTGCCTGTTTGAAACTTCAACTTGGCCACTGGTTTGGGGATGATATGGTGTTGCCACCCGATGTGATACCCCATACTTAGCCAAAAGTGCTTTAAAACTCCGCTCGATGAAATGAGAACCCACCTTCACTAATGAGGACTCTTGGAACGCCGAACCTGGGGAAAATGTTGGTCTTGATGAACTTAGCTATAGTTTTAGCGTCGTTGGTCCTTGTAGCAACGACTTCTACCCACTTAGAGACATAATTGACTGCCACCAGGATGTACTTGTAGGGGCCTGATGCGGGAAAAGGTCCCATGAAGTCTATGCCCCATACGTCGAATAACTCGACCTCTAATATCCCAGTTAGCGGGTTCTCATGTCTCCAAGTGATGTTACCTGAGCGTTGGCATCCATCACATGCTGTCACGTAAGCTTGTACATCCTTGAACATGGTTGGCCAATAGAGACCACTTTGAAGAATCTTCGCCGTGGTTTTGAACCCTTTTGCATGGCCTCTAGTAGGAAGTGTGTGACATTGACTATCTCCTCTTCTGGGACACAACATCTAAAGAGGTGATCACTTCCTTGCTTAAACAAGTAAGGATCATCCCAATAGTACTGTTTTACATCGTGGGGGAACTTCTTTTTCTTTTGTGGGGATAGACCCTCGGGAATTACGCCTCCTACAAGATAGTTAGCGAAATCCGCGAACCAAGGGGCTTTTGACCCTCTAACAGCATGGATTGATATCGAAGAAGAAGAAGTAGAAGGAGGAGAAGGAATTGAATCGAATCGAGTAGGTTCTGGTTCAGAAATCATACCTCACCTGGTCGTTACCGGAACTGAGTGGGTCGTTAACGACCCTGGAGATATACTATTATCCTCTGTAACGACCCCCCGTGGCTTGGTAACTACCTGCCTGACTTATATGTCGATCCACCCTGGAGCTTTATCTTCGTGATCCTTGTATTCCAGCCTCGGTGCCTCGTTAACGACCCTAAAGGGGTTGGTGATGAGGGTCTTGTTGAGTTCGACCTCGTTCAACAGGAGGTGTTCGTCTGGTCTGGAATCGTTTATTAGCACCTCATTGTTGGATTCAGTGATGTGCTCAACCGGTAATCTGGATAAGTGATCCGCCACTAGGTTCTCTACTCCCTTTTTGTCTCTTATTTCATGGTCAAATTCCTGCAGTAAGAGCATCCAACGAAGCAATCTAGGCTTGGCATCCTTTTTTGCCATTAGGTATCTAACGGCCTCATGGTCAGTATAAGCAATCACTTTGGATCCAACAAGGTAGGACCGAAATTTTTCAAAGGCAAATACCACAACAAGGAACTCCTTCTCCGTTGTGGTATACTTACTTTGCGCCTCATCCAGCGTCTTACTGGCGTAGTAGATGGCGTGGAGTTTCTTGTCCTTCCGTTGTCCTAAGACTGCGCCAACTGCATAGTCACTGGCATCGCACATAATCTCAAAGGGTCATGTCCAATCCGGGGACTGCATAATGGGGGCGAACACGAGGGCAACTCTTAACCTGTAAAATGCTTCAAGACATTCTGGAGACAGCTCAAACACTACATCTTTCATTAGTAGGTTAGTCAAGGGTTTAGCTATCTTAGAAAAATCCTGAATAAATCGTCTGTAAAAGCCAGCATTGATGAAACCCGAAATAAACCATTCGCTAAAAGACAAGAGACGGGATTATTATATTGGATTGTGCGAACACTTGCTTCTTTATTTATGATTTTCTTTACAACGAGGTTACAAGCCAACGAGGCCTACAAACACTTGAGATTTACACCCTAGACCCCCTACGATTGTTCGAGATCTCGATCTAACAATGTTCGAGATCTCCTAGTTGCTAGACAATTCTATCTCCTAAGTATCGCCTGCTTGACCTTGGTGCGAGGTTGATCTGAGAAAGCGGTGTTGATGACTTGCGAGATTGGGTAGCAAAGTCTTTGATGTGAACGAGATCTCTGTGCGACTTGAAGTCTTTTTGTGGACATCACTTGTCTATAGCGAGGTCTTTTGACGATGTTTCGATCACGTCGATCTTCAACGAGCAAGATAGTTCTTGAGTTCAAGATGTTTTTCGACCCCTTTTCCATGTGAAGTATCCCCCTATTTATAGAGGATTGGGGAGTCAAGTTTTGATCATGGTCCGATGTGGGACGCCTAAGATCAGGGCCCCTGATTGGTCTAGAGGCGAGGCGGTTGGTGATTGGCTTAGGGTAGCGGCGTTAGCTGAGTGGCTCTGGTGGGCGGGTGTGTCAATAGAGTCGGTTACGAGGTCTAGGCCTCGTTCCGAGGTTTCGGAACCTCGGAGGACCTCGTGGGGGTAGGAACTTTTGTTTAAATAAATGAGGGGTATGGGTGTGGGACCCAGAATCATCCTTGGGAATCCCGTCGGGTCTGTTCGTTCCTTGTACCCCGGGCCCACTTCTTACTTTACTATTTTGGACATCATCAAGCACGCCCTAGGAAACTCCTAATGTCTCTTACAGAAGAAGGATGAGGTAGTTTTTCAATAAGCTCAATTTTTACTTTATCTACCTCTATCCTTCTTTTAGAGACAAGATGTCCTAGTACTATCCCTTCTTGGACCATGAAATGGCACTTTTCCCAATTTAACACAAGATTGGTTTCTTCACATCTTTTAAGCACACGTGCAAGGTTAGCAAGACAAGCATCAAATGAAGAACCATAAACAGAAAAATAGTCCATGAAAAACTCTACAATCTCCTCTATCATATCCGAAAAAATGGCCATCATACACCTTTGAAAAGTGGCAGGGGCATTGCAAATCCCAAATGGCATTCTTTTATAGGCAAAGGTTCCATAGGGACATGTAAAGGTTGTCTTCTCCTGATCATCAGGATGAATGGGAATCTGCCAAAAACCGCTATAGCCATCTAAATAACAGAAATAATCATGTTGGGCTAAGCGTTCTAATACTTGATCAATGAAAGGAAGCGGAAAATGATCTTTTCTTGTAGCACTATTAAGCTTCCTATAATCAATACACATCCTCCAACTGGTGGTGGTCCTAGTTGGAATAAGCTCTCCCTTTTCGTTTTCTATGACAGTCATCCCCCCTTTTTTGGGACTATATGGACCGGACTCACCCATTGGCTATCCGATATAGGAAATATGATCCCAGCATCGAGTAATTTAATGATTTCCTTTTTGACTACATCCTTCATGTTAGGATTTAATCTACAATGATGCTCTATAGTGGGTTTATGATTATCCTCATTGTATATCCTATGCATGCAAAGGGAAGGAGATATGCCGGTTATATCATCTAGGGAGTAGCCGATGGCTTTCCTATGCATCCTAAGCACATTCAGAAGTTTTTCTATTTCCTCATCTTTTAATTTAGCATTAATGATGACAGGCAAGGTAGAATTAGGACCAAGGAATTCATACCTGAGGGAGTCCGGAAGAGGTTTGAGTGTTGGAGAAGGTTCAGCTGGGATTAGAATCGGTTCTTCTGGCTCCGTCTTCAACACCTCTTCAAGATATTCAAATGCTGAAATTTCATTGTATTCTGCCAGGTTCGTTAACGATGCCGATGGGGTCGTTAACGAGCTTGCTTCTTCTGCCAGGGATAACAAGGCTGGGGAGCTCTTTACCGAAACTGCAGGGGTTATTTCTGCCCATCTTTGACCTGAAAATTCATCATTTGACACCAATCTTCCAACGGGGTCTCCACATTCGATGATCTCATTGTGGGTGTAGAGCATCTTGACTTCAGCTCTATCGGTCTCTTTCATTGACTGTTGGAACCGGAATTCCGTCACCTCATCCCCAATTTCGAAAGTTAGGAGTCCCCTTCTAACATCAATTATGGCTCCAGCTGTGGCGAGGAACGGTCTCCCCAAGATAATAGGCACAACCGGATCTTCGGGCATTGTCATAACAATGAAATCATTTGGAACAAAAAATTTGCCCACTTGAACCGGAAAGTCTTCTACCACCCATGTTGGTTTGATGCAAGAGCCATCTGCCATGTAAAGTCGCATGTTGATGGGCTCTAGTGGTCCCATCTTAGCTTTGGACCAGATTGAGAGAGGGAGTAAACTAGCACTGGCTCGCAGATCACATAAAGCTTTGAATTTGTGGTCGCCTATGCCAATCGTTATTGCAAATCTCCCTGGGTCTCCTAGCTTTTCTTGTAAAGTAATAGATCGCACTTCATCCTGCAACTCTGTAATGGATCTTTTCCTGCTAAGAATATCTTTCAAAAATTTTGTGTAAGCCGGCATTTCGCTTAGGGCCTCAGCGAATGGGATGGAAATATTAATGCCCTGAAGAATCTTCACGAAACGCTTGAACTTACTCTCAGTAGAGTCCACAGATTTCTTAGTGGGAAATGGAAGAGATTTCATCATCCTCGGAACCAAGTTAGGCTCGAGAGGTGATGCTATCGGGTCAACACTAGGGTCGTTAGGTATCCTCAGCGGGTCGTTAACTACCCTGATGTGGTCGTTAACTACCCTGGAATTGAGAGGAGGGCTCGAATTAGAAAACTTACCTGGGCTGGGGTCGTTAGGTACCCTCGGAGCCTCATCACCATGGTACGCTGGTTTGGTACTTGCCCTCGCTGGCTCATTACCGAGCTGAACCGTTGCGTCCTCTTCCGTCTTGTCCTTAGCTTGGACATGCTCCGGCAGTGTCTTTCCACTCTTAAGGTGTACCGCTGCTATCTGTCCTTTAGGGTTCTCTTCGGGACGGCCTGGAAGTTGCCCTTGTGGCCTTGGATTCTGTGCAGCGAGGTTCCCTAGTTGGGAATCGACATTCTTCTTCCATACCGAACTCTCCCCATCTTTTATTTTGGTGGTTAAGGTTAGCTTGAACTTCATTAACTTTGTTGTGGACTCCATTGATGCTTTCCTGTAACCCTTGTACCCATGATGGTGGCTCCTTATGGCCTGGAGGTCGATAAGGCGTAGGTCGTCTATCCGGTGGAGGCGTGGCATAGCTTGGATTTGAATTCCCCCACGTCTAATAGTTATTCGACCTGTCAAAATTGCTAGGCTGGCTCTTACCTGCAATATGTTAGTGCAAGCATAAGTACTATGGGCAGAAGAGCCACACTCTTGACAGGATTGAGAGGACTTCAGAAAACTTACCTGCTTCTTCAAGCGATTGACCTCGTCTTGTAAAAATTGACTTTTAACGTCTGGGTCAACTTCTTCTCGGTTAGGCACGTAGAGACGTTTCTGAGGCTGGTGGGTTTGTTGGGTTCCATACATGGCATCATAATTGGACAGCTTATCCAGCAATTCCCATGCAGCCGTAGGGTCCATCTCTATAAAACCGCACGTTGTATGCGTGTTGATGCGGTTCTTGGTCTTTGCGTTGATACCCTAGAAAAAGATTTCTTAAAGAACATATAAAGGTTGCCCATGAGTGGGGCACTGTCTGAGCATCTCTTTAAATCTTTCCCATGTTTCAACAAAAGTCTCATTAGGCAGCTGGTGATTGGAGGTGTTGCGCTTCCTCAGCTCCGTTGTCTTGGCAGGAGGGAAAAATTTTGTAAGAAATTGATCATACAAGTTCTTCCAAGTCCTGATAGACTTAGGAGGTAAGCTCTCCAACCAGCTCAGGGCCTTTCCAGCAAGAGACCACCTGAAAGCTTTTAACAGAACATATTCAAGTGAGACACCTTCAACAGCTATGGTGTCACATAAATCAAGAAAATTTCTAATATGCTCCATAGGGCACTCAGTAGGTTTCCCTTCAAATTGAGCCCGCTTGATTAAGGATATAAATTGAGACTTAATCTCAAATGGTTTCTCTATCTCTGGAAGCACAATTGGTGATTCTGGCACCCTCAGTTCTGGATGCATGTACTGTTTGGCATTCCTCGGATAGGCATTCAGCTCTTCCTGTAGACAAGCATTGTTAGCTCGTTGACGCTCAACCTCGGCAACAACGTCTTCCTTCTCGGTTTTCAATGCCTCCATCTGGTTCTGAAGGACTTCCAACTGACGAGCCATCTCTTCGGGTGTGGCCATGGCTCGGTTTTCTCGGCGTCTACGGTGAAGGGAACGTTGAGGTTTTGAATAATAACCAGCGTTGTCAAATTCGAGCCTTCGACGTCCTACCGGCATACGCTGAGAAAATAGACAAAGAAAACAAAAATTAAAAACAAAAACGGGGTCGGGCTATTCCCAGACCCACAGATAAACAAACAAACTCGTTGCTTCCACGGCAACGGCGCCAATTTGTTGACGGGCCTTTACTCTGGATAACAAATAAATTTATAAGTCAAGACCCCGTTAAGTATAGGGGAGTCAGGATCGTTCCACGAGAAGCAAGGTTGTTTGTTTATCGACTACTAATAATGAAAATCAAACAAAAGAAACAAGCAAAACACTCACGACCTGCCTCGTTAATGACTTCGTCAGGGTCGTTAACGAACCACCGCAAATAATTAACCACACTAACGACCTAAACAAGTTTAGTACCGAGGCTACGAACTCAGTAACAAATATAATCTAGGAGAATTCAAATAAAAACAAAGATCTAGGACAAGGATCACCGCAACATAGCCATGCATACAAACTCGTAAGAAGATAAAGATCATGCCTTTAAATAGATAAATTCATCAACTTTCATTGACTAGCAAGCAAATTAACCTACTTTGATAAATTAATCCACTCAACCACTTGTTTTGGATCTAAAGCTTGAAAACTTTCGCATTCAAACAATATCAACCTTCAAGTCTATAACTTTCTCTCTCAATCAAGTTAAAAACTCAAATGACCTTGACTTTCATCTTGGCATAAACACAACAAGCAATCTCAAAAATAGAATAAAGGCACTCAACACATCATCTTACTCATCAAACCATGCATAACTATGCCGGGTTTAAACCCCGACCCTAGAATAGAAAACTACTCACTACTCATAACTAAGAAACAAATAAATTCAACAAGAGAAAACATTAAAAACAAAACTACTACTTCAAATTAATAAGAAAATAATAGTCTTACAGAATTCAGAAGAAACCGAAAAAAATACAAAATACCGAATTGAAACTCGTGATTAATGACCCCGGTAACTCTCGTCCACCGTGCTCGATCTCGATCTCCGACCCCTCTCATCTCTCTCGGCTCTTCCTGATGATGCTCAAAATAGCGAAGCAAGAGGTGGGCCCGAGGTATGAGGGTCAAACCAGGTCAAAGGGACCCCCGAGGATGATCCTGGGGCCCACAACCATACCCACTTATTTTAACAAAATTCCTACCCCACGAGGTCCCCCTCGACCTCAGAGCGAGGTCTCGACCTCGTAACCGACTCTACTTGCGCCCGCCCACCATGACCACTCAGCGAACGCCGCTCTTCGAGCCAATCACCGGCTGCCTCACCTCTAGGCCAATCAGAGCCCTTGATCTCGGGCGTCCCACATCGGACAACGACCAAAACTCGACTCCCCAATCCTCTATAAAAAGAGGAGATTCTCGAATGGAAAAGGGGTCGAAAAACATCTTGAACTCAAGAACTTTCTTGCTCGTTGAAGATCGACGTGATCGGAACACCGTTAAAAGGCCTCGCAATAGACAAGCGAAGTCCACAAAAAGACTTCAAGCCTCACAGAGTCTCCGCTCACATCAAAGACCTCGCTACACCACCTCGCCAGCCTCTTACACCTCGCTCTACCTCACATCAAAGACTCCGCAACTCAACCTCGCTCAAAGGGACCGGCAAGTAACGCTTAGAGCTAGTTGGCCACTGGGGGATCTCGGACATTGTTAGGTCGAGATCTCGGATAATCGTAGGAGGTGAAGGGTTTAATTCTCAAATAATCTGTTGGCCTCGTGGGCCTGTAAACCTCGCTGTAAAGAAAGTCATAAATAAAGAAGCAAGTGTTTGCACTTTCGAATATAATAATCTCGTTTCTTGTCTTCTAGCGAGCCTTTCATTTCAGGTTTCATCACTGGCGCCGTCTGTGGGAACTTCTTCATCCTAAGCAGTTCCTCGATTCGTGCAAAACCTTGGCTTCAATTCCCTCAAAATGGCTTGCCCAAACAATTTCTTTCCTCAACACCCCGACAACATGCCAGAAACTACGCAATGGACAGCCGCGGGACCTCCGGGCTGCCCGTTCGTGGTCCCTCCGGGATGGACGTACATCGCCCCGCAAAATCCATTCCCATTCCAAAGCCTCGAGCAGGGCGGCGAGCCCCCGAACCCATACCCCTACCCGGCTTATGGGCAATACCAGCAGGGCTTCGCCCCTTCGTACGTCCCCTATCCCCCCAGGGTGAGCCGCACTCCGAGTATGTCCCCGCGTACGTCCCTAGGCGTGCGCATGAGCCCGAGTCCTCCACCAACGGCTCGTCGACAGAGAGACCTCCCCGAGATCCCATGCAGATCTCGCGGTCCCGATCGCGCCGATCGAGGCTGCAGGAGCCAGAGTTGTCCGAAACAGCGGGGAGCGCGATGCACTACCCGAGGTCTCGATCTCATAATTCGAGGCCACCGCCCCAGAATCAGGAGGAAGCCAAGATCACCTCCCCGTTCATGGACGCGATCCGGAACGCGCCCATGCCGAAGGGCTTCTTGAGGCCGCAAATGGGGCTTTATGACGGTTCAACGGACCCCGAGGAGCACGTAAAACACTTCGCGGTCCAGATGAACGTCAATGCTTACAATGACGCGATATTCTGCAGGGTTTTCCCCACCACCCTGGAAAAGGCCGCGTTGACATGGTTCTCAAGCAAGAAGGTCGGCTCCGTGACCTCGTTCGCCCAACTGTGTGATTCCTTTGTCACGCACTTCAGCGGCTCCAGGAAGCGCAAGAAGAACATGCGGGACCTCCGCGGGATCGAGCAGGGGGAGAGCGAATCCTTAGGCGCTTTCTTCACGAGGTTCACGACCGCGGTGGCGGAGATCGCGCACGTCGACGAGTCGTCGGTGCGCGACACCCTCATGGGCAACCTGCGCATCGGGGAATTCAAAAACCGCATTTTTATAAGAATCCGGAGACATACGAAAGCTTGTGCGCCCGAATCACGGCCCAAGTATACGCCGAGGATGCCGCCAACCAGAGTTCGCGACCACGAACTGACAAAGAGATCGTCGCCGAGGCCAAGGGGAAGGCAAAGGCGGCCGCGCCGGCCGCGCGCGATGCGTATGTGACGCAGGCACACAACCCCAACAACAACAACAACAACAACAGAAACAACAACAATAGCCGGAACAATGACAACAACAACAATAACCGGAACAACAACCGTGGAGGCGGTGGCGGAGGCTGGAACTGCTTTGGCAGGAGACCGCAGGGTTACCGAGGCAAGGGAGGTCCCGCATATGACCCAAATGAAAAGGGCCGTGCCAACCCCACGTCGGGAGCCAACCTCGAGCCGCGAGGCCCAAGTCAGACCCAGGCTAACAACAACAACAACGTCGAGCAACAAGCGCCCGCGAAGCAGGCCTGGTCGGGACAGGCAACGGCGCCCGATGGGTACATCAATACCATCTCGGGCGGACCATCACCGGCTGGGTCAACCCAGGCAGAGCGGAAGAGATACGCGAGGGAAAGCCATCATGAACCCTCGGTGTTCAGCGTCGCACAAACCTCGCGCGCCCACGTAGGTTTGTCCTTCTCGTCAGATGATGTCGAGGGGCTTCACATGCCACACTCCGACCCCCTGGTGGTCCACGCGCAGATGGGCTCAAAGATGGTTAAGCGAGTACTAGTGGACACGGGATCCTCCGTGGACATCATGTACTATGGCGCGTTCGAGCAATTGGGCATCTCCGAGACCTCCTTGAAGCCCTACGCTGGGAAACTCACCTCCTTCTCGGGGGACGAGGTCGACGTGGCCGGACTCATCGACCTCTGGATGACGCTCGGCACCGGGTCCACCAGGAGGACCGAAATGGTGGAGTTCACAGTGGTGCGCCTGCCTTCGGTGTGGAACGCAATCATTGGGAGGGTCTCCTTGATGAAGTTCCAGGCGGTAGTTTCTATCTATCACTTGAAGATGAAGTTCCCCGTCGATGGCGGGGTTGGAGAGGTAAAGGGCAATCAGGAGGAAGGTCGTGTTTGCTACACAACCTCTACAAAGCAAAAGTGCCCGGTGTTCATGGTGGAATCTCCCGGCGAGGCCGACCTCGAAGTCCGGGATTTCACAGTCCCCACTCCAGAGCCAGAAATAAGGGTGATATCCCCTTTCGAGAGCGAGTCCGAGAAGATCTACCTCGGGGAGTGCCTCTCGGGGGTATCGGCGACGTCGCTGGAAGCCTTGCTCGCAGGGTCCCGCGACGTTTTCGCTTGGACTGCGAAGGACCTCCGAGGTGTCCCGCGGACCGTAGCCCAGCACTCTCTGAACGTCGATGCCACCACTCGCCCTGTGGTGCAGCGACGAAGAAAAATGAACGAGGAAAGGGCAAGCGCCGCAAATGACGAAGTGGCAAAATTGCTGGCTGCGGGGTTTATACGCGAGGTCCAATACCCCCGGTGGTTGTCCAACGTCGTGCTTGTCAAAAAAGCCAGCGGGAAGTGGAGAATGTGCGTCAATTTCAAGGATCTCAACAAAGCCTGTCCCAAAGACAGCTACCCCTTGCCCTTGATCGACGAGCTCGTTGACTCAACCGCAGGTCACGGGGTTTTGAGCTTCCTCGACGCATACTCGGGGTACAATCAGGTCCTGATGAACCCGCGAGAAGAGGAGGAGACATCCTTCATCACCCAGCGCGGCACTTATTGCTACAAAGTCATGCCGTTTGGGCTGAAAAATGCGGGGGCAACCTTTCAACGCCTCATCGACCGCGTTTTCAAGAGCCATCTCGGACAGAACGTGTCCGCTTATGTCGACGACATTGTTGTCCGGAGCAAGACCCCTGAGGAGCATCTGGTCGACCTCGCTAAGGTCTTCGCAACTCTCAGGCACAACCGCCTCAGCCTGAACCCCGAGAAGTGCGTCTTCGGCGTGTCATCGGGAAAATTCTTGGGCTTTATGATTAGCGAACGGGGCATCGACGTAAACCCTGCCAAGGTCGAGTCGATCCTCTCCATGAGGTCACCACGGTCTCGCACCGAGGTGCAACGGCTTAACGGTGTTGTCAACTACCTTGGGAGGTTTTGCTCCCGCCTGGCGGAAAGGTCCCTCCCCTTTTTCGCGGCTCTCAAGCAGAATGACAAGTTCGTGTGGGACGAGAATCTGGAGCTCGCCTTCTCTGAGCTAAAGGCCTTCTTGACAAAGCTCCCCACGCTGTCGCCCCCACTGGCGGGTGAAGACTTGCAACTTTATGTGGTCGTCAGCCCCGAGACGGTCAGCGCGGTGCTCACCAGAAAGGCCACGCACCCAGTTTATTTCGTGAGCCGTGTGCTCCAGCCCGCGGAGCAGCGGTATTCCCCAGCCGAAAAGATGGCGCTAGCGGTTGTGACCGCCGCAAGGCGTCTGCGCCCTTACTTCCATGCGCACCCCATCCAGGTCCTGTCTGACCTCCCACTTCGACAAATCCTCCACCAGCCCGCCCTCTCCGGGCGGATGACGAAGTGGGCAGTCGAGCTCTCCGAGTTCGACATCAGCTACCTCCCGAGAACTGCCATGAAGGGGCAGGCCCTCGCTGACTTCATGGTGGAGGTCACTTTCCCCGAAATAGAAACAAGCTCGGAAGAGTGGAAGGTGTTCGTCGACGGCTCGCGATGTGACGCCGGGGGTGGGGCTGGAGTATTCCTCGCTGGGCCCTCGATCGAGACGGAGTACTCACTTAACTTCGCCTTCGACGCCACCAATAACGAGGCTGAGTACGAAGCCATGATCGCGGGAATCGAGATGGCGCTCCTCAGTGGGGCCCGGAAAATCAAGGTCTACACCGACTCCGAGCTGGTAATGCGCCAGCTCAACGGTCGGTACGACACCAAAACGGGGTTCCTGCCCGCGTACCGGGAAAAGGTCAAAGCCTTGGTGTCATGCCTGGAAACCTTCGCGGTAGAGTCCATCCCTCGAACCTCGAACACCAAAGCAGACGCGCTAGCAAGGTTAGGATCCGCCCTTCCCCTTGAGGTGGGAAACCGCGTGATGGTAAAGCGAAAACTTTCGCGGAGTGTGAACAGCGAGGTTCTATCTGTCACCACGGAGGATTGGAGGATCCCGATAACACGGTATGTGGAAAGCGGGGTCCTCCCAGAGGACCCCGCGCAGGCCAGGAAGCTGAAAATGCAGGCGGCGCGGTATTGCGTCATAGGTGGCTGCCTTTATCGCCGAGGCTACGCCGAACCTAACCTACTGTGCGTCCCGACCGAGTCGATGGAGCACATCCTCTATGAGGCCCATGAGGGGGTCTATGGCGGCCACCCCGGATGGCGAACCCTTTCGCATAAGATCGCCCACTTGGGGTACTTCTGGCCCACCCTCCGGCAAGACGCAAGGGACTACGTCCAGCGATGTGATGGATGCCAGAGGCACAGTAACCTCTTGCACGCCCCGACCTTGCCGCTTCGCTCCATCCACGCACCGTGCCCCTTCGCGATGTGGGGGATGGACATCCTCGACCCCTTCCCCAAGGCCCCCGGTCAGGTGCGGTATATCCTGGTCATCGTCGACTACTTCACGAAGTGGGTTGAGGCACAAGCAATGGCGAAGATCACGGGGACTAAGGTCTGCGACTTTCTGTGGTATATCCTGGTCATCGTCGACTACTTCACGAAGTGGGTTGAGGCACAAGCAATGGCGAAGATCACGGGGACTAAGGTCTGCGACTTTCTGTGGAAGAATCTTGTTTGCCGCTTCGGCGTTCCCATGACCATCATGACCGACCATGGCCCCCAATTTGACTGTGAAGAGACCCGGACATTCTGCTCAGAACTCGGCATAACCCTCAAGTTCTCCTCCGTGGCCCATCCTCAGTCCAACAGCCAGGTAGAAAACGTCAACGCCCGCATCATGTCCGATCTAAAAAAGCGGTTGGGCATGGCGCAAGGTCGTTGGTCAGAGCTTCTCCCGCTCGTCTTATGGACGTACCGCACCACCGCGCGCCGCGCGACCGGAGAAACGCTGTTCGCCCTAACCTACGGGGCAGAGGCCCTAGTCCCGGTAGAAACCCTGGTCCCATCGGCGAGGGTGTTCGATTTTGATGAAAAGGAGAACGAGGCCAATCTCAGGGTCGAGTTGCTCTTCCGCGACGAGCTACGCGAAGTAGCCGACCTTCGCTCCAGGGAATACAAGCGCCGCGTGGCAGTTTACCACGACAAGAAGGTGAGACCTCGGCACCTGGCCATAGGCAATCTCGTCTTGAGAAGAACTGAAGGTGGCAAACTGGACCCCAACTGGGAGGGACCATACATCCTCGGGGAGGAGGTCGCTCCCGGAGCCTTTAAGCTCAAAGACAACGAGGGGCGAACCCTCAGTAAGACGTGGAACGTCGACCGGTTAAGGAAATATTTCGTGTAAACTCTCTGAACTCCGTTACTGCTTTTTGTGAATAAAGGGTTGTGGGACTTTCAAAATCTCTCTCAAAAATAAAAACTCTGGGTTAAAAGCCCATCTCCCGCTTGGGGTTGGAGATCTTCGTTAAGTCCAAACCTCGCTTCACACGAGGTGTTGGAGAATCTCGTTAAGTCCATCCCTCGCTTCCCGCTTGGGGTTGGAGATTTTCGTTAAAAGTCCAAACCTCGCTTCACGCGAGGTGTTGGAGAATCTCGTTAAGTCCATCCCTCGCTTCCCGCTTGGGGTTGGAGATCTTCGTTAAGTCCGACCCTCGCTTCACGCGAGGTGTTGGAGAATCTCGTTAAGTCCATCCCTCGCTTCCCGCTTGGGGTTGGAGATCTTCGTTAAATCCAAACCTCGCTTCACGCCAAGTGTTGGAGAATCTCGTTAAGTCCAAACCTCGCTTCACGCGAGGTGTTGGAGAATCTCGTTAAGTCCATGCCTCGCTTCCCGCTTGGGGTTGGAGATCTTCGTTAAGTCCAACCCTCGCTTCCCGCTTGGGGTTGGAGATCTTCGTTAAGTCCAACCCTCGCTTCACACGAGGTGTTGGAGAATCTCGTTAAGTCCATCCCTCGCTTCCCGCTTGGGGTTGGAGATCTTCGTTAAATCCAAACCTCGCTTCATGCCAGGTGTTGGAGAATCTCGTTAAGTCCAAACCTCGCTTCACGCGAGGTGTTGGAGAATCTCGTTAAGTCCATCCCTCGCTTCCCGCTTGGGGTTGGAGATCTTCGTTAAGTCCAAACCTCGCTTCACGCGAGGTGTTGGAGAATCTCGTTAAGTCCATCCCTCGCTTCCCGCTTGGGGTTGGAGATCTTCGTTAAATCCAAACCTCGCTTCACGCCAGGTGTTGGAGAATCTCGTTAAGTCCATCCCTCGCCTCCCGCTTGGGGTTGGAGATCTTCGTTAAATCCAAACCTCGCTTCACGCGAGGTGTTGGAGAATCTCGTTAAGTCCATCCCTCGCTTCCCGCTTGGGGTTGGAGATCTTCGTTAAGTCCAACCCTCGCTTCACGCGAGGTGCTGGAGAATCTCGTTAAGTCCATCCCTCGCTTCCCGCTTGGGGTTGGAGATCTTCATTAAATCCAAACCTCGCTTCACGCCAGGTGTTGGAGAATCTCGTTAAGTCCATCCCTCGCCCCCCGCTTGGGGTTGGAGATCTTCGTTATATCCAAACCTCGCTTCACGCGAGGTGTTGGAGAATTTCGTCAAAAATCCATCCCTCGCTTCCCGCTTGGGGTTGGAGATCTTCGTTAAGTCCATCCCTCGCTTCACGCGAGGCGTTGGAGAATCTCGTTAAAATCCTCCCTCGCTTCCCGCTCGTGGCCCCGGAAAAGGCTCGGGGCCTCGGCGAATCATTGAAACAAAGCTCGAGATCTCGATACATAATCAGAAACACCCGATGTGGCCCGAATACCACAAGAATTGTGACACTCGGGCCATGGGGTTGGGTAGATAATATGTGCGAGCATATACGGGAAAGCTAGAACAAACAAGCAATCATAGGGTAAGGAAAATAACATAAAAAGCTGGGGCACGTGTGCCCAGATGTTTAATTACAGGCCCCGCAGGGCCACCAGCAAAACAAGCAAAACAAAAAAACAAAAAAAAAACAGAAGCAGACAACGACATCCTTTACATCTTCGAGGCTTCGGCGGCAGGGTCGGAGGTCTTCGAAGGATCTTCAGGGGCTTGAGCAGTAGGTCCTTGGGGAGTCTCCGGGGCAGGGGCGGTGATGGCAGAAGGCTGGGAGCCGGGCGCGTCTTCCTGGGCGATGGCTGCCACGGTAGGAGCCTCGCTAGCCACAGTTCCATCCTCATTGAGAAAGAACTCGCACTCTCCCTCAGGTTCTTCCCCCTCAAGTTCCCCCATAGTCTCCTGATAGTTGGGGATGAAAAACTTGATGCGGGGGTCGAGGTGCCCATACTTCGCGACCGCCTGCTTTACCCCCATCCTGACGGACTGCTGGAACATCTTCCTCACACTCTCCACCATCTCGGCCTGAAAGGCCTCGGACTTCACATACCTGGGCCCCTCGAGATCCAGTTCCTTGTTGAGCTCAACAACACGCCCTTGGAGCCTGGTAACCTCCTCCTCGGCTTTCCGAAGCTCCGTCTCCTTCTCTCTGAAGAATTGGTGCTCTTTGGACAGCTGGCCTTTGAGCTTTTTGACCTCGTCCTTGAAATCCCCGTTCTCATACTTCAAATCCTTGTTCTCCTCCCTCACCTTCCTCAGCTCCTCCTTGGCCCTCGAGGCGTCCTTGGCCTCGTCCGCTGCCGCGATCTCCGCGGCGCGAACGCGTTTCTCGGCCTCTGCAAGGCTCTTTCCCTTCTTCTCGAGCTCGGCGTCCCGCTCTTGGAGCCTCGCCTCCATCCTGCCCAGATTCCTATGGAGAAGGACGACGCGGTCACAGTTGTAGTTCGCGAAGAAGGTATTCTGGAGCAATAAAAGAGCACGTAAAAACAAGAACAAGAATAATAAAGCCAAACAAAAAATAATGAACGAAAAAGGGCAAGATATACCATCGCGGAGTAGCGGAGGATCTCATCGTTGAGGGCTGCCTCCGAGAGGTTGTTGGCCCATGCAACCTCGTCGGGCCAAACGGTCCTGTCCCAGTCTTCGGACACGCCCTGGGAAGGACCAGGGCAGTGGAACTTCTCGGCAGGAGGCCCGGTGGCCGAGATAACTCGGCTCGCGGGCCCAGGGCGTTCGACCATCACGCCCCCCGGGGTTTTCCCCTGCCCATCCTCCTTTCGTTTCTTCCTTTTCTCCCCCCGAGGAGAACCCTCGTCCTTCCTTTTGGACTCGGCCTTATCCCCGGATCCTCGAGAGTGATGGGAGGATGTCCTTGCGGCGTCCCCCTTGGACGCCACCCCCCCGCTCGTCTTCGCCGCCGGCGCCTTCAGCGTCGGGGCTGTCGTCTTGCTTTGCGGGGCGGGAGGCCTCGCCTGCGAGGCCGGTTCCTTTATGACGACCCCAAGTTGGCCCTGGGGTCTTGGAGCATTGGAGGAAGAAGTCATAGGCCTTTTGCCCTGTGACTTCGAGGTAAGAGCGCCGAGTAGGTTCACTGTAAAAAAAAAAAAAGGAGAACGAAAAAATCAGATAAGAAAAGCAAGAGGCCAGTTAATAACAGTAATGAGACAAAATAAGCCTGCGGGGTTGTAAACCTCGCCCCTCAACTTCAATAAAAATCAAATCAGGGAATGTCAGGAAAGAGATTGAGTACCCTCTTTTCCCTCGCGGGGAGGGAGGCTGAGGCTCAGTCCAGCCCGCTCAAGCTGGTCCTGAGAAAGATACACCTGAAACGGTGCCTGACTCGCCGTGGTGTATCGGACCCTGAGCGCCTTGAGCTCATCAACCTCCAGCGGGGTCACGCACCGAACAAATTCGCCCGGCGTTACCGGAAAATTGAGATATCTCCCGGTGGGGTCGCGAACCAAGAACCAATTCGGCTTCCAGGACCCGACGTTCGAAGGGGCCGTGGTGATCTTGATAAGCGGCGTGCTAAGGTTGATAAGGCTTCGGGACCGAGTGTCTCTCCTCGCTAGGAATAAAGCCGACAGGTAGTCATGTCTCGGTCCGTCCCCAAGTTTGCGACTGCGAATCGTGTAGGCACACAGCAACCGCCAAGCGTTTGGAAACAGCTGCGCAGGGCAGATCCTCATGGCCCACAGATAATCAATAAAATGCTGGGCCAAGGGCAGCCTGAAGCCCGCCTGAAGGCTGAAGAGGTGCACAACCACGCACCTGTCGTAAGACGCCAAGGAGTGACCCCCCTCCTTGGGAAGCGCCAACTCAACCCCCTCGGGCCAAGCAAAGTCCTTGGCAATATCTGTGAGGTCCTTCAGCTCGAGCTCGGTGGCCACCCCCTCGGATAGACGAGCCTCGGCGGAACCCGGGGTCATGGGGATCCGTTCCTCCAGGACCCTCGGGACGCGGGACACGGCGTCGGTGATGTACGCCGTAGGGAAGCTCGGGGGCACGTAAGGAGGCGGCGCTGAGGTCGTCCCCACAACCGGCCGCGCCTCGACCTTAGTAACAACCTCGTCGGGGGTAGAAGACGAAGCCATTTCAACGCCCGACGACGTTCGAAGATGGGAGAAGCACGAATTAATAGAGACCTCGGAGTCGCTTGAAGAAGGCTCGCTGAAGACCAGCGAAGGGGACCTCGGATTCTGAGAGTCGCTGAGTTCTACGCTCCCCGCGGACTCCGAAACCTCCTCGTAAAAGCCCTCTTGGACTCTGAAAGCGAAGCCGGGCGGAGGGCTAGCAGAGGCTCTCCTAGGCATGAAAAGAACGATGTCCAGGCCGCGGAAGGCTAGCACCTGGAAAAGAAAGAAGCATTGAGACGTCGGGCACTATAACCAAGAAAAAACAATGCGAGGTCGCAACCTCGGAAGAAAAGCGGTGCGAGGTCGTAACCTCGGAAGAAAAGCGGTGCGAGGTCGTAACCTCGGAAGAAAAGCAGTGCGAGGTCATAACCTCGTGAGAAAGAGAAATCCCGGATCATAAGAGGCGAGGAGCCATGTGGCACCCTAGGGGCTACTCTGACAAGATAGGACGGCGAGGGAGAAGTCGAAGCGCCAAAAAGGAAGAAGTCGAAGCGCCAAAAAGGAAGAAGTCGAAGCGCCAGAAAGAGGAAGGAGAAGATGAAATGGAAGCCAGCGGTCGAGAGCGGCGGTGGAGACCCTAACGTCCCATCAATCAGTCGTCAGGACGTTTGGGTTTCCCAGAGCTTCAAAAATTCAAAACCGCCGAAAAATAAAAAGAGACAACCGTCGGTTGGAGGGCGAGGAATCCGAGTGCATGGCGTTCGCCACCCTCACCCCACCGTCCCGCCACCTTGTCTCCGGTACGAAACACCAAGAGGCAACCATTGCCCGCTAGGGCGCACGACGAAACGGAAGAGAAAAGAAGAGAAAGGAGCAAAGGGAAAACGGCGAGAAAAAGCAGGCGGAAACTCACGCCGACCTCACCACCGTTGTTTCGCCACCATGATGCCGGCGCGAAACACCAGGCGACGCTCCATCGCCTCTCCAAAACACGGCACAAAAAACAAGCAGGGAGAAATCAAAAGCAAACAAGAAGCGGGAGAAGAAAAGTCGAAGACTTACTTGTTCAGAATCGACGAGGAGGAGGCGTTGGTGCAACCGGAAGATGGCTGAGGCTCGCCGGAAACCGTCTGAAGAAACCGTTCGCAGGAAGCCAAAAAGACAGAAAGAGAGAAGGCGAAAATCTGGGAAGAAGAAATAAATGGGGAGGCGTGTGAAGTACGCACTTATAAAGGGCAGGCTTGGGCCTCCCCTACCCAGTTAGGCTTATTGGGCTTGTCCCTCCTGCGCGGCCCATTAAGCAAAACACGAAGAGCAAGCCCAGAAAAGCTTTACCTATGCCAACCAAAGAAAAGCTAAGTGTGGAACCTCGCAAAGGGAGGTCTTCGCAAGATGCTCCCCAGGAACCTCGGAAACCCTTGAAGCCTCGCAAAATGCCTACCCACCTCTCAGAGCCTCGCACCCCGCAAATCTTTGAGAACTTATGCCCTGCGACCCTCGGGGCGAGGTCCCCAGGCCATGGGGTTGTGATGATGCTCAAAATAGCGAAGCAAGAGGTGGGCCCGAGGTATGAGGGTCAAACCAGGTCAAAGGGACCCCCGAGGATGATCCTGGGGCCCACAACCATACCCACTTATTTTAACAAAATTCCTACCCCACGAGGTCCCCCTCGACCTCGGAGCGAGGTCTCGACCTCGTAACCGACTCTACTTGCGCCCGCCCACCATGACCACTCAGCAAACGCCGCTCTTCGAGCCAATCACCGGCTGCCTCGCCTCTAGGCCAATCAGAGCCCTTGATCTCGGGCGTCCCACATCGGACAACGACCAAAACTCGACTCCCCAATCCTCTATAAAAAGAGGAGATTCTCGAATGGAAAAGGGGTCGAAAAACATCTTGAACTCAAGAACTTTCTTGCTCGTTGAAGATCGACGTGATCGGAACACCGTTAAAAGGCCTCGCAATAGACAAGCGAAGTCCACAAAAAGACTTCAAGCCTCACAGAGTCTCCGCTCACATCAAAGACCTCGCTACACCACCTCGCCAGCCTCTTACACCTCGCTCTACCTCACATCAAAGACTCCGCAACTCAACCTCGCTCAAAGGGACCGGCAAGTAACGCTTAGAGCTAGCTGGCCACTGGGGGATCTCGGACATTGTTAGGTCGAGATCTCGGATAATCGTAGGAGGTGAAGGGTGTAATTCTCAAATAATCTGTTGGCCTCGTGGGCCTGTAAACCTCGCTGTAAAGAAAGTCATAAATAAAGAAGCAAGTGTTTGCACTTTCGAATATAATAATCTCGTTTCTTGTCTTCTAGCGAGCCTTTCATTTCGGGTTTCATCACTTCCCTTTTCTCTCTACTGCTCACCCCTTTCTAGTCTAGAAATAAGGGTATTTATACTAATAAGGCTAGAAAATAAAAAGGCTAAAAGATAAAAACTTTCCTAAAAGATAGAAACTAACCCTAAAAAGATAGAAATAAAATCTAGAAAGATAACAAGACCTAAAATACATAATATAATAACCCTAAAAACTCATAAAAATATACTCTACCGACACGGAAATAAATTCCCGCACAGGATCGGTAGGACATCACTAAGATTCCTCGAAAAACCTATCTCGTAACCTCGTTAACGAGCCCTCACAGCCTCGTTAACGAGATTGGGCTTGGCTTCTTCAACACTTCTTCTTCAAAAACTTAGACTTCGACTGCTTCATCTTGTATTCTGCCGTCCTTCACCATAGCACTCCAAATTTAGCTCCAAAAAGCACCGTTTCCTTGCTAAAACCTACAAAAATACACAAAACGGAGTAGATTCCATACTTTTCACAAAATATACAAAACCATCCAAAAACACACAAAACTAACCCTAAACTTATCAAAACTAGCCCTAACAATCTAAGAAAACATACTAAAAACTATACTAAAAACACGAACATCACACCATAGGGTCTTCTGGCATCTCCATAACTATGAAATCGTTGGGAACAAAGAATTTGCCTACTTGAACAGGGACATCCTCAACGATACCAGTGGCCTTGACATAGGATCCATTTGCCATGTAGAGTTTCATATTGACTGGTTCATTTGGTCCCATATTGGCCTTGGACCAAATAGAGAGTGGCAAAAGACTTGCGCTGGCACCTAAATCACATAAAGCTTTAAAGCGGTAAGCTCCAATCCCTATTGTAATGGTAAACTTACCTGGATTGCCTAGATTTTCTGGGAGCTCTATGGATCGGACATCATTCGTTAGCTTAGACATAGACCTTTTCCTGCTTAAAATCTCTTTTAAAAATTTAGTGTACGCAGGCATTTCGCTTAGGGCTTCAACGAGTGGTATAGAAATATTTAAGCCTTGAAGAATTTTGACAAAGTGTCTAAACTTTCCTTCCGTGACATCATTAGCTTTCTTGATCGGGAAAGGAAGAGTCTTTGACGGACTTGGAGTAGAAAGAGGCTCTACAAAATCGACAAGAGGGTCAATCGGTACAAATGTAGGGTCGGTACCGACCCTATGGGGGTCGATAACAACCTTGTGACTAAGAGTGGGATTCGGTTTAGAAGACTTACCTGGTATGGAGGGCTTGGTATCGACCTTTGTTGGGTCGGTAACGACTGGTTGAGACTCGATATCGACCATGTTGGGGTCGGTAACGGGATTGACTGGGGTGTTATCTTCATTGTCGTGCTCAATATCTGTAGGCTTGGCTCGATTTGGCAACTCCTTCTCTCTCCTTACGTGTATAGCTGCAATTTGTCCTCTAGGTTTCTCCTAGGGGCGGCCCGGGAGTTGAGCTTGAGGTCTTGGAATTTGTGCAGCTAGGTTGCCAAGTTGGGAGTTTACGCTCTTTCTCCATGTTTCCATGTCTCCCAATTGTGCATGTACACCTTTGATCTGATTATTTAGGTCAGTCCGGACTCCATCAATCTTGTTGTGGACTCCATTAATACCCTCTTGTAGCCCTTGTACCCATGACGACGACTCTTGATAGCCTGGAGGCCTATAAGGCGGAACCCTTTGTTCTTATTGAGGATGTTGGCTCCCTTATCCATGTGCATAATTTCCCCAGGTGGGCTGATTGTTATTCCTCCCTGCATAAGAATTATATATTTGGTTCCTCTAGGGACCCTTCATGTAGTTAGCTTCTTCATATGCCTCAACAACATGAACTTGTTGCAAGTTAGTGCAGGCAGATGTAGCATGGGCTTGAGACCCACATTCTTGACAAGATGGAGATGATTTATGATAACTTACCTGCTTTTTCAGGCGGTTGATTTCGTCTTGCAAGAACTGGTGCTTCACTTTGGGGTCTACCTCGTCTTTGTTCGGATTATAGAGCCTTCGTTGGGGCTGTTAGGCTTGCTGCTTTTTATACATTGCATCGTAGTTAGTGAGTTTATCAAGCAATGCCCACACATCCTCTAGATCCATTTCTATGAAACCGGAAGCAGTATGCAGATTGATGCGGTTCTTTGTTTCATCATTGATCCCTTGGAAGAAGATCTTTTGGAGCACATATTGTGGTTGCCCATGGGTAGGGCATTGTCTAAGAATCTCCTTGAATCTCTCCCATGTCTCCACAAAGGTCTCATTAGGCAGCTGGTTGTAGAAGGTGATGCGTTTCCTTAACTCCATAGTTTTGGCAAGAGGAAAAAACTTTGTCATGAATAAGTCATGCAAAGCCCTCCATGACCTAACCGACCTAGGAGGTAGGTCTCTAACTAGCTCAAGGCCTTTCCTGTAAGGGACCACTTGAAAGCTTTCAATTGAGCATATTCTAAAGAGACACCGTCAATATCAATAGTGTCACATAAATTAGTAAAATTTCTAATATGTTCCATAGGACACTCAGTGGGTTTCCCTTCAAACTTAGCCCTTTTAATCAAGGATATAAATTGAGATTTGATCTCAAAGGCTTTCTCTATCTCTGGGAGAACAATTGCTGATTTTGGCACCCTTAGTTCTAGATGCATGTACTGTTTGGCATTCCTAGGAATAGCATTCAACTATTCTTGGCAGTGTGCTCTCGCTCACGTTCAACCTAAGCAGATGCAGCGTCTCGATCAGCTTGGAGTGCTTCCATCTGCCTGCGGAGGGCAGCCATCTGTTGAGCCATCTCTTCAGCGGTAGCCATTGCTTTACGTTCTCTTAATCAGTGGTGGAAGGATCGCTCGGGTTCAAGGTCAACTACTGGATTAGAGACAACTCGACATCCTTCAGCTGGCATACACTATAAGCAAAGACAAAAACATAAACAAAATTAAAAGCAAAAACAGGTTGTCAAAGAGGGTCGGTACAGAGGCCCGTGGGGGTCGGTAACGAGCCTGCAGTGATCCCGTAAACAAAAAACTAAAAAAAAAAAGAAAAACTAGGTTTGTCGACAAGGTCGGTACCGACCCTAAGGGTATCGTTACCGACTTGACAGTGGTCCCGAAAACGTTAAAAGAACAAAACTTGGCACAATTGAAATCCCCCCGGCAACGGCGCCAATTTGTTGAGAGGGTTTCTTGACAACAAATAAATTTATAATCAAGACCCCGATGTGTATAGCAAAGTTAGGTTCGTCCACGGAAAAAAGTCAGTATCAAGTTTTGTTCTTACTTAGGGTGCAAGTAATCAATAAAGTTTAGGTTTTTTTATCAAGTAAGAGAGAAATTCTAAGTTTTGGTATCCCCACAACAACAATTATGCATACATATGCTAATGAAACATGTAGATCATGCTTTTATCACATAAAGTTGCTAACTTTCGTTAACTAAGCAAGTAAATTAACCAACTTTCGTCCAATCAATGAACTTACTATCTATCTCTTCTACTTCAACTAGGATTGATCAGCTTTCGCTTCAAAACCCTAAATTGACTATTCTGATTCAAGGTTTCTGCTTTCGCTTCAACTATGAATGAGAAATTCCTATCCACTTTCGTTTCAAGGAGTTAAGAACAAGAGAGAAGATTTATGATAAAAACAATCAATAAACGATCGATCAAGAGCAAGCATACATAACCATTGTTGGGTTCAACCCCAACCTTAGAGAGAAGAGACTACTCACAGATCATGATCAAAACAAAGCAATTGAATTATTAAAGAAAGGTAAAGCTTACAAACTGAATTCAAAATGAAAATTGTTCTCCAAGTAAACTCCAATCTCGTCCTCTCTCTACTCTATCTCACGCCCCTCTCTTCTCTCCTCCTCCAAATTCCCCTCTAAATGATCCTAGAAAAACTAGAGCTAGACAAGAGTATTTATAGAGAAAACTAAGCTATCTATAAGGAAATAAATCTTCTAAAAGATATATCCCTTAAAACTATTTAAGAATATAAAGATATGGGATAAAAAGATCATTAAATGCGCCGACTCTGCTGTCCCTACCGACACGAAAACCTCGGTACCGACTCCGTCAGGGCGGTAGAGTTCAGTTGCTGAATTCTTGACTTTCTTCTTCTGGGCACCTCATTACCGACCCAGCACACCTTGGTAACGACCCTTACTGCGTTGAAACTTGGCTCGAAACCGGGAAGTCTCCCTCGTTATTTGGGTCGTTAACCTCCTTTTTGCCTTGATTCTTCTTCCTTAGGCTTGGTAATGGGTCTATAGATTTCTTTGATGGCTTGAACTCGATCTTCATGTCTTTCTTGAGTGCTTTATTCCTTTGGTTTCTCATCTTCTCCTAAAACATGCTCCAAACAGCTCAAAACCTACAAAAACACCACCAAAGCTTATGTAGACTCCATATCTTAAGTAAATACGAAAACCTACACAAACGACTCAAAACAAAACACAACACTAAAGAAAAAGACTCAAACACATTAAACACACCCTAAAAACATAACTAAAAAGGCGGATATCAGTTTTTCAAGTCAATTTCGTCGATTTCGTCATCCTTTCATTTCAGATTTCAGTTTTCCTCGATTCTTGTGGTTGTTCAAGTGAAGCATTTACACTATTTTGTTTATTGTTGGTGAGTTCTCCGTTTCTCTTTGTTTTTGGTCGATTTGTTTTGTTCATGTAAGTAATTTGCTTCAATTTCCTGTTCGTTTTAGTCGTGTTTTTGTTAATGCTAATTTATGTTTGATATGGTGTTAGGATATTTTTGGTTTAGTGTTTATGTTTTCTTCAATTGTAACCGTTTGATTTGGTCATTGTTATGTAGTATTGTTTTGAATGTGATGTTTGATTTTTTTTTGAATATGTGATTAAGTTTTTATTTTATTCGATTTTCAACATAATGACAGTAACGTTCATTATTTGTACTTGGCAATTGATAAAAAAAAAATTATTGATGACATTGACTTTATGTGGTGATAATTGTGAAATTCTAATGACATTTTCTATAATTGATGTAAGTTTGCAATGATGTTTGATAATATTGATGATAATTGTTAATTTTGATGACAATAGGTTTAGTCTGTATGTTTTAGTTGACATTAGTGATGACAATGTTATTTGTGAGTGTGATGACAATTGCTAAAATTGATAACAATCAACTAATTATTACATGGTTTATGTTTGACAAATTTGTTATAATTTTTTGGTGACAATTCATGAATATCTTAAGACATTGTCTTTATGTAATGATAGTTGTTAATATTGATGACAATTAGTTCAATCTGTTTGTTTTAGTTGATATTTTGTATGATTGATGACACTTGCCATATTCTGTGTTGTTTATGTTGACAAATTTTTTATAATTTTTTGTTGACAATTATTAATTTTCAGTCAGTCAGGTTTTAAGAGTATACAATTTTTTATGCTAACATATGTTATTGACCCCAAATATGTTTATGATGATAGTATTTAAGGAATTCCTTTAATTTGGATGAGATTACATATAGTGGTGACAATTCTTACTTTTGATGACAATATATTATTTATGTCAATAATGTTTGTGATGATAATTCTATTGACTATTCTTGTTATTTGCATTGATGTAATGACATTATATATATTTTGTTACAATTTCTATTCTTAATGACAATTCATATTTGTTTGTGATATTCTCAAAAAAATATTTGTTTGTGATGACACATTTTAAGTAAGAATTTTTTTTGCAAGATAAACAATGAAGATTAAGAAATTGCAATATATGGTACCTAAATCAAAATGCTATAGTGGAAGAGCGAACCTTTATCATGATTTGAGTGTTTTCTACCTTATAAAGTCTCATCTTTCATCTAGTGATTGGTCTAGGTTATGCGATGAGTGTTTTGGTCGTATTTTGAGGCTAGGTGATAGTATACCACTGCCTTACCAACTTATGCACTTTGTCACGCATGAATTAACAACTACATATGAGCATGAGATGTGGTTTAGAATTGGGGATACTGTTTGTTAGTTTTCTCTAATCGATTTAGCTGCTATTACTGGGTTAAATTTGTCAATTTTAGTAATATTGACATTCCTTGTGTTGATTCCATTGATGTGGTAGGTTTTAGTAAGTGTAATTATGAATATTTGGGCGGGGGTATTTATAAGGGAGAAAGATCCAATAAACAAGTTTAGGATTACACATTTGTTGATTCTTGAGGGTGTATTGCTTCCTAAACTGTCTAATGTTTATGTAGATCCAATCTATATTGTTGATAATGATGTTAATTTGGAAGTTGCTAAGATTCTATCTATGATGTTGATGAGGTTCCAGTTTCTTCCTAGGTGAAGGAGAGGGTACAACTTACAAGAGTTCAAGAAAATGGAAGAACTAGAATGGACTAAGAGTTTGAGGAAAAGTATGTCTACTTTGCATAACGACATGGTCAGAACGATGAAGGATGTTTAGAGTCAATTGTAGCGAACTGAAATGCAACTTGTGAAAGTATCTAGCAGTGTTGATGCAATAGAAAAGAAATTGAAATCTAAAGTTCTAGGTTCATATTCTGATGGCAATAATGATATAACAAATGTTAATCTTTTGGTACCAGTAAAGGAAATTAATTTGAAAAGATTTGAGTCTATGAGGTTTTCCACAATGAAGATTGTATCAAAGGTCTGGAGCAACCTGTTAAAGAAGGTTATAAGCTAGGGGACAAAAATTGCGAATCTGAAGAAGGTCAAGAAAGTAATGTTGTCGAACATGCTTTAAATGAAGATTGTGTCAAAGCTCAAGAAAGGAGGAAAAGGAGGGCTAGCTCCTCCATTACCTAGGGCACCAAAGCACGCGTTTTATGTGGATGATATCCGTAGAACAATTTACAATTGGTATAATAACGAGTATGTTATTCTGACTTATGTCCTCCTTGTTCTGTTTTTTGTGATGACAATTTTAGTATGATGGCACTTCAAAAACCATCATCACTTGTACTAGTTTGATGACATTTTTAGTTTGATGATATATTGATGACACCTAAATTACCATCATCAAGATGAATTTTGATATTCCTTTTATCAAGAAAACCTTTTATGTGATTTTACATATGTCATCATATGTAATAAAATATTAATTTGATGACAATTTGTCTTTTAATGACTGTTTCAGTTTGATGACACCTAAATAACATTTTATCTTTTCCTTTTTTTTGTCATAGTGATAAAAATGCTAGTGTTGTTGGATTTGATCAAATGCTTAACAATAACTTTTTTCAAATATCTTAAGGGTAAAGGAATTTGGATAGGAGATGAGGTGAGTATTACATTAATCCAATATCTCAATCTAATTGTTGACATTTCTTGTCTTTGTAGTATTTTTACGAGGCTTTGTATCATATAAGGAAACTTATTCATGATCATCCTAAGGTCTACAAGAATGTGGTGATTATGGATTGGATTTGGTACAAGTCATTTACGGGTTATGAAGTAGATCTTTATATTAATCAAAATGTTGATGTGCCACGTGATCTATTTGATTATTTTGATGGTTGGAAGTCGTGGCTATATGGGAAATCATGGTGTCATGGTGAGGTGACAAAGGTTTATACATCCCTTCAAACAAAAGGGAAAGAACATTAGGTTGTATTGGAGATTGACTTGCCTCGAGACCACTTGTCCATACTTGTTTGTCTTCGAGATTTATATACTATGAATGATATTTCTCCATTTATAACTTCTTTTTGTAAACTACTCCCATTTCTGATGAAGAAAAGTGGAAAGTTTGATCATCATGGGAACTTGGATGCAGATTTCACTTGGTTTAGAGATGCTTTGATTTGTCAAGATAATTTTGGGTAACTTGATCATCATGGGAACTTGGATGCAAATTTCACTTGGTGTAGAGCTCTAGCGTAAAAATTCGTCTTTGTAATGACTTTTCCTTATCAGTAAATGCCTTAACCTGAGCCAACGCTTGATCCTTGGACCTTGCGACTTCTTGCTTCTTATGTTCCCAAATCGCCTAGTCCATATCCATTGCATCTATAATTGACAGAATCTCCTGTAAAGTCTAAAGCACCGGCGAAGCAAGGGTCAAAGTTGAATCTGAGATTGTGAACCTTTTTAATTATAGAATACAGAAAAGCAAGTAAAAGTCAAGAAAAGATCAAAGGATTATCTTCCAAGTGCTAGACCCGATCTCGGAAGTGACCGACCTTGTCGAGGAAGCCACATGCTTCTTCTTGATGGAGGGAGCGTGATGCAGAGCCAAAGTATACCATTTTGAAGGAGGGTCGTCACTGAGATCGATCATTTTTGGCTCCCTAGGGGCTCCCCGTTTGCGAGAAACAGCGGGAACAACGACATTCTCCTTTTTTGCAAACGGACCGGCCGGGGGCTTGGAGTTACTAGACCGGATCTTTCGAAGAATCAAGTCCGAGGCAGACATTGAGACGTTGGAGTGAAGGGGTCCGGTCCCTGAGTCTAGACAATCAAAAACAAGGAAAGTAAAAATTATTTTGTTGCGAATCAAAGAGAAGCCAAGAACCCTCACCGGTAGAAGAACGGGAAGCGATTACAGAGGGAGGTACTGTCGATATATTGGCTAAAGGAACTTCTTCCTCCTCCTCTTTCTCCTCATAATCATCTGATACGATATCTTCCTCGGTCGTTGAGGACTCCTCAAGGACCTCGAAGGTGGCTTTCCCAAAGGTGCATTGCACCGATGTAAGCTTGAACAGTTTAGAGGTCAGCTTCTTTGATAGATTACGCGTCTCCAAGGTGTCCAGAAGATCTGCAACCAAAAAGAACAGGAAAAACGGTGAAGGTTAACACCTTTCAAAAGGGCAACAGGAAAAAGGGGTTGCTTCTTACTCTCAACCCTCCACTTGTCAAAAAGAAAACGATGGCAATCGAGACCGATAGACGCTATCTCCACAAAAAATAATCTGCTACTCAAGCTTTTATCATTAACTTTGGCATTCAAAACCAGCCGTCGGCAAGCGACCCGACCCAGACTGAAGAATGATATGCCCCGTCTCACAATGGTGACACGGTACAACAAAAGCAAATCAACCAAAGTAAAATCGATTTTTGCAAACTCGGCCATCTTTCCCACTCAAAACAAAAATTTCCAAGCAGAAGGAAGGATTTGGGCAAGGGACAGTCTAAAGTGGGTCAAGAACTCAATGATCAATGGAGAGAAAGGAAACTAGCAAGAGATGGAAAACGGGAATTCAAAGAAACAAACCCACCTCGGGCAAGTCCAATGCGGGTGTTCAACGGTGGGGCATACGACCACCATACCACATGAAAATCCTCGTCTCAGAAAATCTGATTCATCTCCTCCTGAGAAAGAGTCTCGGAGAAGCTATCACGGTCCTGTAGGACCCGGGAGGGCTGGAAGCCATAACTGGAGACAACCCTCGACCTCGCCATTGGAAAGACCAGAGAGAGAAAAGAAAGGGAAATTCAAGAATGGGCAAGGAAGAGTTTTTACCTTGGGTAATGGAGAAGTGATGTGAAATGATGAAGTCTGGGGAGCGACAGTAAATAAGGGGTCATCAGACGCTTCATCTCCCCCCCCTCGAACAGAACCATACGCCCTTGGAGCTCCACGTGTCCCGAACTCCAATCTAGAATCCATCAGCCAACAATAAAAAAATCTCGATTTCCCGCTCGAAGAAAATCTCTATCTCTTTTGGGGCTATTGTTGGGCTAAGATGTTACAAGCCCAATGGATGAAGCCCAAAATGGACGCGAGCCCATGATCCGGACCAAATTTTGAGGCCACACGCTCGTCGATCACAAGAATGGGAGTCAGTTGCGATGAGAGATCCACGAAGGAGATGCAGGAAAGACATGCGAACGTGGGAAGGTCACCGGAGGGCGAGTGGAGGCGTAACCGCCGGCAACTGAGGGGAGGGGGATAAAATGTAATGGGAAAATTCTGAGAGTTTTTTTATGCTATCCGGGGGAGAAAAAACGAGATCATCTTGTAACATTGAAAATTGAAATCTAAACCTTTACTTCTTTGATTTGAATCTTTGTTTAATCATCTATACTCGTTCGTCTACTGTTTCTGATAGTAAAATCGGTTAGATCAACTCCACATCACATTCGAGTTATTGAATTAACTTCGATAAATTCTTGTCCAAAACAATTACAATATATGTCATCCTAATTAAACTAGTGATTTTTTTTTCATAAACCAGTCCCTTTAAATCTAGACCATCTAATGCGGTTCATCCAACCCTTTTTTTTTTATATTTTACACCGTAACAATTATAAGGACCCGAATCCCACTTATATAGTATGAGTCTCAGTTTTTCACACTTGTGGGGATATGAAAGAGCTAGAAATTGTACGTATAGGATTGATCTACCAACAGATGTGTCCCACGTGATTCCCTATACACTTGTTCAAATTGACATTTGGCAAGATTATATTTTTTAAAGTTTATATCTTTGCCTTCGAATAATATAATAAAATTTTAGCAGAACTTTAATATATATATTTTGTATTCTATTAGGCGTCTCTTGGAAAGCTCGGCTTGGACGTACATCGCTACCCGAAGTAAAATATATATGCATGTAGCAATTAGTTACCTCTGTGCTTATTAGGAGCCTATCAAAGTTATTGGAAGGTATATATTCCATGCATTATTTTTTCAATGAATAGGTAAATTTTTTTTTGTACATAAGTTTACGAAAGTTACGTTAATTTAACTTGAACATGTAAATTAACAAGCTAAATATAAATATTATCTACAAAATTTACTTTATGTTACCAAAATCGTCTATGTACCCACAAAAACAAACATAAATTATAAGAGTATTATACTCAAATCTTAAAATTAAATAAGCCAAATAACTTATTTTGAGGCCAGTAAAATTAATCAAGTGCCTCGAAATTGTAACATGATCGCGAATTTCATTGTTCGGCTGCGCCAATTTTTTACTCCATATAAGCTCGTAACTCATCTAGAATTGAATATTCTCATCAGAAAAGATGTCGTAACGTTTTTCACATAAAAAATATCAATGATGGCCTTTTGTCAAGAACAATAAAGTTTCAACAAAAAATAAAATAAGTTATTTTAATACTTCAATTTAATTTTGCATAGATATAATTAATTTTCCTTTTTTTTAAATTTAAGTTATCTTTGTAGGATTCACTAATTTCTATTAGGTAATAGAAATCTTACGTATACATAAAGTAACTCTAGTAGATTCAAATTGGTATTTGTAAGAAAATTTGTGCTTTCGAGCCTTTAGTCAAGTGAGGCTAGGACCTCAACCTAGTACCATAAGATTTTCGTTTTGACTCTAACAAATAGTGCTCTTAAAAAAACCAAAAAAGAAGAAGAAAATAAAATTTACTTGCCCCTCTTTCTTCATATCGAAATTTCTTTCCCATAATTATAACATATGAGAAGTAATTTAACCAGATATAATATTTCATTTTTCATTTCATTTTAATGAACTAAGTAGAAATCTTAGATAAAGATTTGCATTAAAATAAACTTGTGAGAAGAATGTTTATATTCATTGTTGATAGGACGAAGGAAACCCTGGAAATGGAAGACTGGGCCAGAAGCAGTCGTACCATATAATATCCTATCTATATTTATAGACCTTCTTGAACCAATTAAACCCATCTTCTTCCTCTCGCCTCCAATACCCTCCGATCCTCTCTCTATTTTCCCCTTCATTTTCTTCTCTAATTCTACTTTCCCATTACTCATTTTTTGATTTTATGGCCTCTTTTGCATCTCTTTCCATCTTTTATCCTACGTGCGTGCAATAATCTCCTTCTCCTTCAATAGTTTGATTTTGTAAGTATTATGAAGTTGTATATTTATTAATAAGAGATCTCTAACTTACTTACATATATAGCTAGATAATACTATGCTACTCATATATATAAATTTCTTCTTTACTTTGTCATCTCATCATCTCAGTGTATCTCTAGGTTAATTAGTTTACGGCTACATACTCATGCCCTGAATTCATGAAGCCTCCTTTCATAAGATATATTTAGGGTTTACTACTATCCTTTAATTTTGTTGCCTATTATTATTACTTTCATGCCAGATTTATTTTTCTTCCAAAGTTTAAATCGATGTATATATCATGTGCACCTTGTTATGGAGAAATTAGGGTTTTTTCCCGAAAAATTTAGGGTTTATTTCCCTTGAATCAGTTCGATTTTATTTACGTAAATGTAAAATTACATTTGGAGATGAGTAGAGATGTACAAAATCTTAGGCTAGAACGAGTTGCCAATTAGGACTTCCCTTTGAAATTTTACTCTTTTAGCTAGTATTTTCTATTTTTTTGCGCCGTATATAAAATGAAAATGAATAATTTCTTAGTATTATACTACTAGTATAGTACAAAAATTCTTCTGTCTGACAAAATATATTAAAAAATAAAAGATAAAATAAGAGGGCGTATCACCAAAATCAGATATTCTTGTTTTTATTCACCGCCCAATGTTTAATTTCTGCCCCTCCATCGATTCTTTCCCTCTCCCAACTATCCATGTACGTATGTATCCATATAAATTCTACTAATTAATTAAATGAAACTCACCAAAATTGATTAGTCCATATCAGAAACAAACAGATGGAAAGGCGGGGCTCTCTTCATGCAGAATCAGCCGTTGTTTGCTGCTGCAGCCTTATCAAGATTCACACTAAGCAATTAAGGGTTTACAATTATTTATGTCCCATTTCCTTACAATCTCCTTAATTAATGTGTGAATCTTGATGATGCTGCATTGGCAATAGACGGCTAGCTATATGGTGTAACGGATGTGTATGGCTAACTCCGATTCATGGTAAATATATCTCCACATCGATCTATATATTGAGGTATTGATGTTGTTTTCTTTGTCTAAAGTTGATTTATGCTTATTTTTAAGTCGTTGGAAGTTGTTTAAAGATTGGGAAATGGCTTGAGGACGGTGTTCTAAAAAACGTTAGGCGGGAGGTAGGTGCTGGCCGGGATGAGGCATAGCGCCTAGACGGCAAGGCGGAGTCCTAGGCGAATTAGGCAGATAGGTATAATTTTTATTTTATAGGGTTTATTTGTAATTGATGATAATATATAAATAAAAAACAATATCATTATAATGTTTCCGTATAAATTTAAGTTTAGAGTCTATCTAGTCTCTACTAGAGTTCTCGCCTAAGCCACCTAGCCTGCACAACCCATCTAGATGTTCAGGGCTAAATCGGAACGGTGGACCACCTCCTAGCTTTACGCGGCTGCCTAGACTTTTTTTTAGAACAGTGCTTGATGATATGTAAGATTGGAAGAGATTGGAAGGCTATTTCGATTATCCCCACCCTACAAATTAAGAGTAAAAATATCAAAAAAAAAAAAAGTTTAGAACAAAACAAAGAATGGTGGAATTCGTACTTGGTCAATTGATCAATCAACGCCATTTAGATTTGTTGGAGTGTTGTGTGGTTGAGGATTCCCAAATCCAAGGAGATACATACCTTGTCAATGTTTAATTGGTGGTGTCGTCATCTCGCACTATATATATATTACTACTGTCAAAGTGAATGCATTAAGTAATATGCTCACTAGTTAGACGCTTGTTAAAGATTAAATGGATTATATATAAAACTATAGGCCGGACTTCCATTAATTTACTTGCCAAGGTATGTTGATATAGAAATGTGAAAACAAGTTAAAACTTAAGACTACGAAGACCTAACTTAATGTCAAATTCGGATAGGTCGACGATATGAAACCAGTGAAGATTTAGTTTGAGTGGTGTTGGAAAAAAAATTCTATTAGTAGAATTTGGGATGCATTCTCATGCTCATTGGTTTTTATACCCGGTCTTTGAGATGGATTCATTTTCTAATTCAATTGTGGTGCATTCTAACTAAATTCAGTTAATATTGTCACATAGCTGAATTTTAGTTTTTTTGGTCTATTGGACATACCTCTTTCCCTTGGGCAGGGGTACTTCCATCTTGAACTCCAGATTCCGCTGTAGCGGAGCCTCACTGGGTCAATGACGATGATGTTAAATAAAAAAAAATAATGGATGAGATTAGATTCTTCTCTTCTTTATATTAATTTATTAACTTTTTATTATTTATCTAGGGTTGCCAATTTGCATTAGGGTTTTTTCGCACATAGAGTTTCTAATAAACTCCATGGAATAAGACCGAACAGGTGATGTGTCGGAATTTTTATTCATTTCACATATAAGTTCAGAATGCGTCTTCTAATCCAAAAACAAAGTCTCACCCTCCTTATATATTATTTATTCTTACCTATCAGATGTGACATATTTCAACACGCCTTTTTAAATGATAACTAAAACCTCTCTAATTTCATGATATTAAACAAATGATGTATTAAAAATTTTAATTATTTTTAATTATAAAATTATATCCACATTCTAACCTAAAAACTTTAAGTTAGTGAGTAAAATTTCACCTTTTATATTAGTGGTATTTAGCCTCGCCGTACCCATAACCTGATAACCCATCCGACCTGGGAATACCCACATATCTCAACAGTTAAAATTATATGATCATCAATAAAGATAATATTTAAATATTTACTCATTCCAAAGCACAACTGTTCAACTTGCTTTTGTGGGAGATGAAAAATGGTTTCAGAGTCATGTACTCATGTCGTTGGCTCCTCCATTCAAATGATTCCAAATCTAAGCTTTGTATATTTGTATGGACTTTAGCCCACAACTTATACCTTTGTACGTGCCAATAACTATATCAATATCTTCATATATAGAAAATGGATATTTTTTAAGCTTGAGCTGAAAACATTTAAAACACTCTATAGTTTGAAGCTTGAAACAACCGGCCAACATATAACAAACCAAAGGAAGTAATTTATAAGTTGTTTAAGCTCGTCTAATCTAAAATCTAACTTATTTAACTAGGCTGCACTTATTAAGAAGAAGAATAATTACATTCTATAATACAAGATAATATATATAATGTGTTTACTAGTTGTACCCGTCGTACCATGTACGACTACGATGCGATATTTTATAGACATTATACAAAATATTAATTGTTGGATCGTGAATGAGTTAGCAAGAGCTTGGGAACTGGCTGTTAAGCTGTTCCCAAGGCAGCGGAAGGAATAATATCGCAAGTAATTAAAACGCTGAAAGAACACAGTTCCTTATAGAGGAACCCCACTACAACCAACCAGTTGTATGGATAAACCTCTACCTCCGCTGGGAGGATTTTGAATGACTTTCTTATTTTATTGCTTGTTCCTTAGTTACAATCAGCCAGGTTCAAACTTCTCTGTTCCTAAGAGTTCTACCTAACTCTAGCAACACTAATGAACCTTCTCAACTGAGTTCCTAAGCGAACTACTCAATTAAAACAAGAGAGTCAAAACCTTACACCTTACAATTCAGTTCCCTTGCTCTTGGGAACTTCACCTTCACCGTCGTCGAGATCAGACACTCGCCGTCGGGGACTTCTCTTCTTCTTTCTCTTTCTCTGTTGTGGGTATTTGTGAGTTCTGGGAGAAGTACTCAATCCGAGCACTATTCATTTGGCTTTATACTCGAGTGAACTTGGGCTTCAATCGCATCTTTCATTTGTGTCCGAAATGCCCTTTGCTTGATGCCCAAGTTGTACTTTCTTCACATGTGACTTCAATTTGAACTAGGTCAACTTCTTGAATTGATCGGACCGTTGGATCAATCGTGACAGTCTGCTCCTCAGACTGTGCCTTCATCCTGTCCAAGACAGGATCCCGTGATATGCGATGATCGGTCCTTGTCCTCACATGTGAGTTCCCATATCGTGGGAACTGTCCTCTTCTAAGTTCCTTTGAGAGAAACTCTTCATCGTGTAAGCCTTTGTTCTCTGGTCATTCCTGGGAGTTCTCATTTCATGGGAACTTTTCTCTTCAGAGTTCCCTTGATGGGAACTCTTCATTGTGTGCTCCTGTGCTCTTTGGTCATTCGTAAAAGTTCTTTGCTCAACCTGTGTTCCTTAGAAATACTTGATCGAAGCACATTAGTTCCCTTATAGCGTTTGTCATTATCAAAACTCGGAGAACTGTATCGTTGTTCCGATGTTTAGAACCAGAGGTCCCAACATCGTTCCAACAATTTCCCCCTTTTTGATGATGACAAACCTATCACAAAAATCAGCAAGTATTTCAAAGCATGATATGCAAATGAGTTCCTACGCGTATTCCTAGGGAGCCACTTCTTGTGAATCACTGAGTTCGTACTTAGCTTTTTATGCAATTGTTCCCCCTTAGCTATAGCGTATTCTGTGATATCTTTTCAACTTAACTCATCTCGCATTTTTTGTCTTTCCCCCTTTTGACATCATCGAAAACAAGTAAACGCATAGATAAGGAAGGAAAAGAACACGCAATCATACTAAAAACCATTCATTACTTAAGCAAAAACATGTACATAGGAACACACGAGAATATTTGTGGGAACATTGAGGCTAGGAAAAAGAAGGAAAAGATCATGGACTTGGTGGGAACAGGGCATCACAAAGCCGTGTCAAGACTTGTACAAGCTTTTCCTGGCCTTTAGCAATTTGTTCTTGGTCCCTTGCCATCTTTTCTTGTTCCCTGGCTATCTTGTCGAGAGTGTTGGCAATGTGCACCAACACTTGAGTGTTCCCATCCTGAGTGCCTTCACCAGATGGCAGCCTTTCTTGTTCCTCCACTGGCTCAGAGTGCCGCATTTTGTGGACCACAGAGATGTCCAGTTCCCTACCTATGGTGACCTCTTCCTTGGATGTGTCGTAGAGACCCTCTCTGAGCAAGAGTTTCTTGATGAGGCCAGCATAAGGGAGGGAGTGGGATTTGGAAGCCATACACTTCTCCATGTGCCCCAGAATTATGCGAGGAAGATTTATGGGCTTTTTGAGGAGGAAGTGGTAGAGGATGATGGCATCAGGGATGTTGATGACAAGGCGCTTCTCCTGGCGAGGGATCACCATGTTGATGATGAATTGATGAGCCAACTTGGCTATGAGGGATAGGTGATGAGTAGAGGTGCCAGTGGTGGGAACACGGCCCTCGTAGATCGTGTTATAGATCACCTCGCTATTGAAGTCGCCCCAGCTCTTGGTGGGCAGTTCCTGGAGGCCCTGGATAGGGACCTGTAGTTGAAGGCGGATTGTAGATGTGGTGAAGATGAAGTCATCGCCTCCGAGGGAGAGAGTTCCCTTGGTGTCGTTGTCATGGACCACAAAATGGTTGTAGAATCGGCGCACCTGAGAGGGATCAATACTCACGACCTCACTACACATGTGGTCCCATCCTTGGGCTTTGATCAGGTCCCATAGTTGCCCTAGCCCTTCATCGACGAGCTGTCTTTCAGAGAGGATGAGTGGGGGAAGGAGCTTGCGATTTTCAGAGATATGGACTTTCTTGGGCACAGTTCCTTTCCCTTTCTTCTTGGAGTTCCCCCTAGAGATCGTAGTCTTTCCTTTTTGCTGAGGGGGGTCAGCCGCTTCGATCAACAGTGGGCGGGTCCTTTCCTCTGGGACCTGTGCCGACACCACCATTTGTTGTTCAGGAGCAGGGATGCTGGCAAGCTCTTTGTAAGTGGGGGCCTCTTCTTCCTCTTCAGCGTCATCACTGGAGGTCCCTTCATCATTGGAGGAGGTCAGCCCTGTTTCCTCATCGTCGTCTTCCTGACAACGACTGCTTGTTTCAGCACCGTCAGTTGGTGCTGGGTTCCCTTCTTCTTGGGCTTTGCCTCCTTGGTTTTCGGAAGGCCCTTTAAGTGCGCCTTCAAATTCTTCCTCGAGGGCCTTTAGTTGGGCTTCCTCTTCAGCAGTTCCCATCACGATGGGTGCATTGGCCTTCTGGCGAGCAAGGACTCCGATGGGGAGATTATCCTCGTTGGAGTCGAGGTCTATGGTTTTCTGGGCCGAAGAAGGTGGCGAAGGGAGTTTTAGTGTGGTGGGAGAAGAGGGAGGTAGAGGAGAATTTTGTGGAGTTGGGACCTTGGGAGTGGAAGGAGGAGGAGTAGGAGTGCGAGCCTTGGGACTCAGTCCCAGAGGCAGATTTTGAAGTGATGGGGGATGTGGGAATGGGTGAGGTGGGTGGGGGAACTCTGGGGGAGGAAGAGGATGGAGGAGGGTTAGTAGTTCCCTCAACCATGGGAACAGGGGAGGAAGAGATTATCGTGGAGTCCTTGGGACCTGAGGTCTCAGGGATTGATTGGGGACGAGGGAGAAAGAGCTTCTCGACCTCGGATGGGTGAACGACGGCATAGGCGTCGGGTTTGGACAAATTAAGGACCTCCTCCATGTTGAGGAGGGAATTTTTCTTTGGAATGGGAAGAGATGGGGATGAAGAAGTGGAGATTTGTGAGTGTTTGCGTTTGGAGGAGTTGTGTTTGGATTTTGAGGAGTGGTGTTTGGATTTGGAGGGATCTTTGGAAGAGTGTTTGTGTTTGGATTGTTTGGGTTTTTCGTATTTGGAAGGGGGTTCGGATCCGAAACTGTCGACGATGCGAATCGCGGAGGAGGAGGGAGGTGGAAGAGTGGAGGTCGGCGGTGTTGGAGGTTGCGCCGCCGAAGGAGGAGGAAGAAAGGGACTTACATAATTGTAAAGTCCCTCGATGAGAACATCGCGAAGAGCTTCATTTTTCTCCTTCTCGACGTCCGCCATCATGGTGAGGAAAAGGGCTTTAGGGTTGTTTTGAATCCATGCCTTCATCTCGGCATAAGAATGGGCCGGAGCCATTGTGAATTTTCTGGGGAAGGAAAGAAGTTTGGAGCTTTTCTCAAAAGAGGGGGTGAGAGGGATGCGGAGAAGATGATTTGCAGAGGGTCAGAGATGAAGAAGTGCCCAGAAATAGAAAATGGTGTTTTATGTGAGGAAGGGAGACGAGGGTAAAAAGGGAAGTTGAGAAAGGCCTCGATAACCGTTGGCCAATAAGAGCGGAGAGCCGTTTCAACTTCTCGAGCACGCCTCTGACACGCGTCGTTTTCTTCCAAGGGAAGTCTTTTGATTTTTTGAATACTTGGCCCAAAACGCTGCAGAGGCTGACACAATTTCCCATTTCCCTAGTGAAGGTTCATCTTTTCAGATCCAGTGTTCCCTTGCTTGTTAGCACCAGTTCCCATGATCTCTAGAAAGGTCATATTGAGTGGAGAGGTTAAGGGAACTCACACTCAATTTTCTTTGTGAGGCTGAGGAACTCAAAAGAGAACCAGACAATTGCAACTCGATTTTGGGATAAAGAGTTTGGCTCATGAGAAACGTTTGTCTGGTCCTTAGCTTAGGGTAGGTTTTATGATCAACCGTCATAGTGGCTTGTAGAGAGGGTTAAAGGGAACTCTGGTTGATCATTTTGGGCTAAAAGAGATAATGTTCCTCTATACATATCAAGCTCTAGACTAGTAATATGGCAAAATGAAAGCACTGAGTCCTACAGTTCCCTATCATGCATTTCTAGTTAGACTAATCAAGCATTGAGGGAGAGACAAACAGGGACTTGTTTAGTTTAGAGTTATCATCCCTAGAAGCATTCGAAAACGCTGGTAGGGACGTCTGTCTAAAGCTTTGGTGAGAATGTCCGCAATTTGCTCTTCCGTTCTACAGTGTTGCATAGAGATGTTCCCATTTTCAACATTGTCACGTAGAAAATGATGCCTAATGTCTATGTGCTTAGTCCTAGAATGATGCACAGGATTTTTGGAAATGTTAATGGCACTAGTATTATCACAGAGTATAGGAACTGGGCCAAATGGCATACCGTAATCCTGAAGTTGGGACTTGATCCATAGTACTTGGGAACAGCATGATGCGGCAGCCACGTGTTCTGCTTCAGCTGTGGAGAGTGCCACTGAATTTTGCTTCTTGGATCCCCATGAGACTAGGCATGACCCAAGGAACTGGGCCATTCCTAATGTGCTCTTTCGATCAACTAGGTGCCCAGCAAAATCTGCATCTGTATAAGCAATGAGCTCAAGGGAACTGTTCCTTGGATACCAGAGGCACAAGTTGTCGTTCCCCTTGAGGTACCTGAAAATCCTCTTCACCTCTTTTAGGTGTGATTCTTTGGGGTTAGCTTGAAAACGTGCACATAAGCACACTGAGAACATGATGTCAGGCCTACTAGCAGTTAAGTATAGGAGAGAGCCAATCATACCTCTGAAGTTCCTTTGATCGACACTTACCCCTGTTTCATCGGCATTTAGCCTGGAGTTTGGTGAGATGGGAGTGTCGATGGGCCTTGAGTGGTCCATCCCATACTTGACTAGCATTTCTCTGATGTATTTTTGTTGATGAATCCTTGTTCCCTCTTTTGTCTGAGATATTTGGAGTCCTAGGAAGAACGTGAGTTCCCCTATGAGACTCATCTCAAACTCACTGCTCATGAGGTCCTTAAACTTCTCTACAAGAATTTCGTTAGTTGCTCCAAAAACAATGTCATCAACATAAACTTGAACAATCAAGATATTCTTAGACTCTTTCTTAAGGAAAAGAGTTTTGTCTATGGAACCTCGAAGGTATCCATGAGACAAAAGGAACTGAGCAAACCTGTCATACCATGCTCGAGGAGCTTGTTTGAGTCCGTAGAGGGCCCTCTCCAGGAAGTAGACGTGGTTGGGTAGCTTCTCATCTTCGAATCCTGGGGGTTGAGCTACGTATACTTCTTCTTTTAGATGCCCATTTAGAAATGCCGTCTTCACATCCATCTGGTATAGCTTGAATCCTTTGTGGGCTGCATAGGCTATGAGAAGGCGGATGGCCTTGATCCTTGCAACTGGTGCGAAGGTCTCGTCATAGTCGATTCCTTCTTCTTATCTATAGCCTTGAGCAACCAGACGAGCCTTGTTCCTAGCTACGGCCCCAGTATCATCTAGCTTGTTCCGAAAGACCCATCGAGTTCCTATGATGTTCTTGTTTTTGAGCCTAGGAACTAGCTTCCACACCTTGTTCCTCTCAAATTGGTGTAGTTCTTCTTGCATAGCTTGGATCCAATCTGGGTCCTTTAGAGCTTCTTTGATGCTTTTTGGTTCCACCATTGAAACAAAGGCATTAAAAGCACAAAAATTATTGAGAGAAGAGCGAGTTAGAACACCTTTTTCATATGGAGTGATGATGTTGTCGATGGGGTGATCTCTCTTTTGGTGGTAGTTTCTTGTTAGAATGTGTGAGACGTCAACCTGTTCCCTTGACTCTTCTCCATCTGTGTCTTGAGTCTCCTCTTCCTCAGGAGAACAGTTATGTTCAGCTTCTTCGCTGGGACGTTCCCAATGTGCATTTGCCGAATGGCTTCCCACACTTCCTTTGTTGTGTCTAGGTTTGCCACTCTGTCGCAGTCTTGCACCGACATGGCATTCTTGAGGTACTGGATGGCTTTGAAGTTGGCCTCCATGCACTTGTACTCATTAGGTCCCCATTTTGAAAGGTCATTCTCAATCGCTGGATCAATTTTGAAGTTCCCTTTCTCTATGACGCACCAAGCTTGGTAGTCCTGGCTGCGCATCCAGTTCTTCATGTCGCGTTGCCAGACTTCGAATCTACCAGTGATGAGCCTTGGTGGCTTGCTGTTGTTGTGACCGACTAGGGTGAGTTCGTGAGCCATGTTTGAAACCTGCGATGCTAACACAAATCTAGAGCAACCTGCTCTGATACCAATTGTTGGATCGTGAACGAGTTAGCAAGAGCTTGGGAACAGGCTGTTAAGCTGTTCCCAAGGCAGCGGAAGGAATAATATCGCAAGTAATTAAAACGCTGAAAGAACACAGTTCCTTATAGAGGAACCCCACTACAACCAACCAGTTGTATGGGTAAACCTCTACCTCCGCTTGGAGGATTTTGAATGACTTTCTTATTTTATTGCTTGTTCCTTAGTTACAATCAGCCAGGTTCAAACTTCTCTGTTCCTAAGAGTTCTACCTAACTCTAGCAACACTAATGAACCTTCTCAACTGAGTTCCTAAGCGAACTACTCAATTAAAACAAGAGAGTCAAAACCTTACACCTTACAATTCAGTTCCCTTGCTCTTGGGAACTTCACCTTGACCGTCGTCGAGATCAGACACTCGTCGTCGGGGACTTCTCTTCTTCTTTCTCTTTCTCTGTTGTGGGTATTTGTGAGTTCTGGGAGAAGAACTCAATCCGAGCACTATTCATTTGGCTTTATACTCGAGTGAACTTGGGCTTCAATCGCATCTTTCATTTGTGTCCGAAATGCCCTTTGCTTGATGCCCAAGTTGTACTTTCTTCACATGTGACTTCAATTTGAACTAGGTCAACTTCTTGAATTGATCGGACCATTGGATCAATCATGACAGTCTGCTCCTCAGACTGTGCCTTCATCCTGTCCAAGACAGGATCCCGTGATATGCGCTGATCGGTCCTTGTCCTCACATGTGAGTTCCCATATCGTGGGAACTGTCCTCTTCTAAGTTCCTTTGAGAGAAACTCTTCATCGTGTAAGCCTTTGTTCTCTGGTCATTCCTGGGAGTTCTCATTTCATGGGAACTTTTCTCTTCAGAGTTCCCTTGATGGGAACTCTTCATTGTGTGCTCCTGTGCTCTTTGGTCATTCGTAAAAGTTCTTTGCTCAACCTGTGTTCCTTAGAAATACTTGATCGAAGCACATTAGTTCCCTTATAGCGTTTGTCATTATCAAAACTCGGAGAACTGTATCGTTGTTCCGATGTTTAGAACCAGAGGTCCCAACATCGTTCCAACATTAATAAATAAAAATATAATATAAAATATAATATAAATAATTTATTGCTCGTAGAATGTATAATTTTTTTAATCAATATAAATGATTAAATTTAATATTGAGAATGAAGATATATTATTAAGATAAAACTTACATTTTTCTTTTTCCTTGATGATATTCCATAGATATTTAATTAAAAAAGAAGATAAATATGAATAAAAAAATTATATATTCAAATATGAAAGAGATAAGAATTTAAAAAATAATTATTAACTTAATATATAAGATATAATAAGCTATGAAAGATAAAGATAATTTAATTCTATAAAATATTTAAAATTTAATTATTTTAATTTAAGATGGGACCAAACTCATTTTGTGGTTCGATAAAGTAAAGATTAGATAAGATTAAATATTATATTATTCATATTTTAGTACTTTCCATGTACGTAAATTTAGAGATTATCAAATATTTCAATATATTTGTTAAATATTTTACTATCTATTTTTATTAATTTTAAACATTGTAAATATTTATCATTAATTTTTTATTATAAACTAAAATCAGTATATATCTATAAATAAATTCGTCAAAAGATATATGTTAAAATATTTATATTTATTTTAAAATATTTTAAATATTTTATCTTTAATTTTAAATAATTGTATAAGGAAACTTTCAAAAGATATTGTTATACTCAATAGATATTTGTTTGATATTAGAGATAAATTTAAATAGTTAAAAAAGAAGTTATAATAATAGAAATTGATATGATTTTTTTAAATATGAGGTGGGGTCAGAATCGTTTTGGTGGCTCGAAAAGGTACATCTTTAATATAAAGTTATAGATAGTGGCTCATGCCCAAAAAAAAAATCCTAATGATAAAAATGTCTTATTTTTTTACATTACATTAATGCCAAAAAATGACTAAATATCTAATTTAATTGATTGGATCGGTTAAGTCCAATATCTTGGAGAATTTAGTGTGTTCATCGAGCTTTCAATCATGGTGGATATGAAGGACAAGATGAAGGATTTCATAAAGAAAGTAAACAATCCGTTCTCGTCCTCCTCCTCCTCTAGCAAATTCAAATGCCATGGAAGAGTGTTGGGCTCTTCTTCATTTGGATCGGCTAATCCTATCCACTCTCGCCCCTCCCACCACGTCAATTTCGGACCAAATCCTAATCCTTCGTCGGCTCCCTCAACGAATTCGAAACCCTCGCCTTAGAAAACCCCCCATTTGGATCCCTTGGTAGTTAAATCGATGGAAGATCGAAAAGAAGGTTTCTACTTCTTCATATCCGAATCCGAATCGTGCACCCGCAAATGGATTTGACACACTAATCACCATAGGGGGCGGGATAATGTGGCTTTTCTCTTAATGTGTCTGAATGCTCGGTTTGTAATCAAGCATTCGTGTACGAGGTTGAAGTGTCAGAACACATTGAATCTTGTGTGAATGATTCTAGTGCGAGTGATGCTAGTAGTGTTGTATCTAGTTCAGAAAATGGGGTAAGAGATCAACCTAATTGGGAAGTGGAAGTGCGTGTTGGTGCTTATGTTCCGAGGAAGCCATTGGATGGATGGATAGATGTGGTGATTAGGTTGTTAAAGATTAGGTTTGGATGATAAATCCAAAGATTAGGGAAGATGTGAGTGAAGTAGCTCGATGTGTTGAATTGGTAAATGGAAAAAAAAAACAAAAAAAATTTATTATAAAAAAATGCCCAAAAGAGTACTCCTATCATTGCCTTTTTTTTTGCTGAAATGCAAATTCGGAGTAAATGTGAAATATGAGCCCCGAAGGGCTAGTACAAGCGAGTCCTAATCGGGGCATACATGGGTAGGCACGTAGGCCTCCCATACTATGCCCCGAGTAGTCAAATCATAAACGAAGCGCAATGGGAAGGCACATAGGCCACCCAAGCTACGCAAGAACATCATCTAACTAGCAAGCAAAACCTAACACAATCATGAAACGAACATACAAACATATAACACATGAACCGTACATAACAAACATCACGGATCTAGATCGAGCTAAAACCATAATGGAGCCGCTAAGGTGGAACCTTGGTAGCCCTAGTTGATCGCCTTGAGATCCTTCCCGGTGGGTCCTCGGGCCATTTAGACCCAGCCTTGGGCCCGAGCACCGTGCCGCTCCTACATGGTGCCTCTTTTTGTCTTCATTTTGACCGACACCCAAACATGTTTATCTTGAGGTCCTCATAGGTCAAAAGATCGGGGATGATCATGCCATGTTTAACAAATGGGGGTTCGGCCAAGGGTTTGGCAAGGGTATGGCGCGTCGAGATTGAAACCGGCCGCCATTGGAGGTTCGGGGCCCTCCTAAAGGCGTGGCGGTGCCATTTTCGGGCCATGACTTGCAAGGTTGTCCTCATAGGACAAGAGCCGGGGGTGATCATGCCAATTTTAACAAATGGGGTGTAGGCCAAGGGTTTAGCAAGGGTATGGCGTGTCGGAATTGAAACCGGCCACCATTGGAGGTTCGGGGCCCTCCTAAAGGCGTGGTGGTGCAACCCCGGGGTCGGGCCATGCCCATGATCAAATGGCAAGGCAAGAGGGCGTGATGCGCCTTTGGTAATGGGAATGTGGGGTGCGCCTTTAATTTGAAAGGGTGAGGCCGGTGATGAGTTGGAGTTGTGGTTTGGCAAGGGTGGCAATAGTGGGGCCGGTGGTGAAGTGGCAAGTTGGGTTTGCTTAGGTGGCAAGGTTGGGTCCACATTCTTGTTGGTAACCAAGGTAGAAAAGGATGTATCTTGATTTTGACTTGAAAGGACAAAAGAAGGCTTGAGTGAAACATGTGAAGGGGCTAGAGAAACATTACTCGAAAAGGAGGTGACAAGCTCTTCCCCATCCAAAAGGTCCTTCTTTGACTTTGCCTCTTTTAGATTGCTTCCATTTCCATCTTCCAAAGTACCTTTTCCCTTATACAAGACATGTGACTCTTCCATGTGCCTTTGACTAACATTTGACCCTTTGGCCAAGACAAGGTGGTCGGCCAAGTCAAGCTCCAGCGGTGGTGCCACCCTTGCCGGCGGTGGTGGCGTGGTGGTTGAACGTCCATCTCCTTCAACTAAGCTCATTTTTTCCCCTTTCTTTGGATTTGCATCTTCCTTGCTCTCCTCTTTGCCATTCTTTCCATGTTCATCTTCATTTCCAAGGTCGGCATCCATGAAGCCTTCTTCAAGCTCTTGTACCAAGGTGAACTCCAAGACATCTCCCATGGAGTTTATGAACGGATTTTGGGCACCTTGAGCTTCGACCTTGCTTAGATCTTGTTTTTCCTCCTTTGCTTTGGATGTTCCACCAATTTCATCCTCCATGAAAGCATGAACAACATCGAACATGTCTTTCTTGGTTGGGCCTTCAAACTTGAACTTGAAAGATGGTGAGGGAGAGCACTTTTTCTTCTTTTCCCCATGGCAACTAAAGTTGGACAAAGGGAGGCTTCCAAACCCATCGGTGGTCTAGGGAGGCCCTTCCACCATGAGCAAGGATGGTGGTTGGTGAGTGAGGGCGGCGGAGAAGGAACCCTTGCCGAAGAGAGAGCTGAGTGGTGCCTAGCTTGAAGGTGCGCCGGCTTGGATCCAAGTCCTCTGGTGAGCTCCGGCCCGGGGTGGCTCGTGAGGAGGCCAACCATGGGCGGTGGTGAGGGTCACGTGAGGTGAACCCTCACCGGAGCACACGGGGGAAGGAAAAGGACTTGGAGGCCGAGTGAGTTTCTAGAGAGAGGGGAGAGATTCTCTCTCTAGAGTGAAGGCACTGAGAGCTCACTCCTATCATTGCCTTATTCGCACATATCGCAACCTTGTTCCGAAGACAGCAATCTGATGTGAACAAGACACCGATAGGAGTGCCTTTTGGGGCATTTTAGCCCATAACTTATAGCTTTGTACGTGCCAATAACTATATGTTCATATATAGAAAAAAGATATTTTTTAAGCTTGGGCTGAAAACTTTTAGAACACTATTTTTGAAGCTTCAAACAACCGGCCAACATGTAACAAACCAAAGGAAGAAAAAACACCCACAGGAAATGAAGCCGGGCAAATGGAACCGAAAATAGTCCGCCAATGACGTGCGAAGTAGCCCAAATTCGGGAAAATTGGGCTCATTTTAGATTCGGGACGAATTTCCAAGCACTTCCAACTCCAAAATGCTTAAAAATTATGGAGCTACAGAGGGTGAAAAAGGGCCTGTAAAAATGCAAGGATAGTTGAGGATGATGAGCCACCCCTCCTCAGCACGTGCCTAGAGCGCCTCTTGCTAGCGTGATGTCGCGACGTGTCTCGAACACTTCAAGGAAGTACTCTTTGTTTCTTATTGTGTCCATTACTACCTGTTTCTAAGGATTTAGATCAGTATTTACCCTCTTGTATTGTTTCCTTGTTGTAGGAGTATAAAGATGTCATGCCCGACGAGCTTCTCGAGGGCTTGCCTCCTATTTGAGGAATTTAGCATAGGATTGATCTCATCCTCGGCACCTCACTTCCTAATCGGACTGCATATAGGGCGTCAACTAAGGAGACTCAAGAATTGCAACGCCAAGTCCAAGAACTTTTGCACAAGGGGTTCGTTCGAGAGAGAACCTTAGCACGTGTGCGGTCCCGGTCATATTGGTGCCTAAGAAGGACGGGAGTTCGCGGATGTGCGTGAATTGTTGTTCCATCAACCAAATCACCGTCAAGTATCATCACCTAATTCGTCGCCTTGATGATATGCTAGACAAGTTTCATGGAGCTGAGCTGTTTTCCAAGATCGGTAAAAGGAGCGGCTACCATCAAATTAGAATACAAGAAGGCGACGAGTGGGGGACGGTGTTCAAGACCAAGCATGGTCTATATGAGTGGCTTGTGATTCCCTTTGGCCTCACAAACGCTCCTAAAACTTTTATGAGATTGATGAACTTTGTTTTGAGTAGTTTTTTAGGTAAATTTGTCGTTATGTATTTTGACGATATTTTAGTTTATTTTCGAACTTTGAACAATCACGCAAGGCACCTTAGGTCGGTTTTAGATTGCCTTCGCAAACATTCTTTGTATCTAAACTTGGCAAAGTGTTCATTTTGTACGGACATGATGAATTTTCTTGGGTTCGTCGTGTCCAAGGATGGGCTTAGAGTGGATGACGACAAGATCCGCTCCTTTCGAGAGTAGCCCACCCCCACGATGTCGACGATGGTTCATTCCTTGTTAGGCCGCATGGGGTTTTATAGGCAATTTGTCAAGGACTTTAGTTCCAGTCGGGCCACTCCTCAATCTGACCAAGAAGGCGACCACAATCAAGTGGATGCCGCATCACGAGGTTGCCTTTGTGGCCTTGAAAGATGCCATATGTCGCGCCCCAATCATGTAATTGATGGGCTTTACAAAGCATTTTGAGATCGAGCACGACGCCTCTAACTATAGCTTAGGAGGTATACTCCTTCAAGAACAAAGGCATATAGCTTACTTTAGCGAAAAGTTGGCTGGCGCGACATTAAACTACCCAATTACAAAAAAAGAACCTTATGCATTGGTTCGGGTTTTAAAGACATTGTAGCAGTACCTTTGGCCAAACGAGTTTGTAATTCATATGGATCACGCGGCTTTAGCATATCCAAAGAGTGAAACGACAATAAACAGATCCCATTCTAGGTGAGATGAATTTATGGAAACATTCCTTTACATAATACCCCATAAAAAGGGTAAGGAGAACGTCGTTGTCGACGCCCTTTCCCGCATGTATCTTCTCTTAACGCCCCTCCAAACCAAGTTGTTTGGATTCTCCTTGATTAAGGACCTCTATTTTCATGATCCTCACTTTATGTCGATCATGGAGAACTTGACAACTTCTTGAGTTCATGAGTCCTGTTTCTTGGACGAGGGGTATCTCTATCAGGCCGGGAAGCTTTGCATTCCGAGCTCTTCGGTAAAGCACCTCTTACTCACGGAATATCATGAAGGCCGAGGCCATTATGGTATAGCCAAGACATTAGCAACACTTCATGAGAATTTTTATTGGCCACATATGGCTAGAGATGTAAACAAGTATTGCAAGGGTTGCGTGTCGTGCCAAACTGCCAAGGCCATGTATAATCCATATGGTCTCTACACGCCTCTACCTATCCCGGAAGCCCCATGGGAAGATTTTTCCATGGATTTTATTACGGGACTTCCTATGTCGAGGCGCGGTAAAGATTGTATTTTCGTAGTAGTGGATTGTTTTTAAAAAATCGGCCACTTAATTGTGTGCAAAGGGAACAACAACACGACTGAAATCGCGAACTTGCTTTTTGAGCACGTAGTGAAGTTGCACGGTGTCCCTAAAATTATCGTTGGTGATAGGGATACCAAATTATGTAGCCACTTTTGGAGAACACTTTGGGGGAAGATAGGTACACAACTACTCTTTTCTACTACATATCACCCCTAAATCGATGGTCAGACTGAGGTGACCAATCGGACATTGGGCACCCTTCTTAGGATGGTGCTCAAGGCTAACCCACGTCGACGGGAGGACATATTTTAAGGCCCGAGGCCTTAGAAGGGCTCCCATGCCACCCCAAGGACTTCCCATGAAGTCACCCATCCTGGCACTACTCTCGCCCTTGTACGCTTAACTTCATAGTTCTTTGTCCTCACTCGAACTCTAAAAAGGAAGAGCTCTTTTTGACATGGCAGCACCTCAATCCCTTATAATTATCGTGGTGTTACAATCTCCCCCACTTAAACACTTGACGTCCTCGTCAAGGCCAAAGGACCGCCCTCCGGGTCGAGTGTTGCGCTCCGGGCCAAGGTAACTCGTAACCCGGAGTTGGCTCTGATACCATTTCTACGGCTCGAGGCCTTAGAAGCGTTATCCCATGCCACCACAAGGACTTCCCAAGAAGTCACCCATCCTGGTACTAGTCTCACCCTTGCACGCTTAACTTTAGAGTTCTTTATCCTCACTCAAAATCTGATAAGAAAGAGCTCTTGTTGCCATTGGGAGCACCTCAATTCCTTATAAATTATCGAGGTGTTACACTTACCCTTTATTGTTGAGTTTTCTTACAACAGTTCCTTCCATTCTGCGACGAAGAAAACGCCATTTGAGGTCGTCTATGGGCGTAATCCGCACAAGCATCTAGATTTGGTGCCTCGCCCATTGAAGACCGGTGAGCACATCGATGCAGTCAGCTGCGCCGATGCTGTGCAGCGCCTCCAAGAGCGCACCAAGATCCAGCTAGAGCATCGCGCCAACCAATACGCTGCCTAACACAACAAGGGGCGTCGTAGAATGGACTTCCACCCCAGCGACCTAGTTTGGCTCTACCTTTGGAAGGAAAGGTTCCCGGACGCCCGACAAACAAAGCTACATCCGCGGGCCGACGACCCCTTCCGAGTCCTCCAGCGCATTCGGGACAGCGCATACAAGATCGTCCTTCCAAACAAGTATAACGTTCATTCTACAGTTAATGTTGCTAAATTTTCTCCCTACATCGAGCCCGCGTTCTATGATGAGGAAACGGGGACGTTTCCCCCTCAAGGGGGGAGGTTGATGTGACCCATCCCATGGACGCCACTCAGGAGGAGCTCTCCATGTCTTTACGCTCCGACGGTCCACTCACTCGTGCTTGGACTCGTGCCATAGCTGAGGTCACACAGTCGCTTGTGACTCGCACCTTGACGAGCCACAACGCGCCCTTGTCCACGCCTTCGCTTGTGTGCCTCTTGGCCATCGACACTAGCACTGCAGCCTCGGCGCAACACGTGCCCGAGACCACGCTAGTGTGCCCAGTGCTCGGCGCCGCAGCTACGACGCCTGATGCCATGCCAACCTCGACGCCCATGCATCGGGGCCTCAGAACTTGAGGTTCCGCCAGCCTCGCTCCACGCGCACACGTCCCTCGCCAATGTCGTGTCTGTGCTGCGTCGTGTCATGACCTTGTCGTGAGACCTCCGTCTCCTTGGCCACAACATCTATGGGCTTTTGTGGGGGCGTCGGGCCTAGTATGTTTGCTAGCCCTAGTTGCCACCATTGTGTTGTTTTTTCCCTTGTTTGGACACCCCCTATATAAGGGGCCATCGACATCCCAGACTAGGTTACATATTAATATTATTTCGAGTTTACTAGTTGAACTCTTGCTCCTATTATTCTCAATTGGTGCATCAATTTCCCGATCTCTCTTCCTCTCGATCTCGCCTCCCTTGGCTAGATCATCTCGTATCTCTTATTCTCCACTCAATCTCTTCTCAAAGAACCTCAACTTCACACAAATCTCTTTCGCATTATATTTAGAGACCTACTACGTAGTCAAAGAAAAAGATGTTGCGCGTACTCGGATCCTTACGAAAACAGGTTCGCATCACACATGAAACTGAATTGAAAGCATCTCAAGTGAAGATTTGGTAAAGGAGCAACAACGTTTATATGCAATGTACTTTTTGGGTCCTTAAAAGCCTGATCATTAATTAATTAATTTATGTACCAGAGAATATATTATTTAATATATTTAATCATATTAGTATTGTTGTATTATGTGATATGTGGACGGCGTTTTATAGTATTCCTGCAACGGTGGGACATAACACACATGCTTGCATGTGGTACTTGTCAATAATTTTAAACTAACTTTCATAATCATTATAATAAATTCAAGTGGGCTAATAAAACGGGACCTATCTGTCTATACTCATATGTGTGATAATTTAACACAAAAGTTTAGTAAAATTTCTTTCAAATTACAATTGTAAAAATAATCCATCAACCTTGTACACTAAGCTCAATATATTCTCAACTTTTGCTATGAAAAATTATTTTCACACGCCTCATAAGTTACACTTGTCTAGATCTTTTGACATTAGATAGTATTCCTTAAGTAGACAAGCCAAAAAAATCCAAATTGCGTCCTTATGACAAGATAAGCCTAAGCTAAGAATGATGCAGATTGAACTAGAACCTGACTCTAATGCCATCTTAGATTTTTCAGGTGTGTCGTAGTTAATCTGGAGGTGATGAGGTTACATTGGCTTTTTATTATTATATGGCATGAATCCAACTGTTAACACAAGTTTTCATCCTAGCTTATTTATATGTTGGTAGTTTCTTACATTATTTGGTTGATGTGGGAATACTATCCCAACTTCACCTATCTTTAAGGCTCCGTTCAGAACGTGTAACATCCCCGACCAAATTGCATACGTCATTCTACATTCATATAAGATTAATAGCATATGCATAGCACAGTGACATGGTATATAGTGAATTTTTAAAAGTAATATTTATTTTCTACTTAAGTTTATTATATTTTAAAAAAGTTTTTAAGTAAAAGTTAATTATTAATTATTTCAGGGTAAAGTTTATAGTAAAGAAGTTTTGAGGGTGAAAAGTGAAATATTTTCAAATATTAAGCCGACATCTCTTGAAACCGACCTTTAAGAGTATATATTTATATGTTGCTCTTCATCATCAACATATGTAAACTAAAAAAAAAGTGCAGAGAGTTTTCGAGAGAAAAAGAGAGGAAAAAGAAAAAAAAAGAAAAAGAAGTTATTTTTGGTGATTTTGATTTCGTTTCTTGGATCTAGTACAAGATCTCTTCTATCAGGCTTTAATCTCGAAGTACAAGTGTGGTTTGGTAAGTTTTTAATTAGTTAATGATTTATTTGGATTTTACTGATTTTTCCAGATCTAGATCTGCAATTGCTTTTGATTTGAAAATCAGTCGATTTATAGTTCTCAGAGGATGTTTTCGATATTGGATTTATATTCGGTAAAAGATTTCAGAATAATTTTAGGCTATTGCCTTGTAATGATATTAGGGAACCCTTTGATCAAGTTTTTCAAAAAGATTTGAACTAGAAAAATGTTCTTCTATATATATAGTTTATTGTTGTCAAGTTTTAAAGGATTTGGAATTATGCACAAGAAGTTATAATGCATACTGGCATTTCATTGCATTTGAGGTTAGAGTTTATAAGAGTAAATAGCCTAATTTGCATTGGCTTATATATAGGAGCACAAGTAATAAATCGTGGTCAGAGTCAAGGGAAGAGATATAGTATCTATCTTAAACAGGTAAGTATAGATCGGAGATTAAACCATATGTGCTATACGGATATATATGTTATATGTGCTATATGGATATATATGCTATATGTGCTATATATATGAGCTATTTGAGGTATACAGTTATATGTGCTATATGAGTTATATGGATATATGTGATAGCTCTGAAATTTCCGAAGTTGTTTGCACAGAAAGTATGTTAGCAGATGGCATATGATATATGATTATATGATGCACTTGATTGCATAGCATATTGCAATGAGATTAAAAGAACCTGTGACTGTCTTGCCCTGAATTTGTATACAAAAGAGACCTACGGGTCATACATGAGGCCTAAGATGCCTAAGAGATGGTATATGAGCAAATGAGGCCTAAGATGCCTAAAAGTCGGTAATGGAAAAGAAAAAAAGGTTGGTATATGGAAAAAAGAAAAGAAAAGAAAGGAGAAGTTGGTAATGGAAAAGAGTTGGTAATGGAAACCCGGGGCAGATTCATGCTTAAACAGTTCACAGAATAAAGAATCGGATACATCGGCATTTGCATTTGCATAGTAAATTTCTATATGACATATGTATAATATGTATGTATATGTACATGGACTAAATGTTTGACTCTGTGTGAAATAATTGATGATGGTTTATATTCACTGAGTATGCGACTCACGTAAATCGCAAAAATAATTTTTCAGGTTCAACTAGAACTTTCTGACGTGTGTCCGTTTAGAGGTCACATTCATACAGGTCGGCCGGCTGAAGCTCTATGCAACCTTCTCCTCCTCATTTTGCATCATAGACATATGAGTTGTAATAGAAGTTAGAGAGAATAGATGTTTTAGCATAAGAAGTAACTACCTATATGTGTGTGTGTGCAACCTTTTATGGTTGTTAATTTCTGCTTTGTGCTTATGTGGATAGTTGCTATATGTGAATTATCTCTTTATATAAGAGATAAGTTTTATGAAGCATACGTCATAGGGTATAAGGGTGTCACAAAACGAGCTTGTCGGGGCTTGAACTAGTTGGTGGGCAAAATTCAGCTACTTGAAAACGCGTTCGGCAATCGGAGGTGGGTGTGGTTGGAGGAGCGGAATTGAGCTGGGCGAGGCAGGAAAAAGTCATCTCCTCCCCCAAGCTTGGAAGAGTTGGATGGAGTTGGCCGATAATTTTGGCCTCCTTCTTTCCCCCCGATACCCCTCACCGTCTCCTCTCATTTTCATCCTTCGCATATGTGAACTCCAATTTTAGTTTATTTTTTTATCTGAGTCTCTGAACTCCAATTGAAAGCTATTGAATGTTAATAATTGAAGGTTATTCAAAGTGGATCTCCCCTCACCGTCTCCTCCCTCCCCTGCGCCTCAATTCCACCGCCGGCCAGTTCCAGCTCCACCTCAAAATCCAGTTCATGTCCAGCTCCAGCTACATAATCCAGCTCCAGCTAATTTGTCCGAACGGAGCCTAAATATCGTGAAAAAGTTTGATGGTTGGTAAGAAAGAGACTTATCTATAGAAACACACATACACAAAAAAAAATTGACTCATCAATCGTATAAGCTAGTTACTTCCAATTTGACGTATAGAAAGTTATTTTCCATACATCTTCTTGTTTCACTTTCTTTAACAGATTGTAAATTAATTTTATATAATTTACAATTCATATTAGGCCTTGTTCAAGTTTCAAATAAAAGACCGTTGTTTCTCCAAGATTACATCTTAAAATTCTCAAAATACGTATAATTTCTTTATTTTTTGCGTTTCTATTTTAACAGTCAGGTACAGTAGTAATGAAAACGGTCTCTTCTTTAATGAGATTATATGAGGCGCCTTTTTTTCTCCCTTTTTGTTTTATTTATGACAAATAAAATTACTTTCTACCTATAATCTTATTTTACCCCAAAACTAAAATAAGTCCTTACTTTAAGTTTAAATGTACCACAACTTATTAATTGCGTGATTATAGTTAATTAGTTTGACCTTGTTGTCTACTTTTCTTAAGTATCAACACTTTCTTACGTTTGTGCAAACATGGACTGTATCAGGAGACTGAACCGGAATATTATTTACAGTCCAGTCCACGGTCCCCTATATTATGAAATTATGGGTTACGGTCTGATCCAGTTCAGGACCGTAAATTTATGATCCAGATTGGACCGTAATATATATATATAATATATAGGGGAGCGCTCTGGTACAATACATATTAGGGTGCAATGTGTGGTTAGATATTGTGCGTTGGATCAATCCAAATCAAAGGTTAATATTAAAGAATGAAAATGAGAAAAATAGGGGGAAATGTATAGGATTGTCCCCACGTTTAATTAAAAAAGGAAGGTGGCTGAAATTTAGAGGGAAAGAATAACAAATAGTTTGAAAAATTAAGATCAGAATCATAGAAAATCTTGTAAACCCCACGTTTTTATATATATGGCAGTTGCATAATTTTAGGGATTGATAAGAATGAGAAGATTTATAGAAAAATTAAATAATCGAATTTACAAATACGAAAACTCTGCAGAATCATTGAATATTTATTACTCGATGTTTGAAAAACTCAATATGATTGTTTGAATAATTATAGAATCGTATAATATTTATAGCCGATGTTTGAATAACTCGGTTTGATTGTTTGAAAAACTCAATATAATTGTTTGAATAATTATAGAATCGTATAATATTTATAGCCAATGTTTGAATAACTCATTTTGATTGTTTGAATAACTCAATATGATTGTTTGAATAATTATAGGATTGAACATGTTTTAACGTTTGCATTATTTAGGTTGAATAAGTATTCGTCTTACCATGAAAAACAATTTGCTATAGGTTGAATAATTACAGATTAAAATGGGTAGATACGACAAAAATATGAATCTTATATGAACATTGAATAAGACAAAAATGGGGATGGTTACATCTCGAATATATACTACAATGAATTTGAATAAGTACATCTATTTTTTTGAAAGTACAATGATATGTCGAAAACAACTAATCATTGTCGTTGTCTGCAAACTTCACCCACTTATACTTCAACGTCATTCTTCAATAACTGCATAAGATATACATACATGAATACCAATTCACACATAACAAAAAACGTATATATGAATAACAAGTCACACATGTTTGAATAACAAGCCAACATATATATACGAATAACAAAACACGTATAGATGAATAACAAGCCATGCATATATGAAAAACAAAATCAATTGTAATTGAAACTAGTCGAATTCGTCTACCCCACATGTATGAATAACAATTTATTAACAAATATGACTAAATTATTCAATGTTTTAAAATAGTAATATGAGCATGTATTGACATGAATAGTATATAGACTATTGAATAACCATTGCAATGCTTCTGAAAAACAACAGTTAGTATTATGAAAAAGTTATGACTCTTTGTATTATGTTATGATGTGAATAATTATTAAAATGCTTATGAAAAATAATGTTGAATATTTTGAAAAATGTTTAAATTCTTCTATATTGTTATTAAAACATGTCTATATAGAAAAAGTCACGCATATATGATTAACAAAGCAAACATATATGAAAAACAAGCCACGATTATGTGAATAACATGCAATGTATATGTGAATAAAAGGCGACGTATATATGAAGAAGAAAAGTAAAATGAACATGTATTGATATGAATAATATAGACTATTGTTGTTTTTCATAAGCATAATACTAACTGTACAGTTAGTATTATGAAAAAGTTGTGAGCATGGATTGGGGAGCACTATTCTATTATATATATATATACTAAAATTAGGGAAATTCTGTATGGTGACCCTCATATTTTGCATTTTCTGCATGATACACACACTTTTATATAATTTCGCACGGTAATCACGAGTTTTCAACAAAGTGAATCCCGTAAACAAACATAATTTCTCCGTCTATATCCCTCGTTAAAGTGCTGATGTGGCTCTATTGAAAAGTCAAAATTACCACATTCATTTTAATTGAAATTAAAAATAAAAAAACATCTAAATTAATGAAAAAAAGAATCGTAAAACGCTACTTGGGTTGGAGTCTCGGAGAAGCAATTTTAACTGAAGCATGGGTTAGGTTTAGGTCTACTGAGAGAGACGATCGGGAGGCTTAAAATTGAGATTAGTGTCAATATATGATTATCTTACTCATTTTTCTATTTAACACCACTTATTATCTTACTCATTATTTAGCATGACTCAAGTTTGTATACCAAATTAATGTCAATATATGACTATAAAAAGACTACTTAATTATATTGCTTTCAAAAAATACAATTTAATTACAATCATAATATGAATAAGAACAACAACCTTAGCTTGATTGCTCCAAAATAGCGTAGATATTCATATTATGTGGCTACATTACATATCAAAATAAAAGTTTGGTCTTCTTAAGCATTAGACAAATCATCAAAAACAGTACATACCATGTGGGTAGACAACCTACGTATAATCATTTCACAAAAACAAGTAGATTGGTGAGATACTACAAAAGCAAATGCACCATAAGGTTGTTATAACATAATGCTTGTTCGAACATAAATCTCCAATGTTTGAAGGGAATATTAAGACAATGTAAAATCTGGCAAGGCTTAACATCATGTTGGGAACGTTTTTGCTTTTTTTTCTCTTCGATGTTGTTGAACATTCATCCCTTGTTGCTCCCTTACCTTGTGTGCAGTAGGTCCTCCCTTGCAACTCTTAGCATTATGGTCAAACGCTTGAAATATAAAATGAAAGAAATCCTTATTCGAAGTGTTAAATTAATAACAATAAGCTTACAAGCTAAAGGTTCATACCTTGCACTTCGTGCATTGAACTGTTCTCGATCTCTTTCCCTTCCTTTTTTCCCCATCTTCTATCCTTCTATTCCTAGACGGCCTCCCTATACTTCTTTTCATGCTTGGAGGTTGAATTTGGGGTAATTCAAAAGGTGGCCATTGCTCAACATCAGGAACGGAGCTGAAGTTCAAGGCATAAGCTTGCTTGTAAGTTTGGACAGAATAACATGGTGAGACATAAGCTTCTAGGGACCCTCCTGAGCTAAGTATAGCTCTAATTGTATGTTTACAAGGGATCCCACTAATTTGGCATCGTCCACAAGCACATGTTCTAGTGTTCAGGCTCACCGGCAAGTATGAATATCCATCTTGGACCTTAAATTCTCTAAGAGACGCCATGCATGCCTTCTATTACATAAATCACAAATTAATATCTATTGTAACAAACTCATTAATGCAAATATTTGAAAAAAAAAATATCTTGCATGTCCTAGAATCTTGTATTAGAACCTTTAACAACTTTGCTACATTTGGAGCAATTCCATGAGCATCCCAACTCTTAGCTATTTGTTGTTTAGTTGCATGCATGACCATGCACACTCGTCTAATTCCTAAAATAATGAATTATGTTTTCAATCAATGCATCACTAATACAATAATAAGCAATAAAGTACATTTCATTTGAAACATGATTATTTACCTTCAAGAAGTGTTAGAACGAGACTACACCTATCTGCTCCTAAAGTAGAATTGAAACTCTCCACAAAATTACTTTTATTTTCATCAGAGCATAATGTTGGGTTAAGTTTGTGTCTTTCCAACATTCTTTATCACCCAAATCATTGAACCATTGTACTGCACCTAGCCCTGCATAACGACACAATGATTAAAATATCAAAGAAAGTCATCATATACATAAATATTTTGTATGAATTTGTAAGAATTACAACCTACTACCTTTTGTAATTTTTCGATGGCCTTGCTAACTGTGTACTCTGAATAAGCAAAGCAAATTTGCTAAAACAACTTATACATTAGTAGTCTTGGGTAAGACTTCTTAAAATTGTTGCACAAACGTCTACAACCCTCTTGCCAATTGAAGAGGCAAGCAAAAAATCTCACTTGAACCAATATCAAGGTGAATGACTTGTTTATCCTCCAATGAAGCAAACATTTGCATTATATGTGCATCACTCAATAATTGATAGCTTCTTCCATCATAACTATAATGTAAACTCGGATCCTTAGGATTTTGCATTTTCTCCTTTTCAGCACCCTCTAACAAGTCAACATATAAGTCTAACAACAGACATCTGTCGATATCCACAACCTCCACATCCAAATGTTCATTAGATCTCCAACTCATTAAGCATTCGTTTGTCCCCCATACTACATGGAAAATCAAAAGATAGTATATCACCATAAATATATTGCATTACACTAAACAATAAAAGTCTCTCACACACAGCTTGCATTAACTATAATAAATAACTAGCATATGTACCCGTACCATGTACGTATTTGGTTAAATAAATGATATATTTTAACATAAATTAATTTTAAAAGATTTATTTCTTATTATTTTTATGTAAAGATGAATAAAATTTGTCAATTATTTTAATGCAAGACCTATTATTTTAAAATTTTAAAAAGGTTCAGGATAACATTTAACTAATTATGCAAATACATTTAACATAACAATGTAATTAATTAAGGAAGAATTAATGATTTGAGTAGATATAGTTCTATTTATTTTTAAACAAATTTAGATAAGGATGGATATATTTTGTTATGATTATCTTTCATGAACAAATAATTTAAATATGTTTTAAAAAATTTGATGATGTGGCACGGGCGCTGATGTCTCTCTATTTGGTGGTGTTTTCATATGTGTTTTCCTTTGTAAATATGTTTCTTTTTCCCCTTTTCTTGTGCGTTTTCTTCCTTTTTAGCTTAATTCCCGTATTTCTATGAGATTCGGAGACTACGCGCATTTTATGTGTTTTGTAGGTAATTCGGCATGGATCAAGGGTCGTTTTGAAGGAGGGTCGAGACATGGAGCAAGGCCCGAGCAAAGGAGGAAAGAGAGGAGCAAGCCATGAAGAAGAACAAGAGAAGCCAACAAAGAAGAAGGTGGAACGAGGACAGGACCGAGTTGCAACCAACATCGAGCCCGACTTTGAAGTCTACAGAACATCGGACCGAGTTGCACAGTACCTCGGGCCCGAGGTCCTCCGTGTCGGTCCAAGTCGGTCTCCGAACTACTTGGGCTCCAAGGCACGAATTTGTGAACTTCCACTTTTGCCCCTCATCTATTAAAAGGCCCTCTTGTCTTCTAAGAAGGGGGTTCCCACACTTAGCAAGGGAGCCAACCCTCAAAATCTCTCAAGGAGATACTTGGAGAGCAAGGAGGAAGGAGAGGAGAAGGAGAAGAGAGAGAATCGGCCAAGAGAGAGGAAAATTGATAGGTTTGGTTGATAGATTTGCTTTGCTTTGTTTTGATCTTGTGGATTTGGAAACCCTTGATTGGGATTTGTGGATTGCCCTTTGATTTTGAATGAAACTTTGCTTTGTCTTGAGATTGATGATGTTGATTGTTTTCCCTTTTGATTTGTTTGCTTTCTTTGTTTGCCACATGGAGTAGATCTCCTTGATCTTGGGTTATGGGGGAAAACCCTAGCTAGGTTTGGGCTATAAACCCCAATTCCATAGCCTTGAGTGTTTGATCTAAGGAACCCACTCTACATAGAGCTACAATTCCTTGCGAAAGTCGGGAATCAAGGCTTGAGATTGGCAAAGTAGCGAAAGTGAACATGTGTCAACCTCAAGACCTTGCTTCGAAGGGGATTTCCCCAATGATCGATGTGTAGAAGTGGTTGGAACGAGGGCGAAAGCACTCGATCCTAGTCCGATCATCACTCATTGCTTGAATTGGGGTGGAAAAGCCTTAATCTACTAGAGAAGGAACCCAAAAGCCCAAGATCTACTTTTAATCTTTGAAGTTCGACATCCCCAGCTACCTCGGGCCCGACTTACCCAGTGTCGGTCCCGACTTCCTCTCGTCGCCAACCTCGGGCCCGACGTGACCTCAGTGTCGGTCCCGACTGTTTTCTTTGTTTTCCTTTGTTTTATGCTCTCCTTTCTAGCTTCCTAGTATCTAGGCACATCGATCGAGTAGACTTCCCGAGTGTTCGACACCCACCACGTACTACAACGGGGTCGGGTTATAAATTGTATCTCTTGACCCTCGCACACCGTGAGAGGCGATCAAAGAAAATGAATGAACCACATGCCGACACATAGGCGAATTCAACCAGAGGTTGACATGTGTCAGAAAGACTTCTTCTTTAGTATATAGATAGATATAAAGTAGACATATATACTTCCATATCATGTTCTATCATCATCTTATATTATAATTATCTACACATATATCAATAAACTAAAATTGTTCAAAGTACTTTGCAACAGCCCATAATCTAAAGTTTCCTTAATCACCTTTTCAATTAAGCACGATCTAGGCTTTTCTATAAAATTGGGCACATTAATTAAATAAGATTAAAAGCACAGTAAGTAAAGCAAAGAAGAAAATCATAAGCATGTAAAGGAGAACCAATTGAAAGGCACATGGAAGAATATCAAATAGCAAACAATTGAAAGGAGCAATCGCAATACCTAGTTGAAAATAACAAACCAGTTGAAAATATCAAACATCAAAGCGAGAAGAGGAGAACCAATTGATAGACAAAGCGAGAAGAGGAAACATCAAACAAAAAGCAACAACACCAAAAATTAGTAGATTTTACTCACATGAAAAGAATCAAACGAACAAAACCTGATCGTAACTCCCACTTGTAATCAACAGAAATTGTCTTCTTCTCAAGGCTAATCTCAATTTTAAGCCTCTCGATCGTCTCTCTCAATAGACCTAAACCTAACCCATGTTTCAATTAAAATTTCTTTTCCGAGACTCAGACCCAAGTAGCGTTTTACGGTTCTGTTTTTCATTAATTTAGATTTTTGTTTATTTTTAATTTCAATTAAAATGAATGCAGTAAATTTGACTTTTCAATAGAGCCACATCAACACTTTAACGAGGGATATAGACAGAGAAATTATGTTTGTTTACAGGATTCACTTTGTTGAAAACTCGTGGTTACAGTGCAGAATTATATAAAAGTGTATGTACCACGCGGAAAATGCAAAATCTGAGGGTCACCATAAGGAATTTCCCAATATTATGTATAAAAAATAATTTAATTTTTATATTTGACAAAAACTTCAATTTTTGTAGTCCAATTACGTTCCAAAATTAGACCGGACTGTAATTTAACCATTTTTAACATAAAAATGTTATAATATTATAATAAAATATGTAAACTCGGTCTTTACGGTCCAAAATCAAATTGTATCATAATAATCCGGTCTAGTCCAGTCCACAATCCAAATGTTACAACATTTACAATCCGGTCTAAACAGGATGAACACTCCTACTAGTCTTTCTAGTCCTATATATGAAATGAATATTTTATAATTAATTAATACAAGGTTTAATTAGCATAATATTTAAGTAAATAACAAAAAAAGTAATGCATAATTAGGCATTTGCTAAACAAGGACAAAAAATTAGGTAAATGGCAAAAAAACCCATCCCCCACCCACACCCCACCGAGTTGACTCGGGCATTGACCGGTTGACTCGGCTATTGACCCAGTTGGCTCGGGCGTTGATCGACTGTTGGCCTGCGTTGACCGTCATCACTATCATCCCTTTCACCATCATCACAATTTTTTTGACAAAAAATATCATCATTCTTGATGACAACTTTTTTATGACAAAAAGTGTAATAAAAGGTAAAAAGTATCATCAAAGGTATTCAATCATATAAAAAAACTGTCATCACACATAAAAACAAAGTTGTCATCAAATATCTATCATCACGTTTAATTTTTTAGTGTTATCAAATATGTGTCGTCAAGGCATTTGATGACACATATTTTTTTCCACCGTCATCACAATCATCACTTTCATCACAATTTTTTGAAATATGTGTCATCACACTAAAAAATTTTAGTGTCATCAATCATCGCGTATAATTTTTTAGCGTCATAAATTATATTTTTCATAAAAAAAAGTGTCATCAAACACATACCAAATATGTGTCATCATTAAAAAAATGTCATCAAAATCCGTCATCACTGTCATCAATTTTTCATAAATTGTCATGAAATGCCTTGATGACAAAAGTATAATCAAAGGTAAAAGTGTCATCAAAATTTCTTGATGCTAAAAAGTATCATTAAAGGCGTTCAACCACATAAAAAAAATTGTCATCACACATAAAAAACAAAGTTGTCATCAAATATGTATCATCACATTTAATTTTTTAGTGTCATCAAATATATGTCATCACATACAAATTTTTCTAGTTTCATGAAATATGTGTCACCACATCAAAGTGTCGTAAAAAAATTATTGATGACACGGTTCGAATCGTCATCAACTGTCATCACTTATCATCATTACTTGATGACAGTTTGATTGTCATCAACTATCATCACAAATGTCATGCCTACTTGATGATGGTTCGATTGTCATCATAAATGTCATCTCTACTTGATGACGGTTTGATTGATTTGTTTATCATCAAAACGACCTTGATGACAAACAAGTGTCATCAAAGGACCTTAATGACATTCATTTGTTCGTCATCAAAGGGTCATGATGACAACAATTGACATCAAGTGTCATAAAAATTTGTCATCACATATTTTCATCAAGTGTCATAAAAACAACTATCATAAAGACATAAAAACAAATTGTCATAAAAAAAGATTATTAATAAGTGTCATCATAAAAATTATTAATAAGCCTATATGAGATTTGAACCCACATCATTATTTTTTAAGAAAAATGCCCTACCATTTGAGCTAATAGGCTAAATACATTTTATAATAAAAATAGATCATAAATTAAATTGCACTAGAAAAGAAGAAAGTAGGAATTACCTTAAGCGTACATTTGAATACACAATTTGGAAAGACAGGCCTCCATGTAGGAATTACCTTACACCGGTTCTGATGAAGTGGCAATGAATATTGTAAAAATTGATGATGGAAGGTAATCCCTCAAACACTTGATGTTGTTTGCTTTGACCCATTTCATTGTTTGAGCTCCTCCATAGTACTCATATTTGTTATTTCTGAATTAAACATCATAGTGAATAGAGTTGACATAAAAGAAAATCAAGAAAATGTGCAATGGTGAGTTAATAATTAATAAGGATCAAGCCATGTTAGGCAGCAGCCCATACAAGACAATTTTATATATGATTTGATCCAAATATATAATGGAAAGGGTGTAAACATGTCAATTTGTCCACATTAAACATCAAAGTGAATATAGTTGACATGGAAGCATGTGTCATAAGAGAAATTTAATAGATTATCAGAGATAAGAAATGCATAATAGCAAAAGCAAGCATTCAAAAATAAGAGAAGTGATCCAAAACTGAGTGAAAAACCAACCAAATGCATGTTCAAAACAAACTAGCATAGTTAGGTTTAGAACATTTTTTTATTTAGCATAAGCACAAAACATTACCTTATGACAGTATACTCTTCAAAACATCCAACTGACATGTACCCAGTGCCACTGTACTCATCATAACCATTGATTTCAACTCTACTATGAAGCCACTGGTCCCTATTTATTACCACAAAGCACACCACTTCTCAAACGTAGTTAATAATTTCTTCATACGGAAAAGTAATTAATAATTTTTAAAAAAGTTTGTAGTGTTTTAAAATTCCTTGATAGTTGTTCAAAAGTCCAACCTGAGCATCAGAAAGCCTCAAATGTTGTCCAGAAAAAACTATATGCTATGCGTCTCCTAAGGGCAGTTCTCGTCCCAAACTCCTTGACATATTTCTTCATACGCAATCACATTGATCCAGAAACCATGGCTGAAGAAGAACTTGTCCATCCATACATCTCCATTGGACTACAAACAAAACAAAATGGTTAGATTTCTATATTAGATAGATCTAATATCAATCTGCAAAAAAAAACTAAAACTAAAACACTCTCACCTTGATAGCAAATTCAACTCATGCAAACCAAGCAGGCAATTCACCCACCAAAGCAGATCCCTTCATGGCTAAACATTTTTAGATTTGAGTGATAAGACTGGAATAAGTATAGTTGGACAGAGTGGATAAATTGCAGATTGTTTACCGACCAAAAGAACCTAAATACTCGGGCGATTGCCATTGAAAACATTAGATATCAAATTCTAATTACCAATCAGATGGATGCAATATGTCCCAGCAAATGATGGGGCAACTCCAGCAGAAAAGAAACAAAGCCATCGTGATCAAATAATCATACAATTGTGGTAAAAAAGAATATGTCAGAAGGAAATCGGCTTCTCCTACCCCCGCAAGCAAAAGTCTAAATTATTTTCAGATAGACATGCTTAAATACAGATAAAGGTATATCAACCAACTGACTCTTTGGGTCAGATTTACAAGGCATCTTTCTTTCACTTGATGATGGCTTTGCAGATCCAACATCAAGACCTCGATACACCTGGATCAAAAACAAAAAATGAATGTTAAAAATATTACCTATTATTCAAGGGAGAAGTAGCTCTAATGCTTGCTGAATTCATGGAAAACCTTACAAAAATGCAACTTACAAATTCAGCCTACGTTCTATCATAATTCCTTATTCACAGTTCAGAAGATAAAACTGTAATATCTTTGTCTGATTTTGAATACCTAATGTTATTTATGGCTATGCTCCACCAACACACATGCCTTATCTTCCAAGCGAGAGTAAATCTCAGTTAGTTGATCGTAGCTTTCAAAAGAGGGAAGAAGGCATTGCTAAGCTAAAATTTCATCTCCTACGGGCACAAAACAGGATGAAACAGCTTGCTAACAAACATCGCTCCTACAGGTGCTTTAACATTGGAGACTAGGTTTACTTGAAGCTTCAACCGTACCGACAAAACTCCCTCAAAGCCAAGCACCCACATATAAGGGTGGGCACGGTTGGTTAACCGGAGTTTCGGTTAACCGGACATCGGTTAACCGGTATTTTGGTTAGTAAATTTCAATAACCATAACTGTATCGTTCGTTATCGGTTAACCGTTAACGGTTAACCGTGAAACTCGGTACGGTTTTTCGGTTAACCGACTTGTTTTTTTAAAAAAAATTAATCAAAAATCAAATTTTTAATACAAAAAATATATTGTTTTTTAATAAAATAAACTTAAAATTAAAATTAAATGCAAACTACAAACAATTATCCAAATACAAACCAATCCAATAATGGAAAATATCCAAAACAATCCTGCAATAGGCTGAATTCTTCATTTGTACGTAGAAACAAAATATTATTAAGCCAATTGAAACATACAAATTATAAAATACAAACAACTGAAAGTAGTTGGTTAACCGAAGTAAAATCTGGTTCTGCTACTCTTGATCTTGCATGATAAAAACAGTCCAGACGGCATTCAGAAACTTTGCTCAGATATTAAGGTAGATCATAAAGATGTCAGAATACTGATGTTGGCATGGTAAGGATTATATTTACTTGAAGTGATTTCTTAAGTTTTGATGCTCTTATCTGTGTAGTAAAATCTGGTTGATCTCCATATTAGGAAAATGCCATTTGAGAAAAAAGGATACTTTACTCTGGTAGTGGTAAGCAACTCTACACATATGCTGCTAAAGTATGTGTACTCACTTCTTTTTTTTTGGTAGAAATGTCTACTCACTTCTTAAACAGGGATACTTTACTCCCCGGCCCTGGCGTAAAACTGAGATGGAACTTAATCAATTAACGCTTTTTTTCCTCACCAGTCACAACATATAACTAATAAAATGTATTTATTTTTAACTAAAACTAATTAGATATATAATTCCATTTTTTAAAACATATAATATATAGTAAAAATATTATCGGTTCATCGGTTAATCGTTCGTAAAAATATTGATAACCGTATCCGAACCGTTGAACCATTAAAAGTATCGGTTGGTTAACCGTAACCAGTTAAATTTTTTTTCGGTTCGGTTAACCGTAAAAAGTGATCGGTTTTACGGTTTTTCGGTTCGCTTCTTCGGTTACGCTTTTTTTTTGCCCACCCCTACCCACATAAGCTCTCCCCAAAGTACTTTGGCCCACTTAAAATCTCAGACCACATTGGTCTAGTAGCTTACAAATTGGAGCTTCCTTCTACTGCAACTATACATGATGTCTTTCATGTGAGTCAACTTAAAGCATGTCCAAACCCTCTTGTTGTTCCATCTATCCTTCCCCAATTTCTGGTTGATACAGGAACAGATAAGACACCTGATTGTACCCTCAATCGAAAGATTGTCAAGCGGGGTAACGCAATGGCCACTAAAGTCCTTGTTCAATGGAAGGGTTCTCCTGCGTCTGAAGCTACCTTGGAATTCTATACTGATCTTGTGGGGGAAATATCCAAAAATCGATCCTTGAGGCCAAGGATCCTCTTAACAGGGGAGTATTGATGCAGTTATAGAACCACTTTCAGATTTCTATACTATGCGTTTTTGTTATTTGCTTTTAATTCCCTAAACCCAGTTTGTTCCGGATGAGTACTATCTTTTATTGAACTCGGTTTGTTCCGGATGAGTTTAACTCGGTCGAGCTTTGTACTTAAAACCATATTCTAGTTCGTTAGAAAGGCATCAATCAAAATATCTTCACAAAAATCTCTGAATTCTCTCCCAATTATCTCCTTCTCATTGTTTCTCTACATTAGCTTTCTTCCTTAGCTGATCTCAGAACTCGAGTACCTCGAATCTAGACCAATTACTATCTCATTTGAGGAATTCACTACCTTATGGCTTCAGTCAACTACGCAATACGCATTCTAGTGGAAGTGAAGTAGAGGAGTGCAAAGTTGCCATACCTGAACAGAATCGGCGCTGATAATTTCCCCATTGAGACACTTGGCGAGCTCAAGAGCCAGGCGACTCTTTCCGGCGCCGGTGGGGCCGAAAATGACTGTCACCGTGTTGAGAAAGAGGAGCTCCGATAGGGATTCGCTAGCGATGACAGAGAAGGAGAAAGGAAGAGATTGAGCAACAGCCGTCGATGAAGATTAGGATCAATGAGGGAGTACAAGCTCTCTCTGGAGGTTTAGGTCGGGCGTGTGAAAAGGAAGGAAGGAGAGAGAAATCGATGGAAGAGAGAACGAGGGAGGAGAGATGAAAGAGGAGATAGGAAATAGTGAAAGAGGGGCTTTTATACTTAATAAGGAGCAAATAAATCGGGTTTAAATTACAAACGCCTAATTACATAGTGTACGTTTCGACCTATTTACATAGTGGATTTATGCTTTTCACCAAATTTCTTCATAATTAATACATAAAATTAATTCATTTGGTAAAAGTTCCTCAAGCCAAAAAAACGCATGCGGGCATGTCAGTGTCCCTCCCGGCCTCCCACTCTCTCTTTTGTGTTTTTCTTCCCACCTCGTCCCCACGGCCGCGACCCACGAGTCCACCACACCACCCCATGACCATATAACTAATTGGTGTGACCTGACATTAACAAACTTTACGTCAATATACTTTTCTTTTGTTACCATGTCAATGTATTTATATTATTAAATACTTTCACACCCGTACTTCTAAATCTAATATATAGGTAGGTGGTTAATGCCATCAACTAATCTATATTATAAATCTAATCAGAACGGTTGTTTACTTAATTAATAATATAACTACTTTCTTATATAATTTAAAAACGTATCCATCAGAACAGTAAAAGATTCACATTGTAGTTCCGCACTTTAATAATACCTATGTTTATACTGTAGTATGTGGTATTTGGAGGAAACTTATGAAATCTTATCTTATTTTCTTGATGATATTACATTGATTTGTACATGTAATTTATAGGCCAAGATTTTGGTTTGATATTACCGTATGAAGTTAAAAAGATAGAAGGTCGTAAGGCCGTCAAGCCGTATGTTACAAAGGAAACTAAGAACAAAACATACATAATACAAAAGGATGAATAATAATTCACCCTTAATTATCTCTTAACACTCCCTTGAATATTCATCTTTTCATTTGGAGTTATGTATATGCTGTCTCGTTAAGAACTTGGCCAGGAAAACTCCAGTGGGATAAGAAAATCATAGAACATGGAAAAAGAGTACAACTTGTCTTATACGCTTTCATAGTGTTATCTCATTAAAAACCTTGTCAAGTAAAATCCAGTGGGAAAAAACCTGAACGAAGGAAAAAAGACTACAATGCGTATAATTCTCTCCCTGAAATCAATGTACTTCTCGAAATCTGCGTATTCCAATCTTGTATACAAGTTCTTTAAACTTCTTGAGTTGTAATGATTTTGTGAATAAATCTACAACATTTTCAATTGATCGTATTTGTTGGATCTTTATCAAACATTTATATCTTAATCCGGACATAAACAAGTCAGTGTAACTGATATTCTGTCATGTATAATTAACTCAGCTGAATTGGATATTTAATATATTGACACTTTGCTCTTAAGAAAGGATTCATGTAATAACTAGATAAATATATGTGTGCATTGAAACTAATTATATGACTATGTAAGTGAAAACTAATTATATGAGTAAGGAAAAAAAGATAGCCTTAGAGCACAAAATAAATGCAAAAATACACAAATAGATAGTCTCAAATGTACAAATTGATGGTATTGACACACAAACATAAGTTTATTTCAATTCACAAGGGTATATTAATGAACAACCAAGGTTATATCAATGAACAAATTGAGGTATATCTATGAACAAATAGGGTATATCAATGAACAAACAATGGACAAACAAAGGTTGTATCAATGAACAAAAAAGGTTATATTAATGAACAAATAGGGGTATATCCATGAACAAATAGGATATATCAATAAACAAACAATGGACAAACAACGTTATATCAATGAACAAAAAAGGTTATATCAATGAACAAATAGGAGTATATCCATGAACAAATATGGTATATTAATGAACAAATAATAATATACAAATGAACAAAAATGAGTATATCAATGAACGAATAATGATATACTAATGAACAAATAATGATATGCCAATGAACAAACAAGGTTATATCAATGAACAAATAAGAGTATATCAATGAACAAATATGGGTATATCAAAAAAATTATATGTGCATCTTCTCAAAAAAAAAAAATTTATATGTACATCAAAAAATAAATAATATTGTATTCATACACATTACACATAGATAAGGTTAAAAAAAAAAAATTAAAAATTAAAAAAATTCGAAATCGATGAACAATGTATCAAAAACTCAATGCACAATTATTTAGTATTGATGAATAATTGGTGAATATTGATGAACAAACTGGGCACGTCTCATAAAAACGTATTTTTCGAAAAATACGTGAATAATACGAGAAAAATTCATCTGTGCCATATTTTATTGAAAAATACGTGAATAATACGGAAAAAATTCGCTTGTGCCATGGGCGCCCATTCGTACGAGACTCTTTCTCTTGTACAATATCCCACAGAAATTTATTTTCACGAAATAAGCTAGCATTCTGCATGTAAAGCCAACATTACGGAAACAACAAACAAACCCAAGAATGCTCTCAGAACTACGAATATTGGCCGGTCCATAAACTCTTATTGTATCGTCTATAGATAAATGGCTAGAAGAAGATATGATGTATACTACAATATATAATTTAATCCTATGTACCTAGATAAATAGAGGTAATTCCTATACCAAAACCGGTGAGAAATTATGCAGCTAGCATCCAAATTTGAGGTGCATGCGGTTTTCCAGATGACTCCACGGATCGAAAGCTTTTATATACTACTACACCACGAGATCATGCTAATAGAAACTAAAAGAAGAGGAGTTCAATGCATAAATATACCAATCATTATGCTATAAGCCCTTGACCCGGGTTCGCTATATACACACTCTTTGAGACAGCAGGCAGCTTAGAGAGATGACCATCAGGATTCAGGATGAGCTAGAAATGTGGCTTATTGCTTACGCCCAAAACGCCACCACTTCTTCTTCCTCTTTTTCTTTTTCTCGCTAACTTGGCCAAAAGGTGATGAATCTGCACCATATTAGGAATGAGCAAGTGTCATGTGTACAGAATATATATACGTTCAATGAAATCAAAATCTACAAGAGATGCAATCTGCACAAAGATTTCTAGAAACAAATATAACGCACAACTATCAATAGCTCCAAATAATTATCCAGAATGCAGAATTTTTTTGAATGATGTCTAGCCTGAAAATATTGAACAGGAGTTCTGGATGAAAACAGAATTTTGACAGCCAAAGCTACCAACAGTATTCTTGAGTATTTTCCACTGAAGAGAAAGATAAAGGTATCTTACCCCCTCTTGGATATATTGAGTTGTAGTGCACTTCAGCCCAAAAGCTCAAAAAGATGACTGCAAGACAAACGAAGAATATGACTATCACAGACATGATAATTTTAAACCTAATTATCAGAGAGTTAACTGTTTGGGACATATCTAACACATTTGGAATTTCATCCATGTCTTACAGGAACACAAGTACCAAGAATCTTACCCTTAAATTAATATTTCATTAAGCCAAAGCCAGTAATGCAGTTAAGGACAGCAGTAAAGATTGAAATATGACCAGAAGTTTCATTTGATTCCCATCATGAGAAATTTTTAAGGAAGCAACAGTCAAGAAACCAAAATCCAAACAGCTTACCTCTTTTGGACTTTTCGACCTTCGGGAGAATCTCATGATAACAGGTATCCTTGAATGAAGTTATTACGAATATCTTTACGCCATACTGCAACCAAAGGCAATGAGCAAAGTTGCCAAAATTCATAAAGTATCTTCATTTCAAGTTGTGAAATAAGCAAAGTCATTGTGTGGACCTTTTCACCAAAGAACTTTAAAAAATTGAAGGATGAGGTGATCTGTCTGGTTTCTCTCGGTAGTCGGTATGGACTATGGAGTATATTTTAATTTCGACAGCATCAAGCGTCTAACTTTTAGATCCAATTATATGCTTCTATGATGAAAATATAATGAAATCATTCACCAGATTTCAAAAAAGTGATATTGTACGTATAAATGGGCGATGAGTCGATGACTGATGCATAATAAACTTTAAGAACCCAGTTTGACACAAAGGAGATTAATATCTCTAGAAAAAAAATCAGATTAGAATGCCAGCAAATTTATAACTCCACAATCAAAGCATTGCATAAACAGAATCTCAGTTGGTCAAATAAAAAGAAACATTACCAAACATGGAAATGCATGACACATACCGAATCAGCAGCAGCCTGCAAAGTGACGTGATCTCCCCATTCACCCCCTCTGTCACAGAGAAGCACATTGTCAACATATTGCATTGACACAGTTTCTTAAAATCACAGGATTAAGATACAATGGCAGAAGTAAGAAGCAACCTACTTGGACATTTTCTCCAAGTATTCATCATAATCCATTGGAACATATCCCTCATAGTCATCTCGATTGGATGTCAGCTGAGCCATTAACAAGAACTCAATTGAGAGCAAGACATTTTCAAAAGATGAAAGATTATATAGAATTCATTAACCATTCAGTTTTGCGTCCATTAGTTTCCTGTTTCCATATCACGCATGAATAGCACCTAAAACAAATTGCTCCTTGACAAAAGGCAAGATTCCTTACCAGGTAGATTAAGAATAAAAATTTGCGCCTTACTCCCAAAATGAAATCACTACTAACTTAGGTGTTGTAACAAACCTGATCAACAACCTGTTGTCGTACGAACTTGTGATGTGCAGAGGTGCGGTAGAATTGATCAGACAAAGAGCGGAACTGATAAAAGGCTTATATTAGTGAGAAAGGACCCAAAAGAACAAAAGGGTGAATGATGACAAAGTGCCAGATATTAAGTCCATAATTGGGATAAGAAGTCTGATTGGGATAACTTTTGTTGCATTTCAAAATGAAGAAATTATGTACTAGTACTAAAATTAAACATTCTTCATAAACATTGACAAATAAATTACATGGCATGCAAGCTTGAAAGAGAACATTTTACAGAAACCATGCAGATAGAAATCAGTAAAGAGTTGAGCAACCAAATAGAAAATGCTGAATCAGTTCAGTATGTACAAGACTTCCTAGCATTTACAAGAGAGGAAAGATACAAATTTATGAAAACAAGATTAAGCTACCAAATGTACTGAGTTACATTCCATTCCACTGGAACATAGTAAAAAATGTCATTTCAGAAAAAATGAGCACTTGGAGCAAAATTAACCATACAAGTCAATAAACAATACAATATTATATCAGGCATTGGAGTAATTGCAGATCCAAAATTAACTTCCCAACTTTTTTTATGTAACACGTGTTCATTAAATCACATCTTCAGCCACAACATAAATTCAAAAGGTCATGTAGATATCCTTTATTAGACACTCATGGTGACATAACTATGAAGAGAACAAAATCAACTAACCTGACAATTGCCATCTCCTTGGACCTTGCGCTCAACCAAATCATATACCTGCAGTCTAGAAGGTGATCAACAACATCATTATAATCCAGAAACATTAATTTTTATAAACAGCAATCTTTTATTGATAAATACAAAGGTTGAATATCTAACTAAGGCATGATAAAGTTACCGGTTTAAAATCAGTTTTATTAAAAAAAAAAGTTATTCTACTTAAGAACTAGTGACAACTTAATAAGAAACAGAAAAAGAGGGACAAACAGATATATGATTTTCATTGCTACAAGCCATTTCATCAATTTGGTGGATGTTTCTTTTTAGATAAAAACAAGCTTCTTAACCTTCACATCATAGCTCGTAGAACTGATTTCCCAAAGAAAATGGGCAAAAAGATAAAGAAGGTTCACTCAAAATCGGCAAAGAGATCGTTTTTGTGGAAATAACAGATGCTATATTGGAAATGACAAAGCACATGATCAATTTCATGCATGCCAAAAGTGGAAGGAAATCTGCTATGAAAATGCAGCATGTGACAATTTGGAAATTACTGTGCATGAGATATCAGCCATATATGCTTACAGTTTTAGTAAGTCTACCTATCTAAAAGTCTCTGGTGATCTGAAGTCGCTTCATCAACTGATGGTATTTCCCTATTTATTCTAGGAACATGCTGCAAGAAATCAATAAGACATTTCTTAGACGGCTAACCCAGACAAAATCTGGAGTTACAGTACAAATAACAAGAGAACAGGTAACTATCTAATAGTCTATATATTTAGGTATCTACATGTATATAAGAACAACAAAAAAAGAATGCTACTTCCCTTACTATTGATTATTTTTTTCCAATTTCTTTTCTTTTACTCCATGAAGAGAGTTCAACTAATGTAGTGCATCTAGATGAAACTAGGAACAATGATACTCCCATCATAAATCATATGAATGCAAGTAGTATATTTGATTTAACCACAACATCATTCTAGAACAAAGCCAATTTACAAAGCACCCACATAGATATTAATCAAGCTGTTACTTCTTTAAGAAGAATGACATTTGTTAATTAAATATTATCTGCTTCAGAAAGAACATAAAGTAATGGAGTAGGATAAAGATTTGTGATCCTTAGCTATCAATGATGTATGTCAGAAAGACACGAAACATATGGAAAAGAGGATAGGGGAATGACAGTTAAAAGAAGCTCGGTTATATAGCTCACAGGTACAAAAAGAATGACATCAAACTAAGCTACTTACAGGTACAGGAATCATTTGGTTTATTCTCTTGCCTAGCTCTCCATCAAGCGAAGAGTCGTCCATTAATTCCAGGTAATGGGAATAATCATCACCATCATATGATAATTCTGTAGTGCTAGAACATGAAGTAGAGGGTTCATTACTATCAACTTCTTCAACGCATCCTTCTTGATCTGCAGATTCTATCAAACAAAACAATAACATAAAATATAGTAAAGAATATACTGATATGGAAAAAACACAAGTTAGATAGTCGAACCAGGCCAATAATTTGTATAAGGTGAACTTATCCAATCTGAAGGAACACAGGTTGTTTGAAGCTGGTTTTCCTCTACATGTGAAGATTCAGTAACCTCTAGTCTTGAAAATTCTTGAAGAGTCTGCTCCTGATTTAACTCATCATTGCCTATTTGATTGCAATCTCTACCATTGTAGTGATATCCCCCCATATACTGCCCTTGATACATATACTCATTATTCTGATTATTGTGATCAGTACAGTAATTAGTAGGACCAAAAAATGAATCAAAATCAAGTAAGCTGCTCCATTGGTTTCCACACTCTTGATCTTGCTCTAGTTTTGTCATCCTCTAAACTTTGGGGTAAATATCTGACATCCACAACAAAAGTAGAGTCATTAAATATTCTAGAAAGCTGAAGGTAATGGCATCATGACAAATATGCATTTATCCTTCATCGGAAAATATATACTGCTCTTGTCATACTTGCAACTGCACTTTCATTTCACAGTGATTGTGAAGGGGAAGATAGTACAAGATTAATATGTTAATACACTTAAAAAACTAGTAGTTTGTAAGAAATTTGCTAATACTGGGAGGAATCGATTAATTTGCTAGAAATAATTATAAGAAATATAATATAAAAAGAAACATGCCGAACATCATTTGAAACCACAAAGGGAACAAAATGAACTGGCTAGTAAATACCTATTGCTTTGAGTCATATAAAAATTTTAAGAACTACCATTTTAATCCAACTATTTTCCAAGATATTCCGGATGGGCATGTGGCAAAATGCTACCGTTAAAGATCGTCCATTAACAGCTAAGCGTTGACGTTTCTTCTCATGGTACTTATTTATTCTATCCACTAGACAACAAACAGAAAAGGAACCATTTCCAATCTGCCGTTAACAAAATCCAAGTGTACCGCACAAGTAGACCATCAGTTACAGGGAAAGATATGATAGAATCATCCGTTTTATAAAGCGAAACGACAAAACAAAGCCAATGGAGCACCTGAAACCAACATGACTAGGTGATTCCAACGCCTAACGACAAAATGAAAGTATTATGGTGCACATGAAGCCAAACGGCACAAACATTTAAAGAAACAAAAAGAAAAACCGTTTCTTGTATAAAAAGGGAAATATTTCAATGTATCAACTGCTTCTTAATGTCAATTCTGGAAGATGGGAGATGTTTATTAAAGTATAAAGAGCAAAATTTGAAATCAACTTAATAATGTCATTGATCAAAGATATCAGCTATATGCTTATACTTTTATCATTTTAGGTACTTCCAAAAGCCATGGTGAAAAGGACCTGAAAACTACAGTCTTCAAAATCAACAAGAAAAAAAGGCTTTACCACATAGTGTGACTTAACACTGATAACAATTTACACTATAATTGCCAAATTCAGGTCCTTTACGGGATCCATAGAATGAACCAGCTGTAAACTTCGCAACATAAGACACAAATCATACACTTCAAAACACAGATCATTATAAAAGTATACTTATTACTGATAAAAGCAGGATAACAATTTTTTCAATTGTAATTGCAAAGCTCAAGTTCTAGATAAACAAATGCCAAAAATATTCGTTGCTCTTTATTACTGAATTCAGCTATCATTTTGAACAAAAAGAATAAGCTGAAAAAGAAATCTTTGCCGCATTCTTCACCACTCATAAAAAACCCAATGAATCCACATAGCATAGACTAAACACCATATCCTTGATCATTTATTCTTCGTTTATTTTATTAGGGGAAAACCAGTGATCAGTTAGATCATTCCGACGCTCTTAGCATTCACAAAAATTCGTTCTTCTAAATTCATTTACCGTAAATGTGAGATCAATTCAAGTGATGACTCAGGAACAAAACCTAAAATTTTCAATCAAACGATTGACAGATGCAAATTACGAAACCGTACGATCACTCCACAAAGACGTTAAGAATCAATCTAATTGAAAGAAATAGATCAAAAAAGAGTTACAGAGAAACGAGAAGGTCACCTTCGGTCCAAATGCCTGAAACACCTGAAGAGTTGCAGCAATTTTATCAACTGGTAGAGCATTAGACGCAATTATCGCTCTTCAGAGGGGGGAGAAGAACGTGAGTGGCGAATTTGGGTGGGTTTATATACTGTTAGGGCGCGTTAAACATCGAGCGGTTTAAGACACACAAGCTGTGGACGGCAAAAATACTCCTTGACGCCGTTGATTTGAGAGCTTCTACTTGATCGTCGGGTCATCCTACGGTATAGATTGTGTAATTTCGAAGCGACAGTTGGAAATGACAATCCTGCCCTTTGACGGTCTAATTAAGGAGGTTAATTGTGATTAGCGCCCTGTTTTGGTTCCTCTAAACTGATTTTAACGGCCGGACGTCAGAAGGCCCCATCACGTGACTGTACCGCGCTTAAGCATCGTCATCTCTAGTTTTTCTTTTCTTTGTCAATTCGGAGTCAATATTGTTGTGAGAAATTGGAAGAGAAGATTATAAACTCATATCTGATTTTTACTTTGCTTATATTATTTTGATATGTACATGTTTTTTATAGGGCAAGATTTTGGTTTGATCTTGTCGTACAAAGTTAAACAGATAAAAGACCGTCAAGTCGTATATTACAATTCGTATGAAATAAAGCCTATTAAAACAAAATGTGTATAGATATAGGTGAATCATTCATCTGTAAGTTTATCTCATAACACTCCCACTTGAATATTCACCTTTTATTCAGGGTTATGTATATGTTGTCTCGTTAAAAACCTGTCTAGGAAAAACCCAGTGGGATAAAAACCATAGCACATGGAAAAAGAGTACAGCTTGTCTTATACGCTTTCATAGTATTGCCTCATTAAAAACCCTGTCAGGTAAAACCCAGTGGGAAAAAATCTGAGTGAAGGAAAAAAGAGTGCAATGCGTATAATTCTCCCTCTGAAATCAACGTACTTCTTGAAATCTGCGCATTCTGATCTTGTATACAAGTTCTTCAAACTTCTTGGGGTGTAAGGATTTTGTGAACAAATCTGCAACATTTTCACTTGATCGGATTTGCTAGATTTCGATCTTGCCCTCCTTCTCTAGGTCATGAGTTGAGAACAATTTTGGTGAAACGTGCTTCGTCCGATCTCCTTTGATGTAGCCCCCTTTAACTTATGTAACACATGTAGAATTGTCTTCATGTATCATGGTTGGATTACTTGCAATTGATCTTATTTTGCATTCTTTTGTATATATCCAATCATTGACCTTAACCAGAAACATTCTCTTCCTGCTTCATAAAGAGCAATTAATTTTGCATGGTTTGATGATGTATCGGTAAGCGTTTGTTTTGTTGACTTCCATGAGATCGTTGTATCTCCATACGTGAATACATAACAATATTGAGATTTTGCTTTGTGTGGATCTGATAGATATCTTGCATCTGCATATCCAACAAGAGTAGCATTTGCATTTCTATGATAATATAACCCAAGGTCAAGAGTACCTCGTAGGTATCGAAACACATGTTTAATTTCGTTCCAATGCCGTCTTGTTGGTAATGAGTTGTATCTTGATAACAAGCTTACAACAAAAGCAATATCTGGTCTTGTATTGTTTGCTAGATACATTAATGCACCAATTGCGCTTAGGTAGGGGACTTCAGGACCAAGAATTTCTTCATCATCTTCTCAAGGTCTGAATTGATCATCCTGTATACTAAGAGAACGAACTATCATGGGTGAACTCAATGAATGTGCTTTGTCCATGTAGAACCTTTTCAAAATTTACTCGGTGTAATTTGTTTGATGAATGAAAATTCCATCCTTCAAATGTTCAATTTGTAAGCCGAGACAAAATTTGGTTCTTCCAAGATCTTTCATTTCAAATTTTTTCATCAAATATTTTGCAGCATTTTCAAGTTCATCGGATGTACCGATAATATTTAAATCATCAACATATACTGCAATAATAGCAAATTCATTTTGGATTGTTTGATGAAAAAACATGGACAAACGGTATCATTTTGATATCCTTCTTTAAGAAGATATTCACTAAACCGATTGTACCACATCCTTCCAGATTGTTTTAAACCATATAATAATCTTTGCAATTTTATAGAAAACATTTCCCGAGATTTTTCTTTATATACCTCGGGTAGTTTTAATCCTTCGGGAACTTTCATGTAAATATCACTATCAAGTGATCCATATAAATATGCAGTTACGACATCCATAAGTCGCATTTATAGTTCCTCTGAAACAGTTAGGCTAATTAAAAATCTTAATGTAGTTGCATCAACTATAGGGAAATATGTTTGCTCATAATCTATCCCAATTATCTGAGAAAAACCTTGAGCTACAAGCCTTGCCTTATATCTCACAATTTCAATTTTCTCATTACGCTTTCGTACAAATACCCATTTATAGCCTACTGGTTTCAAGTCCATTAGTGTGGGCTTTATTGGGCCAAAAACTTTACTTTTTCAAGCGATTTTAATTCAATTTGCATAGCCTCTTTCCATTTTGGCCAATCGTGTCTAACACGACACTCATCAATAGTTTGTGGTTCAATGTCATCGTCATCAACAACTATTTCGGTGGCAACAGAGTATGCGAACACCTCATTAAGGATAATGTCTTTCTTGTTCCACTGTATTCCAAAATAGACATAATTTACTGCAATTTTGTAATTATCAATGTTTTTGTCATTATCCGGAACAGGTTCCATTTTGCTCTTGTCCGGAACATTCTCTTTTTTGTTCTTTTCCGGAACAGTTTTTATTTCTGACACATCCCCTAAATTTTCGGAGGTATTTTTGTCATGTTTTCCCCCTGAATAGGAAATTGGTGCGGCTTCATTTGGATTATTAAGCCGTCTATTCTTTCTTGGATTTAGATCTTTTGATCCAGGCGGGTGGCCGCGTTTTCGGCGCGCTATAAATTCCTTTTAAGTAATCTTTATCTAGTTGTCATGTAGGAATTTCAATTCTCTCATGGGCATTTACAGCTGGCACTGATAGCTTGCATATAGGTGTAGTTTAGATGCATGTTTTATGTTGGTTTTGAATAAGTTTTACTTAGTTTTAGTTAGTTTTAGGTTAGTTTCCAGGATCTAGTATTTTCGGGTAGTTGCGCTTGTTTTATTCGGTTTTGCAGATCTTTAGGTAAACAAGCATGGACGGGAAGGATCTTAAATGATTGTGGTGGAGTTTGATGAATCGTGGAGTGATACAAGTGAATATTAGAAGAGCTAAGGCCCAAGAGCTTGATGGATAAAAACGCTTAAACACGGGTTATGCATTGGAGTCTTGTTTTGACACCTCTATCTTACAATGCTTGGTTTGGGAGCTATAGTAGTTGGATGAAGCTGAATTTGGCATCACCGGAAAGCTAATTGAAAAAATTACAATTCATATTTTTACTCACAAGTCCAAATTCCAACTCGAAGGGGGTGAAAACAGCCTCTGAAGTGTCACCTGAATGCTGAACCGAGAAGTGCTGCGGGCTATGAAGACAGTGTGCGCGACCGCGCCACCCTAGAAAATGCCCGCGCCGTCTACTTTCGTGCGAGAGAGTTGGGCCGCGTGTTTGGGATTCGAGATGGGCTTAAGATAGATCTTGACCGACGTGTTTTATTGTATTTCGGGTTTATTGATCTTTGGATATCTTAGGGTATTTAAACCTTGTTTTTAGTTTCTCTTTCATAACTTTGAATCATAATTTTCGAGGCTAGGGTTTTCTCTCTAAAGGAGCAAACTTTGAACCTTTGTAAGTTTTTCTTTAATTCAATTATGAATTGCTAAATTTATTGTGTTTGGCTAGTTATTGAAGTCATGATTTGCATGAGTTGTGAGGTTTGATTGATTCTCAAGAAACTTGAATAGAATTTATTCTCTGTGCTTAATTGAATCTAAACTAGGGTTTTGTTAGATTGATCACCTAATTGAATTTCTAGTTATAACTGAATCTGATTAATTACCGATCGGAGTTAATTTGATCAAGAGTATACTTTAATCAATTTAATACCGGTTAGACTAATTGGTTGAAGAAGGGAATAAATTCACAAGTCACTTAGATGTCTGGTTTGTCTAAATGCGTGTTTCTATTGATAACTTGAATTGTTATGTTGTTGTTTAATTGAATCTAGAAGGTCTTATAGGTTGTTAGATGATTAGGGTTGTCAGACTGGTAGTTCTATCAACTAAATCTGAAGTTTGGGTCATAATCCACAATAGATTATTCAAGTGAGAAGAGAATCAAGAGAATCGATGATCAACAAAGCAATGTCATGATGGATTTAACTAGTTGAACACACTCGTCTCTCATATATTACAATCAACTTTTGCATTCATATTTACTTTTTAGTTTGCATGTTAGTTTAGATAAATCATTCATAAACCCCCTCTTTTATTTACTTGGCACACAAGTAACAACACAAATACACGAGTCTCTGTGAGATCGACCCTTACTTACCACTCTACTTAGTTTGGTTAAGTTAGGATTCTTTGGTAGGTATTAACGACCACGAAAATACATCATCAGGCACATGTGTTTTTGTCACTTTCTTTGTGTTTGTAAATGATTTAGGTAATTGATTTGCTATACTCTGCAAATGTATAATCTTTTGTACTTCTTGTTCACATATTTTTGTACGTGAATCAAGATAAGATAACGATGAAGCATTCCAAGTGATTTCTTTATTCCCTTTTCCACCAAGATTTGGAAATTCGTTTTCATTAAAATAGAAATCATCAAATCTTGCCGTAAATAGGTCACCAGTGGTTGGTTCAAGATATTTAATAATTGATCGGGATTCAAAACCAACATAGATTCTCAATCTTCTTTGAGGACCCATTTTTGTGCATTGCGGTGGAGCAATAGGAACATAAACTGCACAACCAAATATCTTTAAATGTGATATATCTGTTTCCTTACCAGTCACTAATTCTAATGGGGAATACTTATGATATGCATTAGGTCTTAATCGGACCAGAGCTACGGCATGTAATATAGCATGTCCCTAAACTAACGTTGGCAGTTTAGACTTCATCAATAATGGTCTAGCTATTAATTATAATCGTTTAATCAGAGATTCAACAAGACCATTTTTTGTGTGAACATGAGCCATCGGATACTCAATTGTAATCCCAATTGACATACAATAGTCATTGGATGTTTGGGAAGTAAATTCTCTCGCATTATCAAGTCGGATTCTTTTGATTGTATAATCCGAAAATTAAGCTTGTAAGCGAATGATTTATGCTAGGAGTTTAGCAAAAGCTGTATTTCTTGTTGATAAGAGGCTAACATGTGACCATCTTGTCGATGCATCAATTAATACCATAAAGTATCGAAATGGTCCACATGATGGGACTATCGGTCCACAAATATCACCTTGTATTCGTTCTAAGAACGTTGGATTTTCAATCGCAACTTTATTCTTGGAAGGTTTGATGATTAGTTTACCGGCCAAGTGAACAACCACTACAGTTAAAGTCACTTGATTTAAGGACACTTGCTTTCTTTATTGAATGTCCAGTTGAACTTCAACGATTCTATGCATCATTCCATTACCCGGATGACCCAACCGGTCGTGCCATAATGTAAACATCCGTTTATCATTTAATTTCTCATAAGACGTTACATTTGTCTCTATTGAACTTATATATGTGTGATAAAGTCCAGTAGAATGGGCTGGCAGTTTTTCTAAAATCTACTTCTTGCCACATAATTGTTTTGTGATGCACAAATATTCTTTATTACTCTCATTTATGGTTTTACATGAAAACCATTCCGACGCACATTTTTAAATCTTAGTAAGTTCCTCTGAAACTTACTTGAATATAATGCGTCGTTTATGATCAATTTTGTCCCTTTAGAGAGCAAAACACAAGCTCTACCAGAGCCTTCGATCAATTTTGTTACACCAGAAATTGTTTTAACATTTGCTTCAAGCAAATTTAACTGAGTAAAATATTCTTTATTTCTCAAGATGGTGTGTGTAGTAGCGTTGTCCACCAGACATTGATTCTTGCTACTTGACATATCATTAATTGTTTCCATATCTTCGAGATAAAGAAAAACATAATTAAAAACATAAACAACATATTTATTTATGATACATAGAGTATTTTACAAGGATGCTGATAAAGGAAAACATACTGCAATATTTTACATAATAGTACATGGATCGAGATTTTAGTTTTCAGTAGTTGACATTTTCATTTATCCCAAATCCATCATCTATGATGAAATCAGAGACGTCCAGGCTCGGTGTAGGTTCAGTGTCGTCAACAAAATGAGTCTCCACGTTCTTCTCCTTATCTTTTTGAGAAGCTTGGTACAACTCAACCAAGTGTTTGGTTGTGCTACACACACTTGCCCAGTGACCTGCCATACCACATCTATAACATATAAATTTGGGCTTTGGGGAGGGTCCTGTAAGACCCTTCTAGACCATTTACTCATCATTCCCCTCGGAAGTAGATGCATTAGGAAATTTACGCTTCTAATAATCACCAAAACCCTTACCACGGACACGGCCTCGACCACGACCACGATTGCCATTGTGACGACGGTTATCATGATAACTACTACCATTTCCTTGAGAGGCATATGTGGCATTTGTTTTAGGGTACGATGCAGTACCAGTTGGCCTCAGGTTGTGGTTTTTCATGAGCAGCTCATTATTCTGCTCAGGTACAAGTAGTACTTGTATCAAATCTGAATATTTATTAAAATTCCTCTCTCTATATTGTTGTTGTAACAACACATTAGTAGCATGCATGGTAGAAAAAGTTTTATCTAGCATGTTCTCTTTAGAGATTTTCTGCCCGCATAAACGTAATTGAGAGGTTATACGGAACAAGGCAGAATTATAATCACCGACTTATTTAAAGTCTTGAAACCTTAAATTAGCATATTCATAACTTGCTTTAGGGAGCAAAACTTGTTGTTGGTGCTCATATCTTTGTTCTAGGCTTTCCCGTAATTCTTTGGGATTTTCAACCAACAGATATTCAGATTTTAGGCTTTCATGTATATGATGGCGAAGAAAGATGATCGCCTTAGCCTTTTCCTGCGGGGAAATATTTTCATTATCTTTTATGGTCTCTTGTAGACCATTTGCTTGGAGATGAGCCAGTGCATCAACCCTCCATTCCAAATATCTCTGACCCGATAAGTCGAGAACATCAAATTTCCGCTTTGCAATATTTGCTATTTGATCAACTTCAAGAGATCTAGTCACTCAGTTGGTATTTTTGTTTGAGAAATCTCTCGTGATGATATCGTGTTGTGAGAATTTGGGAGAGAAGCTTATGAACTCATATTTGATTTTTGCTTGCTTGTATTACTTTGATATGTACATGCTATTTATAGGGTAAGATTTTGGTTTGATCTTGCTGTACAAAGTTAACAAATAGAAGGTCGTCAAGCCGTATATTACAATTCGTATGAAACAAAGCCTATTAAAATAAAATGTGTATAGATATAGGTGAATTATTCATCTGTAAGTTTATCTCATAACAAATATATGATTTTAATTAAGAGGAAATTGGGTGAGATAATATTACACTCCCTACTATCTAAAATAAGTGTTGTTTTAACATTTTATTTTTCATCCATTTTATTTGTCGTTTTAAGTTTTCTAGGCATATTGATTAAAATTATTCATTCATTGGTCCAAAAAGGTGGTGAGTGATAAGATTGAGAAAAAATTTAAGATTTGGAATTTAGTTAATACTTTTCTTTAAACTTGTGTCAAAACACTAAAACGACACTTATTTTAGATCGGATGGAGTACTACCTAATTAGAGTTAGAATAGAATATTCTAAAAATTAGGTGAATATATTTTTTTGTCTTTCTGTATTCTGTATTGCAAGCGCAACTTCACATTGTCGCCTCAAATCCCCCTCTCTGTTTGTTTATCTTCTTGAGGAGTTCTCTCAAGATTGTATGCTAGGTAACACTCATATATATAAGTATTTTCCCTAAAATGTAATGAATCGATAGAGTCCACTATGGGTTTATGTGAGAATTTAGACCTAAATGTCAATTTGATTGGTTTTGATTGCAAGTGGTAACACAAGAATAATTTATTGTGCACACAACTCGTTTTGATGCACATGGGAGAAGGAGGGAGCATAGCCAAGTCCTCCGCATAGAAGCTAACTCCCCTTTCTTCCTCAACATCATCCCTTTCTTATAAGGATTTCACCACCCCTTTCTTCCTCAACATCATCCCAATCATTAGAAGCTAGCTCAACATCCCGACCATCAACATCTCGATCATTAACAAATTCCCCATCATCTCGATCCACAACATTTTGAGCCTCTTTATCATGATCAACCTCTTCAATCAAGCCTATTTCAAGCTCTTCCCCGACTTTTGCTTCACAATCACCTTGGGCCGGATTAGCAATCGGCTCCTCAACAACTAAGCTCGCCAACCCCTCCTTGGAAACCAAGTTTTCCTCGGTGGCCGCGACTTCTTCATTTTCTTCCGGCTTTGATGAAGGAATGTCCTTCAAGGCCTCTTACTACAACTCAAGGTGGGTCTTCTTCTCTCAAGCACCCTTCTCCACCCAGCAGTGGCGGAGGGAGGGGGCGGGTGGGGGCAGCCGACCCACCGGATGCTGGAGGAACGGTGCTTTGTACAGATCCGCCCCTAGGGTTGGGGCGGGGACGGGGTGGGGGCCGAGAATAATATAGGTGGGATGACGTTGGTGTGGGTGGAGTGCAGCGGGCAAGGCGACAAGTAGCTTGATGGCGTCAGTAATGTCGGGAGGAGCGAGCATTGAACGAATTTGGGGAAGAAGGTGACTTTTAATTAAAAAAGAAATCAGAAACAAAAAAATTGGGCTTATCTAGGTAAATTACATTAGGCTAATAGATGACCTGGACCTATTACATTATAAAAATATTGACTTTTTAAATTGGGCTTAATAGATAAGTTGACTTGGGCTTATCTAGGTACACATTCCTTGTTCTTCATTTTCTTTTACTGGATGTAATACAAAAACTAGTTGAATCTCCGTGATATTCACGAGATAATTTTACTAAAGATTATAAAATATTATAATATTAATATAAATTTTAAAACACTTGTATAAAGTATCGTAATAAATTTATGTAATTTATAAAAAAATCTTTAAGATTGGGCCTCATATTTTATCAACATATAGATAAAAAAATTATATACTTAAAAGTCCGAGTCTTGTTAAAAGATAAAAAAAATATTATGCATAAAATTAATACAAAAAAATATTATATCAAGTTATTATCAACATATAGATAAAAAAATTATATACTTGGATTCCAAATCTTGTTACAAGATAAAAAAGATATGCATAAAAAATATCAACATATAGATCAAGTTATTATCTCATAAAATATTGGATATATAGAAATAGTGATACAAGTAATTATAATATTTATTATTAAAAATGTAACATTATTTTATTCAAAAATGTCATGTTGCACAATTTTTTCAACAGACATGGTTTCTGCTTTATAATGTATTAGGTAGATTTATAACTTTATTTTTTTTAATTGAAGTTGAATATTAATTAATTTTTTAAATTTTCTTAAATGTTAAATTATTGATTTTTTAAGTAAGCACATTAACAAATATAGCTTGATTTGTAATTTTTTTTATATTATTCTATCTTAAATTTATTTTTTTTGCTTTATATATTCAATATATCTTATATATACACCTATCGATATGTTAAACTACCCTGATTTTTCTAAGGATAGTGGTTCGAGGTCCGCCCCCCTCCCGAACTTTCCTGGCTCCGCCACTGCCACCCACACTCGCTTCTTCTTAGTATTGGCTTGGTCGACCTTATTCTTCTCATTCTCTTTGCAAAATGCTTGTGTATGCCCAAAGTTCTTGCAAAGAGTGCATCTCCAAGGCATCCACTCAAACTCGATCTTGCTCTCAAACTTCTTGCTGCATGCATTTGCTCACAAGCTTGACCCATTTTCAGTTGGCCTCCTCCATTGTGATTTCCACCGGCAACCGAGCATATGAGGTTCTTTCCATCATCGAGGTGACACGATCCACACATATTGGATTCCCAATCATATTCCCTATGACACTCAACAAGCGCTTGGACAAGAGTATAAAGGGTCTAGATCAAGCACTTTAACCCACACTGGTATTGAGGCAAAGCTCGTCCAATCTATGGCCATTCTAAGCTCCCACTCCTTCAACACTAGCGGCTTGTTGCCATGGAGAAGCCATTGTCCATTCTCTAGGACCCATTCACGATCCTCCAAAGATGCAAAGCTAAAGATGAACACTCCATTATCTTTCAAATAAATAGTTGAAGTAGCCACATCCCATGCGGCCTTGGCAAAGGCTTGGAGACTTCTAATAGTGATCTTGGTGCCGGCTACAAAACCAATGAGGGTAGCCTTTCATGCATCTTTTTCTTGAGAAAATTCTCCTAAATCAAACTCATAAACATCCCTATTGGCCAAGGGGATCTCTTCAAGCCACTCACAATCTCAGATAGTCTATTGTCGATTACCGCTTCCTTGTAGCTTAAAGGGGCCGGTTTGGGTAAGGGAATGGAGGTTTGTTGGTTCCCTCCAATTTTCAAAGTTGACTTGCTACATTCCCCTCTTAAAAGGCTTGGTGAGAGACGGTTAAAAACTGATTTGTGGGCTGGGAAATTTTGCTTGAAAGTTGGTGGGAAAGGCTTTACCAAAGAGGAAAGGGAATCTCCTAACTTTTTCTTTGTCTTCTCTTGCTTACCCAAAAGAGTAGATGTCCTTTTCATAACATGTTTGCCTAGGGAACTCACCATTGACCCTTGGGGTTGATCCAATTTTGAATTTTTGGCCAAGTCACCATCTTCAACCCCTAGAGGTTGCATTTGGCCGGCACCACCAACCCCACCATCTTCGTCGCCGCCTAGCATCCCAGAATTCCCTCCACTCGGCGCACCCTTGGCCCCCGATTCTAAGCACCGACTCTTTGAAGAGAGGGTGTTCTTGAATGCCTCCATTTGAGCTAAAATATCCTCCATTGTCCAATCATCAAGATTGAAAGACTTGCCCTTGGGTGTAACCTCCCCATTCTCAACCGTCGACAAAGGAAAGATCGGTGTGCCTTTGGCTTTTGAAGGTAGAGGGGAGAACTTGTGCCTCCTTGAACCCACCATAGCTGAACCAAAATCACCAAGAGGACACCTTCTAGCAATCTCGAAAGCAAAGAAAACCCCAATTTGGTTCAAGAACTCAAGTATGAGCCAAGAACACAAGAGCAACATCTAAGCTAGTTTTTGTGCACTCTCCTTTCCAACTCCAACTCCCTCAAGTATCTTGTTCGGACTAAGTGGTCTCAACAAGATTTCAACCTCACAAGGCACCACCACACCCCTCTCAAGGCATTCGCCGAAAAATGTTGCCGAAAATACCCTAGAAACCATGTTTTCCCTCAAACCTCACACCACCGGACACCCTCTCGTTCTCCAACCGCCAAGGGAGGCCCCACCAGAGATCTCCTTATGAAATGTTGCCTAACCACTCACACTACCCACATCAACCTCGCCGGAGAGGGGCGTCACCGCCCTAGGGCCACCGACAAGGCTTAATCCAAAGTAGGAAAAGAAGGAATAAGGCTAGAGAGAGGAGAGAGTTTCTCTCACTATTGAAAAGTCTAAAAAGCTTTACTCATGAAAGGACTAAGAACATTGATGTTTGATGCCATTTTATTCGAGACAAAGTTGCTAAGAAAGTGTTCTTGGTTAAAAAGATCAATTGTAAAGTTAATCTTGATGATTTTGGAACTAAAATCGTCACAACTGATAAGTTTGCTTTTTGCGGGGATTTTCTATATGTGATCGACCCCAAATTGTGCTGAGAAATCGTATGACGACCGATGATAGGAAGGTTGTAAGACCAAGTTACAATGCAAACAAGGAAGTTTTACTTACATGTAAACTTAGGAATTAGGAGAGCAAATTGTAGAGCTTATGTATTTGTGTAATTACCTAAGTTTGAGGAAATTGGAATGAATATTGTTATGTAAGTGGGTTCTGTTATTAGGCTTTAGGCTTTGAGGTTGGAAGGAGCTAATTGGGCTTGACAGGTCCAAATTGCTCACTTTTGCTCAACCCAGATCATTTGACAGATCTCACATTTGGAACGTTACAAGAGAGTTTTATAAGCTCTCATTGTAACCCTAAAGTGCTAGAGTTGTGAGTTTTGGATCTGGGCACTTTGAGAGTTTGTGTCTAGGATTCTTGCTCCCTTTGGCAGATTTCTTGCTCGCCCATGCTTGCTCCCTTTCAATCCAAAAGATAAGGTGATTTCTTGGATGGTTATTAAGCCATTGGGTTGCCGTTCATAGAGAGGCATTGGCCTTCTCCGAGATTGCTCAACTTCCACTTTCTTGAGATCTTCTTGCACTTTACTTGGTTCTCTTTGACCTTTCTTCTTATTTCACCTTGTGTAACTTGACATTCTAGTTAAAACCTAAAATCAATACATCTTACATTTCGTTTTTGCTTTCATTTGTTTTTTTTACATATACGTCGTACCAAGTTATTTCACTTTAATAAAAGATTGATCCGAGCAGTTATTTATTTAAGATCGGTTAGACGGTTACTACATGTTGAATAAAATATCTAAAAATAGAATGATTTCATAAATGGATTTTAGCAAATTTAGTGCGAAACCAATTCCGAGTTGGTACACAAGAAATAATTTGACGTATGCAACAGCAACACCAATGTGCCACCGGCGATGAGAATGTAATGTGTGACAAAGCAGAAGCATATATTATGGCGTCCCTCTTGAATGTAGGCGTGTTTTTCTCTCCTTCATCTCTTCCTCTCCGTGAAACCAACAATCTCTCTCAGCCTTTTACACTAATTGTTTTCCCCCACATAATCATGCTTTCTCACAATCTACCACCTTTTACCCTCAATTTCTCTTCCTCCTTTCCTGTTTCTTTCAGATTCCATTATTTCCTTTACCCAACATCCCGAATTGGTGTTCAATCAACAACAAATCACGAAAACAACAGACGAAAAAAGACGAAGAAAAAGCTAGAAAACAAGAGGAGGATTGAAGGGAACAATCTTACATGCCAATCTAAATGCGCAGGTCCAAACCCACAAAAGATTGGCCAACTAAGCCTGCAGTTTTGGGTGATAACTCTTGTGGGTCTTTGATCAAGATATGATTTTGGAGAGATTTGGGGCGAAAATTCATCAGAATGAGGGCGGAGAAGCATAATCCTTGTAGGGCTGGAAGTAATGTCTTGTGGGTGCTTTTGTTCTTGAGCTTTTTGCTGTCAGCAAGGTGCCAAGATCAAGATGAAGAGGCTATTTACAGTGAGAAGAACGACAATCCAGCTGCTCTCAAAATTGTTACACAACTTCTGTACAACCATATGTCCAATTTTACTGCACTCTTTGGTCCTGAAGTCATACAACAGTTGGGCTACTGCATAAAGGATGTGTAAGTTTGCCCCAGCCCGGTTTCGCTTCAATTAAACATTACAAGTTTACTATATATTGGCCACATATTTTTGTTTTTGTGTTGCCACTGGTTCCTATAATTTCGAAAGATTGGCTTCTCAATCCCTGAACAAACTCTTTCAAAGCAATCTTAAGGATATTTGTGCACCCAAGTTTTGGCACATGTTAAAAATTTTGCAATAGAAATCCCATTCCACATTGTAAAGTGATGTTGAAGTTTTGGCTGTATCTCGGTCTGTTGCGCCACTTTGTGCGCCGATTTGGTAGTGTAAATAAGAGCCATTAAGCCTTACAAAAACATATTAGTGGAGATTGTGCTTTATGGATCCAATTTTTATTTTATGAGGCCTATCAATCTGACTAGTAATAAGAATGATGCCTACTTTGTCTTAACCAAAATAAATTGCTCAAATTTTCCTTAGATCATGACTTTTTAAATAAAAATCTAGAATATCTTCAAAGGTAAAGGCTTCATTTAGTTCATGTTTTTTATTTTGTTTCTCGTTTTTCTTAAACATGTACTCAGGAACGCTGAATGGAACAAAGCTTTTAATTTTTCAGCGGATCTGGAGTTTCTGAGCAGTTGCTTGCAGAAGCAAAAAGGTAGGAAGCTGGATTACCCCTTCCATCACCACCCATCATTTTAAAAAAGCGGAAGAAGAAGATGAAATATCCTTATGGAATGAATTTACTCTTATATTGCTTTACCTCACTGCTATGCCCCGTGTCCATTTCACTAGTTGAACCATTTAATCTGGGATTCAATAATTCTGGTATATGTGGTCTAACAGATCTACCTCGGCGAATATGTAATGCGGCAGAAGTCAATTTCTACTTCAACAATTTCGTTACTAGACGCAGGAATGCCAACTATTTGAAGCCAAACAAGAACTGTAACTTGACCTCCTGGCCTTCTGGGTGTGAGCCAGGATGGGCTTGTAGCGTTGGTGCTCAGAAGGTCAATATGAAGGATCGACAGAATGTGCCTACCAGAACTCAAACTTGCCAGCCTTGTTGCGCCGGATTCTTCTGCCCAACAGGCATTACATGCATGATCCGTAAGTTAGAAGAGCAAAACTTTCTACATAAAGAAAATATAAGTTTATTAGCAAACCATTTTGCAATTTCTATTTATATTGAGTCATTAATAGTGTCATATAAGGGAACATATTGGCTGCTAAAAAGCTACTCTAGCAATTTTACAGCTATTATAATGCTTTGTTTTGAACATTTTGGCTAATAATTTTATTTTCCTTGTATTGTTATGCATAGCCTGCCCATTGGGTGCCTTTTGCCCGCAAGCAATACTTAATACTACTACTGGCACATGCACTCCGTAAGTTTATATATTAATATAAACGTGTGTCCTTGGTCGAAGATAACCTATCTTTTATCATTTTAGTTACCCTTGTGTAGTTGTGTTTACTGTTGTCAAAAACTAAATGCAGATATGCATACCAAATTCCACCTGGTAAAACGAACCATACATGTGGTGGAGCTGATATTTGGTCTGATGTTACAAGTGGTCCAGAGCAGTTTTGTTCAGGCGGATCGTATTGTCCCACTACAATTAAAAAAATTGGTTGCTCCAAGGGGTATTGAAACAGAATCACATAACTAATCAGCCTTGTCATGTCTCTTGTCTCTTTTCCTTTTCCATTAAGATTATAATGAATTGCATCATAACTTTTTTTTTGGATGCAAACACCAGGCACTTCTGTAGATTAGGCTCAACATCGGAATCACGTAAGTTCTGCTCTTCTTGAGTCATAAGATGACAACTTTCTTCCCCGTTAAGATACACACATCTGGTTTCATGTTTTAGAATTAATTTTATCCTCATTCTATATATCCTCGAGCAATCCGTGAACATTTTGTTATACGGGGAGGAGAAATGGAAGGCCTTAATAAACTAGTTTTCTATTATTGAGCATTCAATGACATATAACTTTTTTTAAGAAGGGTAAACAGAAGGTTTTTCTTTTTCTTTTTTGGGGTTTTCCCCCTTGTATAGAAGATATAATGGTTTAGGACCTAGGTCAGGAAATATGAAATGGATTTTGTATCTCTTTAGATTTATGGATTTTGTATCTCATATGATTTTCACACTATTTTACTTGCACTTAAAATGCTGTCATATATGCTCCATCTCCCTTTTGATTGCTTTGTAAGACAAATACTGTTTAATTCACCTCTTGTCTTATCATCGTGCTAGCTTTAAAACTGTTGCTCCTGTGGTTTTACAGCATGCTTCAAGCTCGCCAAGTGTAATGAAAATACCGAAAACCAAAACATCACGGCATATGGTCTCATACTTGTTGTAAGTGCTCACTTCTCCATTACTCAGACCACCAATATAGTCTAGTTTTGCAATATTGTATTCTATCTTGTATTCTTGATGGCTTGTTCCATTTTTTAAGTTCCTCCCTTGTTCTTATAATTCCTTTTGGATGCATATATTGATGTGAAGTTCTAAAACTCGGTGTTTTTGATATGACATTGTTGTATTTGTTGTAGATTCTGGTATCCGTGATTCTGATGATCGTGTATAACTGCTCTGATCACGTTTTGACTACTCGAGAGAAGCGGCTTTCCAGATCCAGAGAGCGTGCAATAAGGAGTGCACGAGAAACTGCACAAGCTCGTGAAAGATGGAAATCTGCTAAAGATGGTGCCAGGAAGCGTGCTGTGGACTTGCAAGAACAGCTATCACGCACGTTTTCGAGGAGGAAATCTGTTCAGCAGGAACCTACAATGAAGGGTTTTGGTGCACCACCAATTCCTGGTAAGATGGGTGGATCATCTTCTTCAGATTCAAAAGGGAAGAAAAAGGAACCCAGCGACCTAACAAAAATGATGCGTGCCATTGAGGATAATCCCGAAGGTAGCGAAGGATTCAACTTGCAGATAGGAGATAAAAACATCAAAAAGCAGGCACCAAAAGCTAAAGAGTTGCATACTAAAAGTCAAATCTTTAAGTATGCATATGGGCAACTGGAAAAGGAGAAGGCCATGGCAGAGGAAAACAAGAATTTGACATTTTCTGGCATTATCTCAATGGCTACGGATGTTGAAGTCAAGAAGAGGCCTCTATTGGAGGTTGCTTTTAAAGATCTAACCCTGACCTTGAAAGGAAAGAACAAACATATAATGCGGTCTGTAACTGGAAAGATTATGCCTGGTCGGGTGTCTGCTGTTATGGGTCCCTCAGGAGCTGGAAAGACTACTTTTCTTTCAGCTCTTTCAGGAAAAATAACCGGATGTCATATGACTGGTCAGATTCTTGTCAATGGGAAAAATGAATCAATTTTCTCTTACCAGAAGATAATTGGTTATGTTCCTCAAGATGATATTGTGCATGGCAACTTGACTGTGGAGGAAAATCTTCTATTCAATGCACGTTGCAGGTATTCAGGTTTTAACTGTTTCCAGAGTAATCTTCATATCTTAGATGCATTTTGTTTAATTAGGATGAATAATATTGATCGACCTACCCATAATTTGGATATTCTTATGAAAAATCTGAAGATATTACATGTATTCTGGACCCTTTTAACATAGATAAGTGACTTTGGATACACCATGAAATTCATTGAAAAGGAATATTTGGCCATCTTTCCAAGATTGGTGAAGAGTTTCATGTTATTCTGCTGTTGCATTTGTTCAGGCTTCCTGCTGGGATGGATAGGGCAGAAAGGGTTCTTGTCCTTGAAAGAGTGGTTGAGTCATTAGGCTTACAAGCAATTCGTGATTCTTTAGTAGGGACGGTTGAACAGAGAGGGATATCTGGGGGTCAAAGAAAGCGAGTCAATGTTGGAATAGAAATGGTTATGGAGCCTTCACTGTTGATTTTGGATGAACCCACATCTGGTTTGGATAGTTCTTCTTCCCTGCTACTTCTCAGGGCACTTAGGCGTGAAGCATTGGAAGGAGTTAATGTTTGCATGGTCATTCATCAACCAAGGTAATCAATTGCTAATGTCTAAAAAATTACAATTTGTAAATGTCCCACGTTCTTTCTGTTTCTTTTTGCAATTGGTATTGACTTTGACTTGTGTCTACCAGTTATTCTTTGTACAAGATGTTCGATGATCTAATCCTTCTAGCCAAAGGAGGAATAACTGTGTACCATGGATCAGTGAAGAAAGTTGAAGATTATTTTACGGAGCTTGGAATCATTGTACCTGACCGTGTTAACCCTCCAGATCACTATATTGACATCCTTGAGGGTATAACTAAAACAAATGCCAACGTTACCCGTGAACAACTCCCTGTCAGATGGATGCTTCATAATGGATATGCAGTACCCCCCGATATGCTGCATCTCTGTGATGAAACTTCTAGCTCTACCTCTATTAGTTCAACACTTGGTGGTGATAAAGCTGTTGAGAACTCTTTTGTTGGAGATCTTTGGCAGGACCTGAAATCTAATCTAAGACAGAAGGGTGATAATGTGATGCAGAACTTTTTGATCGAAACAGACTTGTCAGGCAGAGAAACTCCTGGCTTGCTATATCAGTACAGATACTTTCTTGGACGGTACGTCCAATTTGCTCTTTGTTTATACTAGGAATTAGTATAAGTATGATGAGAATGTATGTGGTTAGATTTATGTTTTTGGGTTCTTACTTTTATCGCGTATATATACATGCAAGGGGAAAATACACGGGGCTTTCTATGCAGTAAAATGCAAAAAGATTTCACACAAGCTACACCAGATTCTTTTTTCTTTTTTCTTTATAAACTGGAAAATGCTTTTGAACAGGGTCGGTAAACAGAATTTACGTGATGCTGAAACACAAGCAGTGGATTATCTAATCCTGCTACTTGCTGGAGCCTGTTTAGGAACCCTTGCTAAAGTGAGCGATGAGACATTTGGCTCCCTTGGGTATACTTATACAGTCATTGCTGTCTGTAAGTGAAACTCCATACTCTGAAGTGGTTTATATATAACTCTTACATTCTGTTAAAACATAGTTGTAGTGCCCGCTTGAGAAATCCGATAAAAAAAATCTTTCCTTCATAAGGTATACTGGGCTTCTAATATGGTTCCTTAATCAATTATAAAGTTGGTGTTATGACAAGAATAACATATCCACCAAATTAAGGTGAACAAGAGAAATTCAAAAGACTAGCCAATGGCAATTTCTCAAGCCCGAGCCCAAAACAGTCCAAACTTTTTAAATCTTCACTCATCTCTCTGTATCACCCATAAATTTTTTTATCATCCCGAAACTCTTCCAAGAACCCCAATATATATAATACTCAACCCATCATTCTCGATTCTTTCCTAACAAGCATTATCCTTAACTGATAAATATAAAGAGATAAAAGAAGAATAAAACGAATTTGTCTCCGTCTATAATTTCTGAAGTGAGAGACACAAACACTGAAATTTTTTAAGCTTTCTTATTTTGAAAAGTATAACAATTAAGCACATCTTCCTAGCTTCCAATCTAAGAAAGCTGTGAAATATTATTTGATGAGCAGCTCAAAATTGTTTCCTAGTAGGTCTCTAGTTTCTGATAAAAGAGAAAAATAATAATTAAACATATCTTCCTAGCTTCTTCTTGGGTCTATCGGGCGTACCCCCTTTCCCTTGTGCAGGGGTACCCCCATCTTGACCCCCCAGATTCTGTTGTAGTGGAGCCTCATTGGGTCAATGATGATGATGATGATGATATCTTCCTAGCTTCTAGTCTAAGAAAACAATGAAATATTATTGATGAGTAGTAGCTCAAAAGCTTTTTACCTCGTGAAAAGCTCATTCTAATATTCCAGGTTTCAACCATGTATTTTTTGGGTGGCAGCTCTCCTGTGCATGATTGCAGCTCTGAGATCATTCACATTAGACAAGTTACAGCACTGGAGAGAGAGCGCTTCAGGCATGAGCGCTCTGGCTTATTTTCTCGCTAAGGACACATGTGATCTGTTTAATGTCTTTGTTAAGCCTTTGCTTTACCTATCCATGTTTTACTTCTTCAACAATCCAAGATCAAGCTTTGCAGACAACTATATGATCTTGATTTGTCTTGTTTATTGTGTTACCGGCATTGGTTATATATTAGCCATCTGTCTTGAGCCTGGTCCAGCTCAACTGGTAATAATATTTATGTCGTTTTAATTTTTCTATATCTTTTTTCTTCGCATTGTTTACATGTTTAGTGTTGTATTTGCAGTGGTCAGTTCTCCTTCCTGTTGTTTTGACACTCGTAGCCAATCAGGACAAAGACAGTGGGACTATGTATGAGCTTGGAAAGTTTTGTTTCCCAAAATGGGCTCTTGAAGCCTTTGTCCTCTCAAATGCTGAAAGGTATTCTCTTCAATTCCTTTGAGTTACATACATCTACTTTGAAAACTGAGTGATTCTGTCTCATATAATGATACAAATTCAGATTATCTATTTTCTTAGTTTTAATTGTTATCTCATTCCTTCATTTTCTAGTTTTAGTTTCTATATATTTAGGCAGCTTCTCATTTTCTCCACTTTCTCCATTATGTTTTCTATTATTTAAATTATTATTTATTTAGTTTTAAAAATTGGTTATCTTATTTATCTTTTATAAAAGGAAATGAATTACAATTGATGATTTCTCAAAAATTGGCAGAATAGTTATATGAGGGTTTTAACTTGTACCATGCTAAAACAACTCCAACAGGGCCCCTAACAAAGATGCTTGATCAAATTCACCTTAAAGGAATACTCTTTCTGGTTCTCTTTGTATACATACACTGTTCAGAGTTTATTGGTTTCATTGTTTGTGTGTTGATCTGAAACAGGTATAACGGGGTTTGGCTGATCACTCGATGTGGATCTTTGATGCATTATGGCTATGACATCAGGAGGTGGAATTTTTGTTTGATCTACCTTCTTCTAGCTGGAGCGGCCAGCCGCTTTGTAGCTTTCTTCTTCTTGGTGACGTTCAAGAAGAAATGAGCTGGCATTCCTTGAATATATGATGACATTTAGTGTACCAACGAACAAGAGAAGCGAATAACATGGGGGGAATTTTTCGGTAACTTCACCTTGTATCATATAAGTAATGGGGGTTTGAAAGTGGTGAGAAAGAAATAGCAGCAGGTAGGATAAGATCTCTCTGATCACGGACACAAGGAGTAGCATATTTGTATAGGCAATGTTGGTTCTCTTGTATATTTTGTGTTGTTCAGTTTATTTTTTTGGGTTTTAGAGATGATATTCTTTTGATGGTTGGATAGAGTGTAAATTTTGCATCCTGTGAAAAAGGGAAAAAATATTCTTAGCAAATTTTCAGAAGATGCAAGATATACATGAAATGTTGGGTGGTTTCCAAAATGAACTGAAACGTCGACGCCAAACGGCGCCTACAAATACAAACAAACGCTCTCGCCCCACTATCAAATCGTCCGTAGGAGGAAAAAAAAAGATGCTGGCGTTTCGAAACGCGTGCGCCACGTTCTCCCGACGCTCGTTCATAAACCCTAACAACAGTCCCACTCACACTCCTTTCCTTCCTCTTTTACCCGCTCTCTGCAAAACCCCGCTCGCTTCCGATTCCGTGTTCGTTTCTCTCTCCAGAAACGTTTCTCGCCGTTCCTTCGCTTTGTACGATTCCCCCTCGACACCTCCCATGGCGGCCGCCGACGCCGCTATCGAGACGCAGTTCGAGAAATTCAAAACCCAGCTTGAAGATTCCGGAAGCCTCAGAGAGAGGATTCGGAACGTCGCGATGGAGATCGAATCTGTGACTCGAGTCATGCATGCTAGTCTTCTCCTTGTCCATCAGTCACGCCCCGTTCCAGGTACAGATATTACTCGAAATTGTATCACGGGAACCGAGAGGCGGATCGTTAGGTTTTTGTGATGAATGTGAATCTCCAGATTTTTGTTCTGCGATTTCTGAGCTTGATTATTGGTTTATTGATGCTTTTGTTTTTCTTCTGCAAACTCTAAACAGAGGTTTTGGAGAAGGTTAAGGCTCAGATTGGTAAACTGAAGGAACTCTTCAACCAGCTTGCTGTGGTACTCTGCGACTATCCTGGACAGTATTATAGGTGCGTTGCGAATTTGTTTGTCCTTCACTTTGCTCATGTGCATTGGTTCTTAAAGAATGAACTTATCCGTGTTCAGGTACCATAATGACTGGAGAAGCGAGACACAGGGAGTTGTTTCATTGCTTGCTTTTATGCATTGGTTGGAAACGGGAAGCCTTCTTATGCATAGCGAAGCTGAGGAAAAGCTTGGATGTATGTATTGATATTTGATGCAAATGACTTCTGCTTGTATTTTAAAGTTGTAGGATGATATATAACTTATGAATGCCTTTTCATCCTAGTAATGTTAGAACACCAAATTATGCAGAATACATGCCCATTGGACGGTTTTGGTTTATTTTCTTCTTCATTTGGTAAATTACATCTCAAATTTCTGGTTCTAAACTGGGTTCCTTTTACTTCAGAAAGCTTGGCATGATAGTGGGTCCTTTCTTTGTTTCTCACTTCCTGCTTCACTGTGCATTACCGTATACACTTCATACTCTTTCAACATTTGCTTAAAAGGGTTATATAACTTATTATTACTTCATCTTGATGTGAGAACTGAGAACACCACACTATGCATATCACATGTGACATGTTGGTGTTGGTTTGGCTAGTTGTTTTGGTATTTTATTTGAAGAATTAGTCTTCGATCTATGCTTCTAAATTGGGCTCCTTATATACTTTTATAGCTTGATAAAATGATGGGTGCTTGATGTAAGATTTTCATTTTGTTGCAATGTTTCTTACAAGCTACCTTCTGGAGTAATTTTGAGCTTCTAATACTTTCATCTGTCCATTTGATATGCAGTGAATAGATCAGACTTTGGTTTAGACACTGAAGACTATCTTGTGGGTAAGGTTTTTACTATTGTCATACATTGTGTGAGGGAATGTATGATTTGGATTCTGTTTGGAGAATATGGAGTCGTTAGTTTATTATTTGTTACAGGTGCATCCTCATGCTCATTGGCTTTTATATACTATCTTTGAGATGGATTTAGTCCCTATATCAATTTGGTGCATTCCAACTAAATTCAGTTATTATTGTCACATAGCTGAATTTCAGTTTTTCTTGGGTCTATCGGGCGTACTAATTTCCCTTGGGCAGGGGTACCCCCATCTTGACCCCCCAGATTCCGTTGTAGCGGAGCCTCACTGGGTCAATGATGATGATAGTTTATTTTTTGTTAGACTGTTGAACTAGGCTAGTTCTATGATGGATTTCCCACTCTAAAATGCTAGAGAACCTTAAATAAACATTTTAATCTGGCTAAAGCACCAACGCTAGGTACATGCTATATACCACACACCTTTAGATTTTCACTTTCATATATTTTACTCGGGGCTTTTCATTCATTTGTTTTGAGGTTTGAGTTGTTTGACATTATATTTTCAAGTGTCATGATGTTCCAATGATTTCATTTAGGCTTATATGAGACCTTAAACTTATTTTCACTTGGATGACATGCTTAAATGCTGACTCAAAAGTTGTACAGAATATTATAGAATCAGTTGATGAATTTTCCGATGTATAGACATCTCTCCTTTGTGCTTTCGTTGCTTGGACATTAAGTATCAGTTGACTCTTCATACTATATACAAGCTAATGTTCCTTTGTGGTTAATAATTAGATACCAATATTCTTCTTTTGCTCGTATTTGCTTACAGATGAGCTGGTCCTATTTTCATGTTTCCTTTCCTCCTTCCCTCTTAATTAGAAGCATAGACATGCTATGGATCCTATCATACTATTGGCTTTACAAGTCATAATCGTAGCACTTTTAAAGCAAATGTACATTTGAGCATGTTAAAGAGCTTTTTGACAAAAATGTATTCGGAACTCAGAAGAATTAAACTTACATCAGTAGGATGCCTCCAAACGATGAGTTTTTAGTCCTAGTGTTTTCTTTTGAAAAAAAAAAGATTTCATCCTTTTTGAAAGATGTAATTGCTGATTGTTTTCCCCTTAACAATGACAAATGTGGTCAGTGCTAATTTTTGTGAATAAACTAGTACTCTAGGTGAAGCTTTCAATGTCTGTGGAAGTGTGGCCTTTTCCTTTTGGGCACATTCAATCCTTGAGTTGAAATTTATGGTATAACAAAAAAGCGTTGTAATTGAAAGTTATTGTACCTTCAATTAATTAGAAGTTGTCTCTCTCCCTTTCTCATTATCCTGATATTCTTTTTTTTTCTCCTTTCTTGCAGGAATTTGTTTCATGTCTAATGAACTGGTAAGTTTATTTCATATGATAAAACTTGATAGCCTAGCTTGCATTTGCATGATGAATGTTTATACATTGTACCATTGATTTTTTATTTTAGTAATGTTGTATGCATAACATCAAAAACATGTCTCTTGACTATCTTAAATAATGATAAATCACTCAGTGGTTGCGGCCTTAAAGGCTTACAGCATGTACTCCATGGCATTATCTCCATAGGTTACACTAGATTGCATTATATCTCTTGAGAACCAGGGGAGCAAAAAAGATATGTATTACTGTTTGTTTTGGCATATATATATATATATATATATAGGGGAGGGATCCAGAGAAACAAGTATTATAGAGAAACCATGGACGGAATTAGGTTCGTAGGATTAGGCAAAATCAACAAATCTGATTATAGGAACATGATAACAAATATGGGTATGGAAATATATGATATCTTGTAAAAGGAAATTTTGTGTTAACAAAAAAAATAAAAAAACTAACGTGCCTAATTTTAGGAGATTAGCTTATGGGCGTTTTTTTTTATGGAAGTTCCTAGATTCTAGGGCAAATTTAAGGGGGCGTTTTTTTTTTAAATTTGAATATTCGAACAGATTTTACAAAAAACTCAGACAAAATCTTGCACAAGTTCATCGTCACTCATTGTAAATTCGATTGTACAGCTTCAATATTCGGCTGCATAAATATCCGAATTTGTCATGTGTATGTTTGAATATGCTCTAACATTTTTTTAATATTATTCAAACGTTTTTCGTATTTGTTATTTTTGAATATCTAGTCCACTTTGTTGAATGTGTATTATGTTTTGTCTTATTGGAAGTAAAATTGTGTATCGAATATAAGTATAGTGATCATTGAATAAGTAATTGTAACATGTTGAATATGATAAAAAAGGGTCATTACATGTTCACACCTAATACCATAAATGGATAAAAATTAGAATACAATACTCATTCACAATTCATGTCTATGAATTCAACAAACAACATATGAACATTCAGACTAAAATGACTCTTCTTTAGTGTTAAACATCATCTTTGATCTTTATCATCCTTCTTTCATTCTTCTTAGGCTTCTTTATGTTCTTCAACCATCTCGATATTTGTCGACCTTCAAGACTGCATATTCAACATATAATACATAAACATTCGAAATACATTAACTATAAATTCAAATTTGCTTGTCTAACATTCACATATTCAAATATATAGTAGTCCGTGAATTTCAGCCTCATATTCGATTATTAAGAATGCATATTCAGAATATCAAATTGCATATTCAGACAATTAAATTGCATATTCAATAAAATATACTCAATATGCATATTCTTTTATTCACAAATCAATCCATTCATAATTGTATATTCAACAAAAAACACATAAACATTCAGACTAAAATGCTTACGAATTTAAACAATATATGCATTTCAACCACATATCCGATTGTTAAGAATTCATATTCAGAATATCAAATTGCACATTCAGAATATCAAATTCCATATTCAATAAAATATTCTCAATATGCATATTCAATCGTTTAATATGTATATTTTTTCATTCACATATCAATCTATTCAGAATTGTATATTCAACAAAAAACGCATAAACATTCAGAGTAAAGTGCCTACGAATTCAAACAATATATGCATATATTCATTCACTAAAGCATATGTAGAGGAGTTATTGTTCAATATTTACCCATACATATTCAACTATTCAGAATGCATATTCAAAGCCTCAAATTAAATAAACTACCAACAAGTATGAATATATTCAATGTTTGTCCGTGTATATTCAACAATTCAAGGTTCATATTCAATATAAATCAACAACATATACATATACCTTGTTTAATGTTTATCCATGTATATTATCATTGAAAACCACACATCTAACAACTGACCCACGAAATAATCAATTGCAAACCCTAACTATACTACGAAAATCAAATCGACTGAATTGAATATATGTTTATCCATTCATTAAAAAACATCACCCGTCAATTTGAATATACAATTGAAAACAAGAATTAAAACAACGAAATTCAATAACCTTCACGAAAAGAATTCCGTCGATTAGAAGGTTGACGTTGTCAATTGTGACAGTAGACTGATTCTGAATATGAATAGACTATTCTTTAAGAGTGTGTATGTATGTGTGCAATCTGATCCACTCCAGGTATTAGCAGATGAAGATCGGAATCAGGAATTTTCTAAAACTTGCCAAATCGCTCTATAATGTAGGCTTTCTGTTGAGGAACGATCCGGATCCCCCAATTGAAAGCTATTCTCCTCCCTTCTCTACATAATCAATCGACGACAAAGTTAACAAATGAATTAAATACAGAAAAGGAAAAAAACGGTTACAAAGGAAAGAAAAATTACTTCTTGGGAAATCCAAAGCCTTTATTTGGTGAAGAGGGATATGCAAGCATGATTTGAGGTCGACGACGACACCATTGAAAAGATGAAGAGAGCAATTTAATTTCTGTAAAAGAGAGAATATGAACGACATCTTAATAAATTGGAAACAAAATAAATATATGGAGAGAGAAATAGGGATATGCTTAGCTAATTTGGATATTAATATTCTGATGCGTGATTTTAGTAAATGATACAAAATAAAGATATGGTGAGAGAAAGTAGAAAAAATCCGGTACATCTCACCTTTATTGTCCCCCACGCACCTCTTTTTTTTAATCTGAACCGTTAATTAAATTAGATCCAACGGATATGGTTCCGTCCATGGTTTCTCTATAAAAGTGTGTTTCTCATGATCCTTATTCTATATATATATATAATACATATATATATATATATATATTCTTCTCTGATTTCCCATAGATCTTGAAAAAATGTTTTTTGCAGCCAGTAAAGCTTAATGGCTAATCTATAGTTGCAGGATGTTCTTTACATGTGTTTTTAGTACTACAAAAGGAATGTGCTTTAATTTCCTTGATAGGAAAGAATGATTGCTAATGCATGGATTATAAAAAGTGTTCGCTTGAATTGAAATGATTCTTCTGTTTTTGCAGCCTCGGTATGTGGTGAACCAAGTGACATCTGGGGACTACGATTGCCCAAGAAAGGTGTTGAATTTCTTAACTGATCTTCATGCTGCCTTTCGCATGCTAAATCTCAGGAATGACTTTTTGCGCAAGAAATTTGATGGTGAGTTATCCTGCATATCCCTTAATCTAATATTACTACTTGTTGGATTCGGTATCTAGTTAATGAACACTCTGATCATATTCAACAGGTATGAAGTATGACCTTAAACGGGTCGAAGAAGTGTACTATGATGTAAAGATTCGAGGCTTGGCTGTAAATAACGAGTTGAATGGAGACCAGCCAATTCAAGGGCAGCCTTGAGCTTGTGGGTCTCTTCTTTTGTAAGTGGTTGGGCCAATTTGGATCCCCTTTGGTAGTACTTGTTTTGTTGCTTGTTTGTAGGTTTTGTGCACGTGGAGCTTTGCAGTGAGAAATATTGCCTTTTCTACAAGCTGAAGAAGATGAGAAAAATGTAATCAAGAGTATGCAATATGCATCAGAGCTTAATATTCCTTCCTGGTGCAATCAGAAACAATGTACTAACAGTTGATCACGTTTGAATGCAGGATTAGCTAATAGGCAATGAATTATGATGTGGTTCTCGTCTTTTAGCCCTCTACTCTTGTGACCCTATTCATAATTTCATGCATTAAATCTAGAACGAACAACTTTCTTGTTATAAACATACATCAATAGAACACTGATTTCTTATCGTTGGATTATTTTGGTCAAGGATACTAACTTGTGCAATTTTTTTTTTTTTTTTTGATTTGGTATAGGGTAACCCAAGTACTACTTAGATTAGCCTAGAGCACCCGTAAACGGGTAAAAACTGGTTACTAATCAGTTTTAAAGAGAAAAGGGACAAACTGTCGCCCCGCAGGTTCAAACCGGAAACCTTATGCACAACTGTTGAGGCCTTAACCGGCCGAGCCATGCGCATGGCGCATACTAACTTGTGCAATTAGTAGAAAAGAAAAACAATGAATAAGTGGTTTTTTTAGGGAAATTCTTTTTGGTGACCTTCAGTTTTCGACTTTTCCTTTTGGTATCCAAAAAAAATTATATTCTTTTTGGTGCCCTTATAGTTTGTACGTATTTTATCTTGTAGCCAAAGGTACATAAAAACCCACTTTTCATCCAAAAATTGTCATTTGTCGTTAAAAAATAAAAAATAAAAAGTCCTTTCTTTTTCTATCCCCCTTTTCCCTCTTTTTAGCTTCTTTTTACCAGGTTTCTTCAACACACAAAACAAGAACACTTTGTACTAACTGGATGGATAATTCTAAGATGTTAATGACCATAACATAAACTAATACAACACTTAAAGTAGAATCACGTGTACAATTCGATTAGGATAACCTAATACAACACCTAATCTTTGTACTAACTGTTTCGGGAGTATTACTTCATGACATGCATATAACAAAATGCGAGAATTTCTGAAAATTCTTGCAAAATAACCTCAATTTCAAAATTTCTTCAAATTACAAACTCCAATATGCTAATGAATCAAAATCAAACATAAACCATCAATGGAAACTTACAAAATAACCCCAATTTCACACTTTCCCCAAATTAAAATCCTAAATTCATACCCGCTATCATCTCGCCCAGAATCGGGAAGCTTGTCGTCCAGCCTCCTTCCGAGAATCCACTCCATCACCAACCGCAACAACCGATAAGTCGCCGCTAGGCTCCAATCTCACCGCCAATGTCGGTCTAGATGAAAGCGGTGCAGGATTGGCCGGTTCTCTTCGTGGATTGGGTTCTCCTCATCGCCTTTGTTCTCTCGCCCAGATGTAAAGTCGTCGTCGTCCTTGTTCTAATGTCGCCGCCAACAAGGTTGCCGCCAACCAGGATTGTCGTCGGTGTTCTTTCTCTTTGTACAAAGTGTGTTATGTCGAGGGTTTCGAAGAAACCAAATAAAAAGATAAAACAAAAAGAAAAAAGGCTTTTTTAATATTGTTAACGGAAATCTTTAGTTTATGGATGGAATTTTGGTTTAGGGTGTGTTTAGGCTACGGAAAGGAAAGTTTTGAAAATACGAGGGCATCAAAAGGAATAAGTTTTTTTGGGGGCACCAAGAGTAAAAGTCGAAATCTCAAGGGCACCAAAAGGAATTTCCCTTTTTTTTAATAAAGGATAAAGCAAAATCCATATCAATTGGTTTTTCTTATAGTATAGTTATTTTCTTGGGTCTTTACCATGGAGTTTATTAGAAATCATGTGTGTGAAGTTCTAAAAATCTTATCACAAATTGGAAAAAATTAATGTTTGTTGTACACTTGATATTGATAATTAAGATTGTTCACACTTTTCTCATATAGTTTTTTACCAACTTCATTGAAAGTAGATAGTAATGTAGAAAAAAAGAGGAGGGGAGAAGTAACTTAAAAATTCCTTTTCATACTACTCAATTTTTGTCTTTTTTGGTGTAAAAAATAAATTTATATCTATTGGTATTATTCTCGAGGTTTTAACTTTTCTTATTGACACCCCTATTAGGTTCAAATTAGTTAAATTCAAGCTTATAATTGTGTATCTCACTCTTAAAGTAGTAGGATTTGACTATTAAAACACCCAAATTCATAACTGGATCATCCCAATTTGAATTTGTAAAAAATCTTCTGAACAACACCTTAAAATAGAAGATAGTTTTAAAATTCAAATTATTGTGGTGTAGTTATGATACACTCTATTTAGTATAGGTTAACTCTTGTACTTTAGGCATATTTGAGTGTGTTTAGGTTAGTTTTGAGCATAATTGTAATATGAAGACCGAAGACACGATTTGAAGAATTGCAAGAGTTTTGAAGATAAGGGTTGATTTGGAGTTGTTTTGACGCCATTTTCTTGTGACGCATCGTTCGGGAGCTACGGTGATCGGATGAAGATGAATTTGGTATCATTGGAAAGCTAACTCGAAGAGCTACAACTCATGTTTGTACGGCGAGTTCAAATTCCAACTCTAAGTGGGTCAAAACCACCTCCGAAGTTGACACCAGAATGTTGTCGCAGGATCCGCGCCTGCGGTTTGCATCCGCGCTCGCGGATCGAGGTGATTCCGCGGCCGGGGAGATCGAGTTGATCCGCACCCGCGGTTTGATTCCGCGCTCGCGGATCGTTGTTTCCAGCGCCACCTTCATTTCGCTTATTCTATCTTTTTATATTATTATATCTTAGGATTTTAGATTTATTTCTACTATTTAAGTTTAGTTTCGTGTTTCACTTTAGGAGAAGACATTCTAGCACACTTTTCAGAGATTATTCCAGTTTTTAGTTTTATTATGGAGAACTAATTTCATTTGGAGTTTGTTTGATCAAGGAAGCCTTTTTATGTAATTCGTGAGATTCTGGTAACTTTTCTATCCCTTGGTTAATATCGAAACTCTTGTGCTTAATTTTATGATTATCAATTGATTTCTCTTGGTGCGCAACTTGTTGAATTTGATTGATATTCTACTGTTTGGATTAGTTTGATTGTTGTCTGTGCAATCTTATTTATCCTTGAAACAACTCTTTTCTAAGACCGTGGACTAGAATTGAGAAAGAGTGTTTGATTGTTATTTTATGCATGAGATTCGTAGCTTGATTGCATGATTTGATATCCTTCTATCCTTAATACTTTGCATGATTTGAATTAAGCGTTCTTGTTCATATCATAATTCTGCTTGGACCGTGAACAAGCGGAAATCTTTTATAAGGATTGGAATTAACCTGAGAATTAATAGAAAAGTGGATGAATTGATGATCGAATGATTTAAAAGGTGGAATTGATTGAATGAACTCTGCTTTCTTCCAATTGATTTAATCCCTAATAATATTTGTTTGTTTGTTTGTTTGCCTGAACTCCCTAAACCCCTGTCTTTGCTCTTTGCTGATTGATTCAGATTCCCGATTCTCTTAGGTTCGACCCCTTGCTTGCTTACTATACTAGTTAGTAGAATAGGGTTATTTATTTTTTATCTTGGCAACAACGACTTTAGCCGAGTCAAATTTTGGCGCCGTTGTCGGGGAATGAAGCCAGCTGATGTGACTGAAGATCAGCTTATGTTGAGGGCTTTTCAATTTTCCTTGGCTGATGCAGCTAAGGAATGGTATCTGTACATAAAACCTGAGACGATCACTACTTGGGCTCAAATGAAGGGTGCTTTTCTGGAAAAATATTTCCCTGCTGCCAAGAAAAAATCTATCAAGAAGCAGTTGAGCAGCCTGGAGCAAGGAGATGATGAGAATCTGTATGAGTACTATGAGCGTTACAAGAGACTCATAGCCAGTTGTCCCTACCATGGCTATTTTGATAAAGATCTGATCTGTTATATTATTGAGGGTCTTTGTGATGCTGATAGGCGCCTGATGAATGCTTCCTGTGGGGGTTGATATGAGAAGGTCTGTCAATTTTATTAATGATTCCCTGGATGCAGAAGTAAGGGAGTTAAAAGCTATGATGAAGCAACTGTTGGTGGGCAATGGAGCTTCAAGTTCAAGGGCTTGTGGAATCTGCGGTGAATCTAGCCATCCTTCTGATGCATGCCCTATCATGCAAGAGTCAGCAGCTGATGTGAATGCTATAGGGAACTATGAACAAAGGCCCCGGAATGACCCATTTTCAAATACCTACAACCCGGGGTGGGCAAACCATCCTAACTTTAGGTGGAATCAACAACCTCAACAACCTTTTCCACCACAGGGAGGTCAGCCTAACTATGTTCCTTGGCCTAATTATGTGCCAAGGCCCCGGGTTCCCCATGAAAATCCAGCCATTATCAATCAGTTAATGAAGGAGAATCAAGAGACTAAGGCTGCAGTGAAAAACCTGGAGAGTCCGAGTAGTTTACCGGACAGATTGCAACCATTCTGAACCGTCTAGAAGCTAAGGACTCGGGAAAACTTCCATCTCATACCATTAACCCAAGAGAGAATGTGAGTGCAATGACATTAAGGAGTGGGAAAGAGATGAATATTGAAATCCCAGCTAGCGGAAACCCACCAAGCTCGCCGGAGGACAGTTCCGATCAAGGCACAGAAACCGAGGCAGAAACTGAGATTCAACCAGAATCCGCGCCCGCGGATCAAAACCGCGCCCGCGGATCTGCCGCGCCCGCGGGTCTCAATCTGCGCTCGCGGATCGCTCCTTTGACAGAATCTGACAGGTACGTCAGGCCTTCGTTTCCCCCCATGGCTTCTCAAAAGCCCGCTCCACCATTTCCTGAGGCACTGAAGGACTCCAGGAGGCCTGCCAATGACAAGGAAATTTTTGAAACCTTCTCCAAGTGTGAGGTAAATGTCCCTTTACTTAAACTTGTTCAAAGTATTCCTCGTTTTGCTAAAATTTTGAAAGAATTATGTACTATAAAGAGGAAACAAAAAGAGAAGGGGAAGGTTACAAAAGTTAATCTTGTTGAAAATACTGAAAATGTATCTTCCATGCTTCAAAGGCAATTGCCTAAGAAGTATGGAGATCCAGGGAGGTTTACTATTCCCGTTACAATTGGCGAGGCAAAAATTGAGCATTCTATGCTTGATCTAGGTGCATCTATTAATGTCATGCCACTGAGCATATATGAGAGGTTAGGTCTAGGGCCATTACAGGATTTTAACATTACTATTGAACTGGTTGACCACTCTAATGTGAGTCCGAAAGGATTTGTGGAAGATGTCTTAGTGCAGGTGGATGGCTTAATATTTCCAACGGACTTTTATGTCCTGGAAATTGGTAAGGGGAGATACGACCCAGTTTTGCTGTTGGGTCGTCCATTTATGAAGACGGCGAACGTCGTAATTGATGTTTCAAAGGACCTATTATCTATGGCACATGAAGGGAAAAAGGTCCAGTTCCAAATAGATGATGATCCCTTCTAAGCATAAAAGACGTCGGGCCAAACGACGTTAAACAAAGGCGCTGCTCGAGAGGCAACCCGAGGTAAGTTTTCCTTTTCTTTTATTTTTATCTTTTTAGTTTAGTTTAGTTTTAGTTCATTTTGGTTTTGTCGGGCTAACTTGCAGGGTACAATTTTTTCCATCAAAAAAAAGCAAACCCGAGGCGAGGACGAGCCCGCGGCTCGAACCGCGCCCGCGGCCCCGATCCGCGACCGCGGATCTGCCTTGACGACTTTAATTTCCGTTTTTCCAGAAAAATAAAATAATAAAAAAGAAAAAATAAATAAAATAAAAGAAAAATAAAAGGCTTTCAGGTGAAACCCTGAAATAAAAGGTTTTCAGGTGAAACCATTGAAATAAAAGGTTTTCAGGTGAAACCCCTGAAATAAATCAGAGAGAGAGAGAAAAAAAGAGTGTTCTTCTATATTCTACCCTCATCCACCAATCCATTTTTCTATATCTTTTCATGTCTAGTTCCTTGGAATTGTTAGTTACTATTATCAGGTTTCATCCCATTATGGTTTAGTACGCGTCTATACCATCTTTGTGGCATTGTTCAAGTATGGGGGTGTTGTCGTCATCAGAGTTTTTATTATTTTGAGAAGTCCAGTTCATTCTCCTTGGAGACGTCCTGTGGTGTGGATCTGGTTGCTGAGTTGTGAAGACGACGTTTGTGGTTCGTTCCCAGAAAGACCAGTTTGATTCCTGAGTTTGGTGCTTATAATTCTGGGAGTTCATTCCTCTCTTCTTTCGTATGTGAGTCTTCTGATTTTCCTTTTCTATACTTCATTCCTTTTTCTTTACTTCATTGAGGACAATGAAGGATTTACGTATGGGGGAGAAAGTACGCACTACGCTTATCTTAGTTAGTTGCTTTTCAGCTTATCTTAGTTAGTTGCTTTTCAGTTTTTTATTTTCGTTATTTTTTATGGAATTTTTGTTCCATGTTTTGTATAGAGTAAAGTTTGAAAATAAAAATAAAAAATGAAAAAATGAAAAAAAAGCCATAAAAAGTAAGAAAAAGGCATATAAAATCCTGGGATGAGTTGAAAACCCGAAAGGGCGGCTCAGGTAATAAGCAGGTAACCCGGACCAGCATTAGGCTGGGGTAGTATGAGGTTTATGAGAGATGTGAGTATTTGTGAGCACACCTAAAGAAAAATGAAAAGAGTGATTAGGTGAAAACCCGAAAGGGCGCCTAAGTAAAATGAGTGGTAAAATCAGAGTGTTTAGGATTCATATTCTATTTTGGGGTCTGAGGATTACATTTTAGATGTCGGGTAGATCCTAGGTTGCTCTACACTTTTTAGAGCTTGAGTGTTATATTTTGTATTGGTGAGGTGTGTGCTTGAGCTATCATGTTGTTGCTCATTATTTCTCTATTTGGGTTCGGGTTGGTGAGGTGAGTGATTTTTGTCTTCCCTTGTACTATGCTGTAAACCTTGATATGATTTCTTGTTAGATTTATTTTGAGCTTACTCGAAGACGAGCAAGGTTTAAGTATGGGGGAATTTGATACGCTCTATTTAGTATAGGTTAACTCTTGTACTTTAGGCATATTTGAGATGTTTAGGTTAGTTTTGAGCATAATTGTAATATGAAGACCAAATACATGATTTGAAGAATTGCAAGAGTTTTGAAGATAAGTGTTGATTTGGAGTTGTTTTGACGCCATTTTCTTGTGACGCATCATTCGGGAGTTACGGTGATCGGATGAAGATGAATTTGGTATCATTGGAAAGCTAACTCGAAGAGCTACAACTCATATTTTTACGGCGAGTTTAAATTCCAACTCTAAGTGGGTCAAAACCACCTCCGAAGTTGACACCAGAATGCTGTTGCAGGATCCGCGCCTGCGGTTTGCATCCGCGCTTGCGGATCGAGGTGATTCCGCGGCCGAGGAGATCGAGTTGATCCGCGCCCGCGGTTTGATTCCGCGCTCGCGGATCGTTGTTTCCAGCGCCGCCTTCGTTTCGCTTATTCTATCTTTTTATATTATTATATCTTAGGGTTTCGGATTTATTTCTACTATTTAAGTTTAGTTTCGTGTTTCACTTTAGGAGAAGACATTCTAGCACACTTTTCAGAGATTATTCCAGTTTTTAGTTTTATTATGGAGAACTAATTTCCTTTGGAGTTTGTTTGATCAAGGAAGCCTTTTTATGTAATTCGTGAGATTCTGGTAAGTTTTCTATCCCTTGGTTAATATCGAAACTCTTGTGCTTAATTTTATGATTATCAATTGATTTCTCTTGGTGCGCAACTTGTTGAATTTGATTGATATTCTATTGTTTGGATTAGTTTGATTCTTGTCTGTGCAATCTTATTTATCCTTAAAACAACTCTTTTCTAAGACCGTGAACTAGAATTGAGAAAGAGTGCTTGATTGTTATTTTATGCATGAGACTCGTAGCTTGATTGCATGATTTGATATCCTTCTATCCTTAATACTTTGCATGATTTGAATTAAGCGTTCTTGTTCATATCATAATTCTGCTTGGACCGTGGACAAGCAGAAATCTTTTATAAGAATTGGAATTAACCTGGGAATTAATAGAAAAGTGGATGAATTGATGATCGAATGATTAAAAAGGTGGAATTGATTGAATGAACTCTGCTTTCTTCCAATTGATTTAATCCCTAATAATATTTTTTTGTTTGTTGGTTTGCTTGAACTCCCAAAACCCATGTCTTTGCTCTTTGCTGATTGATTCAGAATCCCGATTCTCTTGGGTTCGACCCCTTGCTTGCTTACTATACTAGTTAGTAGAATAGGGTTATTTATTTTTTATCCTGGCAACAACGACTTTAGCCGAGTCAAGTTATGAGTTTGAGTGTTTTAAGAGTTGAATCCTACTAATTTAATGGCGAGGAACACAATGGTGAGCTTAAATTTACCTAATTTAAAAGTTAAAACCTCAAGGGTATCAAGAGAAATAATTTTTTTAGGACACCAAAAGGAAAATACAAAAAATAGGGGTGCTCAACGGGTCGACCCGACCAGATCCGCGACCCACAAGCCCATTGGCCTGCAAAATACTTTTTATTGACCCGCGACCCGACCCATGGGTTGCAGGTTTTGTGGTCGATCTGTTTGACACACACAAAGGCAAGTCTAAATGTCCCACAAGTAGGGGTGCTCAATGGGTCTACCCGACCCGACCAGCAACTCGCAAGTAATATAATATTTTTTATCTTTAATGAAATAATATAATAATTTTTTTAGCACATTGCGGGTTGACCCTCAACCCGATGGGTTTAACTCGACCCAACGCGCAACACAAAAATTAAAAAAAGTGATCACAACCCGATCTGACAATTACGGGTCGGATCAGTGCGGGTTGCGGGTGACTCGGCCCGTTGAGCACCCCTATCAAAAATTAAAGGGTACAAAAGGAATTTCCCTAATAAAAACCCATAACTAAAGAAAAAATAAAATGTTTTTGTATAAAAATGTCTAAGAAAGAAAACAAGACCTAAGGGCATACCCAATAGTTTCATATATTATGGAAAAGTGTAAATTTAGAGAATGTGATACACTTTTTTCTACCCCAACAATTTTTCTATTACATTTCCCATAATATGGAAATTGATGGAGAAATAAGCTTTCTTCCCAAATTTGGAGTATTTTCTAAAAATATTTGAAAAATACATTAATTATATGTGATATCATGGTAACTTACAATATATTATACGAGGTATTATATTTTATAGTATTTTTAAAGAATATATATATAATAAGAGGTTGATTCGGATGAATATAGAGCTTATCCTACAAATGAAAAAAAAATGGACCATTGGATTGGAAGGAGAAGATAGAAGGTTAATATTAAATGGGGCAAAATATTAAAATAACTAACACGCACATCTTAAAAATCAATTACAAAGGTATTTTTATAATTATGGCCAAGTTCATGGCATTATCGTCATTGGACTGACAACACAAAACCCTCGCTGCCTTTGTCTTCTTCATTTTAATGTTCGACTCTCTTGTATCCTCTATTGGAGAAAACCATACTCGCTCAGAGTTCACAAGCAAAAATACAGTTAAAAGCTCATATTTGTCGACAATGGAAGATAAGGATAATAGATCATCAACAAAGTTACAGAAGAAGGTACGAAAAAAACTCTCTTTCGGTTTTAGGCTTCATGTGAATTTCTAGGGTTCATTGAATCGATTTTGGATATGACTTTAGAATTAAATTATTTGAATATGAGTTTTTGTTTTGGATCTAAGTTTTGATTTGATATTGCTTGAATCTGGGTGTTGATTTTGGATAGTTGTTTGTATTTGAGATTTTATTCTAGGGTTCATAAGAAGGTAAGAAAAAAATCTAGGATTTGTGTTTCAAATTTCATTGGATTCATATTGTTCGAGCTATGAGGTTCATAAAATAGTAAATTCAAGATTCATGCTGTTCTATCCATGTGGTTTGTGATTCGTCATTTGTAGTGACTGTACTATTTTATATAAGTTCATATATTTTATCTATATGTTCATGCATGGTAACTATAAGGTTTATATTTTATTATGTGAAGGATTTTTCAAGAGCATTGAGTTATGTTGAGCGTGTGAACAAAGAAGGTTAGTTGAATAACATTTGGAATGATGTAATCATGTAGATTCATGACGTGCAAAAGGTTGACATGGGAGGTTCTTTCCCTGAGCCTAAGATCTTTGCTCGTGCAATGTGGTCTATCCTGACACTCCCTCGTCACGTTTGTATTTTTGTCACAACTTGACTACAAACGTTTTTTATGCTTGATGTGTATGCTTAAAATTGAGTTGGGAAGCAAACTTCTCAAGTATGCACTTGATGTTTATGCAAGGCTAGCTTAATGATTCCGGGATATGCTTAGAGTAGATTCTAGGATATGCTTATATTAGATGAGCAATGAATCTCTTATTTTGTGGTAAGTGCAGGATTAAAAAAACTGTAAGAAATTAGAAATGAATACTTCCAAGCACCCATATTCTTCAAAGTGGGAGAAATCTCCCTCATTTTCTGACAGTTTAGAGTTGGGCTCATGTATAACATTGGAATGTTCATATAAAATAGGGTAATTTTCACAAAACCACCCTTTAAATATGAGTGTATCCATCAAACCACCCTTAAAAACATAAATTACACCAAACCACCCATATAAAGTTTCAGTTAACAAAGCACCACCCACTAACCATTTTCCGTTTAAATGCCATTAATCGTTTATAAATTTATTCAAAATAAAAGAGAAAATGGAAAAAAAATCAAACATCTCCCCCATTCTATCCCAACATTCATCTTGTGTCTCCTCTAATAATCCAACTACCCATTTCCTATTTTTAAGTTCCAGATCATGAATTAATAATAAGTTCAAATCACGTGCATATATATCATCCACCTGCACAACTGAATTTGAAATCATATCCAAAATCTAACCAAAACCCTAAATTCCCAAATAACACTAAAAACCCCTAAATCAACTTTTCAAAGATCCTAAATTACTGGAGAAGTTCAAAAGAGATTTACCTCTAAAAGCATGGCTAGTGGTGACTATGGTGGGGATTTGGTGGTTGGGAGCAAATTCGACTTTGTGAGGCGTTAGTTTTTTTTGAGTCCAAGTCTGTGACGGAAACAAAGAAATAATCAATAATTGGGCACCGTCATTTGGTATTGGTATGAGAGAACTGGAGGAGATGGCTATGGCGGAACACTTGCCTACATTCCATAAATTCTGGTCACTTGAAACCCATCACTGAAAAACTCATAAAATTAGAATGTTATTGAAATGGTCTTTTTTCTCTAAAATAAATTGATAAACTTTCTCATCCCTTCATGCTTTTTAGATTGAGGGAATAATGAATCATGAATTAGAACTTGGAGAGAGAATGGATAGTATAAATGGGTAAGATGAGATGAAGATTAGGGGTTGTGTTGTTTTTTTTTTCTAATTTCTTTTCTTTTTGCTTTTAAATGAATTCCGACTAAGAGTTGACGACCTTCAAACGGAAAATGGTTAGGGGGTGGAGCTTTGTTAACAGAAACTTTATATGGGTTGTTTAATATAATTTCTTTTTTTAAGGGTGGTTTGGTGCACAAACTCACATTTAACGGGTGGTTTTGTGAAATTTACCCTATATAATATTCCAATGTTCATATTTTTCCATTTGAAAAATGTTCATTTATTGTGTTTGATTTTGTCTCTCTTGTTGCTAATTTTTTTTAGATGCTTATCCCTCTTCATTGTTATTGTATTTGTCTTGGTCATTACAGACCTTTATCACTATCTCACCCAACATATTTGTTGATTTTTTTCTTCTGATGAAACATCTATAAAAAATTTGCAGCAAGGAGACAAAATGAAACACAATAGCAATTGTATTTGTCTTGGTCATTACATACCTTTATCACTATCTCGCCCAGCATATTTGTTGATTTTTTTCTGATGACTTGAGCTATTTGATGTTTCTCTTTCATTATTGTACACTTATTACTCATTCTTGATTTGAAATTTGCTTTATTGTGGGTACATTTTCAGTATTTGATTCTTTTCAGGTTTGCTTCACGTGGTGTTAATTTTGATGCAAAGATAGTTGTTGTTAAACTCCTTTATGTGATATTTAACTCTTGTTTGTGCCTCATCTCTGTCTATTTTATTTATGCTCATTTTTAATTGATTTGTCATAGCATATTAGCTCAAATGGTATAGCAATGTGTTGATACACATGGATGTGAGTTCAAATCCCTCATAGGCTACATAGTGTGCTTATGATATCTCAATTCAAAGTCGAGTTTTCTTGTATCATGTTCAAGTTCACTTATATTGCCTTAATGTTCACATATTGATTATGTATGTTCACATATTTTTTGAACAAGGTCCTTATATATTACAAAGTCATTTACTAGCATTCAAGCATTTATCTGCAATTTCTCAGCCTTGACTTTAATAGTGCTCTCCCTTGCTATATTAATCCTCATTCAAAGTCCCATTGGGAGCGTCATTTAGCTTCTTTATTTCCTCCCTTGCTATAGTTTAAGAACTCAATACATGTTTAAAATGAGAGATTTTATGTCAAATTTATGATGTTGCTGTAACACCCCTATTTTACAACATTGGGTATTAGTGTATTACCGCCAGTGCCCTCGGACTTTCCCGTTTAAAGTCACCCAAGGCTTTTAGAATGATATTGAACTCATACAAATGCAGAAAATTTACATAATTTATAAAACCAAAGGGTGCTCTCGAAAGAGACTTTGTTCGCACAAACTTTGTTATAATACATAAATAAAACATAAGTCTGATAACGAAAATCATTAAACTGGTTCTTGACGTGAATAGAACTTAAACCCAAAAGTACGGAAAAATACATTCTTGAAATCCTTGCCCTTCATTCGTCTTCACTTTACACCTTGCTCGGGTTCCTAGGGTCTGACATAATTCGCGAGGGCGAGAATATGCCAGGCAAACATGCGGAAAGAAGAATTAGTCTAAGAGACTAAGCAAGCGGGAACGGAACTTCCCAAGGTTATTTCAGTAATTTATCCATATCGAGAGAGATATTATCGGGTTGTGTTTAAGGTATGGCTTATTTATGTGGGTTCTAACGGTACGAAGAAGAGCGTATCTCAAGCTGAGATAGCTCGTTAATCGAGAGAAGAGCTACTAGATTGTAAACTTCTTTTAGAGTAGATAAATATATGCTGGGAACGTTATTTATTCAAGCAAGTTTAAGAAACCTCTGGCGCCCTGAGCGGACCGAGAGCCGGATCGATCATTTGAGACCGATCCAGTTTTGATGTCTTTTAAATGTGCATTAGCACTTATCTTATATCATGACGAAAAGATATTGATTACATTAATGATTTTTAAAGAGGGTGGGGGCTTGCATGGCCCGTACCACCAAGGGAAAACTCAGTTCCCGACACTTAGCTAGAGTGCCACTCATCCCTCCTTGCAATCGGAGCAGACATGGATCATGATCCTGAAAGTCGTACTTTAAGCGCACAGGCATACGACTTAGTAAGTTATATAGAGGCGTCGGGTTAATCCCGCACCCCTCACTAGTTTGTTCAAACCGTTCTCTTAACGAGACCGTAAACAATCAAGGCCACAACCAAACTAGCATAATAGTCCTATCAAATAATAAATAGCGGAATACGATAACAGTGGGGTCGTTATATCTAACAATCGATATTCCTAGGTTCATTTATTAATGGCAAACAAGTTGTTCCCAACATCGAGAAATTTCACGGAATGAATATATAAGGTTACAAGGGGAAATTCCACTTGCCTTTGCTTTTACGAGTATAGACTAGCGAGATGACGAAAAGCGTTGTTCACGACTTGAACGGAATTCGACCTATCAATATGGAATTTGCGAACGAGCTTTAAATAAGAATTTTCTTTAAATTCTTTTAAAGTTTTTGAAATTCTCTTATTTACTAATTCAAGAGAATACAATTCTAAATTATTATATATGTGGAGCTAAATAAAATAATAATATTTTTTTATTATTATTTTAACTTTGTAATATCCTTTTTATCCTTATAAATTCCTTATTCTTAATATTTAAATATTTTCATTCTTGCAAACCAATATTATCCTTATTTAATTTATTAGAATATTATTTAATAACTTCACTTGCTATTTTCTTAATATAAATAAGCAAGAACAACTTTATGAAAAACATATGATATAATATTCAACCAAAAAGGTATATTGATTTATAATATTCTTAGGGTTGTAAAAAGTCTATTATGACCTTATAAACATATCTGAGTATTATTATACTATTATCTTTTATCATAAAATTCATAACATTACTTATAATATTATCTTCTATCAAGTGATATTTTATTATAATATGATCTCATTAAAAACCTCATTTAAATATATAAATAATCTTAAGTATAGATAATAACATTACTAGGCCTCTTTTTAGTATTTTCCATAATTAGGACCTTCTAGATATAGTATGAAAAATAATCTCATTTACCTTATTTACATATATCCTCCCATATCATTAGTTTATATAAATAATATGATCAAGTCTTAAAATCCTATTTTATAATCAAAAGCATATTTTTATGATATCTTAGTTCAAGAAATATCTTCTTTCCTATAATCTATTATCTTTTCATGCAAGGCAACTTTTACAACTTAGCAATTTTAATATTATACTATATATTAACTTATTATCATATTTACCATAGTTATTAAACAAAATTTATATCTTTAAGATCTCTACACATAGAGATATATTATAATATCTTCTTATATATATATATATATTCTTCTAACAAGGTATTATTTAATAATCAAAACTACAAACTTTAAAATAATAACTTTATGCAAAAATATTTTTATGTGAGATCTTAATATGTCTTGCAATTTATGTATTGATGATGTCCAAAATAGTAAAATAATAAGCGGGCCCGGGGTACGAGGAATAAACGGATCCGACTCAACTCCCAAGGTGGACCCCGGGGCCCACAATCCTGTCCATCCGTTATTTTAACAAAATTCCTACCCCACGAGGTCGCCCGAAACCCGGAACGAGGCCTAGAACTCGTAACCGACTCTACTGACACCCGCCCACACGGACCACTCATTAATGCCGCCTCCCCGGACCAATCAACCGCTGCCTCACCCACAGACCAATCAGAAGCTCCCAATCTCGGGCGTCCCACATCGGATCTTGGCCAGAACTCGACTCCCCAATGCTCTATAAATAAAGAAGAACCTCGTATGAAGAAGGGGTCGAAAAACATCTTGAACTCAAGAACTATCTTGCTCGTTGAAGATCGACGTGATAGAAATCTCGATAAAAGACCTCGCTACAGACAAGCAAAGTCCACAAAAAGACTTCAAGTCATCAAGGAACCTCACTCACATCGAAGACCTCGCTACAGAACCTCGCAAGCCATTGCAAGCCGTCGACATCGCATTCTCCTAAAGACCTCGCAACAAGACAACCAAGGGACACCTAGGTGTAAGAATCATTTAGAAACTAGGAGATCTCGGATTGTGTTTAATCGAGATCTCGAACCTCGTAGGAGGTCTAGGGTGTAAACCTCGATAGTTCATTAGCCTCGTTGGCTTGTAATCTCGCTGTAAAGAAGATCATAAATAAAGAAGCAAGTGTTTGCACTTTCTAATATAATTATCTCGTTCTTTGTCTTCTAGCGGGTCTTATTTCGGGTTTCATCACTGGCGCCGTCCGTGGGGACGTTTTTCATCCTAAGCAGTTTCCCGAATAGTGCAAACCTTGGATTTAATCCCCTCAAAATGGCTTGCCCAAACAATTTCTTTCCCCAACATCCCGATAACATGCCTGAGACCGCGCAGTGGACAGGCGCGGGGCCTCCGGGCTGCCCGTTCGTGGTTCCCCCGGGTTGGACCTACACCGCCCCACAAAACCCATACCCATTCCAGGGGTACGAACAGGGAGGTGCTTCCCCTAACCTGTACCCGGGGTATGGACAATATCAACAGGGTTTCGCCCCTCCACGCGTCCCCATACCGCCCCCGGGCGAACCACACTCTGAGTACGTACCCGCGTACGTCCCCGGACATATGCCGGGACGCGAGACCTCCACCAACGGTTCATCCACGGAGAGACCTTCCCGAGATCCCATGCAAATCTCGCGTTCCCGATCGCGACGTTCGAGAATGCAAGACCCAAAGCTGTCCGAGACGGCGGGAAGCGCTCCCCACCACACCAACGCAAGGCCAGCGACGACAACGCACCCTCTAAAGTCGAAGTCGCATCGACAGCCCGCTGAGTTTGGATATCGTAACTCCTTCGTGATCAGGATCCAAGAGGCACCCATGCCCAAGGGTTTTCATTGACCACAAATAGGGCTTTACGACGGAACGGCCGACCCCGAAGACCATATAAAACACTTTGCCGTCCAGATGAATGTCAACTCCTACAATGACTCCATTTTCTGCCGTATCTTCCCAATCACCTTAGATAAGGCCGCAATGACGTGGTTCACAAGCCTCAAAGTAGAGTCGGTGGCCTCGTTCCCTCAGCTGTGCGAGTCCTTCATCGCACACTTCAACGGCTCAAGGAAGCGCAAGAAGAACATGCGGGATCTCCGAGGCATCGAGCAGGGAGAGAACGAGCCGCTAGGCACCTTCTTCACGAGGTTCACCACCGCGGTCGCGGAGATCGCCCACATCGATGAAGTGTCGATGCGAGACATCCTCATGGGCAACCTATGCTCGGGGGCCTTTAAGAATTTCATCTTCTGTAAAAATCCGACGACGTACGACAGCCTGTGCGCCCGGATCCCGGCCCAGGTCTATGCCGAGGACGCCGCCAACCAGAGCTCAAGGTCGCGCACCGACAAGGAAATCATAACTGAGGCAAAGGGAAAGGCAAAGGTGGCCGCGCCGGCTGCAAAAGATGCGTACATGACGCAAACCCATGACCGGCGCGCCGACTACAAAAGCAACAACACAAACAACAACAAAAGGAACAACAACAACAACGACGACAATAGGAACACCAACCGTTATAATAACCGCGTGAGTGGCGGTGGAGGTTGGAGTTGCTTCGGGGGGAAACCACGAGGTTAACAAGGTAAAGGCGGTCCCGCATACAACCCAAATGAAAAGGGGTGCGCCAACCCCGCATCGGGGGCCAACACCGTACAACAAGGCCCATCCCAACCACGGACTAGCAACGCCGAGCCGCACACTTCCACAAGAGAGGCGCATCTCGGGCAGACCGCGGCGCCCGATGGATACATTCATACCATCTCGGGTGGAACCTCGCTAGCGGGTTCAAGCCAGGCGGAAAGAAAGAGGCATGCGAGGGCGAGCCACCACGAGCCCTCGGTGTATAGCGTGGCACAAACCTCGCGGTCTCACACCGGCTTGGCCTTTACGTCCGAGGACGCAGAGGGACTTCACATGCCGCACTTCGATCCCCTGGTCGTCCACGCTCAGTTGGGCTCAAAAATAGTGAAAAGAGTGCTAGTGGACACGGGTTCCTCCGTGGACATAATGTACTTCGGTGCCTTCGAGCAGCTGGGCATCTCCGTGACGTCCCTGAAGCCTTACGCCGGGAAGCTCACCTCCTTCTCAGGAAACGAGGTAGACGTCGCCGGTCTCATTGACCTCTGGATGACCCTCGGCACCGGCTCGACAACAAGGACGGAAATGGTGGAGTTTACAGTGGTGCACCTGCCCTCGGCCTACAACGCGATCATCGGGAGGGTCTCCCTGATGAAGTTTCAAGTGGTGGTTTCCATTTACCACCTCAAAATGAAGTTCCCCGTCGACGACGGTGTCGGGGAAGTAAAGGGAAACCAAGAGGAGGGCCGCGTCTGCTACGCGACCTTGGCAAAACAGAGGAGTCCCGTATTCATGGTGGATTCCCCCGGCGAAGCAGACCTCGAAGTCCAGGATTTCACAATCCCTACCCCCGAAGCGGAGAGAAGGGTAATATCCCCCTTCGAGAACAAGTCCGAGAAAGTCTACCTGGGAGAGTGCCTCACCGGGTCGTCTGCAACTTCCCTAGAAGCCTTGCTTGCTGGGTCACGCGAGGTGTTCGCCTGGACCGCGAAAGACCTCCACGGTGTTCCTCGAACACTGGCCCAGCACTCCTTGAACGTCGATGTCGCCACCCGCCCCGTGGTACAAAGACGAAGAAAAATAAATGAAGAGAGGGCAAGCGCCGCTAACGACGAGGTGGCAAAGCTGTTGGTCGCGGAATTCATCCGCGAGGTCCAATATCCGAGGTGGTTGTCCAACGTCGTGCTGGTAAAAAAGGCCAGCGGCAAGTGGCGAATGTGCGTGGATTTCAAAGACCTCAACAAGGCGTGTCCCAAAGACAGCTACCCCCTGCCCTCGATTGATGAGCTCGTTGATTCTACAGCGGGTCACGAAGTCATGAGCTTCCTCGACGCCTACTCGGGATACAACCAGATCTCGATGAATCCGCGTGACGAGGAAGAAACATCCTTCATCACGCAGCGGGGAACGTACTGCTACAGGGTCATGCCATTCGGCCTGAAGAACGCTGGGGCCACATTTCAGCGCCTCATCGACCGGGTCTTTAAGAGCCACCTGGGGAGAAATGTGTCGGCTTACGTCGACGACATCGTGGTGAGGAGCAAAAGCCCCGAAGAGCACCTGGTCGACCTCGCTGAGGTTTTCGACACACTCAAACACAACCGCCTCAGCCTGAATCCCGAGAAATGCATCTTCGGCGTATCCTCGGGAAAGTTCCTAGGCTTCATGATCAGCGAGCGCGGGATCGACATCAACCCCGCCAAAGTCGAGTCGATCCTCTCAATGAGGTCTCCAAGATCGCGAACAGAGGTACATCGGCTCAACAACGCCGTAAACTACCTGGGAAGGTTTTGCTCCCGTTTAGCGGATAAGTCCCTTCCCTTCTTTGCCGCCCTCAAGAAAAATGACAAGTTCGTCTGGGATGAGGGGCTCGAGATCGCGTTCACTGAATTAATGACCTTTCTGTCAAAGCTCCCAACTTTGTCACCCCCATTGGCGGGCGAAGATCTGCAGCTTTACGTCGCAGTGAGCCCAGAAACGGTGAGCGCGGTGCTGACGAGAGAGGCCATGCACCCCGTATACTTCGTAAGTCGCGTGCTCCAACCTGCGGAGCAGCGATACTCCCCGGCGGAGAAGATGGCACTGACAGTTGTGACTGCCGCGAGGCGACTTCGCCCTTACTTCCATGCACACCCCATTCAAGTCCTCTCCGATCTCCCACTTCGCCAAATCCTTCATCAGCCCAATCTCTCCGGGGGTATGACAAAATGGGCGGTCGAGCTCTCCGAGTTCGACATCAGCTACCTCCCAAGAACCGCGATGAAGGGGCAGGCCCTCGCCGACTTTATGGTGGAGGTCACCTTCCCCGAGACCGACTCAAGCTCGGAAGAGTGGAAGGTCTTCGTCGATGGCTCACGATGTGATGCCGGTGGTGGGGTCGGTGTGTTCCTCGCTGGACCCTCAATCGAGACGGAGTATGCCCTCAACTTCGCCTTCGAGGCCACTAACAACGATGCTGAATACGAGGCCATGATCGTCGGGATCGAGATGGCGCTCCTTAGCAGAGCCCGCAAAATCAGGGTCTACACAAATTCCGAGCTAGTGGCACGACAGCTCAACAGCCAATACGACACCAGGATGGGATTCCTGCCTGCCTACCGAGAGAAGGTAAAGGCCTTGGTGTCGTGCCTAGAAACGTTCGCGGTAGAATCCATCCCACGCGCCTCGAACACGAAGGCGGATGCTCTCGCAAGGTTGGGATCTGCCATTCCCCTGGAAGTAGGGAACCGCGTGATGGTAGAAAGAAAACTCTCGAGAAGTGTGACCAGCGAGGTCCTCTCCATCAGAACCGAAGACTGGAGGTTCCCATTAACACGATACGTGGAGAGCGGCGTCCTCCCGGAAGACCCCGCGTTGGCCAGGAAGCTGAAAATGCAAGCGGCTCGCTACTGCGTAGTCGGCGGCCAGCTCTACCGCCGAGGCTACACCGAGCCCAATTTGCTGTGCGTACCGCCCGAGGTCACGGATCACATCCTCTACGAGACGCATGAAGGGGTCTGTGGCGGACACCCGGGGTGGCGGGCCTTGGCACATAAAATCGTCCGTCTGGGATACTTTTGGCCCACTCTCCGACAAGATGCAAAGGCCTACGTCCAGCGATGCAACGGATGCCAAAAGCACGGGAACGTCCAGCACGTCCCTACCTCTCGCCTCTACTCCATCCATGCACCCTGCCCATTTGCGATGTGGGGAATGGACATCCTTGGACCATTTCCCAAAGCAGCTGGCCAAGTACAGTACGTCTTGGTTGTCGTCGATTACTTCACGAAGTGGATCGAGGCGCAGGCCATGGCAAAAATCACTGGGGCAAAGGTCTGCGAATTCCTGTGGAAGAACCTCGTTTGTCGTTTCGGCGTCCCCATGACCATCATGACGGATCATGGCCCCCAGTTTGACTGCGAGGAAACCCGGACCTTTTATTCCGAATTGGGCATAGCCCTCAAATTCTCCTCCGTGGCCCACCCCCAATCCAATGGCCAAGTAGAAAATATCAACGCCCGCATCTTGACCGACCTAAAGAAGCGCCTGGGCACGGCGCAAGGTCGCTGGGCCGAGCTACTTCCACTCGTCCTCTGGACATATCGCACGACCGCGCGTCGCGCAACGGGCGAGACACCCTTCGCCCTAACTTACGGGGCGGAGGCGCTAGTCCCCGTGGAAACCCTAGTCCCGTCGGCAAGAGTCTTTAACTTCGACGAGAAAGAAAACGAATCCAACCTCAAGGTCGAGCTACAACTCAGAGACGAATTGCACGAGGTGGCTGACCTGCGCTCCAGAGAGTACAAGCGTCGTGTGGCTGTATATCACGACAAGAAGGTCAGACCTCGTCTCTTAGCCACGGGAAACCTCGTCCTGAGGCATACCGAGGGTGGCAAATTGGATCCGAACTGGGAGGGCCCGTATCTCCTCGGGGAAGAAATCGCACCCGGAGCTTTTAAGCTCAAGGACAGCGAGGGTCGTACCCTAAGCAAAACATGGAACGTCGCGCGGCTCAAAAAATATTAGGTGTAAACTCTACAAAACCTCTTTATCCCTTACCAGCTTTTGTGAATAAAGAATTGCAGGCTTTTCGAAACTCTCTCGAAAATGAAAATCTCGTTAGTTCCACCCCTCGCTTCCCGCTTGGGGTTGGAGAATCTCGTTTGTTCCACCCCTCGCTTCCCGCTTGGGGTTGGAGAATCTCGTTTGTTCCACCCCTCGCTTCCCGCTTGGGGTTGGAGAATCTCGTTTGAAAGAAGTTCCACCCCTCGCTTCCCGCTTAGGGTTGGAGAATCTCGTTTGTTCCACCCCTCGCTTCCCGCTTGGGGTTGGAGAATCTCGTTTGAAAGAAGTTCCACCCCCCGCTTCCCGCTTGGGGTTGGAGAATCGCGTTGATTCCACCCCTCGCTTCCCGCTTGGGGTTGGAGAATCTCGTTAAGTCCAAACCTCGCTTCGCGCTGGGTGTTGGAGAATCTCATTAAGTCCAAACCTCTCTTCCCGCTTGGTGTTGGAGAATCTCGTTGGGTCCAAACCTCGCTTCTCGCTTGGTGTTGGAGAATCTCGTTGAATCTGTCCCTCGCTTCCCGCTTGGGGTTGGAGAATCTCGTTTAGGAGAAGAGTCCACCCCTCGCTCCCCGCTTGAGGTTGGGAAACCTCAATAAAGGCATATGAGGTCGGAGCAAAGCTCGTGACCTCGCCATGTTAATCGCTGCGCGAGGACCAGACAAGGCTCGAAATCTCGGCAGTCTCTATGTGGAAGTAAACACCCGTTGTGGCCTGAGTGTCACAATAGCTGTAACACTCAACCCATGGGGTTGGATGGATGTGGATAAATGAATACAAGCAAACAATCATGAAATAAGAAAGGCAATATAAAACGAAAGCCCCAAGGGCCGATATAAGCATAAAACAAAGGCCACGAGGGCCAAGATGTTCAAATTACAAGCCCCGCAGGGCCACCAACAACTTTAACTCTTCGAGGCCTCGGCGGCGGAGTCGACGGGCGCCTTGGGAGCCTCCGGGACCAGGGTTGAAGTGGCAGAGGGCTGGGAGCTAGGTGCGTCCGCCGCGGGTAGAGGGCCCGTAACAACAACCTCCGGGTCTTCCTCGACGAGGTTCACCACGGAAGGAACCTCACTTACCATGGTCCCGTCCGCATTGAGGAAGAACTCACATCCCCCCTCGGGCTCCTCCCCAGTCTCTTCCCCCATAGTCTCCTCGTAGTTGGGGTTGAAGAAGACAATGCGAGGATCGATGTGCCTATACTTGGCCACCGCCTGCTTAACGCCCATGCGAACGGCCTGGTGGAACATCTTCCTTACGCTTTCCACCATCGTCGCCTTGTACTCCTCCGAGTCCACGTACTTGGTACCCGCAGCCTCCACCTCCTCGTTGAGCTCGACGACACGACGTCGAAGGTTGGTGATCTCATCCTCGGCCTTCGAGAGCTCCGCTTCTTTCTCCCTGAAGAATTTATGCTCAGCGGAGAGCTTAGCCCGACGCTCCTCATTCTCGCTTTGTAAGGTCTCAGCCACCTCCTTCGCCTTGCTCGCCACCTCCTTGGCCTTGCTTTCCCCCTCCTTTGCCTTTGCCTCCCCCTCCTTCGCCTTCGCAGTCGCCTTGGCCTCATCCCTCGCCGCGACCTCCGCGGCTCTAACCCGCTTCTCAGCCACAGCAAGCTCCCTCGCGAGCTTCTCACATTCCTCCACGCGGGCTTTAAGAGCCGTCTCCATCTTGTCCATCCTCTCATGGGCGAGGTTGATGCGACTGCGGTTGTAATTATCGAAGAAGGTATGCTGCAAATTCGCAAAAAATGGTTGGAGAAAGTGAGAAGTACGAAAAAGACGCGGAACCCAAAACAGAAACAAAATTCATGAAGGTAAAACTTACCATGGCCGAATACCTAGCAGCCTGGTCGTCAAGGGCCGCGTCTGTGAGGTTGTTGGCCCACTCAACCTCCTCCTTCAACTCCTCCCGGCCCCACTTCACTGAAGCTCCCCTAACCGGGCCAGGGCAATGAAACTTGGCAGCCGAAGGACTAGCGACGTCCATAACCCGCCCCTCAAAATTAAAGTAGGGGATGACATCCCCCACCGACAAACCTCGTTGTCCTTCCGCCCGGCGTTTCTTCTTCTTCTCCCCCCGAGGGGACTCCACGCCCTTCCTCTTATGCCCGGCTCCGTCGCCGGACCCCCGCGAAGTCTGAGACGACGTCTTCGCAACGTCCCTCTTGGGCGGGGGCTCCTCGGAGGTTTTCTCCCCGGACGTCCTCGAAACGTCCCCCTTCGGCGGGGCCCCCTCAGAGGTCTTCCCCCCGGACGTTTTATGTGGCGGGGGTATCGACGTTGGTTGCGGGGTAGACGGCCTCGCTTGCGAGGTCAGCTCCTTTATAACGACCCCTTGTTGGCTTTGGGGTCTCGGGGCGTTGGAGGAAGAAGTCACATGCCTTTTGCCCTGCGACTTCGTGGTAAGAGCGCCAAATAGGTCCACTGTCAAAAAAAAGAGGAAAAAAGCTAAGGGGGCATAAAAGTTAGATAAGAAAGAAACAAAAACGAGTTAGCGAGGTTTAAACTCTCGTGGCTTAGAGACAACGATAAACTTAAACAGGCCGGCGAGGTTTATAACCTCACTTCCCAACAACAAAAAGAAAAACAATCAGGAAAGAGATTGAATACCCTCTTTGCCCTCGCTAGGGGGGAGGCTGAGACTCAGGCTGGCCCGCTCAAGCTGGTCCTGAGAGAGGTACACCTGGTGCGATGCCTGACTCGTTGTAGCGTATCGGGCCTTGAGTGCCTTAAGCTCGGCAACCGTATGCGGGCACACGCACCAGACAAATTTGCCCGGCGCCACGGGAAAATTGAGATATCTCCCGGTGGGGTCGCGGACCAAGAACCAATTCGGTTTCCACAACCCGACGTTCGAATGGGCCGTGGTGATTTTGATGTTTTCGGCGTGCTAAGATTGATGAGGCAGGACCGAGGTTCCATCCTCGCTAGGAATAAAGCCGATAAGATATCACGATTCGGCCCGTCCCCAAGTTCACGGCTGCGAATCGTGTAGGCACACAACAACCGCCAAGTATTCGGGAACAACTGTGCAGGACAGATCTGCATGGCCCACAGATAGTCGACAATATGCTGGGCCAGAGGTAGCCTGAAACTCACCTGAAGACTGAAGAGGTGTACGACCACGCACCTTTCGTAGGACGCCAAGGAGCAGCCCCTCCCTTCGGGAAGTGCCAACTCGACTCCCTCGGGCCAAGCGAAGTCCTTGGCAATCTTTACGAGGTCTTTATGCTCGAGTTCGGTGGCCACTCCCTCGGATAGATAGGCCTCGGGAGAACCCGGGGTCATGAGAATCTGTTCTTCAAGAACACGCGGGACGCAAGACACGGCGTCGGTAATGTACGCCGCAGGAAAGCTCGGGGGCACTGTTGATAGGGTATTTTGATAACAAATAAATTTATAATCAAGACCCCGTTGAGTATAGGGAGGTCAGGATCGTTCCACAGGAAGCAAGGTTGTTCGTTTATCAATTACTAAAAAAACAAACAAACAAAATCAAACAAAAACACTCACAAGCAGCCTCGTTAACGACGTTGTCAAGGTCGTTAACGAACCACCGTACACAAAAGACTCAATCTAACGACCTAAATAAATTCGGTACCGAGCCAACTAACTCAGCAACGAAATTCACTTAGATAATTCAAATAAAAACGAAGATCTATGACTAGGGACACCACAACATAGTCATGCATATAAACTTGTAAGAAGAATAGATCATTCCTTTAAATAGATAGAGTCATCAACTTTTGTTGACTATCAAGTAAATTAACCTACTTTCGTAACCCAATTCACTTAATTGCTTGTTTTGGATCTAAAGCTTGAAACTTTCGTATTCAAACAATATCAACCTTCAAGTTACTAACTTTCTCTTTCAATTAAGTTAAAAACTCAAATTACCTCAACTTTCATCTTGGTATAAGCTCAACAAACAATCTCAATAATAGATAAAAGGCATTCAACACACAATCTTACTCATCAAACATGCTTAACTATGCCGGGCTTAACCCCGATCCTAGAAAAGAAGACTACTCACTAATCATGACTACGAAACAAATAAATTCAACAAAAGAAATCATTGAAAACAAACTACTACTTAAATTAATAACAAAAAATTGTCTTACAGAAAATCAGAAGAAAACGAAAAAATACAAAGCACCGAACCAAAATCTCGATCAACGAACTCGGTAACTTTCGTTCACTGACCTCCGAACTCAACTCCGATCCTCTCTCGGCTCTCTCGGCTCTCCAAAAAAACAATCCTTAAAAGTCTGATCTCCTCCTTAAGATCCCCCCCTCCTTCTAGGCTAAACAAGAGGGCTATTTATACTAAAAAGGCTAAAAACTAATAAGGCTAGAAGATAAAAACTTTCCTAAAAAGATAGAAATAAAATCCTAAAAAGATAGAAATAAAATCTAGAAAGATAACAAGACCTAAAATACATAATATAATAACCTTAAAAATCATAAAAAGATACTCTACCGACACGGAAATAATTTCCCGCACAGGATCGGTGAGTCACAAAGTCAACCCTTGAAATTTCTATCACGTGGCCTCGTTAACGAGCCCTCACAACCTCGTTAACGAGCCTGGGCTTGGTTTCTTCCACACTTCGTCTCGTAAAACTTGGACTCTGACTTCTCCATACTTGTATTCCTCCGTCTTTCACTGTAGCGCTCCAAATTCAGCTCCATATAGCACCTTTTCTTTGCTAAATCCTACAAAATACACAAAATAGAGTAGCTTCCATACTTTCCATGAAAATATGCAAAACCATCCAAAAACACACAAAACTAAACCTAATTTTATCAAAACTAAACCTAATAAACAAAGAAAACCTACTAAAAACTATACTAAAAACACGAACATCAAAATACCCCATACTTAGACTTGCTTGTCCTCAAGCAATCACTAAACAATAACCAAAACCAAACAAACATACTCATCAAGATATAGCTATCATCTAAAAAGCAAGATCTACACATAGAAGGAAAATAACAGATGATTATTAACGTCATCACACATATATGCACCAAATAGACATAAGAAAATACAATCCAACCTCACAAGGGATATAATGTGTTTCACTTAACTCTCAAGTGTTTAGGCTTATAAATTCAATCTCTCAACTCATCTTATATACAAAAACTCATAGAAATTGGAACTTATATCACCAATACTCTCCACCCAAGATTTGTCAAAACAAGCAAAAATCATCAAGAGCAACTTAGGGGGCTCAATGAAAAACTTCATAGAAGCTTCCATTCGGCCGGGTTGTAATGGGGCTTGGTAATAACAAATAGGCGTGGAAAAATATTTTGGCTATGTGGTGCTAATAATATCCGGGAATCAAAGACTCCTAAACTCACACATAACTTCAAAAAACTCTCATAAAAACATATACCAAACTCACTCTCTCATTATGCACACTCTCTTTCACTCACCCATTATATCCTAGAAAGTCTCATAAGAAATAAAAGAATCTCTAATATTATCTATAAACACATATGCACTTCAAACTTCCTTCTTCTCTTCTTTACTTTATATTTATCTAACTTCTTTTTTTTTCTCTTTTCTTTTTGCTGCCTCGTTAACGAGCCCACTTCAGGGTCGTTAACGAACTTCATCGTGTACTCCTCTTTCTTTCTAAACAAATTTCTTTTGTTCATCCTTTGCTATCAAGAGATCTTTCTTCTTACAACTAAAATAAGAGACTTCCAATCTACCCTTCCCAATAATCCCTCAATCATAGCAAACATTGTATGTCACTCTTTTTTTTTTTTACACTCAACAAAAATACCTCTCCAATCTAAGTCCTAATCCCCGGATAGGGTCAAGCTTATCTTGGCTAGGGAAATTTTTGTGGAGCTAAAAATAAAGGCTTTAGACTAGAATTGGCTGTCAAAAGAAGGATCATGTAAAGGTGAATAGGGAATAATAGGGCTTATAAAAATAAGTTCTCCATCATATGATTCTCACAAGTAATGAACTATAAATCCCATACGGGTCTCAAGAAATAGATAACCATCACAATTCCAAGAGATAATATGCATATAGAGAGTAAATCACACAAGAAAAGAAGAGGGATTTATTGATGTTCTCCCTACAAGGCCAAAAATTCCTCACTAGGTAATGATTTTGTTGGATTGCATCACTTATGCTATATAGTATATGTGCTCAATTTCATCAAGTGCTATCTTCTTCTAAAAACAATTTCAAGTTAAGAATCCGGCTATACTATTAAAGACATGTTTGCAAGGAATTATATGATTAAGCTAGCAATTACTATCATAGAACCTAAGAAAGGGATATTTATCAATTCTAAAACTCTTTTTTCGATTTTTTTTGAAAAATTTTTGTTGATTTTTTTTAGAGAATAAAAAACTACTCAAAACACATAAAAAAAACTACGACAACAAGTTTTCTATTTTCTCCCACCCCATACTTAAAATTACAGTGTCCCCACTGTAAGAAAAATAAGAAGAAGGAAAAGAAATGGAAAAGAAAACAAACAAAGATAAAAATAAGAAAAAGAAAAACAAACATAAAAACTTACAAAGTCTCAAAAGTGGAAAACAAGGAAAAACTTCATCTTCAGGCTGAATCAATGGTTTGGTGGAGGAAAGTAGTGCTCAAAGTTCCCCATGAAGTCATACATCGTCCTCCAACGCTCAGCATCATCCGCCTCTCGCTGACGATGCCTCTCATCCTCCATCGACATGCGAGCAGAATAGACAGATTCCCATCTATCCATCCTTCTATGAATATGGTCCTGTTGGAGGCGAAGCTGCTACATCTGAGCAGAAAGATCCTCGGCCCATGGTGGTGGCATACTCGATCCTGTGTACTCAGGAGGAGGAGGTGGTGGATAGTGAGGCTGGAAATGATCTTGGTACAGCACCGGGTTGTATGGCATTAGTCCATAGGAATGAGGGTCGGTAGGAGCTGGCGGTGGGTCGGTAGTGGTCCTCGGGGCCTCGTTAATGAAGCTGGGTGCCTCGTTAGAAGTATAGGAAGGAGGCTGGAAATGGTCGTTAACGAGCCTGGTAGGCTCGTCAACGAGGACGTTGGTGCCCAAAACTTCCGTGTCGAGGTCTTCATCCTCGAGGTTTAGCTCCTCAGTTCCTCCCTCTGTGTCGGCTTCTTCAGTGTCATCGCCAACTACCTCGGTATCCTCATCTTCATCTTCATCTTCATCTTCATCCATTGCTTCACCTTCTCGCTCAAATCTTGTCTCACACGGCCGAAGTGATAGCTCATCCTCCGGCTTGGGCTCTAACGGGTAAGCATGCCCCGTCCACGTTTTGTACCAATTTGGTACGTAGAGTAGCTCCAACTTGTCGAGGGTGGGTGTGACGATGCGGTCTTGTACTTTCACTTTGACCCTCCCTCGGCTAGAATGAAAATACCGGAGCTATACCAATAGTTCTTGTTGAGGAGTTGAGCATGAGCCGGTGTGTATCGAGTAAGGTCGACCCCAAGGTTTTTAGCCAAAAGGCTAACCAAGTTGCCACACCAAACTTCCTAGGACTTGGTTGATTTCTCGACGTAGTAGAGCCACTCATACCCCAAATTCAAGGGGTCGGGTTCCTCGAAAAGGATGGTGCGGAGACAAGCAACTTCCGTCCTCGTTGGCCTGTTCAACTCTCTCTTCGGCCAAAACATAGCGGCTAGGACTCGGAGAATGATCCTGAAGATGGGGTTGATGATGCTTGCCCCAGATAATGCCGCTGTGGAGGATTGTTCTTCCCCAGTGATGTAGCTCCATGTCCTAGTCACCCTGTAGTCTTTCAAGCTGTAGTCTCTAGACGGATTCGGAAGCTCTAGGATTGCGTTGAACTCTGCCATGGTGAACTCACGGCTCACATTACCGAGCCGAAACCGGATTCGTCCCGCCGAAGTCTTCGACGAGAAGCTAGTCTCTAGAGTGAACAAAAACTCGGATGTGAGGGCCGGATAGTGTGGTAAATTCTCCTTCTTCAGGAGATGGGATGCACCAAGGATAATGAAGGCCTCCTTGACGTCCGTATAGATCCCCGTGTTTATAGCACTGGACTTCGAGAACCAACGAGTGTTGTGGTCCTTCTCTAGAATGGCATGGTATCGATGCACTTGGCCTTGAGTACTAAAAATCACGTTGTCCATGCGAGGTGGAGATGGGGACCTCTGGTTCCTTCTCTTCTTCTAAGCTCGGGTAGCGGGTCTGCTTGAACTTGCCATGAGATCTACAAAATAATCAAGAATTTTCCAAGATAAGATCCACTCAAAATAGATAGGCAAGAGACCCCATACTTGGTCTCGAAATAGCCTCGGAATTATTCATTAACTACCCAATTAGGTCGTTTACGAATCTGGACTGGATTGATCTTTGAGGCCACGCAGGGTCGTTAACGAGCCTGGGTGGGTCGTTAACGAGCCGCCGAGAACCAAATCGCAGAATTCCGAGTTTTAATCTATCTTAAAAATCAAGCCAAAATCAAGCATGCAATCCTCTACACTCTTTCACTTAGTCACACAATCGGATATACGCACCCCATACTTGCTCGATTGCCCATCCTGATCATGCCAAATTTACCCGAAATTTTGACATGCTAAGTTTATATCTTGATACTAGAACAAGAAAAATTCATGCTTTTCACAATCAACTTTTCTCAATGAGATATCTAACATGAATATCCTTCTCTAGATCTAGAATTACTAAGCAAAATCAAACTTTCTTGGGCAAAATCCAATCATGACATCTATCCTCTAAATGAACTCAATTCTAGACATGAAATTTCTACCCTAACAACCATGAATCATGCAATTTTGAGTTAGGGTTTAGAAATCATACCGGAGAATCGAGAAATTGAAGAACAAGGGGTCGGAATTTGGGTGATTAACGAGCTCGGTGAAAGCGAAATAACGAAAACTCGGATCTTCGTCGGTGGGAGGAAGAGTTTCCGGGCTTTGGTAACGACGGCTACTCGGTGGTTGGTGAGGGATTCCAATCGGTGGTGGGAGTCTTCAAGATCTTTGGTTGAGTTGTTTGAGAAGTTTGGAGTTTGGAGAATTTTGAGAGTGAAAGATTTTTGGGAGGGGTAAAAGGGTTATATAGGAGAGGGTAGGGATAGGAAGAGGTAGAGGGGGCGACGGCTAGGGTAGTAAAAAGATAGACTAGGTTAAAAAACTTACCTGCCTGTTTTGCCGAATCGGGTCGTTCGAACCGGGTCGTTAACGACCCTGGGTGGGTCGTTAACGAGCTACCGTAGCCTCTTGAAGTGATTTTTCGATCCCTTCTCCTGCGTCTTGTTAGCTCAAAATTTAATCCTAATTTCTATCCTAAAAACTACTAAAAAGAACTCAAAAGAAAGCTAAGAAAAAGAGTCTAAAAAGAAAAGAATAAAAAATCTAATTCTATACTAAAAAGCGGGTTGCCTCCCGTAAGCGCTATTTTTAATGTCGTCAGCCCGACGTGCTCCTTTGACTCAAGGTGGCTCCCGTGTAGCTATGTTGGGGTCTTGAGGTACCCTATACTTAGCTTTGCAGCTTTTGTGTGCTTGAGTTGCTAAATTAGGTCCCTTTTCTTCTATCAGTATGCCCGGTATTCCTACATGATGGTTAGTGAAATCCGAAAACCAAGGTGGTTTGGACTCCTCTGTAGTGCATATGATGGGGCATGGTGTAGAAACAAAAGATAAGGAATGACCATCTTTAGCAGATTCATAGTTAGAGTACTTACCTTGGTTGTATTCTTGCACGTGGGACTCGGTGATTGGCCAATGAGGCTTGGTAGGGATGGCTGAATCGAGTTCTGGTTGAGTCAACTCGATTTGTGCGACTGCAATTGGGTCGTTGGCATTCTGATCCAAGTTGAATTCCACCCGTTCCTCTCCAATATCAAAAGTGAGGAGTCCTTTCCGCACATCAACTCTTGCACCTGCTGTGGCTAAAAATGGTCTGCCAAGAATTATGGGGACATGAGGGTCTTCAGGCATATCGAGGACGATGAAATCATTCGGTATAAAGAATTTCCCGACTTGAATAGGATAGTCATCCACGACTCCTGTGGCCTTGACACATGATCCATCTGCCATGTACAGATTCATATCTACCGGCTCTAGTGGTCCCATATTAGCTTTAGACCAGATTGAGAGAGGAAATAAACTAGCACTGGCGCCCAGATCACATAAAGCCTTGAACTTGTGGTTGCCTATGCCGATCGTTATTGCAAATCTCCCTGGGTCTCCTAGCTTTTCTGGTAGAGCTATTGATCTGACCTCATCCTGCAGCTCTGTAATGGATCTTTTCCTGCTAAGAATATCTTTCAAAAAATTTGTGTAAGCCGGCATTTCGCTTAGGGCCTCAACGATTGGGATGGAAATATTAATGCCCTGAAGAATCTTTACGAAACGCTTGAACTTACTCTCAGTAGAGTCCATAGATTTCTTAGTTGGAAATGGAAGAGATTTCACCATTCTTGGAACCAAGTTAGGCTCGAGAGGTGAGAGTACCGGGTTGACACTGGGATCGTTTGGTGGCCTCGGCGGGTCGTTACCGACCCTGATGGGGTCGTTAACTACCCTGGAGTTGAGAGGAAGGCTCGGTTTAGAAGACTTACCTGGGGTAGGGTCGTCAGGAACCCTTGGAGCCTTGTCACCTTGGTATATGGGCTCGTTATTTGCCCTCGCTGGCTCGTTAATGAGCTGTTTGGTGACGTCCTCTTCCCCCTTTTCCTCAGCTTGGACTTGCTCCGGCAATGTCTTCCCGCTCCTAAGGTGCACCGCTGCTATTTGTCCCCTAGGGTTCTCCTTGGGGCGGCCCGGGAGTTGCCCTTATGGTCTCGGAATTTGGGCAGCGAGGTTCCCTAGTTGGGAATCAACACTCTTCTTCCATATATCAAATTCTCCCCATCTTTTATTTTGTTGGTTCAGGTTGGCTTGAACTTCGTTAACTTTGTTGGTCACTCCGTTAATGCCTTCCTGTAATCCTTGAACCCATGATGGTGGCTCCTGATGGCCTGGAGGTCGATAAGGTGCAGGTCGTCTATCTGGTGGAGGCACCGCATAGTTTTGATTGGTATTCTGATTGCCCCATGCCTGATAGTTGTTTGACCTGTCATGATAGCTAGGCTGGTTCCTGTATGGTCCTCTCATATAATTTATCTCAGCTATTGTCTCAGCGGCTCTAACCTGCTCTATGTTAGTGCAAGAAGATGTACTATGTGCAGAAGAACCACATTCTTGACATGATTGAGAGGATTTCAGAAAACTTACCTGCTTCTTCAAGCGGTTGACCTCGTCTTGTAGAAACTGAGTTTTGACGTCTGGGTCAACATCTTCTCGGTTAGGCACGTAGAGACGTTTCTGGGGCTGTGGAGTCTGCTGGATTCCATACATGGCATCATAATTGGACAACTTATCCAGCAGTTCCCATGCAGCCGTTGGGTCCATCTCTATAAAACCGCACGCAGTATGCATGTTGATGCGGTTCTTGGTCTCTGCGTTGATACCCTGGAAAAAGATTTCTTACAAAACATATAAAGGTTGCCTATGAGTGGGGCATTGTCTAAGCATCTCTTTGAATCTTTCCCATGTTTCAACAAATGTTTGATTAGGCAGCTGGTGATAGGAGGTGATGCGTTTCCTCAACTCCGTCGTCTTAGCAGGAGGGAAGAACTTTGTAAGAAATTGATCGTACAAAGCTTTCCAAGTCCTGATAGACTTAGAAGGTAGGCTCTCCAACCAGCTCAGGGCCTTCCCAACAAGAGATCACCTGAAAGCTTTTAACAGAACATATTCAAGTGAGACACCTTCAGCAGCTATGGTGTCACATAAATCAAGAAAGTTTCGAATATGCTCCATAGGGCACTCAGTAGGTTTCCCTTCAAACTGAGCCCGTTTAATCAAGGATATGAATTGAGACTTGATCTCAAAGGGTTTCTCTATCTCGCGAAGCACGATTGGAGATTCTGGCACCCTCAGTTCTGGATGCATGTACTGTTTGGCATTCCTCGGATAGACATTAAGCTCCTCTTGTAGACGAGCATTAGCAGCTCGTTGACGCTCAGCCTCAGCAACAGCGCCTTCTTTCTCAGTTTTTAACGCCTCCATCAGATTTCGGAGGTCTTCCATTTGACGAGCCATCTCTTCAGGTGTGGCCATGGCTCCGTTTTCTCGGAGTCTACGGTGCAAGGACCGTTCGCGTTCTGAGTAATAACCAGTGTTGTCAAACTCGACCCTTCGTCGTCCTACCGGCATACGCTGAGAAAACAGACAGAGAAAAAAAAAATTAAAAACAAAAACGGGGTCGGGCTATTCCCAGACCCACAGATAAACAAACACACACGTTGCTTCCCCGGCAACGGCACCAATTTGTTGATAGGGTTTCTTGACAACAAATAAATTTATAATCAAGACCTTGCTGAGTATAGGGAGGTCAGGATCGTTCCACAGGAAGCAAGGTTGTTCGTTTATCAATTACTAAAAAAACAAACAAACAAAATCAAACAAAAACACTCACAAGCAGCCTCGTTAACGAACCACCGTACACAAAAGACTCAATCTAACGACCTAAATAAATTCGGTACCGAGCCAACTAACTCAACAACGAAATTCACTTAAGATAATTCAAATAAAAACGAAGATCTATGACTAGGGACACCACAACATAGTCATGCATATAAACTTGTAAGAAGAATAGATCATGCCTTTAAATAGATAGAGTCATCAACTTTCGTCGACTATCAAGTAAATTAACCTACTTTTGTAACCCAATTCACTTAATTGCTTGTTTTGGATCTAAAGCTTGAAACTTTCGTATTCAAACAATATCAACCTTCAAGTTACTAACTTTCTCTTTCAATTAAGTTAAAAACTCAAATTACCTCAACTTTCATCTTGGTATAAGCTCAACAAACAATCTCAATAATAGATAAAAGGCATTCAATACACAATCTTACTCATCAAACATGCTTAACTATGCCGGGCTTAACCCCGATCCTAGAAAAGAAGACTACTCACTAATCATGACTACGAAACAAATAAATTCAACAAAAGAAATCATTGAAAACAAACTACTACTCAAATTAATAACAAAATATTGTCTTACAGAAAATCAGAAGAAACCGAAAAAATACAAAGCACCGAACCAAAATCTCGATCAACGAACTCGGTAACTTTCGTTCACCGACCTCCGAACTCAACTCCGATCCTCTCTCGGCTCTCCAAAAAAACAATCCTTAAAAGTCTGATCTCCTCCTTAAGATCCCCCCCTCCTTCTAGGCTAAACAAGAGGGCTATTTATACTAAAAAGGCTAAAAACTAATAAGGCTAGAAGATAAAAACTTTCCTAAAAAGATAGAAATAAAATCCTAAAAAGATAGAAATAAAATCTAGAAAGATAACAAGACCTAAAATACATAATATAATAACCTTAAAAATCATAAAAAGATACTCTACCGACACGGAAATAATTTTCCGCACATGATCGGTGAGTCACAAAGTCAACCCTTGAAATTTCTATCACGTGGCCTCGTTAACGAGCCCTCACAACCTCGTTAACGAGCCTGGGCTTGGTTTCTTCCACACTTCGTCTCGTAAAACTTGGACTCTGACTTCTCCATACTTGTATTCCTCCGTCTTTCACTGTAGCGCTCCAAATTCAGCTCCATATAGCACCTTTTCCTTGCTAAATCCTACAAAATACACAAAATAGAGTAGCTTCCATACTTTCCATGAAAATATGCAAAACCATCCAAAAACACACAAAACTAAACCTAATTTTATCAAAACTAAACCTAATAAACAAAGAAAACCTACTAAAAACTATACTAAAAACACGAACATCAGGCACATAGGGGGTGGGAGCCGAGGCCGTGTCCACACCTGACCTCACCACCAAATCAGTAACGACCTCATCTGGGGTGGAGGACGAAGCCATTTCGACACCCGACGACGCACGAAGTCGGGAGACGAGCGAATTGATGGAAACCTCGGAGTCGCTTGAAGAAGGGTCGCTGAAAACCAGGGAAGGGGACCTCGGGTTCTGAGAATCGCTAGGTTCTACGCTTCCCACGGACTCCGAAACCTCCTCGTAAAAACCCTCTTGAACTTTGAAAGCGAAGCCTGGTGGGGGGGCTCGCAGAAGCTCTCCTAGGCATGAAAAGAACGACGTCCAGGTCGCGGGAGGCTAACACCTGGAAAGGAAAGAAGTGTTGAGATATCGGGCAAAATAACCAGAGAAAAGCAATGCGACGTCAAAATCACGAAGGAAAGGGAACGCGAGGTCATGACAACAGAAGGGAAAACAATACGAGGTCATAACAACATCCGGAAGGAAGAGAATTCGAAGTCATAAGAGACGAAGAGTCGTGTGGCACCCTAAGGGCTACTCTGACAAGATAGGACGACAAAGGAGAATTTGAAGCGCCAAAAAGAAGAATTCGAGGCGCCAAAAAAGAGGAAAGAGAAAGAAGAAGGCCAACCAATGGTGGAGGCCAGCGGTGGAAGCCCAAACGTCCCGTCAATCGAACATCATGACGTGTGGGCTCCCAAGGGTCTCAAAATTCAAAAATGGCGAAATAAGCAAACACTCAACCGGCGACACTCAGACGAAGGGTGCGAAGGCATGGCGGTCGCCACCATTACCCCACCGTCTCGCCACCATCTCACCGTCATAGCACCGACAAGGGACAAAAAGAACCAAGCCAAAGCAGGAAACGGTGAAAGAAGGAAGCAAAAAAGCGGTAAAGGCACTGCGCCAAAACAAGAGCCACCACCACCACCACCGTTTCGCCACCGTGACGCTGGCGCAAAACACCGGGCGACACAACCGTCGCCCATCTAGAATGCAAAACGAAAAGCAAGACGGCGAAGAATCAAGGGCAACAAACACCAAAAGACGAGAAAAAAAGAGGATCGGAAACTCACTTGTTCAGAATCAGCGTCGAGAAGGCGGTGATGCGATCGGGAAGTAACGAAGACTCGTCGGAAACCGTCTGGAGAAACTGCTCGCAAGGAACCGAAAGGACGGAGAGAGAAAGAGCGAAAAAGGTGAAAGAGAAGATGAAGAGGAAGCGTACAAGATACACCTTTATAAAGGAACAGGCTTGGGCCTTCCTCGTTCCCAAAGAGGCTTTTTGGGCATGTCTCATCTTGGCGGCCCATTAAGCAAAATATAAGGAGCGAGCCCAGAAAAGCTTCACCCCTGCAAACAAAAGAAAAGGCTAAAGTGTAGAGCCTCGCAAAGAGATGGCTTCGCAAGATGCCTGCCATGAACCTTGGAAACCTCCCACCTCGCAGGGTGCCTTCCCGACCTCTTAAAACCTCGCACCCCGCAGCCCCGAGGAACTTATGCCCTGCGACCCTCGACGCGAGGCCCCCAGGTCATGGGGTTGTGATGATGTCCAAAATAGTAAAATAATAAGCGGGCCCGGGGTACGAGGAATAAACGGATCCGACTCAACTCCCAAGGTGGACCCCGGGGCCCACAATCCTGTCTATCCGTTATTTTAACAAAATTCCTACCCCACGAGGTTGCCCGAAACCTGGAACGAGGCCTAGACCTCGTAACCGACTCTACTAACACCCGCCCACACGGACCACTCATTAATGCCGCCTCCCCGGACCAATCACCCGCTGCCTCACCCACAGACCAATCAGAAGCTCCCAATCTCGGGCGTCCCACATCGGATCTTGGCCAGAACTCGACTCCCCAATCCTCTATAAATAAAGAAGAACCTCGTACGAAGAAGGGGTCGAAAAACATCTTGAACTCAAGAACTATCTTGCTCGTTGAAGATCGACGTGATAGAAATCTCGATAAAAGACCTCGCTACAGACAAGCAAAGTCCACAAAAAGACTTCAAGTCATCAAGGAACCTCACTCACATCAAAGACCTCGCTACAGAACCTCGCAAGCCATTGCAAGCCGTCGACATCGCATTCTCCTAAAGACCTCGCAACATGACAACCAAGGGACACCTAGGTGTAAGAATCATTTAGAAACTAGGAGATCTCGGATTGTGTTTAATCGAGATCTCGAACCTCGTAGGAGGTCTAGGGTGTAAACCTCGATAGTTCATTAGCCTCGTTGGCTTGTAATCTCGCTGTAAAGAAGATCATAAATAAAGAAGCAAGTGTTTGCACTTTCGAATATAATTATCTCGTTCTTTGTCTTCTAGCGAGTCTTTATTTCGGGTTTCATCATGTATTGAATTAAATATTAAGTGGGTTAAAAATTTACCAAATATATTTATAATTTCTTTAATTGATTTATTCTTCCTCCTCAACTAACAAGATCTCAAGCTAATATTTTCTTATTAAAAATATTCTTGTATGCTAACAATAATAATGAAAGCTATTTATTTTATTAAAATTGATTAAAATAATTTTAATTAAAATTAGGTAGAAATTGACCTTCTGCTTTTACAGAAACTACGTTCTATATACAGGGGAGAAGGCAGAGGAGGAGGGGCGGTGCACCAGGGCTTCGGCGGACGGACTCGGCGGCGCACGGAGGGGACTCGGCGGCGGCCGGCGGAGCTCCGGTGGGGCTGGTGGTGGCCGGCGGTGCACAAGAGAGGAAGAAGGGGGAGGTTGAAAGTACTCCAATGGTGTTTTGAAGGGGTAAAATAAAACTTGAAAGGCTGATTTTTGGAACTAATATTGAGAGCAATTGCTTAGAAGGGAGTAGAAGAGATGTTGGTGTGAGTTTGACGGAGAGTTGAGCTCCTTTATAGAGGCAATAGAGGAGGGTTTGAGGATCCATGGCACTTGAATTTAACCATAGATGGAGAAGAGGATTGCTCTCCATTAGTGGAAGGTGTGCTTGTTTAATGGTGATGATTGGTGATGCAATAAGGGTTGTCTTGCAAGCAAAGAGGAAGGAAGGAGAAGAAGCTTTGGGCATGCAATGGTGAAGCGTCAAATCAATCAAGCTCAATTTGACTTTGGAAGAAGAAGAAGAAGAAGAAGAAGAAGAAAGTGACTTTATTAATAGAAGAGTTGTAAATTGGGCAGTCAAGTTACATTAGCATAGTGGTTTGGAGTGTGTGTGTGTGTGATTATATGAAAGGAGCGAGAGGTCTCAGGTTCAAGTCTCGGCTCTTGCCTCCTTTTCATTTATTTTACCTTGTACTATTTTTAGCCTTGTAACACTCCATTATTAATAAAATTCGGAAATTATATTAGTCTTATTTTATTTGAATAACTTTTATACCTTAATAAACCTTTATAAAATTTCCTTTATTTTATTTATTTAAATTATTAAACTCTCTTTTTATAGAGAAAAGGATTAGTAAATGAATACTTGACTTGCTTAATATTTTTGATTAAATTCTTAATTGTCATTGCAATAACTTTTTGTAGCCTTTCATAATATAATATGAAATTATAAAGTTTATTAAACTCTCTATTTTAGAGAAAAAAAATTTAGTGGGATAATTATCCATTTTATTTTATTTAGAATTTAGCGGATATTACAGTTGCACAAACATTTTTCCCATCTTCATGAATTTGTTATTACCTTCACATTCACATATTGAATGTGTATTTTCGTTTATTTTTTAATAAGGTAAAGATCTTTATAAGATAATTCATTCATGTTTGTATATATTACTTTAACGTTCACATATTAATTATGTATCTTCACATATTGACTATGTATGTTCACATATTTTCAAACAAGCTCTTTACATTTTATGAAGTCACATACTAGCATTCAAGCCTTAAAGTTGCAATTTCTCAACCTCGAATTTCATTCAAGCCTTGGTTTAAAAATGAATGCCTTCCTTTAATACGCTAAATCACATTTCTTGAGTAGGTTTGATTTCATCCGGGCAATCGAGAACAAAATACACTGAATACGTGCCTTTGAACATTTATTCATGTAGCTAGAATACTTCGTAGTAGTATCATGAAATTTCGAAAAGGGAACGAGGAGGCTCTTCTCTCTAGTTTCTAGAGAGAGAAGTGCAAATCTGCCGAGAAGGCACACTGCCGAGGAGGTTCCGGCGAGGATGATCTACCAAGAAGGGTTAATTTTTATTGATTATCTAAAATTGACCAGTCCTGATTTGATCTTATGATGATATTGTTTTCTGGTCTTATTTTGTGTGAATTTTGCCATTTTCTCAATCTATTTCCTTGTTTGCCTTCGACCTTTGATCTAGGTGTTGATCTTTGTAATTTATCTCGATCTCCGATCGTGTTGTTGTTCTTTTGAAAGATCTCCCTCGACTTGTGAATTTGTGAGTGTTGTAAGTTTTGGTTTATGTCGATCGCTGCCTGCCGGTTTGGCTTTAGACTAAAGACTGGTTTTTCAAGTAACAACCTTGGTTTTTGTGACTTTGTGAGGTCCTTTGTTTCGTAGACAAAATCAAAACACGTAAGAGGGTTATTGTCTTTTTGTTTGGCCGATCCGAGCCTCCGACATGTCGGCTTGGATACACTGCCTTCGTTTTCCCGGGACCAGTCACCGGATTGATGCTCCTATTATGTACGCATGTAATGTCGACGTGGACCCCTGACTATCTTGCTTTTTCTGTGGTTTATTGTTGCTGTACGTGGCTTTGGTAGACTTTTTGTGTGGTTTGTTTGGCCTGGCTGAAGTTGTTTTGGGTTCTCCTTTTCTTCTTGGGCTTTCTTTGTTTTTTCCTTTTGCGCTCTTTTGCAAGTGTTTTCCAGTGCACTACTTCTCCCTTAGTTAGCCTCGTGTACGGATGGTACTACTCCGAGTTTTGGTTCTAGGACTGGGTGTGGTTGTTTGTGTTTGGCGAGGTCGCTTGGACGTTTTGTGTCTGCTGAAGATCCTTCATTCAGGCGGAGGCAACGTCAGTAGTCCTTTGAACTTACTTTGTTTGTCCGCCTTGACCCGAATGTTGAAGGCTTTGCTCTCTTCAGCCCTTCACTTCTACTCACTACCCTTTTAGTTCTAGTTCCTTTTGTCGTTGTGGTTACTTTCGTTGCGTGTTTTTTTTCTTGTTTTTGTCTTGTTTGCCGATTTATTCGACTGCCGTTTATACGACCTCTCGGTAGTACCGGGATTGTCCGGTATACCAAATCTTTTCCTACTAAAAAAATGTGAGAACAAAATACATTAACCCGCCTTAAGAAAGCTAAACTAAATAATGAAACTTAAATATGACTACTCAATATTGATGCCATCGGTACTGTCCACACTACACCCATGAGACAATTTACCTCTCACATTAACTCAGGTTAATGAACAACCTACAATAAAGGAATAATGTGAGAATAATCAACAAAAGCAAAATAGATTCACAATATACTACTATAAGGTTCACACAAAAATACACAAGGTTCATATAATATAAAATTAAGTTCTAACTTGAGCATATATATATATATATATATATATATTGTAGGAGTAGTTTTCTACTCTTATAAGCTCGAATTAGATGAAGGTTGATGGTTTAAAGACTTTGCTTTTTCAAAGCCCAATGAAGACTGAAACACATTAAGAAGATTATATAGTTAAATGTTTGCAAACAATGATTATGTGCATCAAATTTGATGTATTTCAATGCTTTGTTTACAACTTTAGGAAGCTGTTGACTTTTAGGACTTTTATCAAAGAATTTATGTGCATCTTATAACTCTTTCACAAAAATATCATAGAAACAAATTTTGAAAATGGACAATGAAAAATCAATATGAAAACACTATATACTCGAAACTTAGGATCGATTCACACACAAATTGATACCAATTGGGATTTAAAAGGTGAAAACAAACCTAAACTTAAAGAAAACGAAAATCAAATTCAAAAGAGGATAAACCACATACGTGAACTTGAATCCATGACAATAGAAAATTCGATTGAATGAGAGTTAAACTCATGAATGATGGAAGATCAAAGCCCCATTGAAAAGTACGATCGACACACTTGGAAAGCAATAATGTTGTTGTGTTGTTGCTGTAGTGCTGATAAGGATATTAGAGTAGGTGAAATGGTGTTTTTGCCCTTGGGACTTAAAAATTAAAAGAAAATACGCGTCCATCAACGGTATAAGTTTTTAAAATAAAAATATAATATAAATTTTATAAAAAATTATAAAAAATACTCCCTTCGTCCCATTAAGTTTGTCTAATTTCCAATTTAGTTGTCCCAAAATATTTGTCCAACTTTTTTTCTTTCCTTTTATATCAACTTATTCTTACAATATTACCCTCACCTTTTACCCATATTACCGAATAAAAAAATCTACATTCATACCCATTTTAGTCATTTTCTTTTTCTTTTTCTTTTTCACATTATTAACAATCACAATCACAACATCTCTTCATATCCTATTGGTTGCTTTTTTTTTCTTCCGCACTTTCTTAATTGTTGAGCTTTTTGTACAATTAGACAATTAAAATGAGACTCAGGACTATGTTGGAACGAATCTGGCAATGTGGCTTCAAAAATCTGGCGACGTCGCTTCAAATTCAATACTTAAACTAAAATTGTCTTTTGAAGATGCATCATGCATCCAAATCCAATGCTGACGAGGGCGGATCAGTATTCGCAAAAAATATCTGGGTATGCGAAAATTGGCACGTCAAAGACTCGACTTTATGAGCTTCAACCAAGCATTAATAAAAAGGTGGTGGGACCCAGGCTAGTGACCGCTCTGAAGCCCGCATGGAAAGTGCTTTCGAATCCCCACCGTCCATTTTTATAGTAACGTACCATCTGCGAAAATCGGAGCGCCAGAAGGGCACCGTTGGAGTCGAGGTGTGTCAGACAGAAGTTGAAAAGGTAACAAACGGCGTCGCGTCATCCGACGAGGAACAGTTGTCATCTGTCACGTATTCGTACTCCACGTGTCCTCTCTCCGGATCTCAACCCTCCCCAGTTCATTCGCGTTTTGGATTTACGCTTCGGTTCCGCTCCGATACAAAATCCTTCCCCCATTTCCCTCCTCTCTCTCTCTCTCACACACACACACTCTCTCAAACTCTTTCTCCTGCTTTCCTGTATCGCATTTTCGATTTTTGTAGCGAAACCTCCGCTCCTGCTCTCGCTCTCTCGCTTTTCGGCTTCGCAATTTTGGTTCTGATGGATGAGGTTCGTCCCTTTTACTTATTTTTTCTTCCCGATCGATCGTCTTCGTAGTTTTTCATGTGTGCTTGAATATTTCGTGCATTTTTTCTTTTCCAGTTTTTCGAGCTGTTAGATTTAAATTATGATGTGATCTCCATTGCTTCTTAGTGCATGCAATTCGATTTCCGCTGCTTTAATTTTAGGCGTTTCGGTTGATTCGGTTCTCGGAAGCCAAAATTAAACAGCATGCATGTACTACATTTTGCTCGATTTAGTCTTAAGCTGCAAATGTGGTGCTCTTTTATTGGTGATGAAGTGACCTCTGGTTATCCTTACTCAGTTGATTATCATCTGTCGTTAGTTTGACCTGTGAAAAGGAATCGAGATTTCCGTTTGGTTTGAGTTTATATTTTCCATCGATTGTTACTTTCGCGAGTTTTCGTCTGCTTTCCGGCTTAGATTTAGATTTAGTTTGAAACGGTGCTCGTACCGTGATTTATGCTTTCTGGTTTCTCTTGAATCGCCTGGCTTTTTGCATGGGGACCCGAAGTTGACTGGTGTAGAAATGTTTTGACCTTATCTACACAATAATTATTTCAAAAAAATAATGCAACTTCCGTATCACCATGGATGGATCACGAATTTTTAAATAAAAAAAAATTTAACTGGCCTTTTCATGGCAGCAGACTAGAACTCGAGGGTTGAGAGTTGCAAGATAATAATAAATAATATATAACAAATAACAAGCATTTATGAACTTCATTGTTTTTATATAAGCATGTGATGTGAAGAATATTTTAAAATTAAATTTAACAGAAGTGTAGCCTTAAAATTAAATTTGTACTACCTGGTTCGAAGAATATTTTAACAGAAGTGTACCCAAATGCACTTCTAAGTCTATTAACCAAAATAAGTGAGAATTCAAAACTGGAATGTCTTGATCTAACATCTAGAGTTTGCCACTACTGGGTTTGTGCCAATTTTTTTCCTATATATTCTGATAAACTAAACACCGGTTTTGTACCAAACGGCCTCATAATGAGTGTGAAACTTTGTCATTTGTGGGGTGAACTTTTTGTCATTTGAAGTGTAAAGGCATTTTAGCCCAAATTAATAAACCAAGGTCAGATTAAGAATAAGCTTAGACAATGCGGGATAATTTAGTATAGCTGGTCATTCATAGCCAACATAAACCTGCAACACTACATATTTGCAATTAATTAAGCGAGGATGTTAGTCTAAACTCATTAACATAGGTGTAGCTATTGCCTATTGATTATAATTTCTAGTCCCCGTGTAAGTGTTAGATATTGAATGAGGGTTCATAACGAGTGTGAAAGTAAACCCTTTGGGTTGTATTGTGTCATGAGAAACAGAACATTTTAAACTCAAGCTGTTTGATAATAGTGGCCAGGTAAGGCTTAAACTGTTCTAGGAACCTGTCATCAGAAACAGACGTATTTTATCCAATTGACATATAGTAGATATATATAGGGTCATCAACACCCAAATATTCTATTGTGGTAAGGTTAAGTGAAAATCCAAAGCTCGTTTGACAAAATTTTTCTGGATTCTTATTTTGTTTGATCACTGTCTAAACTCTTTTGAAAACACTCTTGAAAGAATTATAAAAGGAATTTATAAAGTTCTGAAAGGTTTCAAACGAAAAAATAGTTTGTTTCTAAATGTCCATAGAGAACCCAAAAATTGAAAGAAAAGATTCAAGTGATTAAAAAATGATTTAAAACTCAATGAAAATATCAATGAGGTTATTAGGGGTTTTAAAAATAAGGAATCTCTATGGGCTTTCAAAAGAAGACAGTACTCCGTATTAATGTTGTTATGTTGTGCTTGCTTGTTTCAAGCCATTACCTTGACTTGGACTCCCTATGATCACTAACAATTGTCACTTTATAGCCTTTTGCATTACTATTATAGATTTTAATGATTAAGCTGAAATGCTATAAACCTTTTTCCTGAAATTTCAAATTATTAAGTACTAGTCTCATTTGTTGTCAGTGAATAAAGAGAATTTGCATAGAAAGAGTCGATATGTGAAAATTCCAATAAAAACCTCGTAACTCACCAATAAATCATCACCTTCAACTCAACAACAAACATTTTTTCACAAAATTAGAAGCTTAAACGGCAATCTTTTCCTAATAATGGTAGTAGCATTTTGTTTATGATCATATGTTGATTTTTATCCCAAGATAACCTTGGTTAGTACAAATTATATTAATAGGAAATACTTGGAAGTTATTTGCTACCTTTTTTAGCTCATTAGTTTATATTGGCAGAGTTTTTTAGTTAATGATCCTGTACATCTTTCTTTCTGTAGGTTCACGAGAATGAACCGGGAAAACATCCTTTTGCTGCTGAGCTCTTAAAAGTTGGTTATGCACATGAGGAGTCTAGATGTGGGCTCAACTCAGGAATTTTTTATGATGAGAACCTGGAGAAAAGATTGGGAAGTGGTGATGTATCCTCGATACTCTATTATGGCTTAAATGCTGATAGTGGTAATGCATATACAGCCTACTAGGTCTTCTTTATGATTTCATTTCTACAATCATTCACTCCAACTCTCAAAATATGTTAACAAATAGGTGGATATACTAATTATTAGTAACCTCGCGGGGTTTGGTATTGTTTAACTTTCCTAGAGTAACAGGCTCCCACAGTTAATATGTAAAAGGTTTGCAGTGAGTTTTATTTAAGAAGCAGTCTTTAAATATATATTTATACGTAAAAGAGTTGCAGTAAATTTTATTTAAGAAGCAGTCTTTTAATATATAGTTTCCTTTTATTAATTGTTTTAGCTTACAATTTTTCTGTGAAGGTGGATTGGATATGAGTGCTTTTGGGGAGAGTAAAGATGTATTGAAATGCGAAGTAAGTACTTCTATTTTCTCTGTTTCATACTTAAATGGTTGGCTACTTACGTTCGAATCATTGGATGATATATAATGTGTTAGAAAATGTTTGTTTTATGTATATACTGTGGTTCACAGAGTAGGTAGCAGATAATGATATCTTGTGTACTATTCAAATGAAAACTTTGTCTCATGACCCATTATTGTGCACATGTTATAGAGCTTATGTACCCCTTGGTTTGTTTCATACGTGAAAACCATAGTGAACCAATTAATGCAAATTGCAAGAATTTTTTTTGCAACTGGAACAGCAGCAGTGTAACTATATATATCCCATTTTTTTGTTGATCACTTGCATGTCTCAGGCGTTTTTATCCAAAGTATCTTATTATATCTGAATGCATACAGGCTAAGTTTTTTGAGACTCTATATTCCTGTATGGTTCACTCTCTTGTCATTTGTGGATGGGTGAGATCATCAGAGATGGAGTGGAAAAGCTTCCTAGTTCAATAACTTCCATGCAATAAAATAAATCTTGTTGGGCTAGATGTTTGATCTTTTGTTTGCCAATTAATGGTGCTTTAGAGTTCAGTTATATTATGTTCTTTAGCATCTTGTATAATGCTATCCTACAAAGCTAAGTCTGTCGACTCTTTTTGTTACAGGCTTACAGTTAGATCCTGTCATTGTTTCTTGGTGTTAATGGGTTTGCTTTCTAATTATTTCATGCTGGTCATACATATATCTAACTTGAAGTGTATATGTAGAACTTAGGAAAGATGCCCTCTGAGGATGGAGCACTTGATACATATATCTAACTTGAAGTGTATATGTAGAACTTAGGAAAGATGCCCTCTGAGGATGGAGCACTTGATCTATTTTCATCAATTGGTCTCTCAAATGCTTCAGAAGATTATTTTCGGGGTAAAATATCAAAGAACTTGTTGATCCCATTAGAGTCATTAATAACTTGATATTGCAACATTTAACTTATTCTTTTCTGCAATTCTGTGAAATGTAGATTTTGACTTTCCAAAAAAGTTTCCTGACCTGGATTATCAATTCCCACAAGAGTCAGAGTCATGGAACTCCAGCCTGGTTAGCCAATCTTCTGGGAGCAGTAAGAATGCATTTGGGGTCTCTGAATCTTCCAGTCAAATCCTGGACTGCCACAATAAACAGTCTGAGAGGCTGACAGCTTGTGATGTTAATGGAAACTATATGACACCAATTGTGTGGGACATTCTTAGGAATGATGAAACAGGGGTGCATTCCTCCCACTCTCATGACCCACAACACATTGGTGAAGTTAAAAATATTGCGAGCCCAGTGGACACTAGAGAATCATATCATTGTGGTAACAATGGATATTTTGGTACCTCTTTCTCTATGCAATGTTGTGATGCTCGTCTTTTGGATAAAGGTACAAAAGCAGGTGATCTCTCTTTTCAAGGTATTTTAATCAACAAGCCTACATATACTTGTGATCTACAAGAATTCAGTGCAGTCAGCCCGGTGGACACTAATGAATCTTACCATTGTAGTAATGAGGGGTATTTTGGTACCTCGTGCAAACTCAACCATCTGTGGGCCCCACTCGATGAAATTACTAAAGCAGATGACCCCTCTTCGCTCAGTGTTTTGACCAACAATCCTGACCTCTCTTGTGATTTGGATGAAACCTTTGAGTTGGAAGCAGATCATGACACTTTGGAAGGGGTTTCTGTCAATAATGTATTAGATGACGATCGAATTAACAATGTGGCAAGCCCAATGGAAACTAGAGACTCCTGCAATGGGAGCAATGTAGGTTATATTGGTACCTCTCCTAAACTTGACCTTATGAGGATGTCATTCAACTCCATGTTTATGGAATTTAGTGATCCTAGTCTTGATGATGAAGACAAAGAAGCAGATGATCCATTGTTGCAAGGTCTTTTGATCAGCAATCCACAAGACATTGGTGAACCTAACAGTATTGCAAGTCTAGTAGATACTGGTGAATCTCATGATCATAGCAGTGAAGGAAATGGTGGTAATTCTAATAATTTTGATTTTAATCGCCAAGGATTGTATTGCAACTCTGTATCTATTCAAGGAACCGACGCTAGTCCTGTGGTTGAAGACACAGAAGAAGATGACCCCACCTTGCAGAGTATTTTGATCAATGAGCGTACTAAGTGTAGGAAAAATGGACCACATAAAAAGCAGAAGAGAGTGCAGAAACCTATTCAGAGGTGCAATAATGATCCACCTGCCTTGAAAACAAAACGTCTGAGGAAAAGAAAAGAGGAGCCTACTAACTCTTTTAAGCGTAAGTGTGTTGAAGCTAAATCACAAAACAAGCGCCACCGAAAGAGAGTTAAGGATACTACTTTGGTTGCTCATGATGCACCAACTAAGAGATCCAGTAAACAGGTAGCACTCTTTCTTTCTTTTTTTTTTAAATTTTATTTTTGGCTTTACGATTTCTTAATTTGTGATACTTTTAGCTAATGTTGTTCCTTTAGAATAATTCGGTTTTACTTCAATGAATATTTCCCATTGCATTCGTTAAAACTTGGTTTGTGCTTCGTTTACATCTAATGGCAAAAAAAGCCACATTTTTCTTATAAACATACCATATTTTAGAAAACGTTGAAGGTATCTGTACTAAGTAGAACATAAGATTGTCTTGAGAGAAATAATTTAACTGGCCCAGAGATACAAGTCTCTTTACTATATTTGTGCATATAGAACCAAATTAGCTTATGCTCTAATGATGAAAATGTGATCATGACTATTCCGAGTACTTATTTGCTTTGCTTTTTCTGCTTTTTAATGCAAATTCTCTTTGTGGATCATATGCAGGATGTTGATTCTGATGACGAATATGATCCTTTTCAATCAAACATGAAGTCTAGAAAATCAAAGGGGAGTGATGGAAGAAAAGATAACAAGAATTGGACTTTATCTGAGGTGATTAAATTGGTTGATGGTGTTTCCAAGTTTGGGGTTGGAAAATGGACTGCTATACAAAAGACCTTTTCTGGCTCACCTCCATGCCGTACATCCCTTGATATTAGGGTAATATTTACGTTCCATGCTTCAGTTAATCAATGATCTCCCTACTCCATAAAATTCATATGCTACTTATGTCTTCCAGGACAAATGGCGGAATCTCATACGGACTAGTGCTTTACGTTTGAAACATATGAAAGAGGTTATTCCCTTTCTCTTTCCCTTTATTTCTTACCCACGTTCAAATATTTCACTATTACAGCTTCTGAAATTATGAAACTCATCGATAACCACTACTTTTGTCATCTTACAATGGAAACGTTCTTCTGCCTATAGATTACATTTGATAATGCAATACCCAGGACTGTTTTCTTTCTCTGTAATTACTCTTGGCATGTGAATTTGGGTGTATACAGGAAGAATTCAGTCCAAAGTGTGGGTCAATACCATTACCCAAGTCCTTGCTAGAGAAAATTTGTGAGCTAGACAGGGCTCAACCATACCTAAGATCTCTTGTAAAGGGACCGCGAAACCGCGGTCGTGGCTTTGTCGACTCGTCATCGGAGTAGAGTTGAGGTGTAAATCATCACTAATATGTTGGAGAACATGCATACCATACAAAGAGGGAAAGACAAGTGTAAGTAACATTCGGAGCTAAGAATAGCTTTGTTTTTTTGGTAGCAGTTGCAGGAGAGAACGGAAACCATATCTACGAGACATTCATTGTTTAATTACCCAGTAAATGCGTTATATAGACTTTAATTTTACTTGCTATCTTGACTCCTTGAGATCTCATGCTGAGCCATTCGTTTAAAGAAGCTTTTTGACTGAATGGGATATGAAGATATGTGCCTCCCTTTTCCAATCAATGCCTTCATCTGTTATTCTTTTTTATCCGTCCAAATTGACCATCGAGTTTGTATGTAGTGTTAGTTTACTGTGTTTGGTGTACAAGTAATCAGGCTAGCGGCTTACAAAACATTGACAGATTACTATTTTACTATTCGCAAAATGGAAGATGGACAAAGGATATCATATAGGAGAATTGTAGGTAAGAGTTGAACTATGGTTAGAGTTGTATATAAAATTTGTCGATAAGAAAAGTTTGAAAGTATCAGACCTTTCACTATCAGGTTACCGGCACCGCTCTCACTTTCTGTTAAATTCTGGTGGACTAATTATGACGTGGGGGCTACACAAGTCGGTTCATGCGCACAAGCGCGCTCGGCCCAACACATAAGCCCGTGGGGTTCCATTCTAAAACCAATTGGCAATAGGAGGAGTAGCCCAAGGGTATATATAGGGTTGGGCAAAAAAAACCGTAACCGAAAAACCGAACCGAAAAACCGACAAACCGATCACTTTTTATGGTTAACCGAACCGAAACTTTTTTTTTTATCGGTTACGGTTAACCAACCGATACTTTTAATGGTTCAACGGTTCGGATACGGTTATTAATATTTTCACGGTCGGTTAACCGAATAACCGATAATATTTTAATATATATTATATGTTTTTAAAAAGGGATTTATATATCTAATAAATTTTAGTTAACACTACGTATATTTCAATAACTAATAAACTATCTAGTAGAACTTTTGTATTTGTTTTCAATATACTTTCAATACCACTGATCAGTGTCTTAGTGAAAGATGAGACATTAATTTGTTGAATGCTCACTGCCCATTACTTGTTCAATACTCAGTGAAAGTCGAGACATTAATTTGTTTAATACTCAGTGTCTCGGTTAAATATATTTCAATTTATTTGCCATACTTAAATATTAATGTGTTTCATTCCGTTATTTTATAGTTATGATTTTAGACTTGTATTTTGCTTTTGACAACCCTAGTTCAAATTTCATGTGTTTCATTCGATTACTTCGTAGTGTTAATTGGGGTGAAGTTGAGCTGGTTTCAGTGATTTGTACAGTGACATTAATTTGTGTTTATAATAGTGTTGGACACTGGACTGATTTTATACCAATACGACACTGGACTGGCTTGTATTTTGTGTGTATTTTCAATTAATTTAAAATTTCAGTTTATTTTATTGAAAAATAAGGTAATTTTTGTATGAAAAATCTATTTTTTATTAAAAAATAAATAAATTAAAACAAGTCGGTTAACCGATAAACCGTACCGATATTCACGATTAACCGATAACGAACGGTACGGTTATGGTTATTGAAATTCACTAACCGAAGTTTCGGTTAACCGACTGTGCCCACCCCTAGGTATATATGTAGGCTTTTATCTTTCAATTTTTAAATTGTGCCTTAAGGCCGGCTAGCCCATTAGAATACCATGTTAAATTCCGGTGGGCCAACTATGACGTGGGGGCTACACACGTCGGTTCATGCGCACAAGCGCGCTCGGCGCAACACATAAGCCCGTGGGGTTCCATTCTAAAACCAATTGGCAATAGGGAGAGTAGCCCAAGGATATATATGTAGGCATTTTATCTTTCAATTTTTAGATGTGGGAAGCTCTTTACTTCCACACTTTCTTATGATTTGCGCTCTGCAGGTTCTGTACACCTCCACGATCTCATAGTTAGATTATTATTTTTTAAACAATATCAACTCGTATTTTACACCATCCCTTAGTAAACAAGGCTGCACCAACTTTAATTTTTTAGAAAAAAAATCACCTTCTAAAATCATGAGTGAAAAATTCGAAATGGCAAAGGAATTGTCAGGTGTACACTGAAATTTATAAGTTCAAATTTAAGAAGCTAGTTTGTAAATTGTAATGTGAGAAGCTTCTATCCTTGGTTAATAAATAGGTGATTGGATCAAAAAAAAAAAAAATAGGTGATTTATTAATTGGTTATCTTGTGATCTCATAAATTATATATAACACGTTTGTAATTATTCAGGACTTATCGAAGGATAGTCCCATAAAACTTGTTAAACACACATACGAGAACTAAAAACATAGAAACACTTCCACACATTGTTCATCGACAGATGTTTTGCTTATTCAACACGTAAATGAGTGGCTAGGCTCATACTAGTCATTGACCTAATTACGTGCTCCATCTCCGGACGCAGACGGATTCCCAACCCAGCCTTGATAGTCCTGGGTATGGTGTGATGGTTCTCAATGCCGCTGCTGTCATGGTGCTCCAAATTTACCACTTTGCTAATCCCGGGTGCAAACTCCAGAACTTGCCAATGTAAAAATTTGAGTAGGATCTTACGATCTAGCTTACGATTCTATGATCCTATATGATCCCGTACGATCTTACTTGTTATGATTCATTACACACAATTTGAGTCGTTTTGTGAACTAAAGATCGTAGGATCGTACGATCCGTATCGTGATTTTGATAACGTTGCTACAAAATATTTTTAATAAAAATTTGATTCAAAAATATTTTTTTATTATTCTAACTATTTCATATAAATGGTTATTTTGAGGTTATCTAATTTTTTTTAAGAACATTTGATTAAAAAGATCTTAGTATTCTAATGATCTAACATAAATCATTTTTTGAAGTGATCTAACAAAACACTATTTTTTAATGAATTTTATCCAAAAAATTATTATCCTAACACCTCATACACATCGTTATTTTGAAATTATCTAAAAAAAACTAGTTGCGTTAATTTTTAAATTGAATTCCACTTTCACGATTACATTTTGTGCTATAATATATATTTTTTCTTTTGGATTTTTTTCTAAACATTTAAAATTTGACAATTACTTTTCAAGTATTATAAGTTATTGTATCTATCTCTGTTATAATCTTATAATATTTTTTTGAGTAATAAAAGTTGTTATATCGGATTTTCTAACCTATGCCCCAAGGGAATAGGATAAACATCTTATATTGGAACAAAATTGTTGTTTTTATTTATTTAGTGATTTAAATCTTTTTTCCTAAGCTAGGATTTAGGCATTTCCTTTTAGGGTTTTAGTTTGCAAAATAGGTATGCTAGCTTGTGGTTAGAAAGACCGTTATTATATTTATATTTGTGATAACCCGTACATAGTACGGGATCTAGCACTTGTTCATGATTGATAAGATAAATCAAAGATCATTGCAAAACATTTAAAATGAATCATGGAAAAGAACATGCACTCTTTACAAGGGGCTTTTGTCACCAAATGGTCCATCCAAGATAACGTGCTTATAGCACATATATTCCATTCGTTTAGGGACAAAAGGGGAATGAAGGTTAGATTGCAATTAAACTAGACATAGAGAAAGCCTATTGTCGAATTGAGTGAGATTTTATAATAATTTTTTTAGAAAAGTTTAGATTTTGCAATCAGTTTATAAACTGGATTTATGATTGTATTATGTATAAGCACCTTGTCCTTTTTTTTATTAGTTAACAATTGACCAATTGAGCCCTTCTACCTTGAATGAGGGTTAAGACAAGGTATCTTCTTTTCCCTTTTCTTTTCATCATTGGAACTAAAACTCTAGCACAAAAACTACAAAATGTGAGCGATATGACCAATAACTCTCACGCTTGCTAGATCTAGATCCATTTTTGGCTTTTGTTGATACATCATGATTTTTACAAAAGCTAATCAGGATTCATGCATGATTACCAAGAAGACCATTGATGATTATTGTTCGATATTAGGTCAAAAATTTAACTATCATAAGTCTGAGTTTCAAATCACTAATGAGGTGAGCAATCAACCAAAACAATAAATCCAACATCATATCTACTCAATATCTGTAACATGATTGCATTTGACAACTATTTGGGTTGCCCTATAATTAATGGTCGGGTGAATAAGAGCACCTTTGAGGATGTAGTAGGGAAATCTAAAGCACAACTGAAAAATAGAAAGCAAGCTCCCTTTCTCAAGAAGAAAGAACCATCTTAATTTGATCTAACCTAACCACTAAACCCAATTATCTCATGCAGAGCTTTATGTTACCAAATAGTGTCCATAACGAGCTTGACAATTTAAATCGATGTTTTTTTGGAATAAGGAAGCCAATTACAAACCTTTGATAGGATGAGATACAATTTCTAAACCAAAACCATATGGAGGACTAGGACTCAAGAAAATAAACATATGAACAAAGCATTACAAATGAAGCTCCTTTGGAAAATAATGGCCGAAACAAATAACATTTGAATTAAAATTATTACTGAAAAATATTTTAAAAATGACTGTTTTACTATATAAGAAAAAAATTTAACACATCATGGCAATCCAGTAAGCTTATGGACCTTAGGGAAGAATTCAAACAAGGACTGATTTGGTAGGTTAGTGATGGTCAAACGATTAAGTTTTGGAGTAACAAATTGGTTATGAAGGAGCCCCTTAGTAGATTTGCATTGACCCCTACAAGTATTAATTTAGACTCCACATTTAGTGGGTTTTTAGATGATGAGAAAAATGGAGAATTGACCTATTGCATGGAATATTGTCTCCCCATGTATTTGATATGACTGTCCATACATTGATTCTTGATAATCCTATCCGAGACAAACTATATTGGGAACCTAGTAAAAATGGTTGGTTTTTCACATCTTCAGCTTTTGAACTTTCATAAGACATACAAACTATTCTAGAAGTCAAGATGGTTGGATTTGGAATCATTATATACATATCCCAAAGTGCGGAACTTTTTATGGAAAATTGACAAAAATGATATTCCTACAAAATCCAGACTATTTGAAAAGAGAGTACCATTACCTATGGAGTGCGTGTTATGCAACTGCTCACATGAAGATATCGTGCATCTGCTTGTCATGTGCCTTCTAACTAGTCAATTGGTTGGTAAAATCAATTCTACAACTAGAAAAACCTTATTTAACTACGATCCATGAAATAAAAGACCTTCTATTATCATCAACGAACTATGACACCTAGTATCCAAAGATGATTACATTGAACTTGAAGTTATCTGGTGGTGCATATGGTAACAACAAAATAATATTAATTTTCAACAAAATCCTAATGACACAATAAAAGATCTAGAGTGGTTTACCAAGCAACAAATTAAAAATTGGACACAAACCAAAAAATGGGATGAAGAAGAGGAAGAAGACACCCAAAAAGAAAGAAAAAGTACATGAAGGAACAAACAAAAATATAAAATGGAGTAAACCGGCTACTAATTTCTAAAAATTAAATTATGACGGATCGAAACATTTGAATAACTTAGCAACATCAAGATTTATTATTTGCGAAACTTTTGTTAACACCGTATCTTTACACGTTGTAAAATGTGGATCCTCTTCCGTCTTGCAGGCGGAAGCACTAGCCCTTAGAAATGGAATTCTCACATCCAAACAACTAGGACTTCGAAAGATTGAAATAGAAGGTGATAGTCTTATTGTCATTGATGCACTCAAAGGTCTCTGCAGCTTCCCTTGGGTTGTTGAGACGCTTATTTCTGATATCCTTATTCATTTGACATTCTTTTCAGTAGTTCAAATCAAGCATGTTGTTAGGGAAGGTAATTGTTCGACTTGGCCACTCTCTTCCCTTGCACCACATTCAGAACCATCCAGAACTATTAGTTCTCATCCTATTCGCCAGGATTATCGTCAACTTGAAGTTGGGGTCCTCCTAATTTTTACCTATTCGAAAACAAATACAGCTAGTAGGCCAAGACGGAACGGGGAAAGTGGGGTATTTTTCGGTAGTTCAATTCAAGCATGTTGTTAGGGAAGGTAATTGTTCAACTTGGCCACTCTCTTCCCTTGCACCGCATTCAGAACCATCCAGAACTATTAGTTCTCATCCTATTCGCCAGGATTATCGTCAACTTGAAGTTGGGATCCTCCTAATTTTTACCTATTCAAAAACAAAATGATTGATAGCATACATATACTATCAAACAAGAGCGGCCATACCCGATACCCCTCCAAGGACCAACAGAGATGGAAAGCCTAATGCGATAGTGACGAATAGGGACAAGGCTCTCATCAATGACATTAAATCGGTTTTCGGAGATGAAGTGACTCATTTGCTTTGTTGGGTTCATATTAGACACAACATTATGGCGTACAGATTGAAGGTGTTTGCCAACTGTCCTAACCCTAGGGGACTGACCCTAGGATTTGCAAACAAATATTGGGCTTTGTTTTCTTCCACCACAGAAGAAATGTTTGAAGACAGACTCCAAATACTGAAGGTAAATTGGCGGCCAAGGATTGTTAAATACCTTGAAAAGGTATGGCTTAAGCCACACAAGAGAAATATAATACGTGCTTGGACCGATACTACTCTTCACTTTCAAACAAAAACACACTGATAGGTAAATTCATATTATCCAACTAGTTATAGTACGTGCTTAACTATATTTATTCTAAGACACCCTTATGAAGATGGGTTTATTTTATATTTAATAAACCCTCCCTTATTGCATCAGATAATACTCATAAGAACAGACTCCACACGACAATGGACTCCAAAAACTTACTATGAAGAAGCAGAAAGCTTCCTAGAGGCGATCTCATGTCCTTCCATTATCAATCCATCAAGCACAACGCCAAACCTCTGCAAGGCCTCCGGTGGCAAGCAAACCGTAGCCACCACACCCCTCTCCCCCTTACTACTCACATACGTCATCACGAAGCTCGAAACCCGAGCATACGCCGGGCCCCCGTAAACGGGCATTCCCCACCCGAAATCGACCCGGTCGAACCCGCCGCGCGCGTCCGACACCAGGTAGCACTGCGGTTGCACTGCCGTTAGCCGAGGCCGCCCTCCGATCACCATCAGATCCGCCACTGATCTCATCTGTTCATCTGTTATTGCTGCCTTTGCCTCCTTGACCAGCTTCAAGGCGAATCCGAGCGGGTTTTCAGTGATGTTTTTGGCCGTTGAAACTGCTGCTGTGTAGCCAAATGCGTTGCCGTAGTAGGCTGTTAATGGCGGATTCATTCTTGTTCTCGCATTCACTGTCATCACGGCCCGCACCTAATTTGCCAGGATCCCGGCCATTTGAGTTACAATGCACAATTCTAGGGCTAAATTCATAGCCGACTTAGATTTGAAAACACACAATTCAACTAGTTAATTGCTTCAATGATTTTTGAATGAAAAGCGGCTGTTAGCAGAAACGGCAAAATTAGTTATGAAATAAAACCTCATCGTTAGGGTGCAATTGGAGAGCGAGGGTTCGACAGCGCCAAGTCGAAGCGGCGAGGAGATCGAAGGTGGAATAATCGCCATGGAGAAGCAGAGAGACGAGCTCGCGGAGGGAAGAGATCTCTTTGGGGCCGAAGAAGAAACTGCGGCAGCGCAGCTCGTCGACGGGGATAGCAGGAGTGATAGCGACGGCTAGATCTTCGTACTCGCGGTGCGTGTGTGTCACGCGAGGCGGGGATCTGGCGCTCAAGACCTCCCGATTCCAGACGGGCTTGATCCGCGGCTGAGACTCGCCACGCGCTATCTCCGCCGCGGCGTTGAGGAACAGCAGTAGGCCAGCGGCGTCGCACACCGCGTGGTTGAGGCGGACTGCGACGATGACTCCTCCGCAGAGCAGGCGCGTGACCTAATATATATAGTAATACAGTAATATAGGTAATTAATATGTGAGTGAAGCCAGCGTTTTCCGAATTAAAATTAATCTGAATTGAAGAATAAGATGTTAGACCTTAATGACGCAACAGAAGGCTACTGAAATGCAGGAGTTGAATTAGTCAAGTTACTTAGTGCTTGTTTGGTTGAATGCAGGAAGTATGATTCGCAGCAATTTAAATATTTTTGGGAATTGTAATTTACGGGATTTGAGAAAAAATGTTTGGTTAAAATTATTTATGTAGGAATTAATTCTCTCTATTTCGTTTGGTTGAGAGTTAAAATTCATGGGAATTTAATTAAAATTACGTTAACAACCCTTATTAATGAAAATCAATAACTTGACTTTTGGGTAAATAAGAGATTTGCAATATAATAAATAAAAAATAAAAAATAAAAAATAAATTTGAAATTAAAATGGTGGAATTGGAACTTACCTACCCCCACCATGGTAATTGCAATTCCCCATTTTGGAGGAAATGCAATTCATGGGAATTTAAATTCCTGTGTTTTTCTGTCAATTAATTTTAAACCAAACACTATGTATTTACTTCTACTTCCTGAGATATTTAAATTCATGGGAATTTCAATGAAAACCAAACGAGCACTTAGTCAATTTTGTATCCCTAGTCTTATGGAGTCAGTTCTGTTTGTTCAGCTTTGTGCCGTGTATTTTGGCACCTCAGTTAGCTCTTCTGTTACTTACTCTCTATATATATATCTTGTAACTCATCTTTGTTTATTCAGTCAATACAAAAACATCAGTATTCATTTTGTATTTGATTATATGGTATCAGAGCAAATCTGATTTTTTTCTTATCCTCTTCGTTCCTTATGGCCTCCTCAAACACAACTCAACAGCTCTTGGCTCTAGCCAATGTTAACTCCTCAAACCTCAATCTCCAGATTCCTTCCATCAGCATTAAGCTCGATCGGGATAACTACTCTCTTTGGCAAACTACCATTATCTCCGCCTTAGAGACCTTCAATCTCGAGTCTTATATCTTGGATCCTAGACCACCACCAGAGACCCGCTCTATTCCTGACGCTGATGGCGTTGTTCTCACTGAACCAAATCCAGATTTCATATCTTGGAAGAAGCGAGATAGCTTTGTGTTATTATGGATAAAATCCACCTTGTCCGAGCGGGCTCTCGCTCTTGTTGCTCGGGCAACCTCTTCTCAACTGGCTTGGACTGCTATTGAGAGGACTTTTCAGGCTCAAACTAGAGCCCGACGGATGGCCATGAAAGCCCAACTTCAAACTCTCTCTAAAGGAGCTCTGTCCATGATGGAATACATCGAGCGCAAACGCTCAATTGCTGATTCACTGGCAGAGAATCTTCATCCCATCTCCGACGAAGATCTCATTGGTCATATTTTGAATGGCCTTGATTCCTCTTACAGTGCCTTCACTGCAGCTTTCATGATGAAAACTGAAGATGTCTCTGTTGATGATCTTTCCGGCCTGCTGCTTCAGGAGGAAGCCCGTCTCGAGCAAGAACATGTGCGTCAGGCTGTGGTTTCAACCCCGCCTACTACCATTCCAACTTCAGCACCTAATGCTCCTTCAGCAAACACTGTCAACAGATCAGCGCCAAGGCCTGTTCAACCTACTAGTGGATCTGGCTCTTCCTCAACACCTCGCAATCCCGATCCCCGTCGCCGCAAAGTTCAATGCCAACTTTGCAGTAAGCCAGGTCATGAGGCTATTGACTGTTGGCAGCGATCCATTCAAACCGACTATCCGTCTCGTCGTCCTAATCCCCGAGATCAATCGAAGCAGGCCAATATAACCCAATACAACAGCCCATCCACTGTTGTTGATCCATCTTGGTACTTCGACACCGGCTCCACAGATCACGTCTCTCCGGATATTCGCAAGCTTCAAATTTCGGAAAACTACACTGGTGACGACAAGCTCCAAGTTGGAAACGGTAACCATTTGTCTATTTCTCATATTGGTTCATGTTCATTGCCTAATCTTAATTTACCAAGTGTGCTTATTGTACCCAAACTTACCAAACACTTACTTAGTGTGTCGAAACTTACCCAGGATAACAATGTCTATATGGAATTTTGGCCTAATTATTGTTGTGTTAAGACTTTTCAGGGCAAACCAATCCTCCACGGGGACGTTAAACATGGTTTGTATCGACTGGCTTCCACCACAAATAAACCATCTTCCACAATGGCCCTCACCAGTATTCGCACTTCTTTAGATGGATGGCATAGACGCCTTGCTCATCCCCATGAGTCCATCTTGAGACGATTAGTTAATTCATTTCATCTTCCTATTACTTCAAATAAATTTCCAAATGTTTGTGATTCATGCCAACTTGGAAAAAGCCATCGTTTTAATCTACCTACTTCTCATATTGTTTCTAATAAACCTTTTGATTTGGTGTACTCGGATGTTTGGGGACCTTCTCCCATGTTCTCTATGAATGGCCATCGTTACTTTGTTCTATTTATTGATGATTGCACAAAGTTTGTTTGGATTTATTTCTTGTCCACCAAATCTCAGGTGTTTTCCACTTTTGTGCAATTTCGTACCATGATTAAAACCCAATTTGAATGTGATATCAAAAATCTCCAAACCGATTGGGGCGGTGAATTTCGCAATGTTTCTACCTTCCTTCAAAATTGTGGTATTAATCATCGTATATCTTGTCCTTATACTCAAGAACAAAACGGTGCGGTTGAGCGTAGAAATCGTATAATTGTTGAAAAAGGCCTCACTCTTTTAGCTCAATCTTCTCTTCCAAAAGAATTCTGGGAGCATGCCTTCAAAACGGCTACGTATCTCCACAACCGAACTATTACACCAATTCTTAATTATCAATCTCCATACTACAAACTCTACAATAAAACTCCGGATTACGGTTTTCTTAAAACATTTGGTTGCCTTTTTTATCCCTTCTTGAGGCCATATAATGCACACAAAATGGATTTTCGGTCTCTCCCTTGTGTTTTTATAGGCTATAGTGCATCTCACAAAGGCTATCTATGTTACCACAAACCTACATCTCGGATATATGTGGCTCGACATGTTGTTTTTAATGAAGAAATTTTTCCATATGCCAACAATCAGCCCATACCCACATTTACTGTCCCTCACAATGAGGCTCCGTCCCCTGCATCTTCTACTTTGCTGGAACAAGCAGCTTCCATTTCAAATTACCCACCTCTTCCACCAACAAATATTCCTAGGACCCCACCACCAGAACCAAATCCGACTCCTCTCATTTCCCCAACACCAAGTCCTAATTATCAACAACCCACTGCTAGCTCTCGAGCAAAACAGTCCGCTCGTGTCCTGTCCTACTATCGCCCTGCTGACAACACTCAACACACAATGGTCACCCGAGCCCGATCAAATTCACTTAAACCCAAAACCTTCACCACTGGTCTATCTTCCGATCCTACTGTTGAACCCCGTTCAGTCACACAAGCCCTTAAGCACCCCACTTGGCTAAATGCGATGAAAGCTGAATATGACGCCTTAATGAGGAATAACACTTGGTCTCTTGTTTCGCGTCCTGCTAATGTTAATCTTGTCGGTTGTAAGTGGATTTTCAGGATCAAAAGACATTCGGATGGCTCCATTGAGCGTTACAAGGCCGTTTGGTCGCCAAAGGTTTTAGTCAAGAAGAGGGCGTTGATTTTTTTGAGACATTTAGTCCGGTTATTAAACCAACTACCATCAGGTTGGTCATTTCTCTTGCAATCTCTAAGGGCTGGTGCATCAAACAACTGGATATTAACAACGCATTCCTCAACGGTGACTTGTCGGAGGAGGTTTTCATGGCACAACCACGAGGTTTTGAAGATCCTACTCGGCCTACACATGTGTGCCGTTTAAACAAAGCTATTTACGGTCTTAAACAAGCTCCACGAGCCTGGTTCAATAAACTGAAGCATCATTTAGTTACTCATGGTTTCCGAGCATGTCAATCCGATACATCATTATTTGTTCACACCTCCTCGTCTGTTGTCATATATATACTTGTGTATGTTGACGATTTGGTGATTACAGGAAACAACAGTGAGCTCATCCAGAGGTTTATTTCCAATCTCCATCATGTCTTTGCTCTCAAGGATCTTGGCTCTTTAAATTATTTTTTGGGCATACAAATTACACGAAGTTCCAAGGGCATCACTCTGTCTCAAAGTAGCTACATTACTGATGTGCTCACTCGTAGCAACATGGTTGACTCCAAACCAATCTCCACTCCAGCAGACCCTTCCTCTCGCCTTGTCCTTCACGGTGAACCATTCTCTGATCCAAAGCTCTATAGACAAATTGTTGGCTCGCTTCAGTACGCCACGATTACCCGTCCCGACATAGCTTATGCCGTCAATCGTGTATGCCAATATATGCACGCACCTACTCTCCTTCATTGGCAAGCGGTGAAGCGGATACTTCGGTATTTGAAGGGTACGTTACATCATAATTTGCATTTTCAGCCTACTTCAACAACGTCCCTTCTTGCATTCTCTGACGCCGGCTGGGTCTCGGACCCCGATGACAGTCGATCACAATACGGGTTTGCCATTTTTCATGGGCCTAATCTGATTAGTTGGACGTCAAAGAAACAACGGGTTGTGGCCAGATCGAGCACTGAAGCTGAGTATCGCTCTCTTGCGTACACTGCTGCTGAGCTATTATGGATCAAGCAACTTCTCCAGGACCTTCGTGTTCCCGCCGTTCAACCTCCGCTGATCCTATGTGACAATATTGGAGCAACTTTTATGAGTAAAAATCCAGTCATCAGTACTAGATCCAAACACATTACATTGGATTTCCATTTCATTCGGGAACAAATTGAATCTGGAGATCTTCAAATCAGTCATGTCTCTTCGGTCGATCAGTTAGCTGATATATTCACAAAACCTCTCGGAAAGGATCGAGTGGCTCATCTTCGTTCCAAGCTTCAAGTTCGTCCCGATCTTGATCTTGCCGGGGGGTAATGACGCAACAGAAGGCTACTGAAATGCTGATTTTCAGGAGTTGAATTAGTCAAGTTACTTAGTCAATTTTGTATCCCTAGTCTTATGGAGTCAGTTCTGTTTGTTCAGCTTTGTGCCGTGTATTTTGGCACCTCAGTTAGCTCTTCTGTTACTTACTCTCTATATATATCTTGTAACTCATCTTTGTTTATTCAGTCAATACAAAAACATCAGTATTCATTTTGTATTTGATTATAGACCTGGAAGAGGAGGAGAGGGGAGTGAAGAATAGAGGAGGAGCCAGCGACGTCAGCGAGAAGCTCCTGCCAGCAAGGGAAAGGAGGGAAGAAATCCTCGTCGTCAAACTCCGACAAGCTGGCGTCAGCCTCCGCCTCCACCAGCATCACCCCCTCGCCGGTGCAGTCCACCACCAGCTTCCTCCCGGCCGCCTCCCTTAGCCTCCCAGCTAGCGGGTGGTAATACACCAGCGCCTCCGCCACCGCCTTCCGTATCACCTCCACTGGATCGTCCACGTGTCGTCCGACTGGTTTCCGGTAGACAAGAACGCCTGGGATATTGCAGCGGAGGGCTTCTTGGTCATCGATGTTGGAAAGAGGTTTGAGCTCGCGAGGGGTCGGCCTCGCGGGTGGTACCAGCTCCGGCTCTCGCCTTCTCACGGCGAACTTGAGAGATCTTGAGCTCGTCATGGAATTACGCACTGTATAATACAATGCCTGTGTGTTTTTCTTTGTGCTTTAGCTCCAGTCTCAACCAAATGAGCTAGCTAAGGTTTTTTTTTTTTTTTTAAGAGTGTCAATCCTCCTCATTTGCTCAAGCCAGTTGTTCCCATGGGAAATCGACTTGACATAATGAATGTGATAAGTGTCAGGGCCGGTCGGAAATTAATTTAATGACCCACCACCTACCTAAAGTAGTAATAACATAGGAAAGAGAATATCAAAAACAGGTTATTATTTAATTTTTTATTAATTTAATTGGGTATTTCCATAATTATAGATTTGGATGTCTGAGTTTTAGGTTTGGAATTTGTTTAGAATGGGCTGCTTTTTTTTTGAAATTAAACAGATTTTTTTTTTGAAATTTCGGTTTGGTTAACTGAACCGAAAATATTTTCGGTTTATCGGTTCGGTTTCGGTTCACCACTTTACAAGTAACGGTTAACCAAAAACCGAAAATATATTAATAATTTTTTCAAATACTAGTTATCTTTGCTCTATTTAGTGGTTAAACTCTATGATATTGAAGGTGTTGATCTAGTTTGAGTCTTTTCTCTCTAATTTTAACAATTTACACATTATTTTTCCACTTCCCATTGATATAAGATTGTCTTATTTAATTTGATGGGAGAAAAATATAATACACACCATGTTTGATTTCGCAAGCTATAGTATGTACTCTCGATATTTGTTTACAACAACCAAAACAATATGGTATAAGTACATATTTAAATAAAATTCTTGCTAGATCACTTTTTTTTTAATTTAAATTTTATTATTTTAGTTTTAGTTATTTAAGGTAAAATTACATAAATGGTTATCGGTTAACCGAGAAAATCGAACCGAAAAATTGGTTAAACGAACTACGGTTAACCAAGATTCAAGGTTCGGTTACCGTTCATGATTTTAGCTAACCGAAATCTCGGTTAACCGGGTTTAGACACCCCTACATACTAGTATATATGATGCGGGGTGACTAATAGAACTCTAACCACCATCCTTAGAGCCATTATTAGAAAGAACTTGAAATCATGGGAAGATGTCTTACCTCACGTGGAATTTGCTTATAATCGTACCATGCATTCATCTACTATGCTTACTCCATTTGAGTGTGTTTATGGCACTAACCCACTAACCCCTCTAGACCTTACCCCATTTCCAATGAAGGAGAAAGAAAGTTTTGATGCAGGAAAACATCTCGAATTTATCAAGGAGTTGCACGCAAGGACAAGGGCTAAATTGGAGCAAAGGGCCGAATACAATGCCAATCGAGCCAACCACGGACGGTGCAAGATGATATTCCAGCCCGGTGATCTTGTTTGGGCACACTTAAGGAAGGAAAGGTTTCCCGAGCAACACAAGTCAAAGTTGTCACCACGTGGAGATGGGCCTTTCAAGGTCTTGCAACGCATCAGAGACAACGCCTACAAGCTTGAGTTACCTGGAGAGTATGGTGGTGTGAGTGCGACATTTAATGTGGCAGATTTAACTCCCTATCTTGCTTTGGATGAAGATCTTGATTCGGGGTCGAATCCTTTTCAAGAAGGGGAGGATGATGAGGGACCATCCTCCAAGCCACCACCAAGCACGCCCATTCGCTTTGATGGTCCGTTGACTCGAGCTCGTGCCAAGAAGCTCCAACGAGACACGTTAGCATTTGTGGCTTATCATGCAGCCGAGGAAGCTAAGAGTGCTATTGAGATCAAGCCACGAGCTGTGAGCCTGGTGAGCGTCGACGCCAATGCTCCGAGCCAAGGTGCGGCCAGTGCATTTCATTCCAGCGACGCCTAGGCACGGGCGCAAGCGCGCGTTGATCCAGCGACGCCTAGCATAGGAGCGCGCCATCATGGGCTTGTTAAGGCTTATTGGGCCACCAATCTATTATTAAGTTTTATTAGTTATTTTCCTTGTAATTTCTGGTTTTTATGAGGACATATAAATAGCTTTAGGATGTTTATTTTCAGATTTAGACAGCTCATTTTGTAATTTCCAATTCTCCTTGCAATAGAGAGAAAACGAGAGCCTTGGCTTTCAACGTGTGTGTGAATCCGCAGCTTGGTTTGCTTTGATTTGTGTCAATCTCATCGAAGGTTGGTGCTTATCAACAATCACGAGCCCCTTTCTCGTGCTACAAGGTTCGTCCTTGGTGTGTGAGATCGTAAAGGTTGGTTGCTTGTCCATTCGATTAGGTTCTTGTCTTTTAAAGGCAAGGGTCTTCTAGTTGTCTCAAGTAGTTGATCTTCTAGTCCCTTTTGAGTCGTTTCCCTTCGTTCATTGTCGCGTCTGTTTTGTGTTTTGAGTCTTTCGTTGTCTTTGTTCTTGTCGAGTCTAGTTATTGAATTCATTTCTGATCATTGTCTCTTGTTTCCATTGATTGAGTTGTGAACGTCGAAGATCGGGCATCAAGCGGCTTATCCCCGCATCAATATATTCCCGTACTTTATATAGATTTTGCTTAAATAAATTATTAATAATATTTTTCTAAAATATATCAATAATCTAAGGACAAATAATTAATTAAGCAACACCTTAAAATTTTTGAACTAAGAATTTTATCAAATTATTAGTTGATTTATTTAATTAAGATTTTTTTTGAAAAGGAATTTGTTTAATTAAGATAAACTTAATTTTTTTTGTAGAATGTAGAACCCTATTTTAAATTATTAATATCCAAATTTTAGTGAGAAATAAAGTTAGGTTAAATAAGTTATGTTATACCACTACGACATAAATGCTTTTTTGCGACCATTTTTTAGTGAGAAATTTATTTTCCTCACTAAATGTTGTTTTTGGCGAGTAATTTAATGATTCCTCTTTAAATGTAACTTTACTTTTAGCGAGAAACTTATATTCCTTGCAAAACATCATATTCTACGACAAATATGTTGGTTCATCGCTATTTGTACACATAATTTGGTCTCGTAAATATAACGTCAACAACGACAAATTTTGAAGTATTTATTGAGAAATGTTTTCGTCGCCAAAAACATTCAGCAACGACATAATAACTTCGTTGTTATATGTTTTTAGCGAGAAATTTTTTTCCTCGCTAAATTTGACTTTTGGCGAGGAATTGAACGATTCCTGTTTAAATATGACTTCACTTTTAGCGATAAACATATATTCCTTGTTAAACATCACATTCTACGACAAATATGTTGGTTCATCGCTGTTTGTACCCATAATTTGGTCTGGTAAAATATAAGGTCAATAACGATGAATTTTGAAGTATTTGTTGAGTATTATTTTCGTCGCTAAAAAAGCATTTAACGAGGACACCATAACTTCGTCACTATATGTTTAGCGGGAAATCATTTACAGCATGCGATATTCAACTACGGTGAAATTTTTATTTCCTTGCTAAAAGTACATTCTTTACGAGAGACCATTTTCTCGTTGAAGCAACTATGTAGTGAGAAAATACCAATTATGTCGTTTTTAATTTGGTGAAAATTATTAATTATATTTTTTAGGAAAAAATGCTGTAAATAGTCTAAACTTTTCTAGAGTTGCACATATTTACCCTGACCTTTCCTTATTTTAGAAAATGTCATGTATTTTGAAGATTGTTGCGAGCATTACCCTATCCCTCATCACCGATTACTTTCTCCAATTAAAATAATGACGTGTTCATTTTTTTCTTTGTGACCTGTCTAAAAAGACCCATGACAAGGATGTAATAAAAAAAATCAACCCAAATCTCTTTTATTAAATAAAAAAGAATAAAGGGATCTACACCTTCTTCCCTAAATCAATTACAAACAGTACCTTTAGTACACTAGAGAAATGAAGAGTGAGGCCAAATCTTCTTTGGCAATTTCTACCCTCTTCGAATGAAGCAGCAAGGTGAGATAAATGTCACCCTTAATTTCGATTTGAGCTAATTGAATTTGACAACCTTCCCAACCCAACATACCAAACACACATACACTGACGGCCTTGGCGCTGGTCGGAAAAGTTGTAACAGCTTACAAGAGAAAGCTTAGACTACGTACCCCTTTGGCATCCGTGAAATGAGCTAACACGAGTTTCCAACAACACGAGAATCCAAGAGCTGGCTGAAGAACGCCTTCCAATTTCATTTTTTTTTGGGTTTACAATGCAACTAGGGACAAATTCCTATGAAATCTAACTCGATTTTCAAGTATACACTCGAGCTATTACTATCTAGTTTTGATTAACCAAGGCTTTTTGATCTTGCTTGTTGCTTAATTATGAATTCAAGTCCACCTCTCTATACTTGCTCGTTGGTCAAATTAAGGAGTTGGTTGATTAATTACTCTTTGTGATCTTGCTCTTAGCCTAAATTAAGGATTTGGTTTCAATCACTGAACCTAATTTTTGCTTTGCGTTTTTAAAAAATTTAGGATATTGTAAATTGGCTTGTGAAGGAGGCTTTGCAATGGTCTTGATGTAGTGTTTATCAGTGGCCATATTATGGTGCAACTTTTCCTTGTAAGTTGTTACTTATTTCACCCTGATCCTTGCTATGTAATTTGTTTTGACCTTCATGGTTTCCTAATAATATTGATTGATTTAAAAGATATGCACGTAGTAAATGCTAAAGATGCAAGTTGTTACTTAGTTGTCAAATTTGGTATTTATCTGGAAGTTCTGTAGCTAGAAAGGAGTACTAAGATGAAATTGTGAGCAAGTGTGATATCCGCCTTTTTAATCATGTTTTTAGGGTGTGTTTTTGTGTGTTTGAGTCTTTTTCTTTAGTTTTGTGTTTTGTTTTGAGTCGTTTGTGTAGGTTTTTGTATTTTCTTAAGATATGGAGTCTACATAAGCTTTGGTGGTGTTTTTGTTGGTTTTAGAAGCTGTTTGAAGCATTTTTAAGGAGAGGAGCAAAGGCGAGGAAAAGCTCAAGGAATGAAGTCCATAAAGAGATGAAGAATCAAGTTCGAGCTAAGAAAGAAGTAGAGAAACTCGTTACAAAGACATAGGAAAAAGAATTGAGTCAAACCGAGGTGTAACAAACCCGCTACTGAAGTTTTACTCTCAGTTACAAATCTGTTTGCAGTGTTGCAGCGATCGATACCGAGGTACATTAGGTCGGTAACGAGGTATTCGGCAAAGAGGAAAGTCAAGAGTTCAGCAGAGTTCTACCGACCCTGACGAGGTTGGTACCGAGGCACTCAAGGTCGTTAGCGAAGTTAGAGTCGATGCATCTTTTAGAGATATTATTTCCTTATAGATAGCTTTAGATAGAATAAGTTTTCTCTATCTAAATCCTTGTCCAGCCTTAGTTTTCTTATCCCACAATTAACCTAGTTTAGGGCACGTTAGAGTAGAGAGGAGAGAAGAGAAGGGGGAGACGAGTGGAGATTGTGGAGGAACGCTTTGTTTGGATTCAAGTTGTAAGCTTTCTCTTTTATTTAATTCAGTTGTCCTTAGTTATGAATTATGAGTAGTTTTCTTTCTCTAAGGTTGGGGTTAAACCCAACAATGTTTATGTATGCTTGCTTTTGATCATGTTTTGATTGTTTTTATTGCATGAATCTATTCTCTTGTTCTTAATCCTTGAAACGAAAATTGATAGGAATTTCTCATTCATAGATGAAGCGAAAGCGGAAATCTTGAAACAGAATAGTCAATTTAGGGTTTTGAAGCGAAAGCAGATCTATCCTAGTTGAAGTAGAAGAGATAGTAAAGTCTATTGATTACATGAAAGTTAGTTGATTTACTTGCTTAGTTGACGAAAGTTGACAACTTTATGTGATAAAAGCATGATCTTTATGTTTCATTAGTGTTGGCATTGCATGATTGTTGTCGTGGTGGCACCTTAAACCTTAGAAATCTCTTTCCTTTGATAAAAACCCTTGCTTTAGATTGATTACTTGCGCTCCAAGTAACAAAACTTGATACATGACTTTCTCCCGTGGACGAACCTGACTCTGCTATACACAACGGGGTCTTGACTACAAATTTATTTATTGTTAAGTAAATCCCTTTCAACAAATTGGCACCGTTGCCGAGGAGATTTCAATAGTGCCAAGTTTTGTTCTTTTTTATGTTTTTCGAGACTATGTCGAGTCGGTAACGACCTCTCTAGGGTCGGTATCGACCCTGTCGGCAAACCCAGTTTTTCTTCTTTTTCTTTTTGTTCACTGTCGAGTCGGTAACGACCCTACCCATGTTGGTACCAACCCTCTCGACAGATCTCAGTTCTTTTCTTGTCAGTTTTTTTTCGGGATCACTACAGGCTCATAACCGACCCTCTGGGCCTCGGTACCGACCCTCCTTTGAGAACCCGTTTTGCTTTTGATTTTGTTTTTGTTTTTGTTTTTGCTTTTAGTGTATGCTAGCTGCAGGATGTCGAGTTGTCTCTAATCCAGTAGTAGACCCTGAACCCGAGTGATCCTTCCACTACAGATTACAAGAAAACAAAGCAATGGCTGTAACACTTGAAGAGATGGCTCAACAGATGACTTTTCTCCGCAAACAGATGGAGGCATTGCAAACTAAGAGAGATCAAGAGAGGGAGCAACGTACTCAATTACAAGAGCAGTTGAATGCCTTCCCAAAGAACGCCAAGCAGTACATTCATCCAGAACTGAGGGTGCCAGAGTTCTCAATTGTGCTTCCTGAGATAGATAAGACTTTTGTGATCAAATCCCAATTCATATCCTTGATCAAAAGGGCTAAGTTTGAGGGAAAACCCATTGAGTGTCCAATAGAACATATTAGAAATTTCCTTGATTTATGTGACACTATTGCTGTTAACGGTGTCTCTTTAGAATATGTTTTGTTGAAAGCTTTTAAGTGGTCTCTTGCAGGAAAGGCCCTGAGCTGGTTAGAGAGCCTACCTCCCAAGTCAATAAAGAAGTGGGAAACTCTACATGACTTGTTCATGACAAACTTCTTCCCACCTGCCAAGACTACGAAGCTAAGGAAACACATCAGCTCCTACCACCAGCTGCCTAATGAGACTTTTGTAGAGACATGGGAGAGATTCAAGGAGATGCTTCGATAATGCCCTACTCATGGGCAACCACAATATGTACTCCAAGAGATCTTCTTCCAAGGGATCAATGCTGAAACGAAAAACCGCATTAACCTACACACTGCTTGCGGTTTCATAGAGATGGATCCCGATGAGGAGTGGGCATTGCTTGACAAGTTGACCAACTACGATGCAATATATGGCACACAACAAGCCCAACAGCCCTAACAAAGGCTCTATAATCCAAACAAGGACGAGGTAGACCCCGAAGTGAAGCACCAGTTCTTGCAAGACGAGATCAACCGCCTGAAAAAGCAGGTAAGTTATCTTAAATCATCTCCATCTTGTCAAGAATGCGGGTCTCAAGCCTATGCTACTTCTGCATGCACTAACTTGCAACAGGTACGTGATGTTGAGGCATATGAAGAGGCTAACTACATGAGGGGTCCATATAGGAACCAAGGTAATGCTTTTGATGTTAGAAAAGGACTTCTCACGTTTGATATAGGAGAAGAAAAAGTTGAGTTTCGCTTAAATCTAGCCGTGAACGAGGTTGCTAGTTGTAGTACTAAGGAGTCTACTGACCCGCCATGGGTCGGTATCGACCCTTCTCTGAGTACAGAAACGAGCAAATGTAAGGAAAAGACGCATACTGAGAGGCCTATCGACCCATCATGGGTCGTTATCGAATCCAGCACCGCAACCGAGTTTGACCTGCATGACATCGAGCCACTTCCTGACCCAGATAGGTCGTTAGCGACCCCCTACAGTTCGGTAACGAGCCCTTTTCCGAGTGACACAGGTGAGTCTTCTTATTCTAATTTGATACATTCCGGTCATGATCCCTTCTCCTATCCTTGTTCTATATCCCATCCTACTATTCATACTGTGAAGGAATCGATGCCTCCTTGGTTTTCGGATATTACTAATCCTAATGTAGGAATTCCAAGCATACTTATGGATGATAGAGAAATGTCTTGGAGAGAACCTTTGAAGCTTTTCCATCTAAGTATGGGGTTTCTCTTGTTCCCGACAAAGCTGGATGGAAGCCACCCTGATCCGACAAGGTAAGTTCATCGGGCTAACAACGTTAAAAATAGCACTTACGGGAGGCAACCCGCTTTAGTTTGTTTTTCTTAGCTCTTTTTGCTAGCTTTCTTTTGACTTGTTTTTAGGTTAGATTAGTATAGTAGGGATAGATGTTTTTCTAAGTGACTCAGGTACAACGATGTGGAAGAAGTGCTACACAGAGAAGAAACATACTCGGTGCCAAGAGCAATAATGAGAAATCGGTGTACAAGCACGCAAGTTCGTTACCGACCTTCACATGGTCGGTACTGACCTTCACAGGGTCGGTACCGACCTCTATAGATAACCGAGAAAATCAAACCCCTCAATGAACAATGGTTTCAAGCAGCTTCAGTTTTATTTTGTGAGTTCCCTTTTCTTTTCCCTCTTTATTTTTATATCTTTAAACAGTGTGATGTGATTCCATCTACCGAGTCATGGCCCCATGAGTTGAGTGAAGATTCCATCCCTAAAGACAAGCCCAATGTGCACGATAAAGGGGAACCAATACTTGGACAAGCAACCAAAGACGATGTTCGAGGCGCTAAGAAGCCGAGTCAAGGAGCCATGCCCTATCTTGGGCGCATCACACGAGCCCTAGCTAAGTCTATACTAGACAAAATCAAGGAGGAGCTCATGGCTCATAAGTTTCCGATGGCTAATGACGGTGAAGGTTGGAGTTTTATTGTGCTTCACGGTTCTAAGTGACATTTCTACGGTTAAGGACACTTTATAAGTTTTTGGGATTTCGGGTTAATTTATGTAATTTTCTTAAGTAGGGGGTTGATTTTGTAAGGCTTTGTGTTAGGTTTAAGGTCGGCCTCCTCCTCCTCATTTCGGGAGATTGGACGAAAAACCTTGTTGCTTACTTTCCTTGCATCTTTCAATTCAAGTACTTGTTCTTTTTTTTCGTTCGTTCAATTCTCGTTGTTCAAGTTGTTGGTGAGTAATATCCGACAATCTCGGGCATCCTAGTTTGTTTGAGAGCTTGGTGAGTCATATCCAAGTTGTCAAGCATCCATATCCCCTTGTTCTTCCCATTTCGATCCATCATCCATCTCGGTGGTTTCTGCACCCCCTCAGTAAAATAGACATATCTTTCAATCCACTCATCATCTAGGTCTGAAATTTTGAGAGATTAAACTAGACTCAGAGATCTAACTTCTCGAATTGGAATCACTCAATTCCGAGTTCGGACGAGGAAGATCCATCTAGTTGAAGACGGGTCAGTTGCGTGGTGTTTGTTGTCGGAATTCCTTGGATTCTCGTGGCGATCTCTTTGCACCATCATCCCTTCCATCGATCTGGCCATCACAGTGAGGACACTGTTTGGTTTAAGTATGGGGTATGGGGAAAAGGAAACTCAGTTTTGTGTTTTTAGGATTGATAACATTCCACTTTTATGTTTCTATGATTGTTTTTTCTTACATGATCATGTAATTCCATTTAGCATATTTTTGATAGTTTAGCCCAAATATCATGATGAAAATGTTTTTAAATTATGAATTAGCATGTGATGAAACTGAGTGCATATGACTTTTAGCATGAGTTTATTGCAATCCAACAAAATGAATCTATGAGCTTATTTAGCCTTGATTTTCATGTGTGATTTACTCTCTATATGTATATTATCTCTTGAGATTGTGATGGTTATCTATTTCTCGAAGCCTCTATAAGATTTAAGTTCATTACTTGTGAAATCATATGATAGAGAACTTAATTTTTCATGAGCCTTATTAATCCATATCCACCCTTACATTATTCCTTGTTTTTGAAGCCAATTTAAGCCTTAAGCCTGTTATTTTTAGCTCCACAAAATTATTGCCTAGTCGATATAAGCTTGACCCTATCCGGGGATTAGGACTTAGTTGGTTAAAGTTGTTTTGTTGAGTGAAAATGTATGTTGGTTCGAAAGACAGGGATTGGATGGGTAGATTGGAAGTCTCTTTGTTAGAAAGTTGTAAAAAGAACTCTTGGTAAAGAAGTGCACGAATTAGAGTTAGAAAAAAAAAAGAAGAAAAAGAATGAAGTTTCAGCTCGTTATCGACCCTGTAAGGGTCGGTACCGAGATTATCTCAGCAGAAAAAAAGTCAGAACAGATTCATTACCGACCCTAGTGGGGTCGGTACCGATCCTTTCCCAGTAAAAAATGCATAAAATTTAGAAAAAAATGGGAAAGAGAAAAGGAATGTGTGTAAGTGCCATTAAAGTTAAAACCAAGAGTTTCTTTGTGTTTATGAGACTTTCTAGGATTTTAGTTGGTGAGTGAAAGAATGAGTGTGCTTTAAAAGAGAATGAGTTTGGTATAATCTTTTGAGAGTTTTTGGATATGTGTGAGTTTTTAGGAGTCTTTATTCCCGGATATTATTAGCACCACATAGCCAAAATATTTTCCATGCCTTATTGTTATTACCAAGCCCCATTACAACTCGGCCGAATGGAAACTTCTATGAAGTTTTTCATTGAGCCTAAGTTCTCTTGATGATTTTTGCTTGTTTTGATAAATCTTTGGTGGAGAGTTTGGTGATATAAGTTCCAATTTCTTTGAGTTTTTTCATATTGGATTAAGTTGAGAGTTATTATTCTAAGCCCAAACACATGAGAATTGAGTGAAAACACATTAACCCTTGTGAGGTTGGATTTTTAGTTGCTTTTGCTTGAGATTGCTCTGATATGTGTGATGACGTTAAGAGTCACTTGCTATTTTCACTAATGCTTTGATGTTGCTTTTTGATGAGGGCTATTACTTGAAGAATGTGTTGTTGGTTTTGGTTTATGTTGAGTCATTGCTTGAGGATAAGCAAGTCTAAGTATGGGGTATTTTGATATCCGCCTTTTTAGTCATGTTTTTGGGGTGTGTTTTTGTGTGTTTCATTCTTTTTCTTTAGTTTTGTGTTTTATTTTGAGTCATTTGTGTAGGTTTTCGTATTTTCTTAAGATATGAGTCTACATAAGCTTTGGTGGTGTTTTTGTAGGTTATAGAAGTTGTTTGAAGCATTTTTAAGGAGAGGAGCAAAGGCGAGGAAAAGATCAAGGAATGAAGTCCATAAAGAGATGAAGAATCAAGTTCGAGCTAAGAAAGAAGTAGAGAAACTCGTTACAAAGACATAGGAAAAAGAATCGAGTAAAAACGGGGTGTAACGAACCCGCTACTAATGTTTTACTCTCAATTACAAAGCTATTTGTAGTGCTGCAGGGGTCGATACCGAGGTACATTAGCTCGGTAACGAGGTATTCAGCAAAGAGGAAAATCAAGAGTTCTACCGACCCAGACGGGGTCGGTACCGAGGCACTCAAGGTCGTTAGCGAAGTCAGAGTCGGCGCAATTAAATGTATTTTTATCCCTTCTTTAGATAGTTTTAAGGGATATATCTTTTAGAGATATTATTTCCTTATATATAGCTTTAGATAGAATAAGTTTTCTCTATATAAACCCTTGTCTAGCCTTAGTTTTCTTATCCCACAATTAACCTAGTTTAGGGCATGTTAGAGTAGAGAGGAGAGAAGAGAAGGGGGAGACGAGTGGAGATTGTGGAGGAATGCTTTGTTTGGATTCAAGTTGTAAGCTTTCTCTTTTATTTAATTCAGTTGTCCATAGTTATGAATTGTGAGTAGTTTTCTCTCTCTAAGGTTGGGGTTAAACCCAACATTGGTTATGTATGCTTGCTTTTGATCATGTTTTGATTGTTTTTATTGCATGAATCTATTCTCTTGTTTTTAATCCTTGAAACGAAAGTTGATAGGAATTTCTCATTCATAGTTGAAGGGAAAGCGGAAACCTTGAATCAGAATAGTCAATTTAGGGTTTTGAAACGAAAGCGGATCTATCCTAGTTGAAGTAGAAGAGATTAGATAGTAAAGTCTATTGATTATACGAAAGTTAGTTGATTTACTTGCTTAGTTGACGAAAGTTGACACCTTTATGTGATAAAAGCATGATCTTTATGTTTCATTAGTGTTGGCATTGCATGATTGTTGTTGTGGTGGCACCTTAAACCTTAGAAATCTCTTTCCTTTGATAAAAACTCTTGCTTGAGATTGATTACTTGCGGTCCAAGTAACAAAACTTGATACATGACTCTCTCGTAGACGAACCTGACTCTGCTATACACAGCGGAGTCTTGACTACAAATTTATTTGTTGTTAAGTAAATCCCTTTCAACGAAGTGCAAATTTTAACTATGGTTACTAATGGGTAGGTTGTTCTGGGCATTAGCTTGTATCAGGGCATAGCCTCAATTCTAGTCATATTTAATTTTCTGGTTGTTCTGTGTAATTTTCTCAATTCTAACATACTATTGACTCTGTCACTATGTTAGAGGTTATAGAATCAACAATAGGACTTGAAAGTTAAAAGTGTTCGACATGGTGTCTTTTCGTTTGACGATCTATGAAGAATGTGAGTATAAGGTTTTTTTTGGATTTTGATTTAATTAAAGACTGAATTTTTTGAATATTTTTTCAACTAACTAATCCATGTCATGGATTTTTTGACAGGTTAGAAAAAAAAAACTAGACACATCATCCTTCTGGCCGGAGAAAGTAATCGGTGATGAGGGTAGGGTAATGCTCGCAACAATCTTCAAAATACATGATATTTTCTGAAAAAAGGAAAAGCCGGGGTAATATGTGCAACTCTAGGAAAGGTTAGGGCATTTACCGCATTTTTTCCTATTTTTTAAAACCAAATTTATTTTTTTATTTAATTTGAATTGAGTTGGAAACCTAAAAACATATAATATAAAATTGTAAATTGTTCATATTAGTACATTAAGTGCATATATTAGGATATTTTATATTTTATTTAATAAATAAATTCATTTTATTTTTAATAAAATTTTAGAAAAAAATCATAACAAATTCTATCATAATATATATCGCCTTTATGTATATAAAATTTTTACGTGTTGAAAAATAAAAAATTATTCATATTATACTAATAACATATGTTGATGGTGCTCAAAATGGCTAGATAAGAGGTGGGACCAGGACACAGGGGTTAGCGGGCCCAGCGGGGTTCCCAAAGACGAGCCCGGGGCCCATTGCCGTACCCCTCTAAAAAAACAAGAGAAACACGACCTTTGCGAGGCCTCGAAACCTCGTCACTCAAAAGCTAACACCCTCGCCCGTCTGGGCCACTCAGCGATCACCGCTTCTCCACCCAATAGACTACTGCCTCACACCCGACCGATCAAAAGGCTTGATCTCGGGCGTCCCACATTGAACAAACGCCAAAACTCAAGCTCTCAAAACACTATAAAGAGAGGGGAACCTCGTAGATGGCAAGAGGTCGAAAAACATCTTGAACTAAAGAACTATCTTGCTCGTTGAAGATCGACGTGTTGAATCATCGTCAAGAGCCACGCTACAGATAAGAGAAGTCCACAAAAAGACTTCAAGTCGCATAAGGAGTCTCTACACCAAAGACCTCGCTGCATCACCTAGCAAGCCACAATCACCACACTCAAAACTTCTCAGCCTTGCCACTAGAGTTCGCTAAACCACCTGTTTGTGACAGAATCCCGTAGTGACAAGGAGATCTCGAGCCTTATTAGATCGAGATCTCGAATACTCTTAGGAAATCCGGAGTGTAATCTCGTTTGCTTGTAACCTCGTTGTTTATAATCTCGTTTTCCTGTAACCTCGTTACTTGTAATCTCGCTATAAGAATATAAATAAGAAAGCAAGTGTTTGCCCAAGTCAAATAAAAGTACTCGTTTCTTGTCTTCTAGCGTCTGTTTATTTCGGGTTTAATCACTGGCGCCGTCTGTGGGAACCTCTTCATCCTAAGCAGTTTCCCGAATTGTGGCAAAACTTGTATTTTGAACCCCTCGAAATGGCTTGCCCGTACAATTTCTTCCCTCAACATCCCGATAATATGCCCGAAACCTCGCAGTGGGTGAATGTGACTCCACCCCCGGGCTATCCATTTGGAGTTCCCCCGGGTTGGACATATATACAACATCCCGCAAAACCCGTACCCATTCCAAGGGTACGAACAAGGCGACATTCCCCAAAACTCGTATCCCTATCCTGGTTACGGGTAGTACCAGCAGGGCTTCGCCCGCTCACAATCACGCACCCCGGCGCCCACGTATGTTCCCGTCCCTGGCCCGGGTCAACCCCACTCCAAGTACGTACCCGAGTACGTCCCCGGACATGTGCCGGGGCATGAGACGTCAACCAACGGTTCATCGACGGCGAGGCCACCCAGGGACCCCATGCAGATTTCACGGTCTCGTTCGCGACGTTCGCGGATGCAAGATCCGGAGCTGTCGGAGACCGCGGGAAGCGGGATGCATCCTTTGAAGTCGTGTTCGCGACGACAACATTTCAAGCCCGGGAGTCTTTCACCTTTCGACTACGAGATTCAAAGCACGCCAATGTCCAAGGGCTTCCATTGGCCGCATATGGGGCTCTATGACGACATTGCGGATTCGGAGGAGCATGTGAAACACTTCACTGTCCAGATGAACGTCAACTCTTACAACGATGCCATTTTCTGCCGCGTATTCCCGACAACCCTGGAAAAGTCCGCGATGACATGGTTCATCAGCCTCAAAATTGGATTCGTGTCCTCGTTCGCTCAGCTGTGCGATTCCTTTATCGGACATTTCAATGGATCGAGGAAGCGCAAGAAAAACATGCGAGATCTCTGCGGCATCGAACAAGGGGAGAGCGAGTCGTTGGGCACCTTTTTTATGAGGTTCACAACTGCGGTGGCGGAGATCGCACATATTGACGAGTCAACGGTGCGGGATACCCTCATGGGCAACCTGTGCCAAGGGACCTTCAAGAACTACATCTTCTTGAAGTGCCCGACGACGTATGACAGCCTGTGTGCCCGGATCACGGCACATGTGTAATAACTGTGGTTTTTAAGGATATTTTTGAATTTTTCTCGGATATCCTTTTATCCTCTTTGTTCGTTTTAACGCTTAATCCAATATTTTTGTTGGAATTTCAATCCTAGAAAATTTAAGTGATGTCCTAAAATCATAAAGAAATGATTTTATGGATCGGTGTGAATTCTAGGATTTTTCAGTGGAAAAAGAATATTTATTGGATAAGCCGTCTTTTTAATTATGTACTGTAAAGGTTTTAAAATACGGAACGGAAGCCTTAAAAATTAAAGGTAGCAAGATAAAATCATGAAAAATTGGTTTTATTGGTCTACATAATTTACGAGACGTTTTTCGTTTAGTAAGCTTTTCCATCCGAGGTACATAATTTTACCGCTTTAACGCGAGTCCTGTTCCGAGACGGGTTTGGTTTTGTAAACCGCCTTTCTCTTGCTTAATAAGGAAGGAATTTGAGATAGAATTCTTATCCACGTCATATCTTTCTGCCTTGTCAAAGTCTATCAATTCGTTTCAAAACAAAGGAAGGAACGAGAGAGTTGGACGACACGACGGACTTGGGAGCACCTTCACCGCCGGCTATCTTCTTCCCCTACCTCCTCCTTCACCTCACCTTCTTCTTCCTCCTTGTTATGGCTTGTTGCTGCTGCTGTAAAACCAGCGAGAGAATCCAGACGACAACGGATTCGGGAAGAAGAAAGGATTCGAACTCTTCTACACCGTCAGTTATCTTTGCCTCGATGCGACGTCGCCGGCGTTCGCTAACTACTCCGACCACCACCCACTGAAAGGGCTGCCGCCGGGCAATACCCAACCACCCTCGGGCTCGGGGATCGAGCCACTATCAAGCTAAACGAGCCATGGGCTCAAGTGAAGGTATATACGATCGAAATTAATTAGCGGGTTGGTTAAAGAGCCACCGTAAGGACCTTTCGGTTCCGCTTTGCTAATTAAATTTATGGTTTTTATAATATTGACGTTGATATGGTCCCACAGGTTCAAACCGCTCGAGAAATGGACGTCTGGATCTTCAGTTATAGCGAATACAAGTTTTGACACCGATTGGCAGGTAAAGGACTTCGGATAATTACTCGGGATTCGTTGTTAATCCGTTTGATCCGAGATTTGGTCACCTTTAAGAACTGTTGCTAATGAACAATTTTTATTTAGAAAATTGTTTCAAAAGTGAAGAGGATAATTAGTTATAATTCCGCCAAAATGGCTCCTTAAAGCATAATAACTAAGGATTTATTATATATCGATATTCGGAAACTTTTGCTCCCGGTTATGAATGATTCTTAATTAAACTTTTATTAAGTCAATCTGATTAGTCGATGGAGGCTTTTCAAAATGTGATGTGATTAATATGAGTTCCCAATAATTGTTTATGCTTCTTAAAGAAACCACAAACGGTGGTGTTCTCTCTCTTGATTATGCGAGTCTCCTTCTTAATCTCTATAAGACTGCTAACGGTTGGATCATAATCCGAGTCTAATCGGATTTGGATGCGAATATGTTTAGTTACAACCATAAGAACCAAGTTAGTTTCCCCGCTTTCTTAGTCTTTCATTAGACTAACCCGTCCATCTTCTTTTCTTTTATATGGTCGGCTGGTGTCCACCGTTGGTTTACGATACGTCAGGTTCTTCTTAGAAGTTGATTCAAGAGGTGGATTCAGAGGTTTGAAGCTCTAGAAGTTGAAGAAAGGTTTCCAATGGCTTTACTTGAGTGAAGAACATGGTTGAACTACTTCAAAGCGAAGCTGAGTTTTAGAAATAAGAACTTAAGGAAGACTTGATGAAGATTTTGTTTAAATAGAAAGGTTGTTATATTTATTTACTAATTTTTTTAAGTTAAGACTTGTATAAGACCTTTTATTCTCTTTTCCGCTATAAAGTTTTACTTAATTTTGTTAGGTTTTAAATGGTTTCATTTACCTTGTTCTAGTAAGTTCTGCTAGGTTAAAGCCTTGGGTAACTCTGGTTTAGTCCTAATCGGGGTTACTGGCGGTAATACCTCCAGGGTAAGTAAGGGGGTGTTACAACAGGTATACGCCGAGGACGCCGCCAATCAGAGCTCGCGGCCAAGGACAGACAAGGAGATCGCGACTGAGGCCAAGGGAAAGACAAAAGTGGGCGCGCCTGCTGCAAGGGATGCGTATGTAACACAGGCCCAAAACCCCGTCAACAACAACAACAACAACAATAACAAGAATGAAAACAACAACAACAACAACAACAACAACAACAGGAACAACAACAATAACAGGAATAATAACAACAACAACCGCAACAACAACAATAGAGGCAACGGTGGTGGGGGTTGGAATTGCTTCGGAGGGAAGCAACGAGGTTATAGAGGAAAGGGCGGCCCTTTGTACAACACAAATGAGAAAGGACGTGCCAACCTCGCATCGGGAGCAAACACCGTGCCATAGGGCCCGGGCCAGGCCACGACCAACAATGTCGAACAACAGGCTTCCGCGAAGCAGGCAAACTCCGAACACACGACCATGCCCGATGGGTATATCCATACCATCTCGGGTGGACCTTCGCTGGCTGGATCGAGCCAGGCCGAGAGGAAGAGATACGCGAGGGCGAGCCATCATGAGACCTCGGTGTATAGCGTCGCACAGACCTCGCGGTCTCATGTAGGGATGGCTTTCACCTCGGAGGATGTCGAGGGTCTACACATGCTACACTCCGACCCTCTGGTTGTGTATGCTCAGATGGGCTCGAAAATGGTGAAGCGGGTACTGGTGGACACGGGATCCTCCGTGGACATCATGTATTACGGGGCCTTCGAACAATTGGGCATCTCCGAGACATCCCTGAAACCCTATGCTGGGAAACTCACCTCCTTCTCGGGAGACGAGGTCGATGTCGCGGGACTTATAATCCTCTGGATGACAATGGGTACTGGTTTGACGAGGCGAACGGAAATGGTGGAATTCACCGTGGTACAGCTACCTTCGGTGTATAATGCAATCATCGGGAGGGTGTCCCTGTTGAAGTTCCAAGCGGTGGTATCCATCTACCACCTAAAAATGAAGTTCCCCGTCGATGCCGGGGTCGGAGAGGTCAAGGGAAACCAAGAAGAGGGTCGCGTTTGCTACGCGACCTTGGCTAAACAGAAGTGCCGATGTTCATGGTGGAGTCTCCGGGCGAGGCTGATCTCGAAGTCCGGGACTTCACGGTACCCATCCCAGACACGGAAAGAAGGGTTGTTACCCCCTTCGAAAATGAGGCCGAGAAAGTCTACCTGGGAGATTGTCTCTCTAGGAAATCAGGAGCATCTCTGGAGACCCTGTTCTCCAAATCCCGCGACGTGTTCGCCTGGACTGCCAAGGACCTCCGCGGCGTCCCACGAACCGTGGCTCAGCACCCCGTGAACATTGACATTACCACCCATCCCGTGGTACAACGGCGAAGGAAGATGAACGAGGAAAGGGAAGACGCCGCAAATGCCAAGGTAGGGAAGTTGTTGGCGGCAGGGTTCATCCGAGAGGTCCAGTACCCTAGGTGGCTGTCCAACACGGTACTGGTCAAGAAGGCCAACGGAAAATGGCGAATGTGTGTAGATTTCAAGGATCTGAACAAAGCTTGCCCCAAGGATAGCTATCCCTTGCCCTCGATCGACGAGTTGGTCGACTCGACGACAGGATATGAGGTCCTGAGCTTCCTCGAAGCCTACTCAGGTTACAACCTGGTTTTGATGAGCCCGCGCGACGAGGAGGAAATGTCTTTTATCACGCAACGGGGCACCTACTGCTACAAAGTCATGCCATTTGACCTGAAGAACGCCGGGGCAACCTTCCAATGCCTTATAGACCGGATCTTTAAAAGTCATCTGGGGAGGAACGTGTCGGCTTATATCGACGATATTGTGGTCCGAAGCAAAACCCCCGAGGAAAACCTCCTCTACCTCGCCGAGGTCTTCACGACGCTCAAATCCAACAGACTCAGCCTGAACCCCGAAAAGTGTGTGTTTGGCGTATCCTCGGGGAAGTTCCTAGGCTTCATGATCAGCGAGCGCGGGATCGATGTGAACCCCGCCAAGATCGAATCAATCCTTTCGATGAGGTCGCCGCGGTCTCGCACTGAGGTACAACGGCTCAACGACGCTGTGAACTATCTGGGGAGGTTCTGCTCCTGACTGGCGGACAAGTCCCTGCCCTTCTTCGCGGCCCTAAAGAAAAACGACAAGTTTGTTTGGGATGAGGAGCTCGAGCTCGCCTTCTCCAGTCTGAAGGAATTCCTATCAAAGCTCCCCACATTGTCGCCTCCAATGGCGAGCGAGGACCTACAGTTGTACGTGGCCGTAAGCCTAGAAACTATCAGCGTGGTGCTAACCAGGAAAGCTATGCACCCAATTTAATTTATAAGCCGCGTGCTCCAGCCAGCGAAACAGCGGTACTCCCTGGCAGAGAAAATGGCTTTGGCCGTCATCACCGCCGCAAGGCGCTTACGCCCATACTTCCATGCCCACCCTATTCAGGTCCTCTTTGACCTGCCCCTTCGACAAATCTTTTAAGCCCGCGCTGTCCGGGCGAATGACGAAGTGGGCAGTCGAGCTCTCCGAATTTGACATCAGTTACCTCCCTAGGACCGCAATGAAGGGGCAGGCCCTCACCGACTTCATGGTGGAGGTTACCTTCCCCGAAACCGATGCGAGCTCGGAGTAATGGAGGGTCTTCGTTGATGGCTCGTGCTGTGATGCTGAAGGTGGGGCATGTGTGTTCCTCACCGGCCCCTCAATTGAAATAAAGTATGCCCTCAACTTCGCCTTCGACGCCACCAATAACGAGGCCAAGTATGAGGCCATGATCGCTGGAATCGAGATGGCGCTCCTCAGTGGGGCCCGCAAGATCAGAGTATACACTAATTCCGAGTTGGTTGCGAGGCAATTGAACGAGCAATATGACACTAGAACGGGGTTCTTACCCGCATACTGAGAGAAAGTTAAGGCCCTGGTGTCTTGCCTCGAGACCTTCGCGGTAGAATCCGTCCCACACGCTGCGAACACCAAGGCAGATGCGCTCGCAAGGTTAGGATCGGCTCTTCCCTTGGAAGTAGGGAATCACGTGATGGTGGAAAGAAAGCTCTCACGGAGTGTAACTAGCGAGGTTCTCTCCGTCGCACTCGGGGACTGGAGGGTTCCCATCACACGATATGTGGAAAGCGGCGTCCTCCCGGAGGATCCCGCAAAGGCCAGGAAACTCAAAATGCAAGCGGCCCGCTACTGCGTCGTCGGGGGACAACTCTATCGTCGGGGGTATGCGGAACCCAACTTGCTATGTGTGTCAACCGAGGCCACAAAACATATCCTGTTTGAGACACATGAGGGGGTCTGCAGTGGTCACCCCGGATGGCGTGCACTATCACATAAGATCGCTCATCTAGGTTATTTGTGGCCTGCCCTCCGACAAGACGTAAGGGCCCATGTCCAGAAGTGTGACGGGTGCCAAAAGCACGACAACATCCAGCACGCCCCGACGTCACGACTACGATGAATTCACGCGCCATGCCCATTTGCGATGTGGGGTATGGACATCTTGGGATCATTCCCCAAGGCTGTAGGCTAGGTACAATACATACTGGTCATCATCGAGTACTATACGAAGTGGGTCGAGGCCGAGGCAATGGCGAAGATCACAGGGGCAAAGGTTTGCAACTTCCTATGGAAAAATCTCGTGTGTCGCTTTGGGGTCCCCATGACCATCATGACCGACCATGGCCCCCAATTCGACTGCGAGGAAACCCGCACCTTTTGCTCCAAGCTCGGTATAGCCCTCAAGTTCTCCTCTGTGGCCCACCCCCAGTCCAACGGCCAGTTGAAGAAATGTCAACGCCTATATCATGTCCAATCTCAAGAAACGCCTAGGCCTGGCACAGGGTCGCTGGGCGGAGCTTCTCCCGCTCATCCTATGGACATACCGGACCATGGCACGTCCCGCCACGGGAGAAACACCCTTCGCCCTGACCTATGGGGCGGAAACCCTGGTTCCCGTGGAAACTCTGATTCCTTCGGCGAGGGTCTTTGACTTCAACGAAAAAGAGAACGAGGCTAACCTCAAGATTGAGTTGCTATTCAGGGACGAACTTCGCGAGATCGCCACCCTACGCTCCAACGAATATAAACGATGTGTAGCGATATACCACGACAAGAAGGTGAGGCCTCGAGTGTTGGTCACGGGTTGTCTCTTTTTAAGGCACACCGAGGGTGGCAAACTGGATCCGAATTGGGAGGGTCCATACCTCCTCGGAGAAGAAGTCGCGCTTGGGGCTTTCAAACTCAAAAATAGCGAGGGGCGCACTCTAAGCAAAACATTGAATATCGCGCGGCTTAAAAGATATTACATGTAAACTCCCTAAACTCTCGTCGTTTCCAAAACTTTGTAAATAAAGGGTTGCACGATGTTTTCCAAACCATGTCTCGAGTATGAAAGCCTTGTCGCATGGGTGAGGATCCACCCCTCGCTTCCCGCTTGGGGTTGGAGAATCTCGTATTTTAAGTTCAATTCCACCCCTCGCTTCCCGTTTGGGGTTGGAGAATCTCGTATTTTAAGTTCAATTCCACCCCTTGCTTCCCGCTTGGGGATGGAGAATCTCGTATTTTAAGTTTAATTCCACCCCTCGCTTCCCGCTTGGGGTTGGAGAATCTCGTATTGAAGTTCCATTCCACCCCTCGCTTCCCGCTTGGGGTTGGAGATTCTCGGTTTTGCAGAAATCAAATTTCACCCCTCGCTTCCCGCTTAGGGTTGGAGATTCTCGGTTTTGCAAAGTTCAATTCCACCCCTCGCTTCCTACTTGGGGATGGAGAATCTTGTATTTTAAGTTCAATTCCACCCCTCTCTTCCCGCTTGGGGTTGGAGAATCTCGTATTGAAGTTCAATTCCACCCCTCGCTTCCCGCTTGGGGTTGGAGATTCTCGGTTTTGCGAAGATCAAATTCCACCCCTCGCTTCGCGCTTGGGGTTGGAGATTCTCGGTTTTACAAAGTTCAAATTCCACCCCTCGCTTCCCGCTTGGGGTTGGAGATTCTCGGTTTTAAGAATTCAACCCCACCCCTCGCTTCCCGCTTGGGGTTGGAGACAATAGAAAACACACATGCGCGATCCGAGCGAGGCTCGGCATCATGGCATAAAATCCGACATGCGCGATCCGAGCGAGGCTTGGGATCGGGGCATAAAATCTAACATGCGCGATCTGAGCGAGGCTCGAGATCGTGGCATAAAATCTAACATGCGCGATCCGAGCGAGGCTCGGGATTGTGGCATAAAATCTAACATGTGCGATCCGAGCGAGGCTCGGGATCGTGGCATAAAATCCGACATGCGCGATCCGAGCGACGCTCGGGATCGGGGCATAAAAACTATCATGCGCGATCCGAGCGAGGCTTGGGGCATAAAATCTATCTTGCACGACCCGAGCAAGGCTCGGGGACGGAGCATACAACGAGCGCCCGATGTGGCCCAAGTGAACCACAAATGTTGTGGCACTCGGGCCATGGGGTTGGATCGGGATATATATACAGTAAACTCAAATGAGGAACACGGAACACAGCCATATACAAAGAAAATTATATAAAATAAGGCCACGAGGGCCGAAGTGTCATAATTACAGACCCCGACGGGGCCACCAAAGTAGCAGAAATAGAAAAAAAACCCAAAATACACAGACAAGCATCCCTCACTCCTTCGGGTTCTCGGCAGCAGGGTCCATGGGGATTGGCTGACGGGTGGGGCAATAATCACATCTGGATTAGAAGTTTGCGCGTCCGTCACGGGGTGGGGATCTCCAGTAGGCGAGGTCTGAACCTCCCTGGCCGAGGTCCTCCGCGGTGGGCACCTGGGTACCCTCGGTGGCCACGGTCCCATCCTCTTTAAGGAAGAGATCGCATTCTCCCTCGGGCTCTTCCCCAGTTTCTTCCCCCATGGTCAGCGCGTAGTTGGGGTTGAAAAAGGCAATGCGGGGATTGAGGTGCCCGTACTTCACGACCGCCTGCCTTACCCCCATACGGACGGCCTGCCGGAACATTTTATTGATGCTGTTCAACAGCTGTTCCTTATAATCCTCAGACGCCACATACTTGGGGCCCGCAGCCTCCACCTCCTCGTGGAGCTCACTGACGCGTTGTAGGAGGTTGCCTATCTCCTCCTCGGCCTTCTGGAGCTCCGATTCCTTCTCCCTAAAGAATTTGTGCTCCGCGGAAAGTTTACCTCGGAACTCCTCGATCTCGGCCTTGAGATCCCCAACTTGGCCCTTAAACTTCTCCGCCTCCTCCTTAACCTTCTCCGCCTCCCCCTGAACTTTTTCACCTCCTCCTTGGCCTTGGCGGCGGCCTTGGCCTCATCCGCCGCCGCAACCTCGGCGGCTCGGACCCGCCTTGTGGCCTCCGCGAAGTCTTTTTCCTTCTTCGCATATTCGGCCTCGCGGGCCTCAAGCCTCGCCTCCAAGGTATCCATGTTCTTCTGGAGAAGGTTGATGCGGCTGCAGTTGTAGTTCTAAAAAAAGTGATGCTAAAAACACAAACCAAGAAATACATCAGTAAAGGGAAGGTATGAGGCTGGCAAGCGAGGCCTACAAGAAAAAAGCGAGACATACCATTGCCGAATAGCGGAGGGTCTCGTCAGTCAGGGCGTCTTCAGAGAGATTGTTCGCTCACACAATCTCCTCCTTCCAGTCGTCCTTCTTCCAGTTCTTAGGTGCCCCCTTGTGTTTTTAGCATCACTTTTTTTAGAACTACAACTGCAGCCGCATCAACCTGGGCGATGCCGCCCCCTCGGCGGGGGGTCCAGTGAGAGAAAGAACCCGACTCGCGGGTTCGCAGCTGGGGACGACCTCCTTCCCCGAGGAGCTTCGTTGGCTGTCGCCTTTGTGTTTCTTTTTCTTTTCTTTGCGCGGTGACGTCTTGACATCCTTGCATTTTTGTCCGGCCCCATCACCGGACCCTCGGGGGGGGGGGGGGGTGCGAGGTCATTCGGGCGGCGTCTCCCTTTGATGCCGCCCCCTCCATAATCTTAACCCCCACGACCTTCGATGGGGCTGTCGACTTCGGTAGCGAGGTTGGTGGCCTCGTCGAAGGGGTCGATTCCTTTGCTGGACCCTTCGGGGCCCGCGGGACATGGGAGGTGGAGGTTGCAGGTTTCTTTCCCTGCGACCTCGAAGCAAGAGCGTTGAAAAGGTCCACTGTAAAAAATATAAGGAAAAACAAGTTAGATTAAAAGCAAAATATCACAAACAATCGAGGTAGTATGATCTGAGCGAGGCTTGCGGTAATCGTTAAATAAGCAAGGTATTTCCCCGAGGCTATGCGTGGCCCAAAACCAAAAACATATAACAAAATAAGGAACAAAAAGGAAAATAAATACCCTCTTCGCCCTCGCAAGGTGGAGGTGTAAGGCTCAGACCGGCCCGCTCAAGCCGGTCCTGTGCCAAGTACTCTTGAAACGGCTCCTGACGATCCGGAGCGTATCGGGCCTTGAGTTCGGCGACTTTCTGTGTACCCTTGGGCCGAACGAAGTTGTCCAGGGCCGTGGGGAAGTTGAGATACCTCCCAGTAGGGTCCCGGACCAAGAACCATTTATTCTTCCACGTCCCGACGTTCGATGGGGCCGTGGTAATCTTAAGACCATGCAAGCTAAGATTGACGAGACAAGACTCGTGTTCCCTCCTCGCCAAAAATAAGATCGACATGATGTCCAGATCAGGTCCATCCCCGAGCTCGTAACTTCGAATGGTGTAGGCACAGAGGAGCCGCCACGCGTTGGGGAACAGTTGCGCTGGGCAGACGTGCATGGCCCATAGAAAGTTGACCAGGTGCTGGGCCAGCGGCAACCGGACGCCGGCCTGGAGGCTAACCAGCTGCACGACGACGCACCTCTCATAATGGGCCAAAGAGCAGCCCTCCCCTTCGGGGAGCGCTAGCTCAACCCCTTTCGGCCAGGGGAACCGTAGGCACCCCCTCGGGTAGAAAAATCCCTTTCGTGGTGTTCGGATACATGGGTATCCTCTCCTCGAGTACTGGAGGGATGCTCGACACGGAGTCGGTGATATACTCCGCAAAAAAGCTCCCTTGGTCGTTGGAATCTGACGACCTCGCTAGGGAACCGACCACCTCCTCATCGAAATTGAAGACGAGGCCATTTCGACTCCCGAATATATGCGCAATCGAGGAAAGAGCGAGCTGACCGAGAAAACAGAGTCGCTAGATGAGGGATCACTCAAAATCAGTGGGGGAGACTTCGGATTTTGGGAGTCACTAGCTTCGACGCTCTCTTCGGTCTTAGAATGCTCCCCGTAAAACCTCTCTTGAACCTTGAATGCGAAGCCTGGTGGGGGGCTTGAAGAATCTCCTCTAGGCATGAAAGAACGACGTCCAGGCCACAAAAGGCGAATACCTGGAAAAGAAGAAGTTTTGAGACATCGAGCGAAGCCACCAAAAAAGAAAACACGAGGTAACAATGGGAAGAAAGCACGTGGCACCCTAGGGTTACTCTAACAGATAGGACGGCTTAGGAAGAATGTGAAGCGTCGAAAAACGAAGGCAGAATGGAAGCAAGTGGTGGAAGGCCAAACGTCCCGTCAGTCGGAAATCATGACGTTTGGCTTTCCGAGGAATTCGAATTTCAAAAACAAGGGAGACAAAGAAACTCAACCGTCGTTTGGCACACGAAGGGTTCGAGAGCATTGCCAGCAGCACCCTCGCCCCCACCGCATCACCACCACTACGCTGGCACGAAACACCGAAAAGCAACCGTCGCCCACTAGGGCACGAAACGATGAAAGACAGCGCAAGAAAAAGAAAATCAAAAGCACCACACAGAAGGCAGGCGCCGCCCTCACCCCCTCCGTTTTGCCGCCGTGACACCGACATGAAACGCCAGGGAACGTCCGTCTCCCATCGGGGCAAGGGGGCGGCGACAGAAAAAGGAGAAAACATCGAAAACAAGAAAAGGGGAAGTCGAATACTTACTTGCTTGAAGATTGACATGGGTGGAGTGGCGGCGTTCTTGGAAACTGTCGTGAGGCCACCGGAAAACCGTCTGGAAACCACTTGCTGAAAAACCGAAAGAAAGAGAGAGAAGGCGCTGAAGGAAGAAGATGAGGATGAGTCGTCAAGGGGACGCTTTTATAAAGAGCGGACTTGGGCCTCTCCCCGCTCCCAAAGAAGAAAAGGCTTAATGGGCCTAATCCACCCTAAAGGCCCATTAAGCGAAGTATGGGAGAATAGGCCCGGTAAGCATCACACGAATAACGGAAGAAAAACCCAAGTGTTAGGCCTCGCAAAATGTCCACCCGACCTCTAGACCTCATTCCTTACGATCCTCAAAACTGCGAACCTCGCACCTCGGGTTTGGCAAACCCAGTACCACACGTATGTATGACCTGCGGTCCTCGGGACGAGCTCCCCAGGCCATGGGGCTGTAATGGTGCTCAAAATGGCTAGATAAGAGGTGGGACCAGGACACAGGGGTTAGCGGGCCCAACGGGGTTCCCAAAGACGAGCCTGGGGCCCATTTCCTTACCCCTCTCAAAAAACAAGCGAAACACGACCTTTGCGAGGCCTCGAAACCTCGTCAAACGAGGTCTAAACCTCGTCACTCAAAAGCTGACACCCCCGCCCGTCTGGGCCACTCGGCGATCACCGCTTCTCCGCCCAATAGACTACTGCCTCACACCCGACCAATCAAAAGGCTTGATCTCGGGCGTCCCACATCGAACAAACGCCAAAACTCAAGCTCTCAAAACACTATAAATAGAGGGGAACCTTGTAGATGGCAAGGGGTCGAAAAACATCTTGAACTCAAGAACTATTTTGCTCGTTGAAGATCGACATGTTGAATCATCGTCAAGAGCCACACTACAGATAAGAGAAGTCCACAAAAAACGACTTCAAGTCGCATAAAGAGTCTCTACACCAAAGACCTCATTGCATCACCTCGCAAGCCACAATCACCACATTCAAAACTCCTCAGCCTCGCCACTAGAGTTCGCTAAACCACCTGTTTGTGACAGAATCCCATAGTGACTAGGAGATCTCGAGCCTTTTTAGATCGAGATCTCGAATACTCTTAGGAAATCCGGAGTGTAATCTCCTTTGCTTGTAACCTCGTTGTTTATAATCTCGTTTGCCTATAACCTCGTTACTTGTAATCTCGCTATAAGAATATAAATAAGAAAGCAAGTGTTTGCCCAAGTCAAATAAAAGTACTCGTTTCTTGTCTTCTAGCGTCGATTTATTTCGGGTTTCATCATATGTATCTTTTATATTTCATTCAACGAACATCTTTTTCTTTCTAATCCATTTTTGAAGCTTGAAAAAATATTTCAATTAAAGTTATAAGTTTCTTCAACAAATTTAGGTACATAATTGATATACTATTGAATTTAATATGAATTGTTTTAATTAACGGTATTTTATTATGAGTCTGGTTCAGGTGCGAATGGGCGCTCAGGTGCAAAATAAGAAAGAATAAGAGCCATTGGATCAAGAAAAATCAAAGGTGCTGATCATTTCACTTAAAAGAGGAAAAAACGGCACAAGAGAATTTTTGGCGAATTATTCGTGTATTTTTGAAAAAAACGGAAATAGGACACGCACCCAGATTGTTCACCGAAAATGTGGATTTGTTCATCAGTATTGTGGATTTGTTCATCAATACTATGGATTTGTTCATCAACAATGTGGATTTGTTCATCAACACTGTGGCATATTTGTTCATTGGTTTTGACATATTTGTTCATCGGTTTGTGCATATTTGTTCATTAGTAACATCGATTTGTTCATTGGTTTATGCATATTTGTTCATTGATAGATGCATATTTTTTCATTGTTATATTCATATTTGTTGATTGGTTTTGGCTTATTTGTTCATCGGTTTGTGCATATTTGTTCATTGGTTTATGCATATTTGTTCATTGCCTTTTCATATAATTGTTCATTGCTAAATGCATGTTTGTTCATTAGTAACCTCTTAGCATACTCCATATTATTGCAAAGTCGGATTCTTTATCTATTATTCTTTGTATTCAAGTTTCTAAATCAAACTTATCTTGTTTAGGTACTATACTGAGCACTTCATTCGTATTGACAAGTTAGTCTTAAAGCACTTCATTCGTATTATCCTTTGCATTCAAGATACCCTAAATGTACAAGTTGATGGTATTGACACATAAACATAAGTATATTTCTATTCACATATAGGATATATCAATGAACAAACAAGGTTATATCAATGTACAAATAGAAGTATATCAATGAACAAATATGGGTATATCAATGAACAAATAATGGTATATCAATGAACAAACAAGGTTATACCAATGAACAAATAGTAGTATATCAATGAACAAATATTGGTATATCGAAACTAATTATATGTGCATCGAAAACTATATAATAGTGTATTCATACACATAAATATGGTTAAAAAATCAAATTAAAAATTAAAAAAGTTCAAAATCGAAGAACATTGTTATCAAAAACTCGATGCACAATTGGTCAATATTGATGAACAAATCGCTAGTATTGATGAACAAATTGGGCGTGTCTGATAAAAACGTAGTTTTCGAAAAATTCGTGAATAATACGGGAAAAATTCGCCCGTTCCGTATTTTATTGAAAAATAAACGAATAATACGGGAAAAATTCGCCTGTGCCGTATTTTTTTAATGAATGTTTAATCAGGGACGTTGATTTTTTGGAAAGAACGAACGAGATTTATTCTCAATTCTCACCTGGGCGCTCACACGTAACTCTTCCCCTTTTATTATATCCTAATTTATGCACTTAATGTACGTACTGCATAATAAAAAAATCCTAATTTATGCACTTAATATAACACAATAAAAATATCCTAACTAGCATAATAAAAAATATCCTAATTTATACTCTTAATATGATAAGCTCTAACTACCTAGAACAATAAAAAAAATATCCTATCAATATAAGTATAGACTAATATCTATCCTATAATAATATAACTAGCACAATAATAATAATAAAATATCTTAATAAAAAAGTGAAGATATATTATTAGTATTTTGCGTGTGCACTTAATACATGAATCTTAACAACTATAAAAGTTGTCCTTTTATGCTTAACTAGTTGAAGTCCCGTGAGATTCACGGGATAATATTATTAAAAACATAGAATTTTATGATATTAATATAAAAAATATGAATGTAATATCATAATTAAAATTACTTAAGCTAGAAAAATTATATTTTTAGATCGTGCCCCATATTCAATTGTATATCTGTAAATAATTTTTTATTTATTGTGATTTGCCCCAAATTTGAATTTAAAATTAAATTATTAAATTACTCGTTGTACCCTTCGTGCCATGCATGAATATGGTTCGGTATTTTTATACATATTAAATAAAAATATAATATAAAAATTAATGTAAGTAATTTATTGCTTGTACAATATAATTTTTTTTTGTTTTTTGGAATCAAATAAAACAAATTAAATATAAATTATTAAGTTTAATTTTGAGAATAAAAAAGATTAATAAGGTAAAATAATGTACATTTCTCCTTTTCCTTGATGATCTTTTATAGATATTTAATTGAAAAAAATAACATATGAATAAAAAAATATAGTAGAATGTGGAAGAGATAAGATTTACATAAAATAATATTTAAATTAATAAATAAGTTATAATTAAATATGAAAGATGAATAATAATTTATTTTCATTTAAGGTGGGGCCAAACACTATTTGTACCTTGATTTAGAGATTATCAAATATTTCAATATATCTATTAAATATTATATTACCTATTTTTATTAATTTTAAACATTATAAGTATTTATCATTAATTTTTTATTATAAGAGAATATATATATCTATAAATACATCCGGGAAAAGATACCATGCTAAAAGATAAAAGATATTTATACTTATTTTAAAATATTTTAAATTTGTTATTTTTATTTTTAAATATTTTTATAAGGAAGTTTTCAAAAGATATTGTTATACTAAATAGATATTTCTTTGATGTTAAAGATAGATTTAAATAGTTAAAGAAGAATTTAATAGGAAAAGTTAAAATATTAAGAATAAAAATTAATTTTGTAAATATGAGGTGGGACCAGAATCATTTTGGTGGCTTGAAAAGGTACAACTTCAATATAAATTTATAGATTAATTTACTTGAATTGAATATTCTTAAATATTTTTTCTATTTTTTATTAAGACACTAATATGCATAAAATACTTAATTTTGAGAAAGATAAAAATGATTAGAGTAGGCTATCTAAAAACATAATATAATTTATTAAAATATTTATAAAATTATTTTTGAAAGTTAGTTGATTAAGATTATGTATGAGAGTTCTTATATTTTACTTCATAATAAATAAGATAACATTTTTAATATGAAAAATAAATATGAAAAATATCAATATAAAGATTGGTATAGAATATAAGATAGAGTAAAAATATATACGATATAATACTATAAATTAAAGATAATAAGGGTAGAATTTCTAGCAAGTATAATATACATATTAAAATATTTATTAGAATTATAATGTATTAGGGTTAGACTTGTCAATCGGGTCGGGTCGGACGGGTTCAGGTTCGGTCATTTCGGGTTCGGGTTAAATCGGGTTCGGTTTCGTTGTGGGTCACGGGTCTATCGGGTCGGGTTGTAGTGGGTTTTTCGGTCGGGTCGGGTTGACCAGCGGGTCTAAAATATCCTTTTTTATGATTATTAAAATTAGACATGTCAAATGGGTCGGGCGGGTCGGGTTCGGGTTCGGGTTCGGGTCAATCGGGTTCGGGTCAAAACGTGTCTCGGGTCGTAAAATTTCCGGGTTCATTTGGACCGGGTTGTTACGGGTTCGGGTTGATCCAACGGGTCATGATCGTCAATTTTGTTAACCTTTATCTTTATATTTAATATTATATTATATAAAATATTATTTAATAATAATAAAATAATAATTTTATACAAAATTTATGATAAAATTTGAATTTTTAATTGAAATAATACTTTATCGGGTTGGCCGGGTCAACCCAACAGGTTGGTGACCCAACCCAATTTTTTCCGGGTCGACCGGGTTCGGGTTACTTTTGACCCATTGATTTTCGGGTCGAGTTTGAACCCAAAAAACTTCGGGCGGGTCGGGTCGGTTTTTCGGGTAGGGTCAAGTTTTGACATGTTGATAGCTTGCATATAGGAATAGCTTAGTTGCATGTTTTATATATGTTTTAGTTAGTTTTAGGTTAGTTTTTATATAGTTTTTAGGTTTTTGTGTTGTCGGGTATTATGCGCTGGTTTGCTCGGTTTTACAGGTTTTTAAGTTCAGGAGCAACATCGGGGCGAATACAGATTGACCATGGCGGTGGTGGACGAGCCAAGCGAGCTAAGGAGTGCTAGGATGTGCTAGGATGATGTGGAGAAGAGCTAAGCAAGGAAGAAGCCAAGCCAAGCTTAAGGAGAAAGCTCGGGCTGATCCCGAGCAAGTTAACCCGCGCAATCCCAACTGGTGGCCAAGAGCACGGGGTAGCAAAAGCGCGGCCGCGCTTTTGGGGGGCGATGCCGCGCAATCGGAGCTTTTCAGCGAGCGTTGATTTAGGCCGAGCTATGGTTTTGGGCTTTGACATTTGGGTTTGTGGGCTTGTATTTTGGCCGAGTATATGATTTAAGATATAATGTTTGGGGTTATTTTTAGTAGACATATAAATACTTTATGTTAGATTAATTTTCAGAACTTTGATCATAACTTTTGGAGGCTAGGGTTTTTCTCTCTTGAGGCAGACTTTGGAACCTTTGTAAGTTTGATTTTAATTCAATTATGCATTGCTAATTCTCTCGTGTTTGACTAGTTATTGAAATCATAGATTGCATAATATTTTGAGGTTTGATTGATTCTCATCAACTTGAATAGGTTTTATTCCCTGTGCTTAATTGAATCAGAATTATTCTAGGGTTTTGTTAGATTGATCACCTAATAGAATTTCTAGGTTAATTTACAACTAATCTGATTAATGCCCGTTCGGGGTTGATTAGATAAAGTAGCGTCTATAATTGTTTGGACTCGTTTGGGCTATTCAATTGTAGAAGGGAATAAATTCACAAATTACTTAGATGTCTGTTTGCTCTAAGCGTTTGTTTCTATTGATAACTTGATTTGTAAAGCTGTCGTTTAATTGAATCTAGACGTTGTTTTAGGTTGTTAGATGATTAGGGTTGTTTAGACTGTTAGTTCTTTCAACTAGATTTGAAGTTTGGGTCATAATCCTTAGTAGGAGTATAATCCACAATAGATTATTCAAGGGAATTGAGAATCAAAAGAATCAATGATCGATAAACATATCTATGATGGATGTAACTAGTTGAACATGCTTTTCTCATATTTGTCAAACTCAATCATATTTGCATTCTTAGATAGTTTCCACTTTGCATAGTAGATTAGAATTTCACTCATTAAAACCCCCTTATTCGGTTACTTGGCACTTAAGTAATAACACATTTACAAGAGTCTCTGTGGGATCGACCCTTGCTTACCATTCTACTTAGATTGGTTAAGTTAGGATTCTTTGATAGGTAAAACGACTGAAAAATACCTCATCACATGTCTAATTAAAATCATTTTTTAATTAAATAATAATATTTAATTATAATATATTATTTTTATTTATTTTAATAATAAAATATATTATAGATTTCAAAATAAATTTTAAAAATTCTATAAATATTCTAAATCGGTCAACCCAATGGGTTTCGGGTTTCGATCCAACGGGTTCCGGGTTCTTTCGAGTTAGGTTGATTTCGGGTTTCGGGTTCAAATTTTCGGGTCTTGGCCCTAAAATTATCGGGCGTTTCAGGTCGGGTTGACGGGTTCGGTTAGCTTTTGACAGCTCTAATTAGGGTAGATATATCATATTCTATAAATAATTTATTATATTAAAAAATTTCAGCATATGGATAGAAAACACTACATATACTTGAGGTCCAACCGTCCAAGTATTGTTAAAAGATAAAATAATAAGTATAAAAATTATATAGAAAATATCAATATATAGATCAAGTTAATATAATATAAAAAATTAGATGTATAGAAAAAATAATGCAAGTTGTTATAATAATTTTTACTAAAAGAATTAACATTATTTTATTCAAGTAATGCCATGTGGCACAATTTTTTCAATAAACACGGTTTCTGATATATAATGTATTAGGTAGATAAATGTCCAATTCTTTTATAATGATTTCTACCAATATTAAATTACAACAAGCATATAAAAGCTTTTTGTAAAGAAAAAAAAGCAAATGAAAGTTACAATACTATTCATTTTTTAAGACCTTAAATTTCCTTATTTTAAAAATAATATAATATAATAAACATTATTTATGTTTAGAAAATCAAAATACAATACCATTACCGATTATTCACAATTTTATAAATCTAAAATTTTAAAAAATAATTACAAAAAATTAAACCTAAAAATCGGCAATAGATTAAGTATATAAAGAGAAAATAATGTTTGGACTGTCAAATCTACTATATATATAAAAGCAATAAGGTTTGGAGCCACCACATTGCGCCACATCATCATTTTCCACATGTCATCCCGAGAATGTGCCACCTTGGATTTTGCCACGTGTCATCTTTTTATTAAGCCATGTCATATCATTTTTACACGTCATATGACACTTCATATTATTTTTACCCCGTCATTTTCATGTCATATTTAACTACAATTATAAATAAAAAATAATCTAATAAAAAATATTAATTATAAAACCATTTACAAACTCTCTTCCTCCTTCTTTGCCATCTTTATGAGAATTTTCCATAGAACTTATAAGGCCATAAATGGCCACCGCCTCCATGACCACCTATGGCTGCCTTGCCGATCACCTTGCACAATGTTGTTGATGCCACTCCAAATCGATGCTACTCACCATTATTGGTCTCGAGTTCGACTTTACAAATTCTCTTTCTAGATCTGATCCACTATAATGTCAGATCTTAGTCTTCACTTTCATCCTCTTCACATTGTATATACCAAAGTAATGAAACTTTATCATGTTTTCTACAATTACTATAATTTGTCGATGCCATTGATGAGTTTGTCGATTCAAATTCTCTATCGATGTCATTGAAGAGCATATAAATAAAATTAAATGATTATTTGGTGGATTATTTTGTTTGAATTATTTAGGGTAATTACAATTAAATTTTTAAAAAGCAAGATTGTTTTATATTAATATGGATAGTTTTTATATGCTTGCATATCATTTTGTTTGGATTATTTTGTTTGAATTAGCCGATGTCTTCCATCCTATAAAGGAAGATTGTTATTTTATTTTAGTTATTTCGGGTAATTATTTTTACATTTTTCAAACAAAAAATTGTTATAAATTAGTATGGTTAGTTTATATTTTCTAGATCTATTATTTAATATATCTTTATATGAACAATTTTATTTTCCTAAGATCTCTATTAGTTAAAACTTTCCTTAAAAATATTATTAATTTTTTTTTTTCATAAATAACTATTACGATTATTGCAGAATTAATAAACCTTACAACTTCCTAAATACACTTTGTATTTTGTACTTTAATAGATTTTTTCCAAATAAATATTATTATCATTGATATTACTTAATTTAAATTAGAAATTACTAGTTATACCCGTCGTGCCATGCACGACTATGGTTCGGCATTTTATAGATATTAAATAAAAATATAATATAAAAATTAATGTAAGTAATTTATTACTTGTGCAATGTACAATTTTTTTATTTTTTGGAATCAAATAAAACAAATTAATTATAAATTTTTAAGTTTAATGTTGAGAATAAAAAATATTATTAAGGTAAAATAATGTACATTTCTCCTTTTCCTTGATGATATTTCATAGATATTTAATTTAGATAAAAGATATTGAAAAAGAATTTTTCAAAAGATATTGAAAAACTAAATAGATATTTATTTGATGTTAAAGATAGATTTAAATAGTTAAAGAAGAATTTAATAGAAAAAGTTAAAATATTAGGAATAAAAATTAATTTTGTAAACATGAGGTGGGGTCAGAACCGTTCTGGTTGCTCGAAAAGGTTCAACTTTAATATATAGTTATAGATATATTTAAAAAAAATAAAAATAAAATAATTTTCTTTAATTTTAAATAAAAATAAAGATAAAATAATTTTCCTTAATTTTAAATAAAATTCGAATTTAATTTTTATATATAAATAGATAGAAATTTAATTGAAAAAACTAAATTAATATATCTATCTTAATATATAATATTATTAATATCTGATGTTCTATAATTAATTTTAATTTTAGATAAAATCTTTTAGATCTATCCTAATTCCTAATATATAATAGATAACATTTTTATTTTAGATAGAATGTTTCTTATATTAATTTATCCTATTTCTATATTATCCAACATATATAAATTCTCAAAATAAAAAATCCTTTGTGGTGAAATCCTAGGTGGCTTAATGTGGGAACGACACGTAGAAAAATCCTATGTGACGCAATATGATGACCTTATTCCTTGCGTCTTTTATATATATACATAGATTAATTATTAAAGCAATTTATACATTTATGCTTTCCACTGGATTTCTACTAAGGGTCTATAATTTAAGAGATTTTTATTATTATGATTGATTTAACTATTACCTAATAATAAAGATTTTGCTTTATCTATTAACAACTTAGTGATTTTGTTTGAGTTGTTAATAATTTACAAAGTATAATGAATTAATACAAAACAGAATTAACTAACAATTTTTTAGATTTTGATTAGATTTAGATTTACATTTATACTAGCAATCTAACAACAATCACAATTCATATATTTAGTTGTTAGGATTTGAGAGTAAATAACATTATTTATCCTTATCTTTATAAATTACCATACTAATATACTCCGTCTTGTTAACTGAATGAATCTTATTTTAATATTTTAGATAAGCAAAGAATATTTTTTTAATATTTTGTACCAAATCAATTACGGAGTATCTTCATATATTACTATAATAATATTTGTTTTTTTTTGGTCATTACCACCCCAGTTCAGCGGAGAGCTTTGCTCCATCAAACGCTTACGTCTGGAGTTCGAGTCTCGCGAGGGCCTATAATAATATTTGTTAACTGAATGGATTTTTGATCATTTAGATGAGGACAGAATCATTTTTTAATATTTTACATCAAATCAATTTATTTATTATATCATAACTTTTTCAATATAAATCTTCACATTATATATATATTTACCAAAAAGATTTAGAAAAATAATTTGTATCATGAATTTTTCTTTTAAAGTTCTATCATTTTAAATTTTCAATTGGTAAATTTATTTATTATTTTTTGTATACCTAATGGATTTTTATATTTTTGAAGTTGTCATATTGTTCTACTTCAAACCAATATATCTATTATTACAAACAACTAAGCGGTAGCAATTTCTGCTTCCACATTGCGCCACATGACCCCTTTATTAAAATAATACTTTTAAATAGTTAATTATGCAAAAAAAAAATTTCAAGTGAACATAAAGATAAATAATATAAAGATAAAATAATATTAGTAGATTTGATCAATATAGATAAAAAAGGATATTATACTAAATCCAATTATTTATTTTCATTTTTAATACAAATAACTAAAGTTCATTAATCGATAACTATATATTAAAATTGAACCTTTTCAAGCCAACGGAATAATTTTTCTCCCACCTCATATTTAAAAAACATAATTTATTCATATTATTCCAATTTTTCCTATTAAATTTTTTTATCCATTTAAATCTATCGTTAACACCAAATCATCATAAAATATTTAAAATAAAAAAAATAAATATCTTTTGAAGAATTCCTTATACAAATGTTTAATTAAAATTTTAAAATATAAGGATAAATATCTTTTATCTTTTAGCATGATATTTTTTACCAATTTCTTTATAGATAGATGTTAATTTTCTTTTACAATACAAATTTAATGATAATTTCTTTATAGATATATTTTTATTTTTTTACATTAAAAATACAAACAATATAATATTTAATAATATTTAGTGCTGTAGAAATATTAAAATACTTAATAGTTTACAAGTTTACGTGGATGGAAATTAATAAAAATATAGATAATATAATTTTACTTAGTCATATATAATATTTAGTTTATTTAGACACTAGAATAATTTTGGCACAACTATAAATTAAATTAATTTTATTCTACCTATTTTTCATACATAACTTATATATTTATTTCATATTAAATTATATCTTATTTGGTAAAATAATTTTTATATTTTTAAGTTTGATCTATTCCATATTTTAAAAGTGGATATCTTTTTTGTTTTATTTTATTCATATTTTATCTCCTCTTTTTAAATTAAACCTATTTTTAAAATATTGTTGAGGAAAAGGAGAATTGTACATTATTTTATCTGAATAATCAATCTTTATTCTCAACTTTAAACTTAGTAATTTAAGTTTGATTTGTTTTGTTTGATTCTAAAACAAAATAATTTTTTGAACCTGATATGGATAATAAATTTCTTACATTAAATTTTATATTATTTTTTTTATGAATATTATATTTATAATATGTCTAAAAATATTAAGTCTTAGTCGTGCCATGCACGACGGGCACACCTAGTTAGAACATAAAAGAAATTCATATATCTTAAATTAGTATGCACTTATTAAGTATTCAAATAACATATATATATTTTTTATAATATTTTGATTTGTTTTTTTATACAATCAATTATAATGTTTCATAACCGAATTGTTTAATATGATTAATCACATGTTATAATTTCTAAAATCCTAAACATTTAAAAAAAATAACAAACATAACCTATAAACTTTGTCTCGTCCAACGGGCGGGTTAGCACTCTAGTCTCTATCTAACAAAGGCGAACAGACATTATTGAAGGCGAACATCAATCGAAAATCACATTAATAAATACTCCCTCCGTTTAGTTCTACTTGTCCTTAGAGCATCTCCCCCCCATAGGCCAAAGGCCATATTTTTTTAGCCTACCAAATTGGGTTTATTCCCCATTTGATGCCATTTTAGTCTAAGCCGAAAAAATTCTACTCCCACCGTAGGCCAAATTTTATAGGCTAAAATTATAAATATTTAATTCTAACGGCTAGTTTTTATCTTCCGCTATGTATTTTCCGCTATAACATATTCCAAAATAACGACTAGTTTGAATAATTGTTATTATATTTTATTTCAAAAAGTTATTATTATAATAATTTTGAATAACGACTATATTTCAAAAAAAATATTATTATAATAATAGTGAATAACTGCTATATTTCAAAATTATATTTTATTATTATAATAATTGTGAATAGGTAGAACATTAGGTTAGGAATCCCATTTCCTTAAAACTGTTGTAATTTGTAATCTTCATATGTCAATATCCTCTTGTATAAGGTTTAGAATTTAAGCTTAGGTAGAACATTAGGTTAGGAATCAGAAACCGGGTTTAGTTGTATTTATGGGTTAAGAATTTTTGGTGAACCGGCTTGTGGATTCCTTGGCGTAAACCCATTTGGAGGTATCTCGATGTGGTTTGCTTGTGATATTGCCCAATTCCTTGATCCGGCCCATTTCACTTGATCTAGTCCAAAATTGATGAGGCGACATTGGATTAAGCTAAAACGCTGCATTTGGAGTTTGCTCTAGCTTTATAAGTTTGCCTTGTCTTTAGATGAGCTCATTCACTTGTCGGCACAAACCCTAGCTTACCAGAGAAAGAGACAAAGAGAGAAAGAGGTAAGGAAGAGGATCTCGCCGGCGATGCTCCTTGCTGGTGGTTCCTTGGAGGCTAGGAGGGGAAGTCCAGTCTCGTAGCTGTGAAAGGGGGTCAGTCTCGTAGCCGTGAGATGGGGCCCAAGCCCTTTCGTTCTCGATCCCTAGCTTTGTTTTTTGTTTATGTTCTCCAATCTTCTTCTTCTCGTTTCTGGTCTTTGCTTTGCCGCTTCATCCTTATCTTGTTCTCGAACGCCATGAGCTTTGAATCAGGCCCATCCATGAGCATGAGCATGTGCAAATAGCCCATTCGAACAGGGCCCCCAAATTATGGGACCCCAAAATTTTAAAACCCAATATATATTATATATGTTATAATAAAGAAGAGGAATGGTGTATTTTAGGTGGTTGAGTACGTAGTGGTTTGGGAATCCTGTCCGCGTTCGAATCTCGCCTACACACTTCTCTTTCATTTTTCATCACTATTGCACTCAACTAATTCCTATATGGGCCTCGAAAATTGATTTTTAGACTGCAAATATTCTACTTTTCTTGTCAAAAGTATATTTAATTCACATTACAAAAATTGATTTTTCTTTCTTTTTATAATCTTGAAAATAAAAGCAACAAAATTCAAAATTTTTAGTTACTACTCCCTCCATCCCAACATATAGAGGGTTTTAGTCAAAATCTTTTGTCCCATAATATTATTAATATATGGGTTTTGAGTTTATGTATTTTTCTTGTCTTTCCTGGTAATTGTTATTCTAAGAAACTCTATCCAATGGAAATGAGAGTAACACTCTTTTCAAGTAATTAAAATTTTACTTTTTAAGTAAAAAGAGGGATAATTATTTATTTTAAAGCAAAAGTACATATTTTCTTAATATGTGTACACAAGGCTAAACCTCGAAATATATTGGGACGAAGGGAGTACTATGCATGGTTTGTATGAGTTCAGATTCTCTACAATTAAATATGTTCAAAATTATGTGTCTCCAATCATATTTTTTCAAATCAGATGTTCCTCTATTTAAAACAAATAATATTAAAAATGTAATTATAATTTTCTTAATTGGTCACACATAACTTGAAATAATTGGACTAATAAATTTAATAGAATATCTCTATATAATATCTTTCATCTAATAATTTTTTTAGAAAATACAAATTAGCTACTAAATGAATATTTTTTAATTTATGAAAAATATATTACACTATGTTTAACTTTTTAAAAATCTAGATCATACAACTTTTATATTAACAAACTTGATAAAATTCATTTTTCTAAATTATTGGAATGATAATAATATATAGGTTAAGTTTTTGCACATGGCCTGCAAAATTCGTTGAACGGTTGATGTTAGTGCATATTTGAAGCGGGTCTCCTCCTCTGAGATTCTCGGATGTAGAGTTTATACTCGAAGTGGCTCACCAATCTATGTGTTCTTTTGTTCTCATGTTCGTGGTTGATTGTTTGACGTTTGTGAGATCGATCAATCGGATCTGCTTGTGTTGTTTGGTTTTCAAAAACTTAAAAGACTTTTAGCCGAGGAAGAGAATCCTTGCCAACTCACCTCAGCTGCTCAGCACAAGCAAGAATCGGTCCAAACGCTATTATTGATGTGTTCCTTTGTTTCTTCTTTTTCAACGCAAGAGCAAGTCTTCGTTATTTTATTTCTTTTTTTCCCAAATTCTAAACTCCTCCTCCATCCTCCCCTTTGCCCAACCTGCATACAAGTACGCTGTCTAACTTCATCTTGTTGCTTCCACTGCGTATCCTCCTCCAAACATGGCAACCCAAACCTCTCCTCACCCAACTCTTTTACACCCAGTATTCTCCGATCTTCTCAAACTCATCAACACTATTCAGCCCCCTGTTTGTAGCACAATCGATGGTGGGGCTTGTGCCTCGCGCTTCACCTGCGATGGCTGTAAAGATACATATCTACATGAGAAGATGAAGGGAGATGTGATACATATACAAAAATCACTCCACAGTCTCAGCATGTTTGAGCAGAAACTTGGCGATCGCATGTACCCACTAAAATCCAAGGTCAACAACGAGTCGGGCATTCTTGCTGAACCGCGTTTAGTTCTACTTGTCCTTAGAGCATCTCCCCCCATAGGCCAAAGGCCATATTTTTTTAGCCTACCAAATTGGGTTTATTCCCCATTTGATGCCATTTTAGTCTAAGCCGAAAAAATTCTACTCCCACCGTAAGCCAAATTTCATAGGCTAAAATTATAAATATTTAATTCTAACGGCTAGTTTTTATCTTCCGCTATGTATTTTCCGCTATAACATATTCCAAAATAACGACTAGTTTGAATAATTGTTATTATATTTTATTTCAAAAAGTTATTATTATAATAATTTTGAATAACGACTATATTCAAAAAAAATATTATTATAATAATAGTGAATAACTGCTATATTTCAAAATTATATTTTATTATTATATTTCAAAGTAATATTATATTATAATTCATATGTTTTTTTATCTATCCATAGACACCAATTTTGTATACGTTTGATTAATTTTAAAATTAAATTATTTTTTTGGGTTGGTTTAGAGTAAATTAACACATATTTCACCACTTTTTAAAATAAATCATGATCTTGACTTTAAGAAATTACACAAAATTCATAGTTTTATATCTAATTCAATTTTCACCATATATATATATATTTATATATTTTTATTTTTTTATAGAGAAATAAATGATTGTTTGAAAGTGAGAAAAGTAGAAAAGTAGGTTTCATGAGTTTCATTGATATTTAAGTGGATTTCATGAAATTGAATTGGGAGAGTGTTGGATGATGTGGAAGAGAGAAAAATGATTAAAATAGGTGTTTTTTTTTGTGTTTCATGGGTTTCATGAGTTTCATTGATACTTATAACCTAATATTTTGCTTGTGCACTCGTAGTAATACAATACATGAATTAATCGAAGGCGGCAACATCAATCGAAGGCGGGAAAGATTTAATTCGAAGGCGGGAAAGATTTTACTTGTGCACTCGCAGGTAATAATAATACATGAATTAATCACAAGTTTTGTCATATTGATTTTTTTGGTTGGAATTCGATTAATGTTGGTAAAATATAATTGATCAATTCTTAAGTGTTTATATGTTTAATTACATATTGGTGTTTTTTTAAACGTTGTAATCGATAAATCACGCCTTACATATTGATCAATTCTTAATTATATAGATTGTTAAATGTCTATTAGACTTTTTTAATCACGGCTTACAAAAAAATGTGTAATATATATACACACACTACGGAAAATAATGCTTTACTTTCCGTTGAAACCAAGGTTGAAAAGATTATTCATGTCCAAACACACGACTGCTGATATGAAATGGCATAAACTGAAACGTAAAGATGAAGAAGGTTAGCTTAGAAACCCTGCCGATGCTAAACAGTGGAAGAAGTTTGATGTGGACTATCCCGATTTTGCTACAAATTGTAGAAATGTCAGGTTGGGGCTCGCTACATATGGTTTTAATCCATTTGGTAACATGAGCACTAGTTATAGTATGTGACCAGTTATTCTGGTGCCTTATAATCTCCCGCCATGGAAATGCATGAAAGAGATGTTTTCTATGATATCATTGCTTATTCCTGGTCCGCGGGCACCTAGAAAGGACAATGATGTGTATCTTCGTCCTTTAATACATGAGCTTAGAGATTTATGGGATGTTGGTGTTGAAGCATTCGATGTTTCCCTCAATCAAAGGTTTACATTGTGAGCATGTGTCATTTGGACTATAAATGACTTTCCGGCTTATAGAAATTTATCAGGTTGGACCACAAAAGGACATAAAGCTTGTTCAGTGTGTAATTAGATGTAACTTCATATGGTTTTACAACATTAATTTGTCGTAAAAGTTTATTTGGTCAACAATAATATTCAACGAGCACTGTCTAGTCCTTCATCTTATTTGGCAATAAATAGGATTGAGTGATTCGACTTTAGTTATAGTATATTGATTGATCATTTAAAATCAACCAATACATATCATTTACTGTAGTACTATTAATAATAAAATACAAAAAAAAATCTTAATATAGGATCTTGAGATATCTCTAGATTACCAAAACAAGAAACCTCACACACTCCCTTGAAAGTTACTTTGTCAGCCGCCGTCGTCGATCTTGATATCTCTTCGCTCCTAAAACTGTCGCAAACTCCCTTCGTTCAAAAAGTATTATTTTAAGAATTATTTTCATTAGGTGTTGTTCATATTTTTATTTTTATGAAGTGGACCAGTGGTTCACTTAATCACTAAATTCTTCATGCATTTTAGAGGATATTCTTCTCATCACAATATCCGCTTTTGCCTTTTTGATGTTTCATGCTCATTACCTGATTGATCTCTTATTTGATTCATATGATGAGTCTTGTTTTGAACATTTCAAGCAATATAAAAAAAACTTGTTCATCTATGATTCAGGCCAGGGAGCAACTTGTTCATCTTTGTTAGTTAATCTTGAAATGGTGGTTCAGTATGTAATTTCCTGCATCTTGAGCGCCTTTCAATGTTAAATAATCTTCTTCTACAAGTCTACAACAGTGTTGCTGTTGCCAATCTGCCATTGTAAAGTTTGATTGGTAATTAGCAATATTTAGAAGGACGAGCTTCATATCTGAATGCATATTTATATAGGACAGTTTGATTGTAAAGTCTGAATGCTCCAACTGAATGTGCAATGTAACTGAATGCTTCAACTAAATACATATTGACTTATAAAACTGAATGCTACAGAATAATTGCAAGCCAAACCAACATGTGAATGCTCCAGAATAATTGAACAAAACTCAGTAACAAAAACAAAAAATCAACTGAATTCTCCCAATTGATTGTGCTGTAACAGAATACCGCATAAACATGTTGCAACATCAGCAGCTTAAACAAAAACAGATGTCACAAATACCAACAACAATTTCTTAAGCATAAGAATACTAAGTTCTCTCTTAATTAGATATATGACAAGAAGTTCTCCCTTGAAATAAGAAGTCTACTGAGGGCGATATGGATAATAAAAATTTTGTTGGCAGATTTATCCGTTGTTCTATTTTTTACCCATCTTCTGTTTTTTTACCCATAATCAGATTTAGGAATAAAATCATCTTTTGTTTTTTACTCAGAATAACAAAAACAAATGTTGGAATTTTCCATTGTTATGTTTTTTTCCAAAAGATCAATGTTAAGTTGGGTCCACAATTGATTTTTACAGGATTTGTGTAAAACCATAGAATATCCTTCCATTATATTTGAATGGAAGCCACAAAACATGAGCTTTGATCTGAATCCAACACAAGATTGATTTGTATTGCAAGTTCAGGTTGAAGTTAACGTTACAGGTTTCATCTACTGTAGCAAATTCTTTCTCAAATTCTCGGCAAAATAATCAGATTAATATTTCCAAATCTCGAAATGCAAATCTCAAATGTTTACCTTCCTTGTTGATGCAGCAGATGAACATTAATTGCCTCCAACCTGATAATACTTGAAGAGATGAATTGTAGCTGTTTGGACTTTGGAGAGGAAGAGTAATTCGAAAATGGAGAGCTGAAAGGTCGTTTTTTTAGCGGTGCAGATTAGCATCTCAACTTTCAATTACATCATGTGGATTGGGCTTGATTTTGTTAGGAAATTTTCAAAGATAGTAAAATGGGCCAATATGATTTTATCTTAAGTAGGTCAGGCCCATACTAAGCAAAATCCGAACCTCAAATGTATTACCACCAAACTTAAAGGCATGGAACTAGCTCTCAACTGTCCGACTTTATTTTCTAGAAAATTGTATAAAGTAACTTTACTTTAATACACTCTCTCTCTCTTATAAATCACAATTTTACGTAACGGGTCATGACCCAAGCGGTCATGCAAACACCCTCTGGTCAATGGTTTGTGTATCGTGGGCGCGATTCCAGGAATTTTATTCTAAACTAGAAATAGGATCAACAAAAGATATTGTCTCAACATAGGCTGGATTTTAAGTTCGTGTAGAATCCTGGTGGAAAACCACGACTTTTCCTTTTTTTTAATTAATTTTAATCGTTATGATACATGCTATTTCTTACAATGACTCTTTTTTTATGTTTGATACTTTGATTTTTTTTTTCATTTTTGATTAAAATCCAAAAAAAATGATTTTTATATTTATTTATTTTAATATCTAATTCCTATTTTGAAACTATTAGATAAATTCAAAAATCTACTCTATAAAATATTAAAATTGTAAATAGATAAAAATTGATTATTTCAATAATATAAAAAAATCTAATTAATAAATATTAGTTATATAATGTTATTAATAATAATAATAATAATAATAATAATAATAATATTATTATTATTATTATTATTATTATTATTATTCAAGTAGGAAATTCTTAAATATTTTATCAATATATATCAAAAGTTGGAATTGATATGATAAAATTATCACAAATTATAATATAAAATCAACTTGAAAAAATTTAAATTATATCATATATTTATTTGAATATAACTATTGAAATATTTTGAGTTTAGCTTGATGAATTCAGATTTTATAACAAAAATCAAATTATAAAACTAAATTGTATAATTTTAACTTATTTTAATATTTTCGAAATTATAATTGTGTTTCAAATTAATAAATTATAAAAATTTATTTTTTCTGATTAGAAAGTAAATATTATTTCTTATGATTAAAAAACAATCATTTAGGATACAAACTAATCTAATTAAAGTGTCTAGAAATACTATTAGATTTTATAACACAAATCTACTTATAAATCTATATTATGTAATTGTATAATTTCAATATTTTATAGAGTATTTTTAACACTACAAAAAAACGCAGGTTTAGCGACCATATTTATGGTCGATAAATCAAAAATCTGGTCGCTAAATCGATTTAGCGAACATATCGTTGTCGCCAAAGGTGGTCGCTAAAAGGCAGGTCGCTAACCAAGTGGCGACCATATGGTCACCGTAATTAGAGACCATGGTGACCATATGGTCGCTAGTTTTAGCAACCATGTGGTCGCCACATAGCGACCATGGTCGCCAATACAGTGGTTACCACAGCGACCACATGGTCGCTACTAGTCGCCACATCGTCGCCACTGTCGCTGCACCATAGCGACCATTTGGTCGCTAAAATCAATAAAAAACGCACGACCTTGGCCTTTGACTGAATGTAGGTGCACGATCGTGCGCTTGGGAGTGCACAATCGTGTTTGCAATTAGCGTCCACTTGGTCGCCAATATTTATTTAATTAATAAAATTACGAATTAATTTAAATAATTCATATTAATTTACAGAAATTTAAATAATTCACATTAATTTACATGATTTAAACAATTTACATAAATTTAAATAATTTACAAAAAAACCTAATCTAGCCGGCTTCGCCGGAGCCATCCGCGTCCAGCTCATTCCCGTCAGGACCGGGCTTGCGGGACCCACCAGTCTGCGGGTCGAAGCCTCCACTTTGCATTCGCTGCATGAAAACCTTGACCTCGAGCATCCTACTTTGTAGGTCCGCCACAGTTTGCGTAAGCGTGGCGTTTTGCCGTGTCAATTCTGCCACCCGAGGAGATTGTCGACGCGACGCCGTCAATCGCTCGCCGTAAAACTCGGAAGCAGCGTTGCCAAGGCCGAAGATGGCGCCTACTAGGCCCACCCCTCCATCGGCCGTCAGACAGGTATCGCACTCGTCTAGAAAGGACGACGGGGTGTCTGAGTCCAAGGACCTCTGGGAGAGGATATACGAATTTATATAAGACATGAAATAATTAAAACTAAATGCGAATTAAATAAAATTTACCCTCCAAGACTCAAACCAACGAGTCTTCGATGCGGCAGAGGCAAAGTTGAACTCCGACGCTTTATCATCGGGTTGGCCGAATATGATGTGTGTCGACCACCGCGACACCATGCCCGACGGCTGCAAGCTGTGAGATTTCGTAAAACGTGTTATAACATATTTTAAGGTAATATAAGAATTTAAAACAAGCAACAAGTTCGTGTCGTACGTCCCACCCACCGACGATGGAAAGGTCCCATATGCGATTGGGATCGAGCTCTCGGCTCGATCCCGAAGAGCACGCGGATGTAAGGGCCCTAGACTCCTCCGCTTGGGTGCCCGTCTCCTCTGTACTAGGATGACAGGCCCCGTCATCATCGGACGAGTTCTCCTCGTCCGGTATCTAGAACGAGCCCGGCTCGTCCAAACGAGGAGCTCGTCCACGTCGACGTCCTCCGACCATAATAACACAACTACAACAACAACAACAATAACAATAACATCAACAACAACAACAACAACAACAAGAGCAACATCATCAACAACAACAACATGAGCAACAACAACAACAACAACAACAACAATAACATCAACAACAACAATAACAACAACAACAACAACAACAGCAACAACAAGAGCAACACCATCAACAACAACAAGATCAACATCAAAAACATGAGCAACAACAACAACAACAAGATCAACATCATGAACAAAATCAACAACAACAACAAGCTCTTGCCCTTATTTCATCAATCTAACAATTCAACAATCCAATTCTATCAAATTTATCAACATCAATCCAAATTTCTCAAATTCAATCCAATTCTATCAAATTTATCAACTTCAATCCAAATTTCTCAATGATTTTTTTCCAAATTTCTCAAATTCAATCCAAATTTATTCAATCAAAACCCTAAACTACAAATTACTAATTTATTCAATCAAGTCAAATCTCAATGTAAGGCTCAAGCCTTTAGAAGCGCTATCCTATGCCAACGCGAGGACTTCCCAGGAGGTCACCCATCCTGGTACTACTCTCGCCCCTGCACGCTTAACTTTTGAGTTCTTTGTCCTCACTCGAACTCAGAAAAGGAAGAGCTCTTGTTGACATGGGGAGCGCCTCAATCCCTTATAAGTTATCGGGGTGTTACAATCTCCCCCACTTAAACACTTGACGTCCTCGTCAAGGCCCAAGCACCGCCCTCTAGGTCGAGGCGCTCCCCATGTCAACAAGAGCTCTTCCTTTTCTGAGTTCGAGTGAGGACAAAGAACTCAGAAGTTAAGCGTGCAAGGGCGATAGTAGTACCAGGATGGGTGATCTCCTGGGAAGTCCTCGCGTTGGCATGGGATAGGGCTTCTAAAGGCTTGGGCCTTACAAATGGTATCAGAGCCGACTTTGGGTGACGAGTTGGCTAGGCCCGGTGGGCGGTCACTCGACCCAGAGGGTGGTCCTTGGGCCTTGACGAGGTCGTCAAGTGCTTAAGTGGGGGAGATTGTAACACCCCGATGATTTATAAGGGATTGAGGTGCTACCCATGTCAACAAGAGATCTTCCTTTTCTGAGTTCGAGTGAGGACAAAGAACTCAGAAGTTAAGCGTGCAGGGGCGAGAGTAGTACCAGGATGGGTGACCTCCTGGGAAGTCCTCACGTTGGCATGGGATAGCGCTTCTAAAGGCTTGGGCCTTTCCTAAATTCAATTGAAATCAACCGAAAAGAGGAGCAAAATTCGAGAAATACCCAGAAAAAAGAGGCGGCGAGCTGCGGATCGGGGCGGCGGCCTTCAGCCTTCGCGTCAAGGACGGCAGCGGGCGCCGCTAAGAACGTTCCCGAAAAACTCGACAGAGGCATCGGCGGAGCGGCGACCCGAGGGAGAGAGGGAGGCGGCCAGATTGGTCGGTGCGGTGGGAGGCGGCCCAAGAGAGGAGGGAGGCGGTCCGGGGGAGAGAGGGAGGAGGCAGTCCGGGGGAGAGAGGGAGGCGGTGTGGCCCGTCGGAGAGTGGGAGTAGAACCAGTCGGAGATGGGAGGCGGCGGAGGGTTTAAGAGAATCGGGAAAACGAAGATGGAAGAATGATTCCCCTCCTTATTCAAGCTTAGCGAATAGCGACCATATGGCCGCTATATGTTTTTATGTTATAGCGACCATAAGGTCAAAAAATTAGCGACCATATGGTCGCCAAAACCAAAAATATGCGGGGGGGGGGGGATATGAAAAAATGGGGGGAAATCTGAAAAAAGGGGCTTATTCCAAATTTTGGGGTTAGCGACCAGATTTTTGGTTTTGGCGACCATATGGTCGCTAATTTTTCGCGCTATAAAAATTCAATTCCGATATAAAATTTCAAGATGGCGACCACGTGGTCGCAAAGTAGCGACCATATGGTCGCGAATTTGTAAAATATGACACACGAGGGAGAGCTTTATCTGAGCGTAGGCGCACGATCGTGAGCTAGATGTGCACGATATGTCGCTAGGTGGTGACCACATGGTTGCCAATATAGCGACCATATGGTCGCTACCTCCAATATAGCGACCATATGGTCGCACTGTAGCGAGTATATGTAAACAAACACTCTCTTCAACCAATTGCTATGCTATATGAATTTAACAATTATATAACACAATCTCTTATAATTATATAAACGAAAACTTTCTACCAACAATATTTGCTTCGCTACCGAGGACTCAAATGGGACAAAATGAACAAGTTCATTGCTTCCACACAACCAAGTTATAAACAACTTCATTACAGCTTACGAATAACACTTGCTTCTTGTAAAACATAAACATCAACAAAAAACTTACTGAATTACAAAATGAAAAACAACTTAAGAAGCAACATCCCTAATCTCAGCTCCTTCGAGCACGCGAAGCTGCACAGTCATTTCGCTGGCCTCAATGCGGTTTGTGATGTCGTCGTCGTTCGAGAAAAAATGGCAAAATCCCGGTGGGGCTCCCCCGCTAGATTGTCTCCAACCAGCGATCACAACTCTTAATGCGTGATTTGGTCTGGTGCTCCATTCCGTTCTACTCTCCCTATACCCACGCACATGCACGATTGAGAAATGGATGAGTTTTGGAGCAAAGGCGATCGTGCGCTTGGAACACGCTCTCCTTTGAGCCATTGATCGGATGAATTAGAGATGGAAGCTTTAGGTGAGGGTTTGAAGTTGGAGTTGGAGATGAAGATGGAAGATTAATGTGAGGGTTTGATGTTGGAATTGGAGATGAAGTTTCCTTTTATGGTTGGAAATGCATGACCACTTGTGATGTGCATGCATAACTCTTGTCATCATAATAGTAAATGATAATAGTGTCATCCGAATAGTATTATCAGAATAGTATAATCAACATAGTAATAGAAAATAGTGAATCCGAATAGTAAATGATAATAGTGTTATCAGAAAAGTCAATGACAATACAATAGTAGTATCTTGATTACATATCTTCCTCATCTGTATCCGTCTCATTCTCAAACTCCCCCTCAGACGTTTCATAGACGTCTCTACTTGTTCCTCAACGACATGATCTTCTCCGTTTGGGTCATTTAGCGGATCAAGTGGATTATTATCTTGGGTGTCGTCGATAACTCGTGGAAGGAAAGAATCATGTTGAAATGCCTCTTCAAAGGCAACACCCCGTGAACCACTCTCATGAGGGTCTATGCACGTACCTTCATCGGGCCACACACGTGACTTCACTTTATAGACCGCTATCCATTCAGCATCTACACGCCTCATCTTTGGGTAATCGAGGTAATAAACTTGAGTGTCTTGATGTGCTAAGATGTAATGATCTTTTGTTCTAAACATTTTATGTCTATGAACATCGACAAGCTTTAGGTGAGGGTGAATGCGTGTTTCTCCACGACTTCTAGTGTTATGTAATCCAGCTCAAAGACAATAGGGTGCTTGACGGGTGGAGATATGTAATCCAGCTCAATGATTTCTTCTAGCACACCATAGAAGTCCTCCTCATCAGTGCCGAAGCTTTGTCCTAGAACACAAACTCCACTACTGTCAGTAGCCCTAGTTGATGCATGTGCCCTTGATAGCTTGCATATAGGTAGTGTTTATGATGCATGTTTCTGTTTCTTTTGCGTTGTTTTTAGGTAGTTTTAGTTAGTTTCTTTAGTGTCTTAGGGTGTCTAGGAGTTTTGGGTTTTTGCACTTGTTCTATGTTATTTTATAGGTCTTAAAGTGAACAAGTGCGAAAGGAATGGAAACTGGGTAAAGAACGTATGAATTCAGGCCATCCATTGGAGTTGCTAGTTTGACACCTCTGTCTTGTAAGGACTCGTTCGGGAGCTATAGTCGTCTTATGAAGTTGATTTTGTTACTATTGGAAAGATAATTCAAAGATCTACAATTCATGTTTTTACTCCGAGTCCAAATTCCAACTAGAAGGGAGTCAAAACAGCCTCCAAAGTGTCACCTAAATGCTGAACCGAGTTGCTGGCGGCACCCGCGGCCCTTGACAGCCGCGAGATACTTTAGGTGCCACGTGTTATTTCCTGATTGATCCTATCTTTTCCAATATTATTCCGAGATATTGTATTTTTGGAGATACTTTTAGACCTAGCTTTATATATTAGGTTATGAGAGTTGCACCTCTCATCTATTATCATTATTCTCTCTCTCAGACTTTTGAGTTTTTAGCTTTCATGGAGAACTAAGCCCTATTGCTTAGTCAGATGGTTTTACGCTTTGTTTTGACTCTCAGTTGAGAGATTTCTACTCTTTATCTATTGCATGAGATTATTCTACTCTCTTGATTGAATTGTTTATTTGATTGATTTCAACAATTTCTAGGGTTGTTGTTATTAAATCTCTATTGCTAGATCTAGAGAAATTACTGGTTGAGTTTCTCTATTTCATAGTAGCAAATTGCAATGTACTAGTATCTGGTTGTGCTAGTCTATTGCAGAAGAGAGTTGAATTGGGATCTAGGATAAAAGCTGGTTGTTTTATCCTATGATTGTATCCTGTCTATATTCTTATTCTTAATGCCGCTTTTGAATTGAATCTTGATGGTTTCAGGGTTATTCAATTAGTTAGGATTGATAGTATCTAGTTGTGCTATTAATTATATTTGAAAAGGAATTGGAATTCCATGTGCATGCGATATTGAGTGAAATCGATGATCAACTTGTCAATCGAATGCGGATCTCTGTTTGACTAAGTGTTTTCCAATTTGATAAAAAAAACTCCAACTTTAATTACTTTACTATTTTTTGCATGCTAAATAGTAGTTTAATTCTCAAAACCCCTTTGTTACGTGAATTGCCATAAAATTCACACAAAACAAACAATCTACCTCCCTGCGGATTCGACCCTTACTTCCCTAAGACTACAGTCTTTAGGTTTGTTAGGACTATTTTGCATAGCCATGATTTGCACGACCATTTCACTGCTATCAGCCCTCGTGTGGAATCGATAACCGTTCATAAAATAACCAGGATATGTCCTCACTTTTTTAGAGGGTCCACGAGCTAGTGTTGCAATGTTAGGATGTGTAATTGCCGGACTATCAGCATGCATGTGGATCGAGGAAACATTTAACTATCAAAAACAATTTCAAATTAAATTGAAATTAATTTAGGAAATCCTTATATGAGAGTAGAACCAGAGGCGAAAGTGTCTTTCCAAAATCTTTTGCTCTTCAACATCGGTTATTGTTGGATTTGACGGCCGCACGAAGTTTGTCAAATAGTATCTACCAAAGAGTAATTGAATCAAGTAGGTACTTATATTAAGCCCCTACTTTATTCAAATCAACATATATATAATATTAATTAGTTGAGATTATAGAAACTTACTCAATATAGGGTTCCACTTCGACGTAGTTCATGAGTATGTAAGTTTGGATCACATGGAATTCATCATCTGTGAGCACACGACCACTTGATTTGCTACCCAAGGTTCGACTAGTTGCTGTGAAAATAGACAAATTGCCCGGATCAACCCCAACTAGAAGTGTGCAACTCACGCCGCGGGCGACATCCATATGATTACTCGCGACATGTGAGCTAAAATAATACGAGCAAAATATGGACGTCTCCTTAACGAGATAGGCACTACAAATCGACCCCTCAACGTGGGCTTTATTGCCAACTGTGCCCTTTAGCCTTTTTAGGAACCTACAATATACATTGAAGACCATTTGTTATACAAGTTAATTAGATAAAACCAAAATTGTACAAATGCATATAATAGTACATACCTTTCTATTGGATACATCCATTTGTAATTGACAAGGCCACAAAGTGAAGCTTCCCGTGGCAAGCAAGTGCTCCATTGAATCAAATAACGCAGGGAAAGATACGCTCCAACTTGCACAAAATTATTGGTATTTCCTTGTGCAACTGCATAACCAACTCAGGCTTAAGCTCGTAACACGTCAGGTCCCTGAAGAACGCCCTTAGCTGAGCAATGGGCTCCTAGACTTTGTAGTCAAGAAATGCTTGAAAAGCAACAGGCATCAACCTTTGCATGAACACATGACAATCATGGCTCTTCCTCCCCAAGAGTCTAAGCTTGTGCAAGTTAATGCAGCGGCTAAAGTTGGATACATAGCCATCCGAGAATTTTACGGATCTCAACCACTCCAGAAACACTTGTTTTTCATGACGATCTAGTGCATAGAAAGCCTTTGGGTACCTATTGTCCTCTTCGTCGGGTTCTAACTCTAGACGCTTGCACAATTCCTTTATATCCTTTCTGACCGACCACTTGTCTTTTGACTTCCCCGGAACGCGAGAATGGTGAAGAAAACATATCGAAGACATTCTTTTCAATGTGCATAACATCTAAATTATGTCTTACCAACAGACTGGGCCAGTAAGGTAGGTCCCAGAAAATGCTTTTCTTCTTCCAACCCAAACCTTTACCGACCGTGGCATTGTGCTCCTCAGCTCCCACTTCAGTTATATATCATCAACCCCATAATGTTTATCTGGTCTAATATCTCGTATCCATCACGGAGTACCGAGGGACCACGACGTTCCCTTCTACCCTTCTTGAAATCGGTCTTATTGTTTCGGAAGCGATGATCATGTTCTGTAAACCTCATGTGACAATCGAACCAGCACATTTTGTGTCCATGTGTTAGATAAAATGCATCGGTGTCCTCCATGTAATAAGGACACGCGTATTTCCCAGAAGTGCTCTAGCCTACACATATATATAATTGGTACAACGCATTAAATTTCACAAATCATATATGCATGATTATATATAATATTTTCAAATTAATTAAGCATGTGTAAAACAACATACCTGACAACATCGAATATGTCGAGATGTCACTAATAGTCCATATTATAGCTGCACGCAAGACAAAATTCTGCTTCCTCCAAGAATGGTATGTCTACACCCCATTAAGCCACAAATCCTTCAGCTCGGCTATCAATGGCTGCAAGTAGACATCTAACTTTTTCTTCGGACTCTTCGGTCCAGGTACAATAACCGTAAAAAACATAACCTCTTCTCGCATACACATCGACGGTTGAAGGTTGTAGGGTGTCAGAATCACAGGCTAATGATGTCCATGTTTTTAGCATAGTTTTAGTTTGTTTTTCTAGGTCTTTTAGTCTAGTTTAGTTGTGTTTTTGTGAGTGTTTTGTGTCTTTCTAGTATAGTTTACATATTTTGTGAAAAGTAGGGAAACTACGCTATTTGTGTGTTTTTGTATAGGTTTTAAGGCGGATTTGGATGCATTCAAAGGACATTAGAAGAGAGGATCAAACTAGGAAGAAGGAAGGAAGAAAACTATGGAAGAAACCCCCGCAAAATCCAAAGGAAGAAGGAAGAAACATGAGAAATCAAGTCAAGACCAGCCTCGATATCGACCCTCTGGGGGTCGATATAGACCCACTCAGCCTAGCCGCCCAAAAGAAAAATCCCAGTAATTGCTTTTATTCCACAATCTTTTATCTTTAGTAGGTTTTATTTTTATGGAAACTTTTTAAGAGGGATATTCTAGTATAAATACCCTTGTTTAGACTCAATCTCTCTCTGTCATACGTTAGTTTGGAGAAGGGGACGCCTCTAGTTTTAGTTTGCACGTTATTTTGGATTTTTGTGTTGCTTGGAGCACAAGCAAGAAGATTGTGGGAGATTTTCTTGTGTTCTAGGTGTGTTCTAAGACAAGTTTGAAGTTTTAATTCAAGTAAGCCTTTAGTTTTAATTCAATTATGTTCTCTTTCAATCTCTTTGCTTGTTTTTTCTCCAATTATGAGTGAGTAGTCTCCTTTTCTAGGGTTGGGGTTAGAAACCCAACATGATTATGCATGAATGTTGATATGAATGAATGAATTGAATGCCTTTTATCTATTTTCTACTTGTTTGTGCAAAAGCTTTGACGAAAGTTGAAGTATTTCATGTTTATAACTTCATTGAAAGAGAAAGTTGTGAATTTGGATACGACATAAAGTTGTAGACGAAAGTTGAGAACTTTAGATCAAAGCAAGTAGATTAAATGAATCAATTTGTGAAAATTGATTGATTTGCTTGATTAATTCAACGAAAGTTGATAACTTTATGTTAAAGGCATGATATTTATGATTCATATTGTTTGAAATTGCATGATTGTATTGTGGTGAACCCCTATCCTAGAGTTTTTCCTTATTTTTGAGTCAAGTTTAATTTCCGGTTGCCTCGATATCGACCCTGCCCAAGTCGATACCGACCTACAATTTTTCCCTTTCGTCTTGCTGTTTACTTAGTTTTTCTGCTGCATTCATACCTCGATAACGACCCTGACAAGGTCGATATCGACCCCTTCTAGTGCATTTATTTAGTTGTTTTGCTTTGTTCTTTGCTTTGTTCTTTGCTTTGTTTTGCATTCTCTTTTGCTTTTTAGTTTAGTAATCAAACATAACCTTGCTTCCCGTGGACGATTCTGACCTCCCTATACACAGCGGGGTCTTGACTATAAATTTATTTGTTGTCGGGAAACCCTTTCAACAGCTAGCATAAGTACTGGCGCCCAAACGCCCCAAACGGATTAAAACCATCTGTGCACAAGCCTAGTCTCATATTTCGTGTTTCTGCTGCAAAATATGACCACACAACATTGAAGTGCCTCCATGCCTCTACATTTGACGGATGTCTCATCACCCCATCTTTTATGTGCTCTGCATGCCATCTCATGTGTTCGGCAATCACCACCGATGCGTACAACCTCTGCAATCGTGGAGTTATTGGCAAGTAAAACATACGAGAATAGGGAATGAGCTTTGACTTGCCTTGCCTCCATCTAGGATAGTCACATATCTTGCATGCCGCGTATTCTACATCTGCACCCCAATATATCATGCAAGAGTTTGGGCAATAATCAATGGCCTCGTACGGAAGACCGAGACCCTCAACCAGTTTTTTCGTGTCGTAAAACGTGGCTGGTAATGTTGTCTCCGGGTGAGAAACGCGTCCGCAGAAATCCGAGATCATGTCATATCCGCGCTCCGTTATCCTTAGCTTAGACTTTAAGCTAAGTAGCTCAGTCGCCGCCTCCAACTGGGTGATATCACATCTAGGCCACAACGGCCTATTTGCGGCCGACAGCATGTCCTACATACGTTGTGCATCGAGATTGGGCGCTTCATTATAATATTGACCCCCTCTCTCATGCCTTATATCCTCATTCTGCACGGGATCCTCATCAGTGTAATGACTTCGGGCATTAAAACCATCATATACCATATGTTCCATTCGATTATCATTCCCATATACTTGTGGTGCTGGATCAATACTGCTACAGCCTTAATGCTGTCTAGAGTCGGCCAACAATGCAGCGAACATTTTATTTGTCTCCCCATGAGAAACCCAATGGTAATAGTTAGAAACAAAACCTTCCTTAACAAGGTGATAATGCACATCATCTATAGAAATCAGTTTCTTATTCTTGCACCTCCGACACGGACACCTTAATTCGTATGGATCATAGGTCGGCATAGATTTGCAAAAGTCGAGAAATTGCTTAACGCCAGCTAAAAACTCGTTGTTCAAAAAACCATCTATATTACGCACATACATCCATTCACACATTTTTCCTTCCTGAAATTTAATATAATACTATAATTAATTTAATTCGGGTACATATAAGCTTGGTTTTGGCGACCATATGATAGCTAATTAGCAATCATATGGACGCTATATTGAAGTTAGCGACCATATGGACCATATGGTCGCCACATATAGTATATGTAAACTGTAATAACTGTGGTTTTTTAGGATATTTTTGAATTTTTCTCGAATATCCTTTTAACCTTTTTGTCCGTTTTAACGCTTAATCCAATATTTTTGTTGGAATTTAAATCCTAGAAAATTTTTGATGATATCCTAAAATCACAAAGAAATGATTTTATGGATCGGTGTGAATTCTAGGATTTTTCAGTGGAAAAAGAATATTTATTGGATAAGCCGTCTTTTTAATTATGTACTATAAAGGTTTTAAAATACGAAACGGAAGCCTTAAAAATTGAAGGTAGAAAGATAAAATCATGGAAAATTGGTTTTATTGGTCTACATAATTTACGGGACGTTTTGTATTTAGTAAGTTTTTCATCCGAGGTACATAATTTTACCGCTTTAACGCGAGTCCTGTTCCGAGACGGGTTTGGTTTTATGAACCGCCTCTTTCTTTACTTAATTAGGAAGGAACCAAAAGATAGATTGAAGATAGGCTCGAACTTTGTTGATTGAAAACAGAGGAAGAGTGTGGCGAGAGGGTTCGGACGAAACGACGGTCTCGGGAGAAAGAGTCTTCACCGCCGGCGATCTTCTTTGCCCATCCACCACCCTCCACCTTCCACCTCCTATCATCTTCTTCATGTCACCTTCTTCCTTGCTATGTTGCTGCTGAAAAAGGAAACCAGAACCAGCAAGAGAACCAGGGCGGGGCGACAACGATAAGTCGGGAGAAAGAAGTTCACCGTCGGTCTCTTCTTTGACTCGCCAAACATCGTCGCCGGCGACCATCAGCTTGTCCGACCACCACCCGCTGCGAGAGCTGCCATCGGGCAATACTCGACCACCCGTGGGCTCGGGGATCGAGCCACTATCGAGCCAACGAGCCATGGCTCAAGTGAAGGTATATACGATCGAAATTAATTAGCGGGTAGGTTGCGGAGCCACCGTAAGGGCCTTTCGGTTCCGTTTTGCTAATTAAATTTATGGTTTTTATAATCTTGACGTTGATACGGTCTCACAGGTTCAAACCGCTCGAGAAACGGACGTCAGGATCTTTAGTTATAGCGAATACAAGTTTTGATACCGATTGGCAGGTAAAGGACTTCGGATAATTACTCGGGATTCGTTGTTAATCCGTTTGATCCGAGATTTGGTCACCTTTAAGAACTGTTGCTAGTGAATAATTTTTATTTAGAAAATTGTTTTAAAAGTGAAGCGGATAATTAGTTATAATTCCGCCAAGATGGCTGCTTAAAGCATCATAACTAAGGATTTGTTATATATTGATATTCGGAAATTAAATCGTTTATCGATTAAAAAGTTGTACAATTTGAGTATACAACTAAGAAGTGTTTCCGTGAGCTCGTTGTTGAGAAATCATTTTGTTATATTTGGCAGAAGGGTCATAAAGATTACTGTTGGAATTGCTAAGGACGTTGAGCACGCCTTCTAAGGAAAGTGGACGGTTCTCTCTTGCATTATGGTTATTAAATGAGGAATTGAATCCTATTTAATATTTGTGTTGGGAACAACTTGTGTGCTTATTAAAATATGATAGGTTGTTATATTTGTTAGAAATAATGACCATGTTGTTTATTCAGTTTTGCGGTAGAATTGGATTTAGGTCCGTTATGGGTGACCTTGTATGTTGTCTCACGCTGAGACATTGTTATTGAATTAAGGTAGTTTCAGGGAGGGGAACGTGGTTCCATATTGTTGAAGGGTTTCTTGAACAAATGAATTTATATTCAAGACCCCGCTGAGTATAGCGGAGTCAGGTTCGTCCACGGGAATGAGATTAGGGCCAAAGATTAGTTGATAAACTGCGATAAGCAAGAGAACAAACAAATGGGTAAGGGTCGAACACGACCTTATGGGGTCGAGATCGAGTCAACTTAATGAGTTTTAATCAAATATAAAAAGCAATCCTAGGGCTAGGGCTACCACAACAACAACCATACATGCTTTCAACGAGAATTCACAACTATCATGCAATCTAGATCATAGAAAAGTCAACTGTCGCAAACAATTCAAGTTATTCAATCAACTGTCACAAATTAAACAACTTTCTATCTATCCTTTAACCTAGGAATATCAACTTTCGCAAATAATCCTATTAGAACTAGTCAAAGCAATCAACTTTACACTTTCGCTTTTAGGTTAATTGCAAGACATGCCTCAACTTTCGCAAAGGAATTGAGCACAAGATAGATAGATATGATCTTTCAAACATTCAACTTTCGCACAAGATAGAACGACCCTATGAGGGTCGTGCACGACCCTCATAGGGTCGTTCCTGAGAGCATGATTTATGGTTGGGTCGTGCTTGAGTAAAACTTGCGTAGAAGATTCGTTACAACTCTGTTTGACTCGATTCTTTTTCCTATGTTCTTGTAATGAAATTCTCTATCTCTTTCTAAGCTCAAACTTGATTCTTCAATGACTTTAATTGAGCACTTAATCTTCAATCTTGAGCTTTTCCTTAAGTGCTTGAGTGCTATCTTCACCGGCTTTGCTCCTTTCTTCAAAAGTTCTCCAAACTCTTCTTTCAAGCTCCAAAACTCCTACAAAATAAAACAAAAGGTGCGTAGCTTCCGAATCTCAAGGAAATACGAAAACTAAAGCAAAATGACTAAAAAAGATAAAACTCTAGTACTAAAACCAATTAAATCTAATCTATCTAGACATTAAAAACCTACCTAAAAAGCGGATATCAAAATACCCCATACTTAGACTTGCTTGTCCTCAAGCAATAATCATGCAAAATCAAGACCAATAACACAATCTTCAAGCATAGCCCTTGTCAAAACATTTTAAACACAAGTGAAAAGATAGACAAGTAATTTTAACGTCATCACATATGTATAAGTCTCAAGCGAAAGCAATCACAATCCAACCTCACAAGGGATTTTAATGTGTTTCTCTCAACTCTCATATGTTTAGGCTATTAAATCAACTCTCATCTCAATCTTTATGCAACATCTACTTTATCATTGAGACTTATATCACCAATCCCTCTACCTAGAGAAGTTAAAACACATCAATCATCATAAGAACTTAGGCTCAATGAAATCTTCATAGAAGACTCCATTCGGCCGGGTTGTAATGGGGCTTGGTAAAGACAATCAGGCGTGGAAATATTTGGCTATGTGGTGCTAATAAAAATCCGGGAATCAAAGACTCCTAAAAACTTCACATTTACCAAAACTCTCATAAAAGAACATATACCAAACTCTCTCTTTTGTATGCACTTTTTCTTTCACTCACCCATTTATCCCAAGTTAATCTTTCTTACAAATACTAAGGAAATTTGGTTCATGCACACTTTCATTCATTGCTCAACTCTTTCTTTTTTTCTTTTTACTCCCTTATGATCTTCATTTTTTTATGGGAGATTGATATCGATATCTTTTTTTTTCAACTCTTTTGTAAGTGCATTCAGGGAACCAAAATCCTTTTACATGACAAACTGCAAAATCTCAAATACCCAACCCATATTACCCCACACTTGAACCAAACAACTCACTCAACAAAACCAACTCCAATCAACACTAAGTCCTAATCCCCGGATAGGGTCAAGCTTATCTTGGCTAGGGAAATAATTTTGTGGAGCTAAAAATAAAAGGCTTAAGGCTCAATTTGGCTTCAAAAAGAGGATAACGTAAGGGTAGGTAAAAGAGAGGATAAAAAGTGGCTTATGAAATATAAGTTCTTAATCATAATTAGCATGCATGAACGAACTCATAGCGGCTTAAAGAAATAGATAACCATATCAATAACAAGAGATAAATGCATAAAGAGAGCAAATCACACATATAAAGAAGAGGGATTTCTGATGTTCTCCCTATAAGGCCAAAATTCCTCACTAGGTAAAATTTTTGTTGGATTGCAAGTACTTCTACTCAAGACACATATGCTCAATTTCATCACAAGTCAATTTTCACAATCAAAAGCAATTTCTTAAGACTTAGGCTATACTATCCAAATATGCCAAAGGAATTATATGATAAGCAAGAAAATTAATTCTCATCATAAGACATCTAAGATGGAGCATTCTTCTATCCTAAAACAAAGAAGCAAATATTTTTTTTTATTTTTTTCGACATTTTTCAATTTTTTTCTAACTTTTTTTTTTCTTAATAAAACAAACTAACAAACTAACAAACAAAAGACTCAATTATGTACAACATATGTGAGATTTCTTCTTCCCCTACCCCATACTTAAATCATGCAATGTCCCCATGCATGAAAATGATATGAAAAAGTAAATAGAAAGGAAGAAGAAACTCACAAAGAACTCTTGGAAGCTTGTAAAGAAGATGAAGCTCATCATGGTGAAGATGGAGTGGTTGAAGCTTAGGACCCTGCAAAAATCCCACAAAATTCTATTCCAAACAAAAGTATTCTATCCTAGTCTAAGGAAGGTTAGAAAAAGAACCTAATCTAAAAATAAAATAAAATAAAAATAAAAATAATAAAACTAACTAAAGAGCGGGTTGCCTCCCGTAAGCGCTTGTTTAACGTCATTAGCTTGAAAACTTATCTTAGCTCATCAAGGCGGCCTCCATCTAGCTATGTCGGGATCATGGGAAACCCCATACTTAGATGGAAAAGCTTCAAAGCTTCTCTCCAAGATATTTGGTCCTCTATCATTAATAAGAACGCTTGGAAGTCCTACAACAGGGTTAGTAAAATCCGAAGACCAAAGAGATTTTGACTCCTTCATATGACTAACAGTAGGATCTAATATAGAACGAGAATAGGAGAAAGGATCATGATCAAAATCAATTGGATAAGAACAAGAAGACTTACCTTTGTTACTTTGAGGAGGAGTCGTTACCGAGGGTATGTGGGTCGTTACTGACCCCACCGGATCAAGGAATGCCTCGGTATCGTGCCTGTCACCCACAGCGTTGTGATTTTCCAGAGAATGGTCGGTACCGACCCACCATGGGGGGTCGTTATGCTTCTTAGTGGGTGTGACCTCTTTGAATTTGCTCATTTCGGATCTTAGGAAAAGGTCGTTACCGATCCATGGAGGGTCGGTAGTCCCTTCGTTAACGCTCTTTACAACAGTGGTCTCATTCACATCGGGATTGAAACGGAACTCGACCCTCTCCTCCCCAATATCGAATGTGAGGAGCCCCTTTCTAACATCAACTCGTGCCCCTGCGGTGGCTAAGAATGGTCTTCCAAGAATTATTGGTACCACAGGGTCTTCAGGCATGTCTAGAACAATGAAGTCGTTTGGGACAAAAAATTTGCCAACCTTAATAGAGACATCCTCAACGACTCCAGTTGCTTTTACACAGGATCCATCCTCCATGTATAGCCTCATATTCATGGGTTCCAGCGGTCCCATGTTAGCCTTGGTCCAGATAGAGAGTGGTAATAAACTAGCACTAGCACCTAGATCACATAGAGCTTTAAAACGGTGAGTTCCAATACCAATTGAAATTGCAAACTTACCTGGATCACCGAGTTTTTCAGGGAGCTTTATGGAATGGACCTCATTATGCAGCTCTGAGATTGATCGCTTCCTAGATAAGATCTCCTTCAAGAATTTAGTATAAGCAGGCATTTCATTCAAAGCCTCGGCGAAAGGAATGGAAAGATTCAAGCCTTGAAGCAACTTAACGAAGCGCTTAAACTTACCTTCCATTGAGTCTTTGGGTTTCTTAGAAGGGAAAGGAAGTACTTTAGATGGAGATTGAATGGAAAGAGAAGGGTTAGAAGACTTACCTGGCGAAGGGTGGTCGAGCTCGACCCTTGGAGGGTTGATCGCCTCTTCTTCCTCGTTAATAGCCTCCTCAGGAACGACCCTTGGGGGGGTCGTGCGCGACCCTAAGGGGGTCTTGCACGACCCTAAGGGGGTCGTGCACGATCCTAAGAGGGTCGGTCCTGAGGCTTGCTCCTTCTCTTTTTGCTTGGTTGGCTCGGGCAACTCCTTGCCACTCCTTAGGTGCATGGCTCGGACTTCACCATTGCGTGCTTGGCCTCTAGGATTCTCTTCGAGACAGCCCGAGAGTTGTACGTGAGGTCTCGGGATCTGAGTAGATAATTGTCCAAGTTGGGAATCGACATTCTTTCTCCATGATTCAAATCCTCCCAACCGTGCATGAACACCTTTCAACTCAGCTCGTACTCCATTGATCCCGGTTTGGACCTCAGCTCGGACTCCATTAATTCCATCTTGCAGCCCTTGCACCCATGATGGTGGCTCTTGATAGCCCGGAGGACGGTAGGGAGGGGGACGTTGCTCTTGTTGAGGGGGTTGCTTGTATTGATCATAATTTGGATTGCCCCAAGATGGTTGAGCATTGTTCCTTCCTGCATAATTGTTTTGGTTCCTAAAGGAACCTCTCATATAATTTGCCTCCTCATAAGCCTCAGCGGCTCGCACTTGCTGCAAGTTAGTGCAATTGAAAGTAGTATGGGCAGAAGACCCGCATTCTTGACAAGATTGAGAAGATTTAAAGTAACTTACTTGCTTTTTCAATCGGTTGATCTCATCTTGCATGAATTGGAACTTCACATCCCGATCTACCACATCAAATTGTGGCTCCTACAGCTTCCTCTCCGTTGGCTTAGCTTGTTGGGTTCCGTACATGGCATCATAGTTGGTTAGCTTGTCCAACAAAGCCCAAGCTTGATCGGGATCCATCTCAATGAACCCACAATCGGTGTGGAGGTTGATTCTGTCCTTTGTAGCGGCATTAATCCCCTGAAAGAAAATATCTTGAAGCACATAGGGTGGTTGTCCATGAGTAGGACATTGCCGAAGAAGTTCCTTAAACCGCTCCCAAGTTTCCACAAGCATCTCGTTTGGAAGTTGATGGTAGGAGGTGATGCGCTTCCTAAGCTCCGTTGTCTTTGCCGGTGGAAAGAACTTAGTCATGAATAGATCATGCAAAGCCTTCCATGTTGTAATAGATCTTGGTGGCAAGCTCTCCAACCAACTCAAAGCTTTTCCTGCAAGAGACCACTTAAAAGCCTTCAAGAGAACATATTCAAGTGCGACACCGTCAGCAGCAATAGTGTCACATAAATCAGTAAAATTCTTTATATGCTCCATGGGGCATTCAGTGGGTTTCCCCTCAAATTGAGAACGCTTGATTAAGGATATGAAATGAGATTTAATCTCAAAAGTTCGGTCAATCTCCGGGAGCACTATCGCCGATTCGGGCACCCTCAGTTCTGGGTGCATGTATTGCTTGGCATTCGTCGGGATAGCGTTCAGTTGCGCCTGGAATCGTTGCGCATTGGTGGCCTGAGTGTCTCGGTCCGCTTGCAAACACTGCATATGAGTGCGGAGTTCCTCCATTTGTTGAGCAAGGGTCTCAGCGTCGCCCATTGCTCGTCGTTCTCTCAAACGTCTATGGAAGGACCTCTCAGGTTCGCTGTAGTAGTCAATCTCAAGAGTTCTCCGGGAAGAACGAGATGGCATATACTGCGAACAAAAACAAAGAAAACAAAATTAAATAAAAACAAAAGGGTAAGGGCTAGTCCCAAACCCAAATATCAACTAAACTAGGCACTATTGCTCACTCCCCGACAACGGCGCCAATTTGTTGAAGGCTTTCTTGAACAAATAAATTTATATTCAAGACCCCACTGAGTATAGTGGAGTCAGGTTCGTCCACGGGAATGAGATTAGGGCCAAAGATTAGTTGATAAACTACGATAAGCAAGAGAACAAACGAATGGCCAAGGGTCGAACACGACCTTATGGGGCCGAGATCGAGTCAACTTAATGAGTTTTAATCAAATATAAAAAGCAATCCTAGGGCTAGGGCTACCCCAACAACAACCATACATGCTTTCAACGAGAATTCACAACTATCATGCAATCTAGATCATAGAAAAGTCAACTGTCGCAAACAATTCAAGTTATTCAATCAACTATCGCAAATTAAACAACTTTCTATCTATCCTTTAACCTAGGAATATCAACTTTCGCAAATAATCCTATTAGAACTAGTCAAAGCAATCAACTTTACACTTTCGCTTTTAGGTTAATTGCAAGACATGCCTCAACTTTCGCAAAGGAATTGAGGACAAGATAGATAGATATGATCTTTCAAACATTCAAGTCATGAATTCAAGTTTAGACATGCATGATCGTGTTGGGTTTTCACCCAACCCTAGAATCTAAAAGACTACTCACTCATGGTGAGATAAAACGCAAACATGATTGATTAATAAAACCGAAAATTGCAAATAAACTAGAATGAAATCTTACAATTTTCTCCAACTTGTCCTCCAAGTCTTCCTCTCAATTCACTTAAAAACGTCCAAAAGCCAAAAACTCGAACTCTCCCTCAACTAGAAGGTCTAGCCCCCTTTTATAGAGAAAAAGGAGCCCTAATTACACTAGGAAACAAGATAAAACTACTTCCTAAAATAAAAGATAGAATATCTCATAAGATCTTCGGAATAAGGAGAAAGTCGGCGCCATGATCGACCCAAATGGGTCGTGCACGACCCCCCAAGGGGTCGGTCCTGAGGCTTGGTAATCTCCATGGGTCTAGCACGACCCTGATGGGGTCGTGCACGACCCTCATAGGGTCGTTCATGAGAGCATGATTTATGGTTGGGTCGTGCTTGAGTAAAACTTGCGTAGAAGATTCTTTACAACTCCGTTTGACTCGATTCTTTTTCCTATGTTCTTGTAACGAAATTCTCTATCTCTTTCTAATCTCAAACTTGATTCTTCAATGACTTTACTTGAGCACTTAATCTTCAATCTTGAGCTTTTCCTTAAGTGCTTGAGTGCTATCTTCACCAGCTTTGCTCCTTTCTTCAAAAGTGCTCAGAACTCTTCTTTCAAGCTCAAAAACTCCTACAAAATGACACAAAAGGTGCGTAGCTTCCGAATCTCAAGGAAATACGAAAACTAAAGCAAAAAGACTAAAAAAGATAAAACTCTAGTACTAAAACCAACTAAATCTAATCTATCTAGACACTAAAAACCTACCTAAAAAGCGAATATCACATATCCTCTCTTTAAAAAGATTACATTAGGAGGGGCCTAATCCTAATGGTGGGTCATGACTCTTCCCCTACTCTTCGTGTGAGAAGGGTGATGCGCACTCTAGCTAAGTGCAATTGGCACGGTGCAGTGTAGACGACAAGGTAATAAGACTCTCTGATCTCTACATCACCATATGCAAATGAAAGATCAAGGATAGCTTAAGTCCTGTGATCTTGGTATAGGTAGATGACCATGGATGAAATACTCCGATGATCTCTACGGTACCAAATATTTCGGCAGTAGTTCGAGCCGATTATGAATCACCAACCTGTTTGTGAAAAGTTTTGAAAGTAATATAAGATAAGTGCGTTAGGCACATTAATATACCAGAATGGTTCGTCCAGTCGGAAAGCCATTCTTGCTCCCGGTTATGAATGATTCTTAATCAAACTTTGGTTAAGTCAATCTGATTATTCGATGGAGGCTTTTCAAAATGTGATGTGATTAATATAAGTTCCCAACAATTGTTTATGCTTCTTAAAGAAACCACAAGCGGTGGTGTTCTCTCTCTTGATTATGCGAGTCTCCTTCTTATTCTCTATAAGACTGCTAACTGTTGGATCATAATCCGAGTCTAATCGGATTTGGATGCCAATATGTTTAGTTACAACCATAAGAACCAAGTTAGTTTCTCCGTTTGCTTAGTCTTTCATTAGACTAACCCGTCCATCTTCTTTTCTTTTATATGGTTGGCTGGTGTCCACCATTGGTTTACGACACATCAGGTTCTTCTTGGAAGTTGATTCAAAAGGCGGATTCAGAGGTTTGAAGCTCCAGAAGTTAAAGAAAGGTTTCCAATGGCTATACTTGAGTGAAGATCATGGTTAAACTACTTTAAAGCGAAGCTGAGTTTCAGAAATAAGAACTTAAGGAAGACTTGATGAAGATTTGTTTAAATAGAAGGTTGTTCTATTTATTTACTAATTCTTTTTAAGTTAAGGCTTGTATAAGACCTTTTATTCTCTTTTCCGCTGTAAAGTTTTACTTAATTTTGTTAGGTTTTAAACAATTTCATTTACCTTGTTCTAGTAAGTTCTGTCAGGTTAAAGCCTTGGGTAACTCTGGTTTAGTCCTAATCGGGGTTACTGGCGGTAATACCTCCAGGGTAAGTAAGGGGGTGTTACAAAAGTGGTATTAGAGCTAAAAGTTCCTAAGTCTTGCTTAAGATTTTCATCTTTTATATAGAATTATGGAGAATTCTATATGGGTGTTATCTTAGAACCAATTATGGAAAGTGGTTAAGATTGAAAGTCAGACTCGTGAAGAGATAGAAGGAGGAAAGGGAATTGGAGAACACGAGGTAACAAGTTTGTAATGGTTTATGTGGAAAAAGGTCATATAGTGGACATTTGATTCCCTGGAGATGGGAATGGATTCCGAGAAGGATCCAATGTAAGATTAGGTGAAGATTCCTAAAGTTGAATCGTCCCTTGACCAAGTTCTCAATAAATTCATATTCTCTCTTGAGAGTCTGAATTGGGTGTACCCTCGTCGTTTCTTCCATATTAGGAAACTTCTTGTGAGATGTTGAAGTTAAGTATTGTACTTTATAAAGACTTTCTAATTTGAAGGCTTCCTATTTTAAGCTCGAATGATGGAAGATTTCAAGTTAAGAATTTTCGTTAGAATTTTCGTTAGAAAGTTCATTATTCAAAGTTATGTGAAAGAAATTGTTAATTCCTTTTCTTGAGATATGAAAGTTCAAGTGTTGTCTTTAAAAAGGAAATTTTAAAGTGAGTTTCTTTGAAGAGTAAGAGTTTTCACGAGAATTTTTTTATAGGAATTGTTGAATCTTGAAATTCGAGTATCAATAGAAGTTTGGAATTGGAACCTCTACTTCTAAGTATTAAGATTTGGAGAATCTTATGAGCCTTGAGTGATTCAAAAAAGATCAGTAGGGATCATGAAGGGATGTAAAAGAATCCTAAAAAGAAAAGGATTGTCTTTGGAAACTTTCTTCAAGAACTATGTTTGTCACTCTATAGTATAGAATCATGGATATTCTGTACTTTTCTTTGCTCAGTTGGAAGTTAAAGAGCTTTAAAGTGCTCAAGTGTTGGATCAATTGAATTGTTAAACTATTGGAAGATGCAGTTCAATTTTTAACCTGATAGTGTTCAAACTCGGATTTTCATATATGTTGTTATCCTTTGAGTTAAGAGGATTGAGAGTCCTAAATGAAATGGGAACCTCTTTTTGGTTGTAGTAAGGAAGAGAGGGAGAATATTGGTTCAGATCAAATCATGTACAAGTGGTTAATCACCAAGGTTGTTGTGAATAAGGTAGATTGGTTAAAAAGGATTGAACAAGAAGAAGTTCATCGATGATGTATTTATGTTCAATTAACTACTTAGTTCAAGTGTTAATGGATTACAATGAATTGTATATCCAGAGGATACAACATTATGGGAATTTCGTTGTATGATAACCAACTTAAGATAATGAGAAGAGACTTGAGGTCTATAATGGACTAGTAATGGAATCAGCATTGAGATGTTCTAATTTGCCAATGGTATTGACTTATGTTTCTTCAAGGATGGAAATGATAAAGTTCAGTTTTTAGAAGATCATGCAAGGAAGAATTTTGGCATGTTTGCCTTTGATATTTTAATCGGTTAGGAGAAAAATATCAATCATTCAATATTGTGGTCAATAAGGCTTAGACCTTATCGCTGAAAAATAATTTCAGTTGTGTTTGAGTTTTGAAGATTTTATATCAGTCAAACCTAATGTCTAAGGTGGCACTGGTGAAACTATTAAGTTGTCGGCAAGTCTCCTAACCACAAGTTCTTCCTTTGCAATGTGGTTTGAACTTGAGCTAATAAAAAGGTATATGTATTCTCCTTATGGTTAAGTAAGAAGACATGAATGATGGAGAATTTTAGTTTGTTTGCCAATGTTGAATTGGGATAGGTTCAAAAATACCTTGTTTGGCCATGTGCATTCTGCTGTTAAAAGAAATTGGAAATTAAAGGACTTTCCTTATATGTAGAAAGATATAAGGATTGGATGTATTGAATTAGATGTGGAGTTTGACAGTTTACTTTTTGTATTGAGTTTGACATCACTATAAAGTAATATGTCAAGATGACACATAAGTTGAGAGTGACCTTGGAAAAAGTTGTTATGAGTATGAAGATGTTGGAATCACATTTTCCCTAAGGTTTGCAAGTAAGTGGATTTGAGCGATCAACTCTTTTATTGAACTTGTAAAGTTAAGTTGGGCTAGGACTGAGTTAAATCAGGCAGAGATTACTCAATACTATGGATTATAGAAAAGTCTAGCATTATGTCTAATTAAGAAAAGTCAAGGTATGTCATCAGGTTCTACCTTGAAGAGGGAAGGAAGTGTCACATTCGAAGAGAAATGTGGGGCTCAGAAGTGAATTGGATTATCTTAGCTCCTTTGAGGCTCAGTTTTGATTTGAAACTTTGGCCAAGTTGGTAAGGCCAGCTAAGGTGCAAATGTCAGCACAGAAATAGGGCAAAGCGTCCGTAGCATCATGAAAATAAGGTCAACAATTTTATTTGATGCATTAGCTTGACGCGCCCAATTCTTCAAGAGAGTAGCTAATCTTTGTTTCCACAATATTCAAAGTTAAAGCAAGTATGTTAGTAACCTATTTCGAGTTCCTGTCAAGCTGTTATGATTTAAGGGATATTTGAAATTGCTTTGTGATTTTCTCTTTTGAGAAAAATCTTATGACTTTGTAGAATTCTGGTATGAATTTTTTAAAGAAATGTTGATTTGATATACGGAATTCACGAATAAAATTTTCTACGGTTTTCATGGTGGTGAGTAAGAATGTATTTTGTCTTCCATCTTGATCACATGGTAAGGCAAGATTACATGTCTTATTCCTATGAGAATGCAGTAAAGGGTTGTGTTGATTTTATTTCCCCATCCTGATCACATGGTGGAATTTGATCACATAATTCCTCAGGTTTAAGTTCGAAATAAGAAATTTGTAGAAGTTACATTTCTTGTCAAGGTTGGAATGATTACACAAAGGCTGTGATGGGAATTTGGAAATAACCATTTGATAAGTGATTTCACTTGGGTCGTAAAGAATAAAACGTTTCTAGTATGATTTGGAAATCATATAAGTTTTGCAATTATATGAGTTTTGCAAGTGTAGTTGTTTGAGATGAAAAGATGCAAGCTTTCTTTTGCATTATAGAAATTTCTATATCTAGTATCTTGTAAAACTCCTTTGAGTTAGTTCTTGGTATCCTATACCATTTAAGGAGTATGGTCAAACTTCCCAAAGCAGTTCGATTATAAGTAAAGAAATTTGGTAAGATTCTTTACAAATCTGTGTTGGTCTCTGAAGAGCATGGAGTAACTCCGTACTTCTCAAAAAGTTTGGAATTATTTTTATTCAACGATTATTGGAATTCTCTAAGCAGTTTACTAGTAGTTCCTCTTGGTTGACGTCATGACCTAAGAAAGTCATTGTCTTTTTAGCGGAATTGTCCTTCAAAGTAAGTTGATATGGACCCCTGGGATGGAACCCTTTCTAAGAAATGATATTGTAGTAATCCTTTCTTCGGAATAAAGGATGTACTAGTAATTTCTCCATTAGTTGTTATTTGTTTTCATGTTGCCTTAAAAACTTAAATCTCTTTGAGATAAGATAGTCAAGTGAGGACTTTAAGCAGAACTCCAATGGGTCTGGAGTTTAGATATGTAAATTAGTATTGATATTCAATCTCAGCCTGATAAGTTGTTGGATATAGAGAGTGGACACGTGAGGATATGTTTTTAATCCTAAGAGTTAGGTTACTCAACAAGTCATAATGTTAAGTGAAGTCTAAACAGTTCTTTGATGAAAAAGACTGAAAATTGTCAATGGAGACAATTTTGTTGGAAATTATTGGACTAAAGGTATTATTGTCCAATATGTTGGTATAGTAATGCGTAAGAGTGTAGTTTGAAGTAGTTGAGAGAGATAACTACTTTTGAATGTCAGTATGCCGAAGTTGAGTTTTGGTTGAGAAAAGGATGTAAAGGATTGACAAGATAGGTTATTATCTTGTCATGTGTTGGATAAATCTCACGTTCTTAATTAAAGTAATACTGAGATTTTATCTCAAAAAGGAAAATTGAGTAAGGATTTTAAGTAATCCTTGTAAAGAAACTGATTTGAGAAGGACTAAAGGTTTAGTTTGGATGACAACAAGGTTGTGTGAATACCCTAAGATTTTATTCAAAATTTGTTGATCAGATCAAGGAAAAGCAGTATGGGAAAGTAATATTGTTTAAGATCACTGGGGAAGATCAAGAAGGTAAGACACCAGAAATTGTTATTTAAGACCATGGATTGCTTGGTTTCAAGACTGTTCATGTGTGTCTATTGTTGTTGAGCTTCGAAAGCTTAATTCAAAGGAAGCATAGTTGTTTGCTTAATTAGTTCATCTTGGAACCAGTAAATGTATAAGAATTAAGATAAAACTTTTGATGGACTGACATGAAGTGAAATGTCACCAAGTTCGTTTTGATATGCTTGGTTTGTCTGGAAGTCCTGGTTGAGCATAGAAGACCAGATGAAATGTTATGGTCTCTTCCTGTTTCAGGATAGAAATGGGAAGATGTTACAATGGATTCTTGTCATTAGTCGTTCAAGACTTAATGAAAGAAGGATGTAATATGGAGGTTGTTAATAAACTCACCTAGAGTGTTCTTGTTAATGCATTTAAAATGACTTAAAGAGTACAGAAGTTAGTTGAGATGTTCATGCATGAAGTATTTCATCTTCATAAAAATTCCAAAGACTATTATCTCTGATTGAGATGGATGGTTCATGCCAAAGTTTTGAAAGAAGTGACATCAAGCTTTATGGAGTGAATTGAATTTTAGCACTGGCTTTCCCTCATCAAACTGATGAACGATGCAAGGAAACAAATTCAAACTCCCGAGGACATCTATTCTGGATTCCACACGAGTTGGAATGGTAGTTTGAGGTTGAGTGAATTCACATACAAGAATTTTGATCACACGCTAAAGAAATGACTCTTTTAAGGCTTTATAAGGCCGGAAGTGTTGGTTGTCAATTTGTTGAAATGACAATGCTGACAAGGTTCTTCATGGGATAGACTTTGCCAAGAGAACAACAACTGATATCGCACTAACATGTTCAAGGGTGTTAACTGCTCAAAAGCAACAACAGTCGTGTGTTGTTTTAAAGCGAGAGCATGTTAAGTTCATTGTAAAGAACGACGTTTTTGTTCTAATATCCGCCTTGAAAGGCATATTCCGCTGGGGAATGCGAGACATCGTAAATGCTCGCTATGTTGGATCTTTCGAGATACTGGAAAGAACTGGTAGCTTACTTAATAGTTGGCATTGCCACCTTCAGTGCATTCCATCTGTAATGTCATCCTTGTGTTTGTTCTAAGATGGTATGCGTTCGATATATCTCATGTACTCAACAATAATGAGATGGATATTCAACCAAATAACATCTGTGAAGAAAGGCCAGGTTGAATCGTGAATAAGAAAAAAAAATACCTTTGATTAGGCTACCTTGGCCTAAAAATGGAGGTGAAGAAAAGACTTGAGACTAGACAGGAAATGATGAGCCATTTTCCAAAGTTAATGAACGTTGTAAAGAAGAAGTTTGGTAACTAAGCAGTGGTTGTTTTGCGCCTAGTGCAGAAGTAACAACATGTTTTTTTAAGGGGGTACTACAAACTTCTGTATAGATTTGTAGTGGTTGTATGTGTGTGTGCTTATGCTATCCTTCCTTGTGATCCGAGTTCTCCTTGGTTTCGAGGACGAAACCATTTTTAAGGGGGTACTAATGTAATAACTGTGGTTTTTGAGGATATTTTTGAATTTTTCTCGGATATCCTTTTAACCTTTTTGTCCGTTTTAACTCTTAATCCAATATTTTTGTTGGAATTTAAATCCTAGAAAATTGTTGATGATATCCTAAAATCACAAAGAAATGATTTTATGGATCGGTGTGAAATTTAGGATTTTTCAGTGGAAAAAGAATATTTATTGGATAAGCCGTCTTTTTAATTATGCACTGTAAAAGTTTTAAAATACGAAACGGAAGCCTTAAAAATTGAACATAGCAAGATAAAATCATGGAAAATTGGTTTTATTGGTCTACATAATTTACGGGATGTTTTGTATTTAGTAAATTTTTCCATCCGAGGTACATAATTTTACCGCTTTAACGCGAGTCCCGTTCCGAGACGGGTTTGGTTTTATAAACCGCCTCTTTCTTTACTTAATTAGGAAGGAACCAAAAGATAGATTGAAGATAGGCTCGAACTTTCTTGATTGAAAACAGAGGTAGGGTGTGGCGAGAGGGTTTGGACGAAACGACGGTCTCGGGAGAAAGAGTCTTCACCGCCGACGATCCTCTTTGCCCAGCCACCACCCTCCACCTCCTATCATCTTCTTCATCTCACCTTCTTCCTTGCTATGTTGCTGCTGAAAAAGGAAACCAGAACCAGCAAGAGAACCAGGGCGGGACGACAACGACAAGTCGGGAGAAAGAAGTTCACCGCCGGTCTCTTCTTTGCCTCGCCAAACATCGTCGTCGACAACCATCAGCTTGTCCGACCACCACCCACAGCGAGAGCTGCCGTCGGGCAATACTCGACCACCCTTGGGCTCGGGGTTCGAGCCACTATCGAGCCAAACGAGCCATGGACTCAAGTGAAGGTATATACGATCGAAATTAATTAGCGGGTAGGTTGCGGAGCCACCGTAAGGGCCTTTCGGTTCCGCTTTGCTAATTAAATTTATGGTTTTTATAATCTTGACGTTGATACGGTCTCACAGGTTCAAACCGCTCGAGAAACGGACTTCATGATCTTCAGTTATAGCGAACACAAGTTTTGATACCGATTGGCAGGTAAAGGACTTCAGATAATTACTCGGGATTCATTGTTAATTCGTTTGATCCGAGATTTGGTCACCTTTAAGAACTGTTGCTAATGAACAATTTTTATTTAGAAAATTATTTCAAAAGTGAAGCGGATAATTAGTTATAATTCCGCCAAGATGGTTGCTTAAAGCATGATAACTAAGGATTTGTTATATATCGATATTCGGAAATTAAATCGTTTATCGATTAGGGAGTTGTAGAATTTGAGTATACAACTAAGAAGTGTTTCCGTGAGCTCGTTGTTGAGAAATCCTTTTGTTATATTTGGCAGAAGGGTCATAAAGATTACTGTTGGAATTGCTAAGGACGTTGAGCACGCCTTCTAAGGCAAGTGGACGGTTCTCTCTTGCATTATGGTTATTAAATGAGGAATTGAATCCCATTTAATATTTGTGCTGGGAACAACTTGTGTGCTTATTAAAATATGATAGGTTGTTATATTTGTTAGAAATAATGACCATGTTGTTTATTCAGTTTTGTGGTAGAACTGGATTTAGGTCCGTTATGGGTGACCTTGTATGTTGTCTCACGCTGAGACATTGTTATTGAATTAAGGTAGTTTCACGGAGGGGAACGTGGTTCCATATCCTCTCTTTAAAAATATTACATTAGGAGGGGCCTAATCCTAATGGTGGGTCATGACTCTTCCCCTACTCTTCGTGTGAGAAGGGTGATGCGCACTCTAGCTAAGTGCAATTGGCACGGTGCAGTGTAGACGACAGGGTAATAGGCCTCTCTGATCTCTACATCACCATATGCAAATGAAAGATCAAGGTTATGAATGACCAACTTGTTTGTGAAAAGTTTTGAAAGTAATATAAGATAAGTGCGTTAGGCACATTAATATACCTGAATGGTTCGTCCAGTCTGAAAGCCATTCTTGCTCCCGGTTATGAATGATTCTTAATCAAACTTTGGTAAAGTCAATCTGATTAGTTGATGGAGGCTTTTCAAAATGTGATGTGATTAATATGAGTTCCCAACAATTGTTTATGCTTCTTAAAGAAACCACAAGCGGTGGTGTTCTCTCTCTTGATTATGCGAGTCTCCTTCTTATTCTCTATAAGACTGCTAACTGTTGGATCATAATCCGAGTCTAATCGGAGTTGGATGCCAATATGTTTAGTTACAACCATAAGAACCAAGTTAGTTTCTCCGCTTGCTTAGTCTTTCATTAGACTAACATGTCCATCTTCTTTTCTTTTATATGGTCGGCTGGTGTCCACCGTTGGTTTACGACACATCAGGTTCTTCTTGGAAGTTGATTCAATAGGCGGATTCAGAGGTTTGAAGCTCCAGAAGTTAAAGAAAGGTTTCCAATGGCTATACTTGAGTGAAGATCATGGTTGAACTACTTCAAAGCGAAGCTGAGTTTCAGAAATAAGAACTTAAGGAAGACTTGATGAAGACTTTGTTTAAATAGAAGGTTGTTCTATTTATTTACTAATTCTTTTTAAGTTAAGGCTTGTATAAGACCTTTTATTCTCTTTTCCGCTGTAATGTTTTAAGTAATTTTGTTAGGTTTTAAACGGTTTCATTTACCTTGTTCTAGTAAGTTCTGTCAGGTTAAAGCCTTGGGGAACTCTGGTTTAGTCCTAATCGGGGTTACTGGCGGTAATACCTCCATGGTAAGTAAGGGGGTGTTACATAAACAAACAATCCAACCAATTTCTATGTTATATGAATTTAACAATTATATAACACAATCTCTTATAATTATATAAACGAAAACTTTCTACTAACAATATTTGTCCAAAACAATATAATGACGGAATGAAATATGGAGCATAAGTTTTAAATACATACCTTTAATAAAGTTGTTGGTAAATATTGACGAAATTCCTTCCTAGAATCAATTCAGATTTGTGAATGATTGTTTCTTTCTTTTGTGAATTTTTTGGAGAGAGCTATGTATGAGGTTGTGTGAATGTAGTGGAATGAGAGTGAGGTTTGTACAAACCTAGGTATATATGCTGAAATGGCGACAATTTTACCAAATACTGTTTTTTGCGACCATGTGGTCGCCAAAAACGCGAGATATTACCCGCCAAAATTGTTGTCGCCTGCCAAAAAAATCTGATCCATGTCAGCGACCACATGGTTGCTACATATAGAGACCACATGGTCGCTACATATAGCGACGACATGGTCGTTGGAGTTTTGGAGACCATATGGTCGCTAAATATAGTGACCATATGGTCGCGACTCGCGGAACCCATGTCAGGGACCATATGGTCGCTATATTTAGCGACCATATGGTCACTGATGGCTGGCGGGAAAATTGTCTGCGTATTTATTGCGACCATATAGAGCCGACGACCATGTGAATGCCAATAGTAGTGACCACGTGGTCGCTAATTTGGTTTTATTCCCCCCCCCCCCTCATTATAACAGATGTATCATCTTGATTTTCTCCCTCGTTGTTGTCTACTTCATCAGCAAAGAAGTCATCATGGTCAACAAAATAATCTTCTTCCAAAACCACAGAAGGCTCAAACTCATGACTCCACATGGGAGAAGATGATTCAGGCTCCCTAGGCTCTCACTCAAGTGTTTATATTGGTTCAGAACTCTTTAGTAGACCACGTGGTCGCTAATTTGGTTTTATTTTTTTTCCCCAGTTTGACATCCATTTTAGCGACTATTGTTGTCCATATGGTCGCTAAATCTGCAGAATGGTGTAGTGATTCTTATTTCAATATTTTCGAAATTATAATTGTGTTTTAAGTTAATAAAGTACAAAAACTATTTTTTTTCTAATTAGAAAAAAAAAACACAATTATTCTTCTATTGATACGGTGAATTAGATCTCGTACCGAATTCAATAGACAAAATAACCGGGGTGAAGGGAAGAAGGATAATATCTGATATTCGACGCTTAGATCTCGTATAATTCACCAATTATTAGGAATTGATTAGCGTATCAATTAGCGTATCAATTGTGATTTGCACAATTGAAGGGAAGAAGGATATCATGAAATTTTCTAATTAGAAAATAAATATTATTTCTTATAATGCAAAAAAAATCATTTAGGATACAAACTCAACTAAGTCAAGAGTCTAGAAATACTATCAAATTTTATAACATAAATCTACTTATAAATCTAAATTCTATAATTGTATAATTTTATTATTTTATAGAGTATTTTAACTTATTTTAATATTTTTCGAAATTCTAATTATATATTGGCTCAATTAAGTAAATGGAAAAAAAATAATACATAATTAGGCATATGTTGAAAAGGGCAAAAAATTAGGTAAATGGCAAAACCCCCCACCCCCACCCTCACCGAGTTGACTCGATCGTTGACCAACGTTGACCGGCATTGACTGACCGTTGGCCGACGTAGACCGTCATCACAATCATCACTTTCACCGTCATCACAATTTTTTTATCGTCATCATAATTTTTTGATGACAAAAAATATCATCAATTGTCTTAATGATAATTTTTTGATGACAAAAAGTGTAATAAAGGTTAAAAGTGTCATCAAAATGTCTTGATGACAACTTTTTGGACAACTTTTGATGACAAAAAGTATCCTCAAAGGCATTCAACCATATAAAAACAATTGTCATCACACATCAAAAACAAAGTTGTCATCAAATATTTATCATCACGTTTAATTTTTTAGTGTCATCAAATATGTGTCACCGGATATACCTTTTTAGTGTCATCAAATATGTGTCATCAAGGCATTTGACGACACATAATTTTTTTTCACCGTCATCGCAATAATCACTTTCATCACTATCATCACTGTCATAACAACTTTTCTTCACCGTCATCACTGTCATCACAATTTTTTGATGAGAAAAAATATCATCAAATGCCTTGATGACAATTTTTTTATGATAAAAATTATAATCAAAGGTAAAAAATGTCATCAGAATATCTTGATGACAACTTTTTGATGACAAAAAGTATCATGAAAGGCATTCAAGCACATAAAAACAATTGTCATCAAACATAAGAAAATAAAGTTGTCATCAAATATGTATCATCACGTTTAATTTTTTGGTGTAATCAATGATCACATATAATTTTTTAGAGTCATCAATTATATTTGTCATAAAAAAGTGTCATTAAACGAATACCAAATATGTGTCATCATAAAAAAATTGTCATCAAATTTTTTAATCATTATCATCATTGTCATCACTGTCATCAATTTGTCATAAATTGTCATAATGTCTTGATGACAACTTTTTGATGACAAAAAGTATCATCAAAGGCATTCAACCACATAAAAACAACCATCATCACATGTAAAAAACAAAGTTGCTATCAAATATGTATCATCACGTTAATTTTTTAGTGTCATCATATTTAATTTTTTAGTTTCATCATTCAAATTGTCATCAAATATGTATGATCACATACAATTTTTTCTAGTATCATCAAATATGTGTCACCACTCAAAGTGTCGTAAAAAAGTATTGATGACACGGTCCGATTGTCATCAACTGGCATCACTTGTCATCACTACTTGATGACAGTTTTATTGTTATCAATTAGCAACACATGTCATCCCTATTTTATGACGATTCGATTGTCATCACAAATTTCGTTGCATCTTGATGATAGTTCAATTGTGATCGACTATGATTCCTACTTGATGACGATTTGATTGTCAAAACTTTTTCATAAACTGTCATCAAATTTTTTTTGATGTCACAGTTCGATTCATCAACTTTCATCACTAGTTGATGACGATTTTCTTGTCATCAACTATCATCACAAATGTTATCCCTATTTGATGACGGTTCGATTGTCATAACAAATGTCATTACTATTTGATGATAGTTCAATTGTCATCAACTATCATTGCTACTTGACGACGGATTGATTGTCATCAATTGTCATTGTTATTTGATGACGGTTCAATTGTCATTAAACTTTGATGATATTATTGTCATCAAGGCTAAACTGTCAGCAAGTGTCATAAAAGGCTTTCAAAATAGTTGACATAAAAAACAATTGAAACGACACCATGAGAAATTTGGCGGCGGTGGCCATCGGAACGCTAGCTCGTTTATGCTAAGCATCCATGAGTTTGAGAACTGGAAGATTTAAACCTGTTTATTTCTTCTTATGTGGAAAAACTCCACTTTGAATTTGAGATCTGGATTTTAAAATTTGATGCTAGAACAAATTACGAAAGCTTTGCCATTTCTTCTTATGTGGAAAAAAATCCACTTTGATTGGTATCATCATTATCATCTCATGAATTAGATGCCACAACTCAAAACTGGGCTACAATGAAATCACCTAGATTTATCACTTGTGTATAATCAGTCTTATACGATCAATCCGAATATGGTTAATTTTTTCCAAGACTTACTTAAAGTAAGCAACCAAACTTTGATGTCGGGCTTGTGCCGAGTGATAATGCAATTAGATTAGACCATGTTCCGGGTCAGTTCCAAAGCACTACTACAACATAGTAGTGATCCAATGTAAGGCAACAAATTGGTAGAAAGATGTAACCGAGGCATCTTGGGCAAAAGTATATACTAATCCTCAGTAGCATATCTTTAGAAGGCTAAACTACAACTCCGATGAAAAATATTAGTTTCATGCAGTAAGCCTCAGGAAACACATTTAACATCTACATTCAGAATTGTTACCACTAGAAACTTAACTCTATATATTGTTACCACTAAAAATATTAGTTTCATCCAGGTCATTCTAAGTTAATACAGTTTATCGTAGGACTGTAGGTCCGTTTCCCGACCCAAAAAAAGAAACATCCGGGCCAGCAATCTATCTCACCACAAACTCAAGCAGTTCCATGAACAGGGTTAACTTGTATTAAGCATGATGATCTATGTTGTGGAAGCCAGGAAACAGCGAGGTGATGAATCCAAACACAATCATTTGAATCTCTTTCACAATTCCCCACTAGTTTCCACCATCAGCTACCTCTTCAGGAATATTCTCATTAATCATTATCTATATCACAATTTACATCATCAGCCGGTTGCAGGTTGTGTTCGGCTCCAACTTGTCCCTCTAACATGTATCAACGTGAAAGATGATCAGAAGAATATGATATGGAAGAAAACAAGCATTTGTATGCAACTATGCAGTGCAAGAAGTTAATTAACCCAAAAGTAAAATGTAATATGGAGGGTATGCATAATATTAAAAAATGAACATTTCTAAATTATAAAATGAACAAAACCTGGATCAACATGATAATTAGTCTTTAATTCTTCATTTAAAGCTTTTTTATGATAACCCTAGATACCATTTGCATGTTTACAACAAACCTGGATATTGAATCATCTTCAAACATTCTTAAGCCAAACAACAGAAGTTTGTAAAGTGATGAGTAAATCAAACAACCATCAAATCAAGTGATGAGTAAAGTGGTCAACATACCTTACAAGCTCCTTTCCCAGGATTCGCAATAGCCTTGCTTCTTCTGCATCTTCACTAGACCAAGTTGGGAAGGAGCTGGCTATGGATCAACAGAGCCTGCAATTTGATTGCACTTTGTTTTGTAGTATCAACTTCAACATCTTTCACTTTCTTCATCAATGAAGACTACATTCACATAATTTTTAAAAAGTTTGGACAATGTTAAAGCAAGAACTGTGAAACCGAAGATAAAAAAAAGTGCAAGAAATTTGAAAAGTGGACCTGAACAACATGACCAACATCAAACCCAAAGGTGTCAGTCGAGATTGAAGAATAAAAAAGACGGCTACATTGATCCAACCGTTGGATTTCGTCTCGATACTCCAATACTTTCTCCCTAAACAACATAGAAAACAAAACACCCACATAATTTATCAAACAAAAGCTCAGCATAGAACTTATTAACAGAAATGATTAACAGAAATATACTCCAAAGTGAAGAGCTTTCCAAGTATGCTGATGAACTCTTACCAAACCAATTCTAATTACCAGAACTTGTGTCTTCGCTTCATGACGACGATCTTCCTTCTTCACTCTGGTGACCATTGTATTTTTGGCGGCTTCATCACATCTTCAAATTGGTGTTTAGGGGCACACATGGTTTTGTGTTTTACTTGGGTCGTCGTGTCGATGGGCTTCTGTTTTTTGGCCCAATAATACGTACACATATGTTCTTATGAAGCCTTTTCCTTGAACATATGTATGTATGTATGTATATAAGTATGTGTATATCCCATATGTTACATAAATCAAGATCAAAATGGAAAGAAAGGATTACAAGCTAGTACGGAGAGAAGGTGGTGATCAACCGCGATCATCGGAGCCGAGTCGACCCTTCACCCGAAATCGATCTATACGAAAGACATTCCGCTGCCATTATTGAATATGCTACTAGTTGATTTATTTGTTCTGTCGGAGGCGGGACTACCCTCCTTCTCCATTGCTCCAATCAGATCCGTAAAATGAGACAAATATCCATGATCACTAATATATATACATATAAGATTGGGTTTTGCCAGCATTTATTGCTCTCATTAACTATACACACAATAATATCTATATAATTATTATTGGTAATAACAAATCAAAGAGAATTGTGTAGCATAGTGGTGAGAGTGCTTTCTCAAGAACCCATAAATCATGGGTTCAAATCTACTCATTAATTTTCCGAACACATTGGTCTTATTTATATCTATCTATCTATCTTCTAGCTATCTATCTATTTATCTATACTATAAAACAGAAATATTTTGGGCAATCAATTCCTCATTAAAATGACCTAATATTTATTTTTAGTTTATTTTCTAATCTTCTATAATCTATCTATCTATTCTATTCTAACTATCTATGAACATATAAGACAAATATTTTTACAATGAATGGTTATGTATTTAATGTGAAATTTTATTGAAACTCAAAGATAAAATTATACATATTTCAAAGAATCTTCTATCTATCTATTTATAATGATCGAAAAATAAACTAAGTATAAAATGCTATAATTTGCGACCATGTGGACTCTAATTAGCATCCATATGGTCAATAACATGGAAATAGCGACCACATGGTCGCTCATTCACGAAACTTTAAATGGAATGGATACATTTGCGTATTGGTTTACATGTAAAAATGAGAGAGTGGATGTATTTTCGTATTATGGACGACTTTTTGAGCGACCAATTTTTTCCTAGCGTTGAGCAATCTGTTGAGTTCTATAAGTCGATGTCGAGTTTTAACCCGTATGAATTACGGTGTCCTTGTCTAAAATACAAGAATAGGAAACTGATTTTTATAGATGAGGTGTGTTATCATCTTATTACCAAGGGTTTTCTTCCTAACTATTATCAGTGGAGTTCGCACATGGATACAAATGAGATGTATATTGCATTGATGGCTATGCTAGACAACATGAAGGTTCAACTAGTAATGATCCGATGCCACCAATTCCCGAGTATGAGAATCAAATGGAGCAGATGGTTTATGATGGTTTTAATTCCCGACCTCATTATACCGACCCTGTACAAAATGAGGAGGTACGAACCGAGAGGGAGCATTTTTATCTCAAAGCACCCAATCCCGATGCACAACATATGTACGACATGTTGGAGGCTGCGAATAGGCAGTTGTGGCCTGGTTTTGATGCCACCCAATTGGAGGCAGCGACTGAGATACTTAGCCTGAAGTAAAAGCTAAGGTTGATAGAGCAAGGATAAGACATGATTTCTGATTTTTGCGGACACGTATCTCACCTTGAGACAACATTACCGACCACATTTTATTACACAAAAAAACAAGTTGAGGGTCTTGGTTTACCGTATGAAGCAATAGATTGTTGCCCAAAGTCTTGTATGATATATTGGGGTGCAGATGCAAAGTACGCAGCCTGCAAAATATGTTCACATCATAGATGGAGGCAAGGTCAGGTGAAGCTCATTCCCTACTCTCATATGTTTTACTTGCCAATCACGCAATGTTTGTAGAGGCTATATGCATCAGTGGTGACAGTTGAACACATGCGATGGCATGCAGACCTCGTACAAGAAGATGGGATGATGCGACACCCGTCAGATGCACAAGCATGGAGTCATTTCAATGAAGTGTGGTAAGATTTCGCTGCGGAATTGCGAAATGTTAGACTAGGTTCGTGCACGAACGATTTCAATCCGTTTGGTTCTTCGGGACGGAAGTAATCTTCGTGGCTTGTGACTTTGACACAGTACAACCTTCCGCTGTCAATGTGTATGTGAGAACAGGTTATGCTTTTGACGATTATTGTCTTTTGAAAAGTCCGTAGCAAAAATTTGATGTATACTTGCATTCGTTGATAGCTGAACATATGATTTTGTCGATTAAGGGGGCGAACACGTACGACGCGTGGAGGAAGCAAAAAAATTTCATGCATGTAGTTGTACTATTGACTATTAGTGACTTCTTGGCATATACCATGTTATTAGGTATGTTGTTGTATCTTAAAAAATGGTTAATTAATTATAATCATGTTATTAAATTTATTGTGTTGACCAAATATATGTTTTTGTAGGATGGAGCACTTTTGGAATACGCTTGTCCTTATTGCATGGAGGGCACAAATGCATTTAATCTAACCCATTGACACAAAATGTGTTGGTTCGATTGTAATAGGAGGTTTACAAAAGAACAACATTGCTTCCGAAACAACATGATTGATTTCATGAAGGGTAAAAGACAACGTCGTGGTCCCCCGGTACTCCATGATGGATACGAGATATTAGACCAAATTGACAGTATGAGGCTAATGAAGATAACTGAAGTAGGGGCCGAGGAGCATAATGCCGCAATAAGTAGGGGTTCAGGTTGGAAGAAGAAAAACATTTTCTGGGACCTACCTTACTAGGCAAGTCTACTAGTAAGACATAATTTAGATTTCATGCACATTGAAAAAAAATTCTTTGATAACGTATTCTTCACCATTATCGACGTTTAGGGAAAGTCGAAAGACAATTTAAAGGCGAGAAAAGATATAAAAGATTTTTGCAAGCGATCGGAGTTGGAACCCGACGAGGAGGACTCTAGGTACCCAAATGCTTGTTATGCAACCGGTCGTCGTGAAAAGGAAGTGCTTCTCCAGTGGTTGAGATTCGTTAAATTCCCAAATGGGTATGTTATCAACTTGATTCGCTGCATTGACTTGCATAAACTTCGATTTTTTGGAATGAAGAGCCTTTATTGTCACGAGTTCATGCAAAGGTTGTTGCATGTCGCTCATTGCTCACCTAAGTGCATTCTTTAGGAACCTGACATGTTATGAGCTTAAGTCTGAAGTAGTTATGAATTTCCACAAGGAAATACACATAATATTGTGCAAGTGGAGCGTATCTTTCCCCCGAGTTTTTTATTTATTCAATGGAGCACTTGCCTATTCATCTTCCTCAGAAATCTTCACTTTGTGATCCTGTCCAATATAGGTGGATGTATCCATGGGAAAGGTATGTCCAAATGCACTTACGTTTAATTTATTCAAGCCCATACATATATTGAGCTCACTTTTATAAAACAAGTATTTCTAAATTTGCAGGTTTCTAAAAAGAGTGAAGAACACAGTTGGTAATAAAGCTCGCGTTGAGTGATCAATATGCAACCAATATCTTGTTCAGGAGACGTTAACCTTTTTCTCATATTATTTCAACTCGCATGCTACGAATAATCAAGTTGATTTCAATCGAAATGTGAGTTGCACACTTCCTGTTGGGTTGATGCGAGTGATTTATCTATTTTTACATGTCCTGGTCGGACGTTGGGTAGAGGAAATGAGCATCTGCTACAGAAGATGAATACCATTTGATCCAAACTTACATACTCGTGAATTGTGAAGAAGTGGAGCCATTTATGGTGTAAGTGTGCTCAAATATATAAATTCTCCCTATGTTTTAATAGCCTAAATTAATATATGTTATATTGAATTAATTTTTTGATATGTATTATTTGTCAAACTTTGTGTGCCTGTTAAATCCAACAATAAGCGAAGCTGAAGAGCAAGTCATATTGGAAAGACACTTTTGCCTCTAGTTTTACTCCTATGTACGTATTATATCAATAATGTTTATGTATAGTGTAATGAAGTAATTAATTAATTGAGTCCGGTAATTGATCCATTAGTACGTTTAATTCCTCTATATATACAGGCTAACGGTCCGGCTATTTTAGATCCGAACATTGGAACACTAGCGCGTGGACTCGCATTCCAAGTCATGACATATCCTGGTTATGTTGTGAATGGTTATTGATTTCACACGAAGACACACAAATTAACGCGGGTAACTAACAATAGTGGAGTTTGTGTTCTTGGACAAAGATTCGACACTAACGAGGAGGACTACTGATAGCTTGCATTTAGGTATAGCTTAGGATGCATATTTATGTTTGTTTTGCATGTGTTTTAGCTTAGTTTAGTGTAGTTCTTAGGTTTTTAGGTTTTCTAGGAAATTCGGGTTTTTGCGCTTGTTTTGTTCGGTTTTACAGATCTTTAGGTAAACAAGCATGGACGGGATGGACCTTAAATGATTGTGGTCAAGTTTGATGAATCTTATAGTGATACAAGTGAAGATTAGAAGAGTTAAGGACCAAGAACTTGTGGGAAAAGAACGCTTACACCCGGGCTATGCATTGGAGTTCTTGTTTTGACACCTCTATCTTGCAATGCTTGGTTTGGGAGCTATTATGCTCGGATGAAGCTGAATTTGCTATCAATGGAAACCTAACTCGAAGAGCTAAAATTCATATTTTTACTCCGAGTCCAAATTCCAACACGAAAGGGGTGAAAACAGCCTCTGAAGTGTCGCTTGATATGCTGAACCGAGAGTGCCGCGGGCTAGGAAGGCATGTGTCGCGGCCGCGCCACTTTATGTTAAGACCGCGCCTCACATTCTGCCGCGGGAGAGTTGGGCCGCGTGTTTTGGGCTTCGGGTTGGACTTTATTAGGTCTTTTCCGACTAGTTTAATGGAATTTCGGGATATATCTTTATCTTTGGATATCTTAGGGGTATTTAAACCTTGTTTTTAGTTTTTTCTCTCTGGATGGTCATAACCTTTTGATCAACTTTTGGAGGCTATGGTTTTTCTCTTTGGAGGCAGACTTTGAAACCTTTGTAAGTTTGATTTCAATTTAATTATGCATTGCTAAATTTATTGTGTTTGGCTAGTTATTGAAGTCATGATTTGTATATAGTTGTGAGGTTTGATTGATTCTCAACAAACTTTAATAGAGTTTATTCCCTGTGCTTAATTGAATCTAAACTAGGGTTTTGTTAGATTAGCTACCTAATTGAATTTCTAGTTATAACTTAATCTTATTAATTACCGGTCGGAGTTAATTTGATCAAGAGTATACTTTAATCAATTTAGTACCGGTTGGACTAGTTGGTTGAAGAAGGGAATAAATTCACAAGTCACTTAGATGTCTGGTTGCTCTAAGTGTTTGTTTCTATTAATAACTTGAATCGTCATGCTGTTATTTAATTGAATCTAGAAGGTCTTCTAGGTTGTTATTTAATTAGGGTTGTTAGACTGGTAGTTCTATCAACTAAATAGGAAGTTTGGATCGTAATCCTTAGTAGGGTCATTATCCACAATAGATTATTCAAGTGAGAAGAGAATCAAGAGAATCGATGATCAACAAAGCAATATCATGATGGATTTAACTAGTTGAACACACTTGTCTTTCATATATTTAAATCGTCCTTGCATTCATATTTATTTCTATTCCTGCATAGTAGTTTAGATATTCATTCCATAAAACCCCCTTTTTTAGTTACTTGGCATACAAGTAAAAGCACAAATACAAGAGTCTCTGTGGGATCGACCCTTACTTACCACTCTACTGAGTTGGTTGAGTTAGGTTTCTTTGATAGGTATTAAACGACCACTGAAAATACCTCATCAAATTTGGCGTCGTTGCCGGGGACTTGTCGCTATTTGAGTTTTTACTTTTGTGCTATTCTTGGTGTTGTGAACCTATCTTACGGTTCATAACACCCGTGCTACTAATCTATGGCTTTGTTCGATTGTAGACAGCTGCAGGATGAACACTTCCATGACTATTTTTCAAGATTTCAAGACCATGTGTTTGAACTTGGTGCTTGGGGATTACGATACAGTGATAAAGAGGTGAACATGGGAGTTATCCATGGTATGAATTTTGAGACAAGGGGATTGACAGATTACATGAGCAATGAGAGGCTTTTGTTTATGGGACCTGAGGAATGTTGGGATTTCTTATGTTTCATGAGCCATCATAGCTTTTTGGTCGAATCATCTTCCCAACCACCCCAGCCGATTGATACGTCTCTTGAGGATATAATCAAGGATCTCTCCAAAGGGGCGGATGTTATAATCAATGAGCACTGTGAGTCTTGTTCTTCATATTTCCATTCTACAATCTGATGTCCTTTTGAGTTGTGTGAAAGGAGTGGTGGAATCACATTGGAGTCAAATGATCAAGAGTCAGACACCCAGATTCAAGTTGAGGAGCAATCTAATACACTTGATGAGGGTTATGATGATGAATTTGATGCTCAATATGAATTTGCACCTGTAAGGCAAGATGAACAGATTATCACAGAGCCAAGGGAAGTCTGTGCAGGCATAGAGATTCTTACAGAGCTTAGGGGCCTGAATCATCTTCACTCACGTGGAGTAAATTGCTTGAGGGTTTTACGGTTTTGGAAGAAGACTCGTTTGTTGACCATGATGACTTCTTTGTTGATGAAGTAGACAACCATGAGGGAGAAAATCAACATGATGCATCTATTAAGTCTCCCGCGGTCATGGTTCCCCGGATGTTAGGCCTTGACATCCCATGCTTCAATTTCCCCACCTTCTCACATCCAGAGCTTATGGAGTTCCAAGATGAGGAACCAAGTCGACAACACATGGTGGAAGATGAAGAATATATGGAGTTCATCTTGGATAAAAGTGGTATTGCTGACAAGTGTTTTGATTCATACTGTAAGTATTTTCTAAAGCCACCACTTGTGCTGAATTCTTTTGAGCAATTGCCATCTCATGCTAACTGGGCACACATGTTTCATAAATTAAAACGGTCTTTGAAAGTTATATTATGCTTAATTGATTTATCATTGTGTTACTTATGCTTTTCTGAGATGTGTGCACAGGGATTTGACAGGTTATTAAGAGCATTGACAATGTCTAATCATGCTAAGAGTCAAGCTAATGACGGTAAACAAGCGCTTCTTGGGAGGCAACCCAAGGTTTAGAGTAGATTTAATTTTCAGTTATAATCTTTTGCTTTTTTGGTAGTCTTTGTGTGTGTTTAGATATCCCATGTCCAAAGACAGATTACCCACCACTACCATCGTCGGATTTTCCACCGCACTACCCGCCAGATAACTAGAGTTTTGTGAGTTTTCTCTTTCCTTTACTTTTTACTATACTTTGGGGACAAAGTATGTTTTAAGCGTGGGGGAAGGGAATTACTTGTTTTTGCATTTCATGTAGTTGCATTAGATTAGGTCATATTTAAATTTTTGCATGCATTGATTAAAATTCTTAAAAATTGAAAAAAAATCAGAAAATTTGGAAAAAAATACAAAAATATTGCATTTAGGTTCTTATTTCCCCATTGTTTAATTCCTCTTGTTTTTCTAAGTTAAGTATAAGTCCTAACCCATGATTTGCATGATATGCTAAAGTTGATATGATATGAGCATGATCATTGATTGATTACTTTGATTATAGGATGGAGCATGTATTTAGCTTGAGTATTTGATTCATTCTAAAGTTCTAGACAAAACTTAGCCTTGTGAGATTTTTGGCCTTTCATGATTATTTGTTCTCTAAATTTCTTGAGTGTATCCCCATGATTATCTAGATCTAGAACTTGCGTTAATACTCTTTGTCAAGACTGTTTTATATGATTGAATGCATGACATTAAAATGATTGAGGCAATGTTTCTTATAGCCTATTATTTCCCTTCCTACCTTACAAGATCCATGTTTTTGACACCCCTATTTCTTTGAGCTTTAAGCCTATTTTTGATAGCTCCACAAAATGATTCCTAGCCTAATAAGCTTGACCCATAATCCTGGATTTAGGACTTTAGGTTGATTATGTCTTGTGTGAGTTTGATGTAAGTATGGGGGAGTTGGAAAAAAAAAGGTGGAAAAAGAGGAAATAAAATTCTTGTGTGAGCAAAGTGAAAAAAAAATGAAGATGAAAAATATGTTGCAAAGCAAAGAAAAAAAATTGAGCTTAATTGTAAGTACTCTTCATGAGTGAAAAGAAAAGAGTTGAAGAAGAGGCAAGAAAAAAAAGAGAAGAAGCAAAGTGCATGAAAGTGTATGGAGGTGAAGAGAGAAAGTTTGGGAGAAGTAAGAAAAGAAAATGTTGAATTTCGGTTTAGGATTAGTTCTTTATCCCGGATTTAGCACCACATGCCAAATAAATCCCTTCCAAATTTCTGTTTACCTTGGCCCCATTACAAGCCTTAAAAAGACCTCATGATTTTTGTTATGTGTTTGATCCCCAACGGTGGAGATTTAGAACTCTGATGCAAGCATATGGTAGTCTAGTCTTCATGGTTGATTTTGAGTAAAACACATACCCTTAAACACTTGAGAGTTTGAGTGCAAACACATTTACCTTGGTGAGGTCTAGAATGAATGAATGATCTTTTCTTTTTGCTTGTATAATGCATGTTAGGAAGTCTTGGTCGGGTTTTTGATTATATGTGAAATGCTTGTTTGACTTGAGATGGATGTATGATTGCATTTCTATGGCGTGATTTGGATTTATGTCTTGCTTGAGGACAGGCAAGGGTTAAGCATGGGGGAATTTGATAGATTGCATTTAGGTATAGATTAGGATGCATATTTATGTTTGTTTTGCATGTGTTTTAGCTTAGTTTAGTGTAGTTCTTAGGTTTTTAGGTTTTCTAGGAAATTCGGGTTTTTGCGCTTGTTTTGTTCGGTTTTGCAGATCTTTAGGTAAACAAGCATGGACGGGATGGACCTTAAATGATTGTGGTCAATTTTGATGAAGCTTATAGTGATACAAGTGAAGATTAGAAGAGTTAAAGACCAAGAACTTGTGGGAAAAGAACGCTTACACCCGGGCTATGCATTGGAGTTCTTGTTTTGACACTATGCTTGGTTTGGGAGCTATAGTGCTCGGATGAAGCCGAATTTGCTATCACTGGAAAGCTAACTCGAAGAGCTATAATTCATATTTTTACTCCGATTCCAAATTCCAACTCGAAAGGGGTGAAAACAGCCTCTGAAGTGTCGCCTGATATGCTGAACCGAGAGTGCCGCGGGCTAGGAAGGCATGTGCCGCGGCCGCGCCACTTTATGTTAAGACCGCACCTCACATTCTGTCGCGGGAGAGTTGGGCCGCGTGTTTTAGGCTTCGGGTTGGACTTTATTAGGTATTTTCCGACTAGTTTAATGGAATTTCGGGATATATCTTTATCTTTGGATATCTTAGGGGTATTTAAACCTTGTTTTTAGTTTTCTCTCTCTGGATGGTCATAACCTTTTGATCAACTTTTGGAGGCTAGGGTTTTTCTCTTTGGAGGCAGACTTTGAAACCTTTGTAAGTTTGATTTCAATTTAATTATGCATTGCTAAATTTATTGTGTTTGGCTAGTTATTGAAGTCATGATTTGTATATAGTTGTGAGGTTTGATTGATTCTCAACAAACTTGAATAGATTTTATTCCCTGTGCTTAATTGAATCTAAACTAGGGTTTTGTTGGATTAGCTACCTAATTGAATTTCTAGTTATAACTGAATCTTATTAATTACCGGTCGGAGTTAATTTGATCAAGAGTATACTTTAATCAATCGATTTTTCTAACCTATGCCCCAAGGGCATAGGTTAAGAACCTTAAAATGGAAATGATTTGTTGAATTTTATTATTTAGAATTATTTTGATTATTTTCTTAGGGTTCATTAATTTCCATATAGGGTTTTAGTTTCTATAACTAGTACTCTTAACCTATGCCCTTAGGGCATAGGATAGAAAAACCGTTAATCAATTTAGTACCGGTTGGACTAGTTGGTTGAAGAAGGGAATAAATTAACAAGTCACTTAGATGTCTGGTTGCTCTAAGTGTTTGTTTCTATTGATAACTTGAATCGTCATGTTGTTATTTAATTGAATCTAGAAGGTCTTCTAGGTTGTTATTTAATTAGGGTTGTTAGACTGGTAGTTCTATCAACTAAATAGGAAGTTTGGATCTTAATCCTTAGTAGGGTCATTATCCACAATAGATTATTCAAGTGAGAAGAGAATCAAGAGAATCGATGATCAACAAAGCAATATCATGATGGATTTAACTAGTTGAACACACTTGTCTTTCATATATTTAAATCGTCCTTGCATTCATATTTATTTCTATTCATGCATAGTAGTTTAGATATTCATTCCATAAAACCCCCTTTTTTAGTTACTTGGCATACAAGTAAAAGCACAAATACAAGAGTCTTTGTGGGATCGACCCTTACTTACCGCTCTACTGAGTTGGTTGAGTTAGGTTTCTTTGATAGGTATTAAACGACCACTGAAAATACCTCATCAACTACTACGGTGTGCTAGATGAAATAATTGATTTCAGTTATGTATCGCCAATCGTCAAGTGTCCTATTGTCTTTTACTGCTCGTGGTTTGATGCTAGAATCCGTGGAGGGACCCGTGTTCACCATCATCTAAAGCTTGTTGATGTGAACAGACATAAAGTATTGAGAACAAAGGACCATTACATCTTATCACATTAAGCCAATCAAGTTTACTTCCTTGACTACCTAAAGGTGCGACGTACATACACTGACTGGATTGCAGTATGCAAAGTGAACTCAGGCCAGTGGCATGATGAAGGTACTAGTGGAGATCCACATGAGGGCAGTTCATGTCAGGATGTTGTTGAGGAGGATTTTCAACAAGATTCGTCACTTCCATGAGTTATCAATGATACACATGATGCTTATACACTCGGTTCGCTAAATGATCCAAGCGGTATCGATAGAGTCTTTGATATTGAAGCTGAGACGTCTAGTGACACGCCAAAATGGGAGTTTGAGAGTGAATTAGATTTTTAATTGTTTTCAATGAAATACACACTACAGGGTTGGCGGCGACCGCCACCTACAAGGCAGCGACCGCCGCCAATTGGTGAATTCTAGCGTTAGCTACGACAAATGGAAGCGATCGCCGCCATTTTTGGATTTTGTGACCACGTGGTCGCTAATCCCAAATTTGTGGCGGATTTTAAAGAAATGTGCGGTGGTTTTAATTTTTTTGGAATTTAGCAACCATGTGGTCGCTAAACCGAAATAAAATGGAGCGGAAATTTTTTTAAGGCGGGGTTTTTAATTACTTGGCTTTAGCGACCACATGGTCGCTAAAGCCAAATAATTAGCATTGGCGACCACGTGGTCGCTAAATCCACCCTTTAAATATTTAAAAATAAATAGAAAACATTAGCGGCCATGTGGTCGCTAAATCCCCTTTATACCGCCTTCGCGATTCGGGATCCCCATTATCCCGAAACCTCAAATCTCTTTCGCTAACTCTCACTCTTCTTCCGCCGCCTCGACCGCCGCTTGCTCTCCTCCACCCCTCCTCTCCTCTCCTTCCTACCCTCCCTCTCATCTTCTCCTCCTCTCCACTCCTCTTCCTACTGGCACCACTCCCCGTCGCGATCGTGCCAACCGCCCCACCGCCACCTAGTTTGACCGTCGTCCCCAACTGCCACCTCTTCAATTGTTGCATTGAAGTTTTTAATTGATTTGGGGTTTTGTAGTTTATTTGGGGTTTTTCTAGTTGATATTGATGAATTATGAGTTTGTAGTTGAGATTGATGAATTTCAGGTTTTTGGATATGATATGAGTTTTAGATTGAATGGATTTGATGAATTTGATTGAATTAAGTTGATATATTTGGTTGATTGAATTATTTTGATTGGTTTTTTATATATTGGGTTGATGAATTTGATTGAATTAAATTGTTGTTAGATATATAGATTGAATGGATTTTTTTGATGAATGACTAACTTATGAATGAATTATGTTGATGAATGAATTGTGATAAATGGATTTTGGATTGATATATGAATTGATGAATGAATTTTGATATATGAGTTTGATGAATGAATTATTGATTGATGAATGAATTATTGTTGAATATGATTTAGGGTTAGATGAATGAGTTGAATTCTTGAAACAGATTTAGGGTTTGATGAATGAGTTGAATTTTTATGGATGAGTTGATGAATGAGTTGAGGTATGAGTTGTTGAAATTTGTTGAATTGTTTAATATGGCCCAAGGTAGAGGTAGAGGTAGAGCTAGAGGATGTTCCATCATCCTAGGCAACACTTGACACATCCCCTCCGATAGATGAGGGTGACGACACTCTCAAGAGCCCAACTATAGAGGAGAGTGTTGCCGGTCCTTCGGAGGCGTCGAATGATACCCAGTCCAACTATTGCATACCCATCCCTCGTCATTGATCATGTGGGAGGGACCCCAACAGGGTCGAGGAGCTCAGCATTGTAAACGACTAGTAGGAAAACAATATGTTCCAAAAAAATTTCAATACGGTAAATTTTTTATTTATTATACATTTTATAACATATATTTCAAGAATTTGTAGGTTGGACCCTTCTCAGGCCGTGTCTCAGTGGTCGACGTTCGTGACCACCAACCAACCAGATCATCGAGTTTCGGAGTTTCGCTTCGCGAGCGAGGAAGCCCGAGCTCGTTGGTTTCAAAATTGGAGGGTAAGAATTTTTCGAGTTATTGTGTAATATGTAACATTTATTAATATTTTTAATCTATTTCAGGCGCACTTCCGTTGGGACGAGATGCAGCCTGGCATGGATGCCGTAACCGTCCGCGCACTATGGGAGAAGAAAGCCAAGAAACGGTACGATGACAATGTCGAAAAGTGTTATCGATTAAACACGAGACTGGCCTAGCTAGAGTCGGCGGGTTAGGACCTATGGGTACTGGGATGGAAGGCCAATGCCAAGTTCAAGGCGAAGTGTGAGCGACAAAAGGGGATCCAGAATGTAAATCCGGCCCTCCACACAAGCGGTTCGAGGTCCCACCTCTATATTCGTCGTATATTGGTATGTACCATTATTTATTTATTTGATTTAACTATTTTGTTTTCAAAATTGTTATTTAAAAATAATTATTTCTCTTAGGAACAATGAAAAGGGCGGGAAATAATTGTCTTTCGAGTTGCACATCGAGACGCATATGCTGGGCCCAAGCCGAGAGTTTATAAGCCAATGTGCAACTGATATCCTTGTAACTATTATATGAAGTTCCCTCAATATTTTTATTCATATTTTAAATTTTGTTGTCAAATTAGATTAGTTTTTACCAATATTTATTTTTTAGGCGCGATCCGAAGAGATTCTTGCACAAAGGTCCTCCCAGTCCGGGACCCCACCATCTTTTCAAGATGAGTGTGACGCGTTTTTAGAGGCGGGTAGAGGGGTCGGACCGGGGGGAGCTGTTAGCGGCCTCGAGCGCGCCACATCGGACTACTAAAATCCTGAAGTGTTGTCAGGACCTTGTAGACAACCTCCTAGGATAGCAGAGATACAACAGGATTAACGTCCGCCAATTGGTGAATGGCAGCGTTGCAATTTGATGAAAATTAGCGACCATGTGGTTGCTAATTCGCGTCCACATGGTCTCTAATTCGTGTCCACGTGGTCACTAATCAGGACCTTGAATTAGCGATGAAGTGGACGCGGATTAACATCCACGTGGTCGCTAATCCGTGTCAACGTGGACACTAAATTATGGTCGATATTTAGCGTCCACGTGTTCGCTAATAATATGTGGTCACTAATACTTTTTACGACCAAACATTTAACGACCATGTTATGGTCGCTAAATGCATTTAGCGACCAGTTTTTTGTAGTGCTCGTGAAAAAGAAGTGCTTATTGAGTGGTTGATAACCGCGAAATTCCTAGATGATATGTCTCCAACTTGAGCCGTTACATTGACTTGCATAAACATAGACTTTTTGGAATGAAGAGCCATTATTGTCACGTGTTCTTGCAAAGGTTGTTGCTTGTGTTTTTTTGAGAATTTCTTGAGGATAAAGTTTGGGAGCACATTACTCAACTAACTGCGTTCTTTAGGGACCTCACATGTTATGAGCATAAGTCTGAAGTAGTTATAAATTTGCACAAGGAAATACATGTAATATTGTGCAAGCTGGAGTGTATCTTTCCCCCGTATTTTTTTGATTCAATGGAGCACTTACCTATTCATCTTCCAAAGGAAGCTTCACTTTGTGGTCCTGTCCGATATAGATGGATGTATCCATGTGAAAGTATGTCCAAATGCACTTACGTTTGTTCAAGCACGTCCATATATTGAGATCATTTTATAAAACAAGTATTCTTGAATTTGTAGTTTCCTAAAAAGACTGAAGAACACAATTGGTAAAAAATCTTACATTGAGGGAGCAATATGCAGTTTCTATCTTGTTTAGGAGACGTCCATCTTTTTCTCATATTATTTCAACTCGCATGCTGCGAGTAATCAAGTGGATTTCACCCGCAATGTAAGTTGCACACTTCCTATTGAGGTTGATGCAAGTGATTTGTCTATTTTTACATGTCCTGGTCGGACGTTGGGTAGAGGAAATAAATCTGTGCTTACAGAAGATGAATACCATTTTATCCAAACTTTCATACTCATGAATTAATATATGTTATATTGAATTAATTATTTGATAGGTATTATTTGCCAAACTTTGTGCACCCATCAAATCCAAGAATATGCAAAGCTGAAGAGCAAGTCATATTAGAAAGACACTTTCTCCTATGATTCTACTCCCATGTAAGTATTATATCGATAATTTTTATGTGTAATGACGTAATTAATTATATGAAGTAATTAATTATTACTTTTAATTCCTCCAAATATACTGGCTGAAGGTACGACTATTTTAGATTCGAACATTGGAACACTAGCTTGTGGACCCGCATTCCAAGTCATGACATATCCTGGTTATTGTTGAACGGTTATCGATTTCACACGAAGACACACACATCAATGCGGGCAACTTACAGTAGTGGAGTTTGTGTTCTTGGTCAAAGCTTTTTCATTGACGAGGCGGACTACTACGATGTGCCAAACAAAATAATTGAGCTCAATTACATATCACCAACTGTCAAGCTTCCTATTGTCTTCAATTGCTTTTGGTTTGACACTAGAAGTCGTGGAGGAACCCGCGTTCACCATCATCTAAAGCTTGTTGATGTGAACATACATAAAATGTTGAGAACGATGGACCGTTACATTTTAGCACATCAATTCACTCAAATTTACTCCCTCGACAACCCAAAGGTGCGACGTATAGACGCTGACTGGATTATGGAAGCTAAAGTGAAGTTACGCCAGTGGCCTGATGAAGGTAATAGTGGAGATCCTAATGAGGGCAGTTCACACCGAGTTGCTGTTGAGGATGCATTTCAATAGGATTCATCACTTCCACGAGTTATCGATGACACAAATGATGCTTATCCACTCGATCCTCTAAATGACCTAATCGGTATTGATAGAGTCGTTGATGTTGAAGTTGAGACGTCTAGCGAAACATTAGAAGGGGAGTTTGAGAGTGAATCAGATACCGATGAGGAAGATTTGCAATCAATATATTGTAATCAATCACTCATGTAAATACTCGAGAATGACTTTTCGGGTAACATGTCAATTTGATCATAAGTGTAAACTTTATGAATCAATCAAAATTTCAATTAAATTTTAATGAAATAACTCATCACCAAATAAATGGATTTTCAAAAAAAATCCATATAATTTATTTGGGACACTATGACCATGAATACATAACAGGATTCGGCAGCGACCTCCACATACACGGTAGGGACCACCGCCAATTGGTGAATTTCGACGTTCGCCACGAAAAATGCCAACGATCACCGCCTAAATGGTTGCAACCGCCACTTTTTAGGACTTAAGCAACCACATGATCGCTAAATCCCTAAATATATGGTGGGAATTAATGTACTACGCAAGGTTTTTATTTTTTTGGGATTTAGTGACCACGTGGTCACTAAATTGAAATAAAAGGAGCGAAGTATTAAATCAGGTGGGATTTTTAATTATTTAGATTTAGCGCCACATGGTCGCTAAATCCAAAGGTATATATTTAGTGACCCTAGAGTACTAAAAAAATAACAACCACGTGATCGCTAACACGTCTTTATATAGCCATTGCGAAACAAATCTCCCATTTCTTCTTCCTTCTCCATCTCTACTCTCCGCCTCCTCTCTCTTTCCCCTCTCCCCTCCGGCTGCGGCAAGATCTCATCCTCTCCCCTCCTCTGCTCCTCTTGTCCTCTCCTCTCTCTCCCCCTCTCCCCCCTCTCCCCCTCCTCTCCTCCTCTCCCTTCCATCCTCTCCGACCGCCGCCGCCAGCACCGCCGTTGTCGTCGCCTCCTCTCCCTTGCGTGTGAGTGTGATTTTGGGTTTTAGGTTGAATTTTGTAGTTGAGTTTGGAGTTGAATATCATTTTTGTAGGATGAATTTAGGGTTTTAGGTTGAATTGTGGGTTTGATTTGGATATTGGGTTTGAATATGAGTTTTTGTAGTTTGTATTGTGTTTATGAATTTAATATGTGGATTGAATTGATTTTTGGTTAATATTTAAGGTGTTAGATATAATTGCATTTGATTGAATGAATTATGATGGATTTTTTGATGAATTTGATTGAATTAAGTTGTTGTAAAATATATTGAATTAATGGATTTTGTTGATGAATGACTTTTTATGAATGAATTTTGTTGATGAATGAATTTTGATGAATGGATTTTGGGTTGATAGATGAATTGTTGTATTGTTGAGTTGATATATGAATTTGTTGACTTTTGATGAATGGATTTTGGATTGATATATGAGTTGATGAATGAATTTTGATATTAGTCGATGAATGAATTTTGATATATGAGTTGATGACATGGATTTTGAGGGCGAGTATAGGATTTTCCTATACCACGTTACACTACAATGCCTTGATGTATAGGAGGCATACATGTCGGGCAGGTGTTATCGACAATTCGGTCACCGTTAGAATATTCCGGATCCTCCCATCATATCGGCGACAGTGGAGCGTCATACGACTCTGTCTCTATAGAGGGTCACATTTAGTTCAGATGATGATCATTGGGCTCAACATGACGATCATATGACCCCGATTCGAAAGGAGACTCAAGTCATATATACATAGGAGGTTAGTGATGACTACATTGAGTGGTTTAGGGATTGCTCTCATTCGTATGTGGACCCGAGATATGACCCCAAGATCATCCTCAGCCTCCGAATCCCCACCCTATTCTTGGAGCTGATGAGGGCGTGGTATTTTTCTATCTTGCACGATATTTCAATTTAGATTATTTATAAATTAAGGTCTTGTTACTAATTTGATAATTTTTTTGTACAATGGATCCAACACGGTGTAGGTTATGCACAAGCGTTTTTGGCCAATTTGTTGTCGAGTCATCCGCATCGTCGTGCTTAGCAGCATCTGCTTTCCATTTTAGACTCTAATGCCCCCCATCCAAACCCATCCTTATTCGTGTTTAGGGATTCGCATACTGAGCGTGAGGAGAGCAGTTGATCGTCACGTGGATCGAAAAACGAGGATCCACATACCCGTACAGATTAGGATATTTTGGATTCTATTTTATTATGGATGTTTGTATTCCGACTTTTGGATTGTAGTTTATGTTTTACTTATGGATTGTATGCTTTTGAATTATGGATTGTAGTGTATGTTTTGACTTATGGATTGTTGTTTATGTTTGGACTTTATAGATTAGACTTTATTTATGAAATTTTTTATGTCTTAGTTCTAAACCATTAAAAATGTTTTAAAGCCGAATTGAGACCTACCTTAGGAGGTTGGGGTTTGGGAGGAAAGGGTTTGGGGCCTGCACTCCTCCAACCTGAGCGCTAATCTAGAAAGAGTGCTCTTCCAAAATGAGCACTATTCCTGGAGAAGCGCTCGTCTAGAGAAGTCCAAAACCATTTTCCCTCCCCCCTCCAAAATCCCAGACCCTAAAACCCTCTTCCCCTCGAAACCTCGAACCTTAAAACCCTTTCCCCTCCAAAACCCTAACCCCCTAAGGTATTTGGGTCTCGGTTTAAGGTTGAAAATATTTTAAAATATTTAGAACTATAATCTCATTGTCAAATTACAAAAAACATAAACCCTAACCCCTAAGGTATTTGGGTCTCTGTTTTGGAAGTGATGAGTAATATCGGTCCAAGCACGTACTGTATTCCTGTTGTGTGGCTTAAGCCATACCTTTTCAAGGTATTTTTTTAGCCTTAGCCGCCAATTTACTTTTAGTATTTGGAGTCTCTCTTTAAATATTTCTTCCGTAGTGGACAAAACAAAGCCCAACATTTGTTTGCAAATCCTAGGGCCAGTCCCTTGCGGTTAGGACAGTTTGCAAACACCTTCAATCCGTACGCCATAATGTTTTGTCTAATATGAACCCAACACAATAAATGAGTCACTTCATCTTTGAAAACCTATTTAATGTCATTGATGAGAGCCTTGTCCCCATCCTTCACTATCGCATTGGGCTTTACTCCAAGTTCCTCGTACAAATTCTTCAATTGACGTAACACACAACTATAACTCCTTGTCTCTTCATTTGACATAAATGCGAAACCGATGTTGAATGTATTTCTAGTGCAAGTAAAACCCACCATCTCTAACAAAGGCATGTCGTACCTGTCAACAAATGTATGAAAATCCAACCCACATTAAGTATAAATGATATAATAATGTATAAAATAACTCAAATTATAACTCAAACGTACCTATTGGTCTTGTATGTGGTGTCCATAATGATGACATATGGAAACATCTTCATCAAATGCAATAATGTCGGGTGCACAAAAAATATGATATCGACCTCATTCGAATTCCCTTGATGCTTAGGATGCAATATGCACTCGTGGACATTAAAAAACGTTAGCCACCATTGTGTTACTGTCATTTCTCCGCAGTCCTATAGTAGTAACTTATCCTTCACATTGTAGATGTGTCTAATTGAGGTCACATTACCCAGATATCGCTGTCTTAACTCATCAAGTATAGTCGATCGTAGGGGGGGAGAACATGATCAACCTTTCAATAACCATTTTCTTTTTCTCCCTTGTTAATCGATCCGTATATGGATGGCCATGCAAGCTACTTGGAAGATCATGGTTGTGCAATCTGCATTTGACCGTTAAGGCCCATTTACCAGTTGACTTACTTCGAACTCCAAGCAACTAAAACGAGCATCCATACTTCTTTTTTGGAGTTCTGGTAGGTGGTTGATAGATACTCCTATGCTCTACTCCAGGCAATATCCTCTTTTCGGATCTATACTTACCGGCTTGATCACATGTTAGTTTGCCATATTTTTATTTGAGGTCCTTATGACCAACACGAAGTTCTTTTCCCGACCAAGCTCTCTAGCCCAATCAAACATGTCTTGTCGATCATCCCTCACATGCTCGTTATAAAAAGCAATTGAGAAATCTTTCCAATGACCTGTACATAAATTGATTACTCTTAATATACCAACTATGACCACGAAAATATGAAATTAATTTAATTAAAATAGAATATTGATATTTAGTAATAAAAATATCTCTAAACTATCAACCTAATATCAAATTTATTTCAATAAGCACAATATAATATTTTCATTGTAAGATTTAATTATAAGAAAGTTATCTAATTAATATCAAAGTAATAATTCTACTTAAGTATAACAATAACTATAATTAGGTTCAAATATTAGATAACTATGTAATGCGCTACATAAAGTGTAATACAACATACCTCGTCCGCTTCGGTACTTGCATCAGATTCGTATTCTTCGTCTTCCTCTTTAGACGATGTTGAAGTCACACACTCTTCAAACGATGAGATTTTTGAATGAATTTAGATGGATAGATTTTTGAATGAGATTGGAAGTTTAGAGATGTATTTATAGGGAAAATTGTGTCGTTGAATAGAGTTGTTAGAGGATACTTCCTAAAAGCGTGCTTAACGGCTCTATTTTAAAAAAAAATGACCGTTGAACAGGCACTTATACGAGCGCTCATCCTGAATAAGTGTTATGTGCTTATTAAAAATCTCGTGTGTATATTTCATCAGCCTTTGTTTAATATTTCCTTAGAGTTTATTATTAAAAAAAACTTATTGTTCATAAACAAGTTGTTATTATCTAAAGTTCATGATTGCGAAAAACACTCTCGTTGTGGGGGTTATCCCCTTCGGGGATAATACTCGCCCAACCTCAATGGCCCTCCGCCGCCTCTAACACCACGACCTCACCGCCAAATCAAACTCGTGGCCTCATCGCCATCTTACCAACACGACCTCTGTGTCGCTTTACCCCACGACATCACCACCGCTATATTTCAATAGAAAGACCCACCATTGCGCTTTAGGTGGTTTGGCCAGATTTTTTCCGGTCTAGCCGGAATGCCGCCGCTTCACCCCCATGGTCTCATCGCCACTTTGATCACCTCCACGGCCATACCACCGCTTCACCCTCAAGGCTCCTCCGTCTATCTCTCTCGGTTCTGGTCGGTGCTCATCTCCGGTGTTCCCCGACGTCACCTTGCCACTTGAGGCGCAAGTTTTTCTCCCTTACTTGTGGCGCAAGTTTGTCACCCTTACTTGCGGTGCAAGTTTGTATTGCTTGCGGCGCAAGTTTGTGTTGCTTGCGGTGCAAGTTTGATATCTTAGCTTGTGGTGCAAGCTTGAAAACTCTTCGTGCGGGATGGCTCGAGCTTATTTTGTGTACAAATTGTCCGAGGATTTGGAGTTGTGTTTGGTTTTGGACCGAGTTTTATTAGGTTAGGTCGTTTGGTGCTCCGTGGCTTCTGAAGATCCTTCATTTCTGTGGAGGGAACGTCATTTGCCATTTTTGCACACCCCATGATGGGTTGACAGCTTGCGTACGACACTATTACTTTTAGTGCTTTACTCAGACTAATCCCAAACGCGTTATTGCTCTTTCTTTTCGGGAATTTGTACTATCCCTAGTCTATCCTGCTTGTCTTGTTTGTGACTCTTTTGAATCACTTAGCCGTCTCGTCTGCCGTATTTTTTTACGGCCTCCAAGTCTGTTTGGTATTCCAAATTTTTCCATATCAAGAAAAAAAGTTGTTGTTATCTAAATAATATTTTTGAGGTAATTAAAAAAACGTTATAATCACAGAATCGTTAATACATACATATAACTTTGACTAAAAGTTGTGTTATTTTTATACAGTTATATTCCATAATATGAATTATATAAGAGATGTTGTATCGAGTGGAGGATTATTAATATAAAAGTTCATATAATTCGACTATGGATAATTTCCAAAAATGATATTTCATCAATATATTATTACGATGGCATACTAATAGATAAAATGATGACTTAAGTAAATAGAAAATAATAAATACATAATTAGACATTTATTAAACAAGGGAAAAAATTAAGCAAATAGCAAAAACCTCAATCCCCCACCTCCACCTCCACCCCCACCGAGTCGACTCAGTCATTGACCGGGTTTGATCATTGACCAAGTTGACTCAACTATTGATCGACCGTTGACCGGACGTTGACCATCATCTTTATCCTCACAATCATCACCATCATCATTATCATCAATTTATCAAAAAATTGTCATCAAATGCCTTGATGACTATTTTTTTATAACAAAAAGTGTAATAAAGGTAAAAAGTGTCATCAAAATGTCTTGATGACAATGTTTTGATAACAAAAAGTATAATCAAAGGCATTCAACCGCATAAAAACAACTGTCGTCACACATAAAAAATAAAGTTTTCATCAAATATGTATCATCACATTTATTTTTTTTAGTGTCATCAATCATCACGTATAATTTTTAGCATCATCAATTATATTTGTCATCAAAAAAGTGTCAGCAAACGCATACCAAATATGTGTCATCATAAAAAAAAAAGTGTCATCAAAATTTGTCATCACTATCATCACTGTCATCAATTTGTCATAAATTGTCATCAAATGCCTTGATGATAATTTTTATGACAAAAAGTGTAATCAAATGTAAAAAGTGTCATCAAAATGTCTTGATGACAACTTTTTGATGACAAAAAGAATTATCAAAGACATTCAACCACATAAAACACAACCGTTATCATACATGAAAAAACAAAGTTGTCAACAAATATGTATCATCACGTTCAACTTTTTACTGTCATCATGTAAAAAAATTTAGTATCATCATTCAAAGTATCATCAAATATATGTCATCACATACATTTTTTTTCTAGTGTCATCAAATATGTATCACCACTCAAAGTGTCATCTAACACGTGTCATCACGTGTCATAACTAAAAATAATAATTTTTCATAAAAAATCATCACTTGTCGTCACTAAATATAATGTGAAAAAATACGCTTGTTAAATATTCAAGAAAAAAAGAGGAAAAAAAATTGATTTCATCACTATCATCAATTTGTCATAAATTGTCATCAAATGCCTTGATAACAATTTTTTGATGACAAAAAGTGTAATCAAAGGTAAAAAAAATGTCATCAAAATGTTTTGATGACTACTTTTTATGACAAAAATTATTATCAAAAACATGCAACCAAATAAAAACAACCATCATCACACGTAAAAAAACAAATTTGTCATCAAATATTTGTTATCACGTTTAATTTTTTAGTGTCATCAAATATAATTTTTTTTAGTTTCATCATTCAAAATGTCATCAAATATGTGTAATCACGTATAATTTTTTCTAGTGTCATCAAATATGTGTCATCACTATCATCAATTTGTCATAAGTTGTCATCAAATGCCTTGATGACAATTTTGTATGAAAAAAGTGTAATCAAAGGTAAAAAGTGTCATCAAAATATTTCATCACGTATAATAAAAAAATTTGATGAAAAAAGTATCGTCAAAGGCATTCAACCACATAAAAACAATAGTCATCACACATAAAATAACAAAGTTATCATCAAATATGTATCATCACATACAATATTTTAGTGTCATCAAATATGTGTCATCACGTACCATTTTTTCTAGCTAGTATCATCAAATATGTGTCATCAATATTATCACTATCATAACTGTCATCAATTTGTAATAAGTTGTCATCAAATGCCTTGATAACAAAAAGTGTAATTCATCAAAGGTAAAAAAAAGTGTCATCAAAATATGTCATCATGTATAATAAAAAAAAATTGACGATAAAAAGTATCGTCAAAGGTATTCAACCACATAAAATAACCGTCATTACACATAAAAAATACAAAGTTGTCATCAAATATGTGTCATCACGTTTAATTTTCTAGTGTAACCAAATATGTATCATCACATATAATTTTTTAATTTGATATTTTTGCCTGAAAAGAATACATTCAATTGTGATCCTTATAGTCCTTTTATTTTTGAAAGTATTGCCAAAAACGTTTACAACTGAAACATCCACCATCAAAACAAGTATACAAGATCTAGAGTTCAGTACACCACTTAGAACTAAGAGTTTCCTTTTTGTTTTTTACCTATAACTATGGTTTTGATGTTTGAATGGTTATGTTTTCAATGTTATAGGATTAGCTACAATTATAGTTGGGTTATATGCAGTATTGTGGGGGCAAGAGAAGGCCAAAATTGCTATGGATAACAAAATTGGTGAGTTGGAGTCTGGTTCTAGTTATAGCCCTGTGACATCTCTATTGCAGAGCTCACACAATTGAAACTCTTTTTAATATGTAGTAAATTAAATTAAGATGGTGTACAAGCACATCTTATTGTAGAAATTAAGTATGTGTACATTCATTACTAAATAAATTGTCAATGGCACTTGTGCAGTTGTTATCAAACGAATGAAAATTCTGCTATGGTTCTCTTTTATTAGGTTATTTACAATAAACCTACCCTTAATTTTACAATAAACCGCCTCCATAGCCGATTGTTCCATCCTCTCTTCGAGTTCTAAGTTATTTTTGTTAATGTTCTCCGCTTACACTTGTTTATGGTGAAGTTTCTAAAGAACTTCTTCTTCGACATATGAGATAGTATGAAGTTGGTCATCCTGGATCTTGTGTAGGATCACTTTCCTCAACCGTTCACCCTAAACATATCAAATTAACATTTAATACTTAGCAGTAAGTCCAACAACACCTCTTACAATAAAAACATTATTGGGCCATATACAAGTCTTGATGATACAAATAAACACAAAGGTTTGCTTCGCAAAGATTAAGAGCTTATAATTGACCACTGAACTACTATATTAATTCATCTCCAACAAGATATTAAGAGCCATCAACAATGCCAAAGAACCAAAAACTATGATTCAGAACATGGCCATCTTGACATTAATAAAATAGATTTGAAATGAGCTTAGAAAAGAGTAGGGAATAATACAACCAACAACGCTAAAGCCAATTGATGAAGTGAACAGAGCAAAAAAGTAAACATGAGCTTTGAGGTATTGTCAATTTCAACATCCTGACTTTGTAACTCCCGATCAATCTCATCGCCCAACATTGACAAGAAATATGAGTCCCCAAATGAGCCAATCCGACTAGTATTATTGTCAAGCGACAACCACTAACCCATCAAAACTAGACGAGGTTGTAGGAACCAATTGCCATATAGTAATTTTACCTCTCCTAAGAACCAATTACCTAATAGAAGATGCCAGTGATTGGGAATTCAGCACACGTCCTCAAAGATATATACAAATTAAACCTTTTCCACGCAACCATGGAAAGAACGAAACAAATTCACTATAATACAAAATTAAACAAATATAGAGGGAGATAAAAACTTATAATTACATGCCAATGATTGGAGGAACACAAGCTCATTGCATACAAATTTGTATGGAGTGCTCACTGGTTAAGGGCTTGCTACACTTTACTATTAGAAAGTACTTTTTCATAATAAGTACTCCCTCCGTATAAGTCTATTTGTCTTTCTAGCCTTAACTAGTTGTCTAATTCTACTTGTCTTTTTAAGTATTTTATTCAAAATTTTCCAACTTTACCCTCAAACAACCCATGCAATTAACTGCACACACACATCTCAAGAAATAAAGTAGATAGATTATAGGGGTAATGTGGTAATACTAGCTCTTGCCTTAATATATGTGTAAAATGCTTAAAAGACAAGTAGACTTATACGGAGGGAGTATACTTTTTTCACCTTGAAATATGTAAAAAGTAAGTAATGTTTACGTATTTCAAGGCAAATAAGTAATACTTTTTGACAAAAATTACTTTCTAAAAAGCAAATGTAGCAAGCCCTAAATCTAATCAAGCATGATTAATTTAGGCTACTAGAACAAGTTTGTATGTTTACAAATCTCAAGATCTCTAGTTCCAAGACTTGCTGAACTATGTTCGGTCAATGATCATTGAATTTGGAGTACAAATAACAATATAGCAATTCAGATTTAGAAATAGATAACTTATTTACAAAAATTGTCATAGAAACATGGGAAGAATGAATTGCAAGGGGTAAGGGATTGATTGGTTGAACTGCAAAATTCATACGCATTTGGTTTGTTTTTTGTTTGATTGCGTTTTGAGTTCGGAATTAATTTGCGATCTTGTTGTTGGTTCGATTGATTTGATTGTGAAACTTCAGTTTCATGCTCATTTGGCTCGATGAGATTATTCATTTTTTAATTTGGGCTTCTTTTTCGATGAGGTTGTGAAATTTAGGGCAGAATTTGGATGCATATGGGGGCATACTGATAATTTTAGGGTTTTTTTGTTTGTATTGTGATGCCACAATTGTTTGATTTTTTAAAACTACTGTTAGTTTTCAGGGTTTAGGTGTTTTCATTTGTGCTCAATTCGAGTAATGAAGGCTTTTGAAATCACGTAATTGTGATATAGTTTGTTGGCAAGTCAGTGAATGTCGACATCCTTTTGGCTAATTTTTGTGTTGGGTTATAGTTTAGACGTAAGAATATTATGATCTTGGCCTGGTAGATGTGTAATGAAATTGTTCGTTTAGGAATCGGATATCCTTGTCCTTTTTTTGGATCATAATGACAGTTCTATGGGTAGTTCATTTGAGAAGCATGTCCTTTAATTTAAAACCAACTATTCATTTTCTTCGAAAAAAAAAACTAAGACTTTGTTGTTGGTTATTAGTGGTATTCAGCTCGATTCTTCCTACATTGTTTGCTTTAGATGCATATATTATTATCATTGTCTATGTTTGTCAAGATATCAACATTGACACTGTTAGATGAACTTATATATTCTGTGTGAATTAAGCTTGGAAATTATTAAAATGCTAAGAGAAAAGAATATGATTTATCGGGGATATACTGACAACTCTTATCTTTTGTTATAACAGTTCTATGATTCAACTCTATACCTTCTGAAATGATCATGATTTGTGTTCATTACAGTTCTAAGCTTAATACACTTTAACATCATAGTCAAGTCTGGGCAAACTTTAATTCGTTATAATTTTGTGCTTGAATGATTTCAAATAACTCAAGAGTCTTAGAAAGCTTTATTCTGAGTTTGAACTCTATTGTATCTACATCAAAAAAAGCGCTTCAACATATTAATCCAGTAATTTAAGTGGTTGTGTAATTTAGTGGCAACTTTTAACCAAAATAGGTCTTAAGTGTGGCATAGGCAATTAATTCTTAGCAAAAGACAACACAAAGAATTCTTCATCAAGATTCTACATTATTTGGAAAGGGAATTTTATTTGGGTTTGGTTTTGACTGAAGAATTCTTCTTTTTTTTTTTTGCAATTACAGGTCTGTGGAAGCAATCAGCCTTCTCCAACCTCCCTTCTTGCCTTTGTTCTTGTGAGTTCTCCTACCTTTGTGTGCCATATTCAATTCAAATGCTTTTCCTTAACAAATTGAGTTCAACCGTCGGTTTGAATTGTTCTTCAACAATCATGAGGTTTGCGTGTGTCGTTTTCTCATTCTCTCAATATAAATTTCTTCTCTGCTACAAGGTGAATCGAGTCTCTTATTCAACTTTCAGCTCTGCAATGCATCAAAAGAATTGAATGACCCATTTGTACAACGTCAACACTTTGCTGAACAGTTTAAGGTATACAATACATCTAGCTTGATTGATTTCTTTTGTACGTATGGATTCAAGTGTGTAGTAGAGTAGTTGTTGAACTTGGTTTGTTTAGGATCGATAATCAGGTGAAGATGAAGCCATGGCCATGGATGAAACATTCTGCACATCGCTTGACATACTCTGCCTCCTACTGCTGATTGGGGATTGGAGATTGATCGATTGGCAATGCTGCTTTCAAATTCAAACAACATTGGCCAAAAGTATATGGTTTTGTACTTTAGTTTAGCATTGTGCTTTATGTAATTCTTAATGCTCGTGCCTGCTAAATTATGTGAAACTACCTACACTCAGTATGATATAAGCTAGAGGCACCTAGATTTACATAGTCAAGGCATATTGTATGCATTCCTTCCCTAGTAGTAGATGGAAAAGATAAGGCAAAATTACAAGCACCACCAAATGCTTACAAGGAAGAAGCAGAAATCTTCCTAATGGCGATCTCATCTCCTTCCATTATCAATGCATCAAGGACAGCGCCAAACCTCTGCAAGGCCTCCGGTGGCAAGCAAACCGTAGCTACCACACCCCTCTCCCCCTTACTACTCACATATGTCATTAGGAAGCTCGAAACCCGAGCATACGCCGGGCCCCCGTAAACGGGCATTCCCCACCCGAAATCCACCCAGTCGAACCCGACGCGGGCGTCCGACACCAGGTAGCACTGCGGTTGCACTGCCGTTAGCCGAGGCCGCCTTCCGATCACCATGAGATCCGCCACTGATCTCATCTGTTCATCTGTTATGGTTGCCTTTGCCTCCTTCACCAGCTTCAAGGCGAATCCGAGCGTGTTTTCAGTGATGTTTTTGGCCGTTGAAACTGCTGCTGTGTAGCCAAATGCGTTGCCGTAGTAGGCTGTTAATGGCGGATTCATCCTCGCTCTCGCATTCACTGTCATCACCGCCCGCACCTAATTTGCCAGGATCCATTTGAATTTCAATACACAATTCTAAGGCTAAATTCATAGCCGACTTCGATTTCAAAACACACAATTCGAGTAGGCCTACTATTTGGATCAAATTAAAACGAATTTCAATGATTTTTGAATCAAATGATGCTGTTAGCAGAAATGTCAAAATTAGGGATGGAATTTACCTCTTCGTTAGGGTGCAATTGAAGAGCGAGGGTTCGACAGCGCCAAATAGAAGCGGTGAGGAGATCGAAGGTGGAGTAATCGCCATGGAGATGCAGAGAGGCGAGTTTGCGGAGGGAAGAAATCTCTCTGGGGCCGAAGAAGAAACTGCGGCAGCGCAGCTCGTCGACGGGGATAGCAGGAGTGATAGCGACGGCTAGATCTTCGTACTCGCGGTGCGTGCGTGTCACGCGAGGCGGGGATCTGGCGCTCAAGACCTCCCGATTCCAGACGGGCTTGATCCGCGGCTGAGATGCGCCACGAGCTATCTCCGCCGCGGCGTTGAGGAACAGCAGTAGGCCAGCGGCGTCGGATACCGCGTGGTTGAGGCGGATTCCGACGATGACTCCTCCGCATAGCAGGCGCGTGACCTAATACGTGACACCAGCATTTTCCGAGTCTAATCCCAAATTAATTGATCTGAATATCTGATAATACCAAAGTAATTAATCTGATGATCCAAATTCAAGAATATGTTGACCTGAAAGAGGAGGATAGGGGAGTGAAGAACAGAGGAGCCAGGGACGTCAGCGAGAAGCTCCTGCCAGCAAGGGAAAGGAGGGAAGAAATCCTCGTCGTCGAACTCCGACAAGCTGACGTCAGCCTCCGCCTGCACCAGCATCACCCCATCGCCGGTACAGTCCACCACCAGCTTCCTCCCAGCGTCCTCCCTTAGCCTCCCAGCCAGCGGGTAGTAATACACCAGCGCCTCCGCCACCGCCTTCCTTATCACCTCCACTGGATCGTCCATGTGTCCGGCCGGTTTCCGGTAGACATGGAAGACTGGCATATGGAAGCGGATGGCCTCTTGGTCGTCGATATCGGAAAGAGCTTTGAGCTCGCGAGGTGTCGGCCTCGCCGGTGGTACCAGCTCCGGCTCTCGCCTTCTCACGGCGAACTTTAGACATCTTGATCTCGTCATGGAATTACGCTACTTCCTTGCTGGATTCCAAATGTACAAGTTTACTTTTAATAATGAGGAGAAATAGTTGAATTTTGTTTTGGTTAGACCGTCAGCATCAATGAAACCAATCAAACCCGTAAAACTCAAAAAAACACCCATTTTTATAATTTCTCTATCTTTCACGTCATTCTGCATTCTCTCAATTTCATTTCATGAAACTCACTTAAAAACCAATAAAACCTATGAAATCCACTTTTCTACTTTTCTCACTTCCCAACAACCATAATATATTAATATCAAACACAATAAAAATCAAAACACATAACAAAATATATTAAATAAATTAACGAAACAACTAGTGGTGGGTTCGGTTCCCCGCTTCCGGGGAACCGAAACGGAACCGAGTTCCGGAACCGAACCGGAGGAACTAGTAGTGTACCGGTCCCGATCCCAGTTCCTCCTTTAGAAGAACCGGAGAACCGGCGGTTCCTCCGGTTCGGAACCGCCGATTCTCCGTAAGAATTTATGTGAGACCGCGATCGCGGGAAAAAAACCGCGATCGCGGTTCCCAAAGCTGCGACCGCGGCTTATAGAAACCGCGGTCGCGGTTTTGGCAACAGAATGTACACACATTCTGTTGGACCACACCGCGATCGCGGCTCCGTTTCTGCGGTCGCGGTTTTTCCAAGTCTCTTTTCTCCTTCCTAATCTTTTGAAACATGGAAAACCAAGGTCAAGTCTTTATTGATTTTTTGGCCGAGCAATTCTATGGTGGTGTTGGTGGTTCACAAGAAAGTCAAGTGGATCCTAATGCTTATCAACCACAACCACCTTATCCTCATATGTCTATGCCTATGCCCATTCCTCCTCATATGTCTATGCCTATGCCCATTCCTCCACAAGTTCCTCATTCCGCTCCTATTCATAACCAAGGTCCACAAGGCAATGAGGAGGTCGATGAGCAATACACCGACGAGGATGAGCAACACACCGAAGAGGAGGAGGGGGCATCTACGGCCAACCAAACCGCAAAAGTGTTGAAATCCGATATTTTCACAAAGCACTTCACCAAGGGCAATGAATTGGATGCACTAGACCGATATGTTGTCAAGTGCAACTATTGTCCCTCGAAGTACAAATGGAAGCGCAATGGAGGCTATGGCACCTTGAACAAGCATTTGAAGGCAAAACACTTGGACAAGTTGGGCATGATGCGAGGTCAAACACAAATTTCGACTTCGGGGTTAGCAAGTTCTTCCTCTCAATCTCCTTTATTTACTTATAATCATGAGCGTAGTGTTTATGCTTTGTCCGAAGCTATTTATGTTGATCATTTGCCATTTCAATTTGCGGAAAGTGTGGGTATAAATGATTGGGTTTCCAACCATTTGCAACCCGCTTATAAACGAACAACAAGAAAAACAATTAGGAAAATGTGTTTACAGCATATGCGAATCGTAAAAAGGAGTTGTCTCGGTTTTTTGCTCAAAATGATATTCTTGTTTCTATTTGTAGTGATATTTGGAGTGATAACTATCAATCTCATTCATACATGGGTATTACATGTCATTATATTGATGATCATTTTCACATGCAAAAACGAGTTTTGGCTTTTCGAGTATTTGATGGGGCACATACCGCTTCAAATATTTGTAACATTATACGAACTATTTTAGATGAGTATAGACTACTTCATCGAGTTTTCACTATTTTATTTGATAATGCATCTAACAACACCGCTTCTATTAGTGAATTGATTCAAGTTTGTCAACCATTTTTGGAAACAAATACTTTCATGTAAGATGTTCTTGTCATATTTTAAACTTATGTGTTCAAGATGGTTTGACACTTTTAGGGCCATATCTTGAACCTATTAAGCATGTTGTTAGCTTTATTTGGTTAACAAAGAAGGCCAAAAGTGATTGGGGGAGGTTTTATAAATCGAATGGTGTAACACCCATACTTTTTTCAGAATATGTTGGTCATCGTTGGAATTCAACTTATAAATTACTTCATCAATGTTTACGTTATAAAGAACTTTTAGCTTCCTTTGCCGCTCAACATATCCTGGGTTCACAAGCAATTGAAGCTTGTTGGGATATTTTCTATGATATTGTGGAGATTTTACAAGTTTTTAATGATGCAACTTATACATTTAGTCAAACATATACACCAAGTGCTCATTTGTTTGTTGTTGAAGCTTTGAATGTTGTGGGTGCCTTTAAGGAAGGGCTTTCACAACCCGACTGACCCGACATTGTTCAAGGTATTTTACATATAAAGAGGAAGTGGTTGAACTATTATAAATATATTCCCGATATTTATCTTGTTGCTTGTGTTTTTGATCCAAGATTTAAGATGCAAGGTTTGCAAGATACTTTGTATCAATACTATGAGTTGTTAAATTTAGAAGAAGAACATTATGATAGAAATTGCAATGTTGATGTTATTATTGAACGTGTTAAATCTCTTATCTATGATTTGTACAAAACTTATAGCACGGGTGGTGAGGTTCCTTCTACGCCTCAATTACCCCCATCGTCCTCCTCATCTCGTCGTTCTTTTCTATCCGCCGGGTCTCGTATGTTGCAAAATCTTACAAAAAAAACGAGATTCACGAGCTCACATATGGAGCTCGATACTTATCTAACCACTACCTTTGAGTTTGTAGATGATTTTGACATTTTAGATTGGTGGAAGCAACACAAGAACACATATCCAACACTAGAAAGGATCGCCGCTCAAGTACTTGTCGTTCCCGTTTCAACGGTAGCGGTGGAGCAAAAGCTTAGCCAAGGCGGCCACATCTTAGACGATAGAAGATCAAGATTGGCACCCGAAGCATTGGAAGCCCAAGTTTGTGTGGACGATTGGAAGAGGGCGGAAATTAGATCACAATCAATGAACTACACGGAGTCATCCGATGATGTAATAGAGGACGACGCAAGCCAAGCTTCTTCCGCCGGTTCCGCCGGGTCGTCTTAGGTAAGTTGCCAAACGGGGTTTCATATCGAAGGTAATAGAAGTACGTGGGCTTTGATTCCTCTATGACCCCGAGAGGATACGTAGACAACTTAATATCAAGTTCAAACCCTTCTTCTCCCACCCCCCTTCTCTTCCCAAAGTCCCAAACTGGTCGGAATAGACTAAAATAGCCTAAAATAGCCATTATAACCACAATCCGCGATCGCTATGCGATCGCGGAGGACGGGCCGCGACCGCGGTGCTCTATCACCGCGATCGCGACCCACATTCCGCGGTCGTGGTTTGAGCAGAAAATTCAAATTTTTTTTAAAAATTAAATGGAACCGGTCCAGGAACCGGCTTCGGAACCGGCGGGAACCGGAACCGCCGGTTCCGGAACCGGACACACCACTAGAAACAACATACATAAAACAACAATAAAACACAACATAAATCTAAACACATAACAAAATACATTAAATAAATTAACAAAACTAATTTAATTTTAAAGTGAATCAAATATATACAAAATTGGTATCTATGGATAGATAATTTTTTTTTTATAAATTATAGTATAATTTATTTTTATTAATATTAATTTAAAATTGAGCAAAATAGATGAATACTAACTTATGTTTAATAAAAATAATAATCAAAAGTAAATGACATGTGGCATGCTCCAATTGGCCACACTTTTCAAACAACTGACAATGAAACTCCTCCCATGGGTTTCGAAAATCGAAACCCATTCCCCCAATTTCACGCATTTACCTTTATTTTTTTATTGAAATTGCAGTGAAATTCCTGTGAAACCGAGTTCGATTTCGCCGATACATATACTCTTAGAACTAATAAAGGTGTCAAACGGGTTGATCGGGTTGTAACAACTAACGAGTCACCGGTTAAATCGGGTCGGATTATTGTGGGTTTTCGGGTGGGTCGGGTCGACCCAACATGTCAAGAAAATCGATTTTCTTACAATTATTAAAATATTTTTTATTTAAAAAAATGATATTTAATAATAATCTATTATTTTTATATAATTTAATAATAAAATATATTATAAATTTTTAAATATATAATAAAATACTCCATCCGTTTCACAATATTTGATCTTAGACAAAATTTTACAGAAATTAAGGAATTTTTTCTTCCCAAATTACCCCTATTAAATACATTTTGTTTATTCTCAATTACCTTCGGAGATTCAAAAAAAAAAAAGAAATTTTGGGCTAGGTGTAATGTGGGGTATACACAAGGGTATAAATAGAAAAAAAATTTACATGAGCATCTATTTTGAAACAAAAAAAAAAGCTTTAAGAACAAGTATTCTGAAACGGAGAGAGTATATTATAATTTTCAAAATATATTATATATATTCTAAAAATATAACAAATCGGCTCAACTCAACGGGTTTCGGGTCTATCGGGTTCGGTTTATTTTAGGTTTAGGGTAGGGTTCAAATTTTCAGGTCTTGACACTAAATTTTTTGGGCAATTCGGGTTGGTTTTTCGGATCGTGCCAGCTTTTGACCGCTCTACTTAGAAGGAAGAATTCAAATCGTAAGTACCTACCTCTTAAATCCAAATATTAAAAACTGATATTTACACAAACAACCTTCAATTCTATAAATTTCATACACTATTAAGAACCGAGTCAATATTTTTGATACACTGTTCTTTCTTTGATCTCAGAGGACACCCTTCTTCTCTTGTGACTCAACCACGCACCCTGTATCGAGCAAGCAGCCCACGTCCTGCACTGGAGCGAAGACTCCTTGAACGTCTTTCGAAGCTCCCTACTCCGTATCCTTCTATACTGAGACGACACCAACTTCATGTCATCCACTGTCAAGGCCAACGCCTCCACTTCGGTTTTGGCCTTGACGGTCCTCGTGGAACAAGGAAGGATCGAACTTGGGCCCGGGTCTTGCAAAGCCGATATTAAGAGCTCCTCACCACAAAAGTCGCCTGGCCCAATGCAACATGAGTCAAGAAATCCGCTCCTTCCACCGTCGGTTGTGTAAGATTCAAGGCGGCCACGCATTATGAAGAGCATTTCTTGGACAAGGTCGCCTTCACTTACTAGGGAGCTTCCTTGGCTATACCAAACGTGTCTTAGCCTTTCGCATATCGCATCTAGCATGTACTCATCCATTTGATCAAAAAGCGGTACCTGATCAAGGTCAGGTTAAACCTTATATTTGTTATTATTGGTTTGCTTCTCTGGAATTTGATTATTTTTATTCTCTATATATAATCATCAATAACAAAGTCTCAAAAGTGTGGATTTCCATCAACTCAATAGAGTTGAGGGGTTATTGAATTAGTTGGGACATACTTGTTGTACTACTTCAAAGAGGAGGTGGCGTTTGATGTCTCGTTTGAGATCTTTGGGAAGGTTTTCAAGGATGGATTCTTCGTCAACTCCATGCGTCATGTTCCATTGATGGTGATAATGCTTCCTTACTCTCTTCTTCATTTCAATTGGTAGCTGCCTATGATTCATCCATTTTTCACTATCTGCTCTCCTCACCCGCCATTCTTCTACTCGTTTTGCACTCGCTTGTAGGTAAATCTGCATGGGAAATTTTTGGCTTCAACATATCAGATGATCCTACTCAAATTCATACATCAAAGAAGCATAAACTTACTTGCATATTCCCAATAAGCAAAGCAACTAACACCAAACCCAGGATTCCAATGACAATAGCAAAACTAGTTTCGCCAACGCACATACTAGTATCAATATTTTGTCCAAGAGAGCTGCACAAACATAATGAAATACAGAAAACAGTATAAGATGAAGAATGTGTCAATGAAAGTGGTCTGTGTTTGGCTTCAGTTACCTTAGCTGCTTCATTCCCCACCAGAGAGAATACAAATATCTTCTGAGGAATTCTGAGGATGTAACACCAGAAGTCACTGTAACGGCATATATGCCGAACTCATAGATTCCCTTTTCAGGATCACAGAAACTTGATAAATTTGTAGCTTGGAGCCAGGATTCTTTTGTGTAATCATCCTTGCTATAGCATTCCAGAAATCGGTATTGACACTCAGGTTGCTCGAGTCTACATGCTGTCATCCAGCAGCTTTCTTGTCTTTCTATTGAAAAGAGATACCAAGTTGATCCAACAACCTGTAAGTGTCACAGAAAAGAATTAAGTTAATGCTCTTAATCTTACTAAATTGAAGGCTTACTCAAAGGGCTAATGAAGGGTATTTGCATGAGGATTAAAGAGTCCATAGGTTACAAAAACCATTCTTTCTATCCTACGGAATAGGATATGAATCCTATTTTAGAAACAATATCTCTAAATTGAAAGATAAGCCCTGTAAAAAATACTTGAAAATCCGAAATAATCATTTTAATACAGGATTCTTATTCTATTGAAAATTTGAAAAATGTATTCTAAATTTGCCTTAATTAGCAGCTTAATTTGTGGGTAAACTTGTTTCTTGTGACAATTAATATGAATAGGGAAAAATTGCATTACTCAAAACTTACATGACTTGCTAGCATGAATAGCATAAGGTTAAATGCTGCCCCTGTCCATGCTTTCTCCATGAAGACGCCTGTCGCCTTGACAATTTGAGATGGGAGTTGTAACGTAAGACAAAACCTTAGAAGGAACTGTAACAGGATAATTGTTCGAATCACATGTTTCAAGATCATGTAGTCTACTCTCAATTTTGGAATAGCAATCGAGTTCAGAACCTGCAATATTCACACTGTCATTCGAATTCTACAATGGAAATTGATCAATTCAGAAGCCAAGTTCTTCACTTCATTATATTACCTGTGGTAGGGGTAATGCAGCCATAAGATCAAAGACAAAACCTTTGTGTAAATACCTATAAGCTATCTTCACAGGGTCTACAACAATCTCTCCCCTTCCAAAAACACAAGTGGAAGGATCTACAAATGCTGTTCTGAACCTCACGTACATGTTAACAAAATAGAAGGTGTCAACTAGTGATCGAGTAACAGTAAGAGATATCTCAAGAGACGAGGATGACTCAATGCAGAAGGTCTCTTTGACAAAGGGAATGAAGCAAAAGAGAGGGTCAATGAAAAGAGACACCAAACATGCCACCAGGAAAAGCTTGTTCCATTGGATTATTAATGGCCCTCTAGGATCTAATATGCACTTATTCGCCAGAATATTCATATATGATCAATCAAAGTATCAACTTTTTGAAATCTTCCTAGTTTTGGTTTGAAACCCTCACTAAACCTGAAAATGCTTGACATTAAAACTTAACAAGGAACCATTTTCCTTTTTAATTCAAAAGTGGAAGACTTGAAATGTAGGTTTAAGAGCAAACTCACCTCATTCACCTTGGATGTGACAAGGTCATGGCATTTGACGGGCAATTTTGATCTAAAGTCTCTACCTGAATCACATGAAACTTTAAAGCAGACTTCGCAGTGGATAGGAATTATGCACAGTTAGAGTAGAGATCAATCAAAACCAACCCCTTTATTTTTCAGGTCTTTGGAATTTCATGGGCAGCATGTGAAATATTAATAGAAATTTCTTTCTTTCTATATAAAAAAAAGGGCTAGAGCAGTGTAAGGAACTATCTACTTTACTCTGGGGCATTAATACAAACAGGTTGCAAGCAATGTTTCAATGCCCCAAATTTGCTGCATTGCGTACTCTGTGGTTGTGGCCATGGTCAAGGTCCCCATCAATCTCAAAAGTGCAAACGATTTGAATGAGAAACATATAGACATTTCTCTGGGGCATTAATACAAACAGGTTGCAAGCAATTTTTCAGTGACCCCCAATTTGCTGCTTTGCGTACTCTGAGGTTGTGGCCATGGTCAAGGCCCCCATCAATCTCAAAAGTGCCCATGATTTGAATGAGACACAATTAGGCAGTGGCGTAGCCAGGAATTCGGGTCAGCGTGGGCTAAATTCCATTGATAATTTTTTTTGGCTATAGAAATATTCCTAACGAAGTCAGGAATTTTTTTTTTTTTTTAATAAAATATAGAAAAAAATTATATTTTTTTGTATATAAAAAAAATTATATATAAAATTTTGTATTTTTATGTATAAAAAATCATTTCAATATATTTTATATATATATAAAAAAATTAATCTTCTATTTTCTGACCAAAAAGATTAATTTTTATCAAATAATTTAATTTTTTTTTACTATAGTTTTTAAAAAATTTTTTTTTTTTTTAAAATCCTAGTGGGGGGCATGGGCTAAATCCGCCACTGTATGATAAAAAAGAATGGTTGACAGTAACTTGAGAAAATTTGAAATATGAATTTATGATCGAAACATAAGCCACGATAGCAACTACTCAAGACTCATGATCGCTAGCTTTTAGATGTATACTTTAGATTTTTCTCATTTTACCAAAAAGTGGGATGAGCAAGAGACAACTAGAATATGCGTTGAAATTGGTTATGATTAGTTTTTTTTTTTTATTAGGTAAGGATTAGGAACCACTCCGCTAAGGAGGGCGACCTACTTTAAATTCTGGGTAATTCCGAATATCTGTAACAGAGAGACTATGGCCTATTCTGGCAATATGGTCGGCCACAATATTAGACCCTTTGTTAACATGAAGGATTTTAATGTTCTGAAACTCTTGGAGCGAGGCGAGAACATCAGCCATAATCATTTCAATTTCCCAAGGGCAATTTCTACATCCCTAAGCAGCTTTTATAACCTGAATATTATCCCTTTCTATTTCTATATTCTTACGTCTCCATTTTCGTGACAAATTTACACCGTCTCTTAGAGCTAATGTTTCTGTTTTAAGCACTGAAATGTTTCCTACTTGTTTGATATTAAGTCCATCATATTGCCATTGTGGTCCCTAAGAATAGCCCCTCCCGCGGTTTTGCCATTGCTTAATTTTGATCCATCAAAATTACATTTGGTAAACTCCACCTGTGGTTTTTTCCATGGCTCTTGTTTTGATTTTCATTTTTCCGTCTTCCTGTTTTTTATTTTACTTTCATCTTCATCTTCATTCCATATTTTTGATTTTTTTCATTGTTCTAGTTGTAATTTTATATATAAGGGTAGATCCTGAATCATATTATCCCCATGTTAGAATATTAGTTTATTTCTCTGATGCCATATACTCCACCACGAAACAGCTAATTCAGTGAAGTTCTTTTTTCCCAGGAGATGGGATAATTCTATAAGCATAGTTTTTGGTATTTTGTTTCCTGGTTCATAATCTCGTATGGTCTGTTCTTTTACCTGATTTATGCTTTTAATTGTGTTTAATGTATAAGGGCAGTTAGTCAATAAGTGTGTGATGTTTTCTTTTGTACAATTGCATAATACACATCCTCTGGCGTTACCACATGTTTTTCTCTTAATCTCTCTTTTGTTGGCAATCCATTTGTGCTAATTTTCCAAATAAAATTTTTCACTTTGGGTATAATGTCTAATTTCCATATCCAATCTATAGTGGATGGTTTTGGAGTTTGGTCTTGTGTTATCAGTTTCATGGCTGAGAAGGTTGAGAACCAACCATTCTTACTAGGGGCCTAGTACAGTCGATCTTGAATGTTATGTTCCGGAATCACTATCTCTAAAATAGTGCTAACTATTTCATCAGGGAGAACCTGTTTTAATCGTTGTATGTTCCATTTTTTATCCGCCATGATATAGTCAGAAACTTTTTGCAGTGTCATTTTGGAAGGATGTTTGTAAAGCCAACTCTTTCAGTGGGTGATCCAACGCCCAGTTGTCTTCCCAGAATTTAATTGTCTGTCCATTTCCTACGTGTCATATGAGTCCTTTATCAAAATCCTTCCGTAGGTTCATTAGTCGTTTCCATTGCCATGATGAGTTTTGTTTCAGTTTATAGGAAAATAAATCATCATTTCGCATGTATTTTTCTTTAATTACTACTCATATATTGTCCGGTTCTGCCAGGATTTTCCATAATAGTTTCATTTGTAATGCTTTATTCATATGTTCTGTTTTCCTTAGGCCTAATCCTCCTGATGACTTTGGTTTACATATTCTATCCCATACGATAAGTGGTTTATATTGTTGATCTTTATTCCCAAAAAAATCCCCTATTAATTCTATCCATTTCTTCATGATTTTTGTTTGGTAGCATGAAACTTTGCATGATATAGTTTGATTTGGTAGGTAAGTTTGCTTTGATTAATGTTGTTCTCCCTTCTTGTGATAGGTTGTTCGCTTTCCATTTTGTAAGTTGGAGTTGTGCTTTTCCTATTGTGTATTTAAAAGTTTCCTTGTTTACTCTCCCACTTAATAGGACATCCTAAATATGTTTCTAAATCAGTCATCATGGTAATACCCAAAGCTTGTTGGATTTGTTGTTTTTTTTGTTGGTTGTTAACATTCTTAGAGGTTTGGAAGGTTGATTTGTGGAAATTTACCTTTTGTCTTGATATATTACAATATGCATCAATAACTTCCTTAATTTTTGAACATGAACCTTGAGTTCCTTTGGAAAAAATAATTATGCCATCTACAAAGGCTAGAAACGGGATCCTAGTTCCACCACGGGAAATAGGGAAACCGATGGATTTCCTATCGAAGTTACTTATTGCTTGCAGCTTCCTAGCTAGAATTTCTGCTCCAATGACAAACAGAAACGGAGATAACGGATCACCTTGGCGCAATCCTCGCTCCGGAACGAACGGTTCTGTTGGTCCATTCCATTGTTCACAAGAACCGAAAATGATACAGTACAGACATATTCTCGGATCCATCCTATAAATTTCTTGTCAAAGCCAAACCTTCCAAGGATTAGAAAGAGGAAATCCCAATCCACTCTATCGTACGCTTTTTCCATATCAAGTTTAACCGCAACCCAACCATCTTTTGCCTTACTTCCTCTAAAAGAATGGAAAATATCATGGGCAATAAGTACATTATCTTGGATGGACCGGTTGTTAACAAAGGCTCCTTGAAGTGGGTGAATGATTTTACAAATTATTTTCTTTAGCCTTTCAATAATGTTTTTGGAGATTATTTTGTATATTGTTGCACATAAACTTATAGGTCTATAGTAATTGGTCGAACTTGGATTTTCAATTTTTGGTATTAAGGAGATGAAAGTATGATTAATTTTCTTTAGCAGCTTCCCTTAATGGAAAAAACTCTTAACCGCCTTAATGATTGATGGGCTTACAATATCCCAATATTTCTTGTAAAATTATGTTGTCATTCCATCTGGTCCTGAGGATTTGTTCGATCCTAGCTGCATTACTATTTCTTTAATTTCTTCATTGGTTACCTGCCTTGTCAGATTAGCATTATCTTCATCTGTAATTTCTTTGGATATTAAACTTAGGAAATCCTGAGCCATTACTCGGTTTGTTGGTTCTTTTGTATATCTTAGTTTAAAGTCTTTTTTAATTTCATTTTTAATATTTTATAGTCCAATGATTTGTGTACCATCACTACTCCTTATTTCTTTAATGTTATTTCAGTTTCTTTTTCCACTTGCAATCTTATGAAAGTATCTTGTATTTGCATCTCCTAGTTTGATGTGTTTTGTCTTTGCTCTTTGTTTCCAGTATGCTTTGTGATAATTTAATATACATTCTTTTTGTTTAATTATTCGGATTTGTCTTTGTACTATACTTGGTTGTGGGGAGATTAGTATTTGCTTTTGAAGGTCCATCAATGTATTTTCTATTTCTTTTAGTTTCTCAAAAGTATTTCCAAACGTATGGTGATTCCACATTTTCGCATTTTTCTTCAACAACTGAGTCTTCCTTACTAGTTTAAACATGTTTGATCCTGGAACATCTAATCTCCATGCTTGCCTTACAACATTTCTAAAGTCTTTCCTATACATCCACATTTTCTCCATTTTGAAGGGGAGTCCTTTGCTAATCTCATCATTGCTAAGAGTTACTGCAATCATACAGTGGTCCGAAGTTGTGAATGCATAGTTTTTGTCTTAATATTTGGAAACCATTGCAGTACCTTATTACTTACCATGGCACGATCGAGTTTCTCGTAGGTATTCTCATTTTCGGTTTTATTTTTCCTCCAAGTAAATAGGCTTCCTAAAGTGGGGATATCTACTAATTCGCAATCGTTTTTAAATTTTATAAGTCTTCTAAATCTTTGCTGATTGGGATAGGAACCCCCTTTCTTTTCACAAGGATCTTGTATTTCATTTAAGTCTCCTAGAATCACAATGGATAAACTCACCTCTAGTAGTTTGCTTGTTAAATTTCTCCAAAACTCTTCTTTCAGCCCCTCATTGGGAGGAGCGTATGCTAGACAAATTGCAATGTTATATTTAGTTATAATATGATGATATTTCAATATTACATACCTTGGTTCTTGGGCTAATATCGTTACTTCTTCATTTATTAATTGATGTTCTTTCCACATGACCCCCATACCCCCTGCATTGCTAGAGGCCGGGGACCAGACAAAATTGTCAAAGCCCGCTCTTCTCCATGTTTGATCACTCGGTTCTTTTTCAGTTTTGGTTTCCACTAAGACCATAATTTGTATTTTCTCAATTTTACAAAAGGAGTCGACCTCCGACCAAAAAGATTTCCGGTCCATCCCCCTACAGTTCCATAGGCCTATCTTCATGATAAAACTGATTAAAAGGAAATTCAGCCCCAAAGAGGGGTTCAAAATACCAATAAAAACCTGTTTTCCTCTGTAGTAATTTTGTATTCTTTGCTAATCTAGTATTATAGAGCAAGTTTTTACAAGAGAAAATTGCACTAAACCACCCGTTAAATAGGCCAATTTACACTTAACCACCCGTTATACACGAATTTGTTTTAAACCACCCAAAACTTTGATTCCGTTAACAAATAGCCACCCATTGTGTTATTCCATCAAAAAATACCGTTAGATCATGTACAATTACTACTTTGCCCTTACTACTTTGCCCTAAAAAACCGAGATAAAAACACAAAAAATTTACCCCAAATCCATTCGTTCGATTCTAGGGTTCATCTTTGGGGGAAATCGCCAATTCGATTTGGTGGGGGGGATTTAGGGGCTCTTCAATTGGGCGATTCAAACATGAGCAAAACGGGGCTCTTCTATTGCTGTGGCGAGCCCAATCGAGAATCAGTTCAGAAGTGAGCGATTTCAGATACGAATCGAGGAGCGCGAAAACCATTAGGCGATTTCTGAGGGGATTTTTGTTGGTGTTGGCGACGCAAGGTGGATTGAAGCTCCATTGCAAGGTATAGTGGCTTTGTGCTTTAAGCTTTAAGCTTTCAATGTTGGTGTTAACAATGAAAGATTCCTGACATTGTGCTTTAAGCTTTTTGTCTTCTTGAAAGGACTACTCTGGTACAATTTTATACTGCATAAGATGCTTTGCTAGTATAATATAATAGGTTAGTATGCATATTTGAATATTGTTGTGGTGGGGCCAAATTTAATTCGTGACACATGCTTGTTTATTGTAGATGAAAATATCTATAAGATATCTGTATGGGGGGTATTTTACAAGATTCCAAATGGATATCACGTGGCCTATAAGAAAAATACAGTGTTTTGTAAAAGAGGTGTTGATCCAGACTTAGTGACCTTGATGGAGTTAAAGGTTATGCTATTGGAGTATGTTAGTATAGGCAACATAACAGAGATGTGGTGGCTTAAACCTGGGATGATTTTGCATGATGGCCTTAGGCAAATAATTGCTGACAAGGACATTAGGGAGATGTGTGAGAATATTGGTAAGGATAGGATGCTGCATATTTATGTGGTCCAAGAAAATGAGGTGAGCCCAAGTGCAATTCGGGCTTCATTACATGGAAGTCCATCTGTGACTAAAAGCCCATTCAATGCTGGAAGATTTTTCCTAAGTCAAACAGGTGAGACTACAGACCAACTCAGCCAATAGTCCCAAGCATTAAATGATGTAGCTCCATCAACTAAGGCCATAGAAAACCCTAAAAACTCCACAAAGGAATTGTCCACAGAAGATGAAAGTGAGCCATCTGAAGATGAGGTATTAATTTCAGAATCCTCATCATCTGATGATGAGTTTGCTCATCATGAGAATGTATTTGGTGAGGAAGAAGATGATGATGTGTTATTTGAGCAGAATGTAGATCCTGATGTTGTTGAGGTAGTCAGTGAAGATAGTGAGCCAGATGTGTTTCAAACAATTCCTGGAGATGAGGGTTATCTAAGCTATACTAGTGGGTCTGATGGTCATGGTCATGCAAGGTACCCAGAATTCAATCCATTGGTTGATTTTGGATCTCCAATATGTTTCAAGAAAGGTATGAGATTCTGCTCTAATGAGGTTTTCAGAAAGGCACTTAGACAGTTTGCATTGGAGAATGGATTTGACTATTATTATCTACACAATGATAACTCTAAAGTCTCTGCTTATTGTAGAAATAAATGTGGTTGTCCTATGATTAGAGGTAGGAAGAAGTGTCATTGTGGAAAATCTAGTTGTGAGTTCAGGGCTGTGGCTAGGAGAATGGGTACTGATGGCAGTTTTCAGTTGAAGCAAGTTAATGGAAAACACACCTGTGGTTGGCAAGATGTGAACACCAAAGCCACTTCTGTTTGGTTAGCTGAAATGTATCTGGAGCTTTATAAGGAGGATGCACAGTGGAGGATCAAGAGCTTCATTCTAACAGTGAAGAGGGAGCATGGTATAGTTATACCATATCACCAAGCTTGGAGGGCAAGGTTGAGAGCCATGTTAATGACATATGGCCATGCACCTGAGCAGTATGCAAAGGTTTGGAGGTATGCAGCAACAGTTCAAAAGTGGAACCCAGGTAGCTCAGCATTTGTGAAATGCTTACAAGAATTACCTCCACCAGAGAAGCCAATCTTTCAAAGGCTGTATATTTGTCTAGGTGCTTGCAAAAATGGGTTTTTGGCTGGTTGTAGACCCATTGTTGGGGTGGATGGATGTCATTTGAAGGGTGCTTACACAGGGCAAGTGCTTTCTGCTGTGGGGATGGATGGAAACGATAATATTTTCCCAATTGCTTTTGCTGCGGTTGAGGCTAAGAGGAAGGAGACGTGGTGTTGGTTCTTGGAAATTTTGCTTCAGGATGTGGGCTCTCAACACTTGACATTCATGTCTGATAGGCAGAAGGTTTGTTGTATTACACACTTAATCAATAGTTATTGTTTTGTAGCATTTGTTGAGTACTGACATGTGCTTGCCATTTTTGCAGGGTTTGATTTAAGCTTTAAACATCGTGACACCAACTTTTGAAACCAGAGTGTGTCTTAGGCACCTTCACAACAACTTCAAGGTGAAGTGGCCAGGCAAGGCTTTCAAGGATGCAGTCTGGCTGCTAAGAATGCCATGACAGTGCATGATTTTGGGTTGCGCATGGAGGTGATTAAGAAGATGGATGTCAATGCATGGAAGTATCTCATGGATGCAAACCCTTCCACTTGGTCAATGCATGCATTTACTCATCACTGTAAGTCAGACATGCTGCTTAATAATTGTTGTGAATCTTTCAACAGTTGTATTAAGGAGGCAAGAGAGATGCCTATTCTGTCAATGTGTGAGTGGATCAGAAGAAAGCTCATGAATATGTTTATCAGTAAGAGGGAGAAAATGAGAGAGCACAATGGTTATCTAACACCAGAAGTAGTGAAGAAGGTAGAGCTTGCTAAACAGGAAGGGCTTAGGAAGTGTAAATGCCATGGAGCAGATGATATGTATGAGGTTGACCATGGAACAAAGAGGTTTGTGGTGAATTTGGTCCAGAGAACATGTGGCTGCAACCAATGGGATCTAACTGGAATACCTTGCCCACATGCTATGTGTTGTATTTTAAAGAGGAGAGGGGGCCCTCAATAGTACGTGCATCCATTCTTCAGAAAGGAAACATACATGTTGGCTTTTGGTGAGGGTGTGCATCCAATGCCAGGAGAGGATCAATGGGAGCTCACTAACTATGTTGAGCCACTCCCACCTTCATTTATAATCCAACCTGGTAGGCCAAGGAAGAGTAGGAGAAAGGAACCTGGAGAAGGGACAAGCACCAACACAAGGACAAGGCAAGAGAAGAACAAGTGTAGTAACTGTGGCCAAGAGGGTCACTACAAGAACAAATGCACCAATCTTGCCAAAGAACACGTGCCATCAAAAAATCATAACAAAGGAGGGAGACCACAAAAGGAAGCTAGCACTGTCATTCCTTGTAGAAAAAGGAAATACACTAGAAGGGTAAGAATTTTTCCCTCTTGTATATGTGTCTCATAAGCAATTTATAAGTGACTAATTGATTTGTTATTTCTGTATTGCAAGATGCCTACAAGAAATTTCAACTCATGACAAACTGCTACTGAGAATGTTGAGGCCAATGTGGAAGATGAAGAGCTGCACATATCAATGCTTCATAGGATTCAAGATGAGGAGAATCAAGATGCTCAAGACATTCCAACTCAGGGGTCAACTGCAAGACCCAATGGTCAAGGAATTCCAACTCAGGGGTCATCTGCACAACTCAGGGGTCAAGAAATTCCAATTCAAGCATCCAATACTCAGGTGCAAGTGAGCCAAGATCACTCTAGGATGCCATCTACACTACATAGTGGACCATCAGTTGGCGTGGCTACATCTGCCTCCAATGCAACAAAGCAACCCAGGAGAAAAGCCATTGCCTCAAAAAAGAATTTGGAGTTTGCTCTCAGGACAAGCAACATGCCCAGGGAAAAGCGTCTGTAGGGTAGCAAAAATCTTAGGGTAGTTTTTTGGGTAATGTCTTAATGCTACTGTGTTTGACTTAATGTGACTATGTTATTTCTGACATACTTTAGGATCTAAGCTATGTTGTTTCTAATGCTACTGTGATGATGAAAACAACTATGACAGTGCATTCTATGCACCACTTTTGGTATAAATTGCAGATATGCTTATTCCTCCTAACAGATGAATTTTGTTGTGGCATATGAATGGTGTGTTTTTAATGCTATGTTTATACCTCATGACAGATGCCTTTTGTTATGGCATTATGCTCAAATTTTTACTAAAAACTCAACTGTTACATTGTTACCATTCATCCATATGCTCAGATTTCTAATAAACCATTCATTCATATGCTGAAATTTCTAGTAAACCATTTCATTCATATGCGAGAAAGAAGATGATACAAAGACAACCAGTGAACAAATGTCATATTGTCTTAGCATAGAACATTTCACCATGTCAAATTGCCTTACAAAACAACATCATCACAAATGTGAAACTGCCTTAGAACAACATTAGCTACTATTGCAACTACTACAACAACTACCATTATCATATTCCTGAATTTGGAATGAGCTTGCAGGATGGCAAGTTCTTTTTCCTTGGATGCAACCTGGATTTCCAGCTCATGGCACCTTGTTTCTAATCCATGGCATTTTGTTTCCCACTCGTTTTTCCGGTGCACAAGCCTCTTAATTATGTTTGTTGCCTTGGCCTCGAATGGGTCATCGATCCATGCAAAGAACCCACAACCGCGGTTCACAGATGGTGCATATCTTGGACAATTAAAAAAACGTCTTCCATAGTTGTTAGGAGTATAGGCAGTGGAGATTCTTGCAACCAAATTGCAATTGCAATGCACCTGCTTGTTTGACCAACATCCACTACTCGAAGACATCCTTGCAACCAAATCAATTCAATTCCACACCATAAATCGCATATATGCACCCTAAATCGATAAAATCAAAGGAGATAGATAGAAGATTACCTTTATTTTGATGTCGAACTCCAAATGCCGCACAAATTGGAGCCCTAAATCTGCCCAAAAACGAGTCCTCCACACCCCAATCTGCCAACTCAAACTCCACAGCTCACTCTCCCACTGAAATTGCCCCAGAAGTATGCCCAGAAATCGCCAATTTGAGCGATGAACCCTATAAATCTAACGATGGATTTGGGGGAAAGTTTTTGTGTTTTTATTTGGGGGGAATCGTCTCTGAAATGCTGAAGAAATTGGGCTTTGATTTGTAACTCACGAACCAGTTTCAAGTTGAGGGCAAAGTTGTCTTCTTACACAATCTAACGGCATTTTTGACGGAATAACGCCATGGGTGGCTGTTTGTTAACGGAATCAATGTTTTGGGTGGTTTAAAACAAATTTGTGTATAACGGGTGGTTAAGTGTAAATTCGCCTATTTAACGGGTGGTTTAGTGCAATTTTCTCTTTTTACAATGCCAATCATCATTTAAAAGTCTGTAAATCGAGTCACGAGTTCCTGTCTTATTGAAAACAAGAACATAATTCCTAACTTGTTTCTTACTCATCCTTAGTACACACCAGCGATCACTTCTTGAGTTCCTTATAGAATTGAAATTTTGATTTAGCCAACTCCTATTATTAAGTCTATCTATATTGTCATTGTAGACCTTGAGAATCCATCTTAAGGATAAATCACACTACTTATCCCTTTTCAGTTTAATTACTAGACAACTTCCATCTCTTAGATCATTCATTATTTCCTTATTATTTACTTGCATCTGCATATCATAGTAGCTCCTTAATTTGTTGTACTGCTTTTCCACATTCCTAGTCTTAGGCATGATATCATTCCACTCATCTTTAACTTTAGCTAAGTCTAGCAAAAGACAGGGCAAAATTTTCACAACATTGTTTTGTTTTAGTATTAACTGATCTTTAGAAAGCCTAGTCTTACACAATAATAATATAGCTACATTCTTCGGTGTTAAGTGGTTTGTATTTCTCCCAAACATACAACTAACTTCGTTAGTGTTGTTTTTTATACAAATTTGATCAATGATTTCAAACATAGATGTTTCTTTAAGGTGAAGGATATTCTCCATCACCCTAGACAATTGCTCAAGAAAAGCATTCATATCGAGTTTTACCTTGCCTTTATTTTTTCCTTTCTTAGAACCCGAAGGCTCAGCCTCAACAGGCTTAGAAGAGTTTCTACCCTTTAAGGTCTCAATGACCATGGTAGATGACTGGGGGGGGACTGAGAATTCAGAGTTTCTTTCATAGCTTCTTCTTTAGAGTAAGACATATCCGAGTATAGTACCTTCTTAAAAGATCTCTTTTCATTCTCCTTTACCTTGGAATTGTTCTCCATGATGTAATCAACAATATGATGTCGCACTTTTTAGTTGGTTTTTGTGGGTAGTTTTCTAGCTAGATTGAGTCTTTTCTAGGTTTATTGTGTTGTTTTGCATGTAATTCCGACCCTCTTTGGAGAGTAGGAGTCGTTTGCTCTTGTTTGTTGTTTTTGTAGGTATTTGAAGCGTTGAGGAGGAGATATCCCGAGTTTTCAAGCTTTCTAGGAGGTGGCGTTAGAGTTGTCTTTTGGTGATGTTGATAGAAGGGCGAGAGTCGGTGCATTTGAAGGTTTGATGATTCAAAGGTGAAGATTTCAAGATCAAGATGCTTTAAGAAGGAGCTAAAGGAAGTCTTAGAAGGCCAAGAGCGATCAAAGAAAGAACATTGAAGAAGAACCAAGCATTGGAGCAAGTTTCGAGCAAAGAAGTGAAGAAAACAAGTGCTGCTTGGGTCGAAGACGACCTACTTTAGGCCGGTGACGACCACTTCCGTGTGTGGCGAAATTAATACTTGCGCCTTAAGCTAGGTTTAGTAAATGTTTTATTTATGGGCCTTTTTAGATAAGATTTAGTTTCCTTATGAGACATTTTCCACTGCTATATAAGGTCTTTTAGGTTTTTATTTCTAGGGGGACGCTTTTTGGGAGTTTTTGAGACGTTATTTGTGGAGAACGGAACAAGTTGCAAGTTTGTTTTCTAGGTTAATTTGGATTTCAAGCTCTTGGACAATTTTAAGAGAGGCTTGGAGGTTTGCTTGAGATTGTAAGTTTTCTTTTTAATTGAAGTTTGTTTGGATTTGGATTATGTCTTCTCTTTTGTTTATGGTTGTTGATTGTGCCATGGATCGTGAGTAGTCTATTTTCTAGGGTTGGGGTGAAACCCGACGAGTTTTGCATGATTTAAGCATGAGTTTTTGATTAAACCACTCTTTCAATCTCTATTCCTTTTGCTGAAGCTTTGAATGAGATGCCCGCTTACACCAAATTTCTTAAAGAGATCTTGTCAAAGAAGCGGTCGATGTCTGAACTAACCGATGAGGTGCGATCTCTAGAACTCCCGGAGAAACTCGGTGATCCGGGTAAATTTGCAATTACTATTGGCATAGGTGCCCATCGCTTTAAAGCCTTATGTGATCTTGGTGCAAGTGCTAGTCTTCTTCCTCTCTCTATATGGTCTAAAACCAATATGGGCCCTTTAGTCCCGGTGAATATGAAGCTCTATATGGCGGACGGTTCTTGTGTGAAACCAACAGGCGTTGTCGATGATTTCCCTATTCAAGTTGGCAAGTTCTTTGTGCCTAATGATTTTATTGTCATGGAGATGCCGGAAGACCCTGTCGTCCCGATCATTCTTGGGCGACCTTTTCTTGCAACCGCCGGAGCCATTATTGATGTGAAGAAAGGCCTCCTTACGTTTGAAATTGGCAATGAGGTGGTTGAGTTCCGGTTCAATCCAACGATGAAGGAAACCGGTGAAGCTATGGAAGTGAAGATGTTGTACACTCGTTCAGATTACATTGACTGCGAGGATCCGATCGAACGCTTGCTTGGAGCTTATACAAGCGAAGATAACGCCGAGGAAGAGACTGTAGGGTCGACACCGACCCCAACCAGGTCGTCACCGACCACATCCAGCTCGGCACCCACCCCCATTCCGATCGTTTCTGAGGATTTTGTGATTGCTTCTGGCTCAGAGACGACCCCTCTATGGTCGGAGCCGACCCTTCTGGAAGCCGATGACAACGCTTACTTTGAAGAGTCTTTCAAAATGGAGAAGGTTGAGGACATTGTTACACCACCACCACCTACTCCAGAGCTTAAGACTCTCCCCGAGTCTTTGAGGTATGAGTTTCTTGGCCCTAATTCCACTTTTCATGTGATTATTAATGCTAACCTTAATGAGGAAGAAGTTGGAAAGTTGTTGAATGTTCTTAGGACTCATAGGAAGGCCATTGGATACTCACTTGAGGATTTGAGTGGCCTCTCACCTTCTTTGTGTATGCATCGTATTTTCCTTGCGGAAGGACACACGCCAACCATAGAACACCAAAGGCGGCTTAACCCGAATATGAAGGAAGTGGTAAAAAAGGAGATCTTGAGAATGCTCGATGCAGGTATCATCTTCCCAATTTCGGATAGTAAGTGGGTAAGCCCCGTTCATGTTGTGCCTAAAAAGAGTGGTCTTACTGTTGTTGAGAATGAAAAAGGCGAGTTAGTTCCTACTAGGACTACCACTAGTTGGCGCATGTGTATTGACTATAGAAAGCTAAATAGCGCCACTAGAAAAGACCATTTTCCCTTGCCTTTTATTGACCAAGTGCTAGAGAGATTAGCTTTGCATGAATATTTTTGTTATCTCGATGGCTATAGTGGTTTTTGGCAGGTTCCGATACATCCCGATGATCAAGAGAAAACCACCTTCACGTCTCCTTATGGCACATTTGCTTATAGGAGGATGCCATTCGGGCTTTGCAACGCCCCAGCCACATTTCAACGGTGTATGATGGCCATCTTCTCCGACATGATCGAGGACATTATGGAGGTATTTATGGATGATTTCTCGGTTTACAATACCACTTTTGACTCTTGTCTTGCCAATCTTGCTAGAGTACTTAGGAGATGTGAGGAAACTAACTTAGTGCTTAATTGGGAGAAGTGTCACTTTATGGTACAAGAAGGAATTGTTCTAGGTCATGTTGTGTCAAAAAGGGGAATTGAGGTTGACAAAGCTAAAATTGAATTAATTGAAAAATTACCACCCCTTCCTCCGTGAAAGATGTTAGGAGTTTTCTAGGACATGTCGGGTTTTATAGGAGGTTTATTCAAGATTTCTCTAAGATTACCAAACCGTTAACTAACCTATTAATGAAGGATGTTGTGTTTGAGTTTTCTTCCGAGTGTCTTGAAGCTTTCCATAGGATCCGGGATGCACTTGTATCGGCGCCTATCATGCAACCTCCAGATTGGACAATTCCCTTCGAGATCATGTGTGACGCTAGTGACTACGCTGTGGGCGCAGTCCTTGGGCAACGGAGAGAGAAGAAGCTTCATGCTATCTATTATGCAAGCAAGACGCTCGATGAGGTCCAAAGCAAATACACGACCACAGAGAAGGAGTTCCTAGCCGTTGTGTTTGCTTTTGAGAAATTCCGGTCATACTTGGTGGGTTCCAAGGTAATCGTCTACACCGATCATGCAGCTATCCGTTACCTTATGGATAAGAAGGACGCCAAACCGAGATTGCTCCGATGGATGCTTCTATTGCAAGAATTTGACCTTGAAATAAGGGATAAGAAAGGAGCGGAAATTCTTGTGGCGGATCACCTTTCCCGGTTACCCATTAAGCACATTAAGGAGGCCAGCAATTCGGTACCCATCAACGACTCTAGGCCGGACGAAATTCTATTGAGCAATGAAGTTTTACGGATCGAGGTCGACCACCCTGGGTCGGAGACGACCAACCCTGGGTCGGAGACGACCATCTCTGGGTCGGAAACGACCATTCTTGGGTCGGATACGACCTCCCATTTGCAGCACTGGGCTGACACCGAGCTGAATAGAACGGCACCGACCCCCACCACTACTGATCCAGGTCATTACTCTCACTCTTCTTGTGTGCTTACCACTATTCTTCACTCTTCTCCTCCCATTCTCTCTTGCCATTCTTTATATACTATTCAAGGGGCGAAAACCCCTTGGTTTGCGGATTTTGCTAACTATGTTGTAGGAGGCATTATCCCTGATGGATTGACTTCCCAAGCCAAAAAGAAGTTCCTCCACAACGCCAAGCAATACTATTGGGACGATCCCTACCTCTTCAAGCAAGGGAGTGATCATATCTTTAGGCGTTGTGTGCCGGACAATGAGATAGAGGGAGTAATCCGACACTGTCATACTCAACCAACAGGCGGCCATGCTAAGGGATTCAAAACCACCGCAAAAATTCTTCAAAGCGGATTCTATTGGCCCACTCTCTTCAAGGATGTTCAAGCCTTTGTCACGGCTTGTGATGAATGTCAGCGTGCGGGAAATATCACATGGAGGAATGAGAACCCACTCACAGGAATTCTAGAAGTTGAGCTTTTTGATGTATGGGGAATCGATTTCATGGGACCCTTCCCCTCTTCGGGTCCCTACAGGTACATCCTCGTAGCGGTTGACTACGTATCTAAGTGGGTCGAAGCCATATCCACAAGAACTAACGATGCACGAGTGGTGGCCAAGTTTATGAAGTCCAATATTTTCCCCCGCTTTGGTGTTCCCCGAGCCCTTATTAGTGATGGTGGTTCCCACTTCATTGAGCGGAGTTTTGAGGCACTTTTGACTAAGTATGGGGTCTTACACAGAGTAGCAACTCCTTACCATCCCCAAACTAGTGGTCAAGTGGAGATCTCCAACCGGCAAATTAAAAACATCTTGGAGAAGACGGTTTCCCGCTCAAGGAAGGATTGGGCTTCCAAGTTGGATGATGCACTTTGGGCGTACCGCACCGCCTACAAGACACCACTCCGCACTACTCCTTACAATCTTGTATATGGCAAGTCATGCCATTTGCCCGTTGAGCTCGAACACAAGGCTTTATGGGCTCTCAAGGAGCTCAACATGGATCTTGACGTAGCCGGAGCAAAGAGATTTATGGACTTGCAAGAATTGGAGGAGTTAAGGCTCAAGGCGTATGAGAAGGCCAAGATTTACAAAGAAAGAACCAAGAAATGGCATGATAAGAAGCTCATCCCAAAGACCTTCAACAACGGTGATCAATTACTCCTTTTCAACTCTAGACTTCGACTCTTCCCCGGGAAATTACGATCCCGATGGAGTGGACCATTCATTGTTCACCACATCTACCCACATGGAGCGGTCGATCTCATAGATGAGAATGGAGGAATTTTTAAGGTCAACGGGCATCGATTGAAGAAATACTATGCAAGAGCCGAACCCGATGAGGAAATCCGAGCCACATGGGCTCTCACATCTTCTGACTAAGCTTAGGTACTTCACGTCTAGCTAAAGACGTTAAATTAAGTGCTTAGGGGAGGCAACCCGCTTTGTTTTTGTTTTTGTTTTGATTTTCTTTTTAGCTCAATTTCTTTTGTTTTCATTAGTTTAGAGTAGCTAGGACTCTTGTCTTGTATCTCCGCTAAGCTTTTGTAGGAACCCGATGCGGCGAAATGTGAACGAGAAGGTTGAATTTGCTTGATAAACGGGAAGGAACAACATCCGGTTGGGTCGTCACCGACCAAGTTTGGGTCGTAACCGACCCCCTCCAAGTAAAAAGGGTAAAAATTTGCAATATCCGAAAATTGCAGGTAAGTCCCTGAACTTTTACCCCTTTTTAACCCTACCCCTCCCCTCTCTTTCTCCCCCACACCGCCGACCCTCTCCTTCCTCAAAACCCACAACTTCCATTCATCCCTCTTTGCCTCTCACACCTCACAATTCTCCACCCCCATCCCAAATCCACCAAAATCCTTCCTTGTGCTACATAAATCCTCCAATTACTCCACCAAGAACCGGAAAATCCGCCCTTTCCCCACAATTTCTCAAATTTTAGAACCGCTCTAGTGCTCGTCTACGACCCCCCTTCTACCTTCATTCCTCTATTTTTGCTCATCTTTGGTATGTTTCTCTACTCCTTTGATGTTATATTCAAGTTTACTTGATTTATGTTTGAAGGATTAGTTGAAAACCTAGGTTTTGGGTGTTCTTGAGTTTGAATATGGAAGTTTGGGTTGTTTGCATGCTTAAGTGGTTAGATCTACATGATACCATGATGAATTGTGGGTTGTAAGTGGAAATTTTGATGCATACTTGGTTGTTTGGTTGTTTATGAGAGTATTTGATTTTTTCGGAATTTTTGGTAACCCTTCCAAGGACATCGAGCTGCATTTTGCGGACTTGATCTTGCCCGAAGAGGTCGGTGTCGACCCACAAGGGGTCGGTGACGACCCACAAGGGGTCGGTGACGACCCACAAGGGGTCGGTGACGACCCAACAGCGTCCTATCATGGGGCTTTTGCGTGTATTTGCTCGGTACCGAGCCTCCAAGGGTCGGTTCCGACCCAAGTTGACTCGCATTCCTCATTCAATGCATGCTTATGGAGCTACTTTCACCATGATTTGAGTACTTTTAGCATGATCTTTCCCTCTACTTACCTACTCTTCATGATTAAACATGTTAGGTTGCGATTTTTTTCTAAATTTAAGCATGTTTCTTTGAGTAAGTATGGGGTACTTCTTCGAGAGGACACATGTGTGGTCTTTGATTTGGCATTATTCTTTAAAACTATGGAAATTATCTTGGAAGCTTGAATGTGTTGTAGGACAATGGCTTCCTCTTCTCGTCACCCCGCCAAGAAGCACAAGAAAGACAAGCAAAAGGTGGATAGTGTGGTCTTTGACGATGAGGAACAACAAACACGGTTTCTTGAAATGTGGAATGGGGACGTTAATGTGCGAGCTTACCATAGGGAAGGCGCAATGAAGATTGGTTTTCATAGGGAGGTGCTCACGGCTTTCTCTTGGATTGGAGCTCAACACCTTATCTTGCATCCAATTGAGGAACAATACATCGCGCTCACATGCGAGTTCATGTCCAACTTCCGCTTATACCGGCATGAAACTGATTTCAACAAGTCAAAGGTCACCTTTCAACTCGGCAATAGGGACCACGAGATGAGCATTAAAAGATTCAACCACCATCTTGGCTTCCGCGCACCATCCGGAGCGTACACAACCTCGAGTTTTCCCACCAAGGAATTGTGGCATTACCTCACCGGCCAGGTTGAATACCCCACCAACCACCTTCCCAGTCGATTCATTGCTAGCCCGGTTTTCCGGATTATCCTACGCATCCTTGGCTCCACAATTTGGCCAAGATATGAGCTCTCTATGCCACACAAGCACGAGATTGCATGCCTCTCCACCATGCTCTTCGAGCCAACCATTCACATGAATTTGGGGTTTGAGTTTGCTAATGCCGTTGTGAGCCACCAAGCCCTCAAGACCCACACCACCACTTACTTTGGTTGGCTTGTGGCTATCCTTGCCAAGTCCTTGAAAGTCAATCTTTCCGCCTACTCTTCAGGAAAAGTCATTGCTATGGATGTGAAGTACTTCTTGAATACTAAAGTGCTTGCTCAATCTTCTGCCGGTTTCATCAAAAAGTTCTATATTAGCCCGAATTAGACTCATGTTGTGGTCCTTACCCCTGAAAATCTTGAGCTTTTCTACCGCCCTAATTGGTATGATGTGTGGGCACCTGCTCCTTATCCTTTGGTGCCAAATGTCCGGCTTGATCGAAGAATTAGACGCCAGCCCAGCAGGTTTCCAAGAGCCAAAATTGACCCACTGAGAGAGACATCCTCCGAGTCGGAATCCCCACGAACACATTCTGGAGGGGTCGGTGACGACCATCAGGAGGTCGGTTACGACCCACCAGTGGGCGGCCACTACCAAAACCAGCCCGATGTCGACCCGATGGACTTCACAATGGGACCTCAAACTGACATGGTTCCTTACTACTCCCACCCCTATGGCTTTGATGGGTCCGGCGGCTCTCATTTTCAAGGGCAAGGCACATATCATACCGGTTCAAGTTCGGGTGGCGATCCCGATATCTCCCGTCTCTCGGCTAAGATGGATGCCCTTATGCTCCACCAACACCAACTTTATGGGGCACTTAATCATCACCAAAACCAGTTTGTTGAGCATCACAAGGAGCTTAAGGATTTCCGCATTGAGTATTATGAAGATCATAAGCAAGATGTTGAGAGATGGAATGCTCAAGCGGATTTCAACCATTGGTTGGGGCAACATCTTTTCCAAGCTCCACCGCCTCCTCACCCTCCTCAAGAATGATTCTCCTCCTTTGCCAACGCTTCAAGGTGTCCAAGTTAGTTTCTCTTTACTTTCTTAATCAATGGGGACATTGATGTTTAAGTATGGGGTGGTTTGGGAGATTACTTGTTTGAGTCATGTGTTGTTTTGTGTTTTGATTGATGTGTGTGTTTAGTTTTTGTTTTGAGTCTTTTTCTTTTTGATTTTAGATGGATAAATACCCTATTTCATAGATGTCCTAGGATGGAAATTGCTTGCATCATCATGTAAAACCTATGACATGCTTTAAGAATTGCCTAAATCATGATCTTGCTTTTTGAATTTTGAGCTTATAATGGACATTGAACATGCATATTTCTAAGTAAAAGCAATCCAACAAAAATTGAACCTAAGTGAGATATATTTTGGCCTATAAAGGATGTACATTTTTGCTCCTTTCCCTTTCATGTGTGAATTACTCTTCCAAATGCAATATACCAATTGACAATGGCATGGTTATTTTAAACTTGAGACCAATGGAGATATGTTCATTACTTGATTGAATCAAATGATTTTGAACTTATTTTTACAAGCCTATTATATTCCTTATCCTACCTATACATGATCCCTCTGTTTGTAGCCCTTATTTTGAGCTTAAAGCCTATTTCTAGCTCCACAAAAAATTCCCTAGCCATGAAAAGCTTGACCCTTTGATCCGGGAATTAGGACTTAGAAGAAATTGTTGAAGAATGTTATGGAGTAATTGGGTGAAAACAAAGTGATTGTGGAAAGTAGATAAAGTGTGTTGTCTTCGGAAAATCCAAGTATGAAGTGTTTTTTGGGCTCGAAGTGCACGAATGTAGGTCGTAACCGACCCAAATAAGGTCGGTGCATGTTGAGAGGGTTTCTTGACAACAAATAAATTTATAAGTCAAGACCCCGCTGAGTATAGCAGAGTCAGGATCGTTCCACAGGAAGCAAGGTTGTTCGTTTATCAACTACTAAAAAACAAACAAAATCAAGCAAAAACACTCACAAGCAGCCTCGTTAACGACGTTGTCAGGGTCGTTAACGATCCACCGTACAGAAAAAGACTCAACTAACGACCTAAAATAGATTCGGTACCGAGCCAAGTAACTCAGCAACGAAATTCACTTAAAAGATAATTCAAATAAAAACAAAAATTTAGGACTAGGGACACCACAACATAGCCAAGCATATAAACTCCCAAGAAGAATAGATCATGCCTTTAAATAGATAGAGTCATCAACTTTCGTTGACTATCAAGTAAATTAACCTACTTTTGCATCCTAATTCACTTAATTGTTCGCTTTGGATCTAAAGCTTGAAACTTTCGTATTCAAACAATATCAACCTTCAAGTTACTAACTTTCTCTTTCAATTAAGTTAAAAACTCAAATTACCTCAACTTTCATCTTGGTATAAGCACAACAAACAATCTTGATAATAGATAAAAGGCATTCAACACACAATCTCACTTATCAAACATGCTTAACTATGCCGGGCTTAACCCCGATCCTAGAAAAGAAGACTACTCACTAATCATAACTACGAAACAAGAAATCATTGAAATCAAATTACTACTTAAATTAATAACAAAATATTATCTTACAGAAATTCAAAAGACACAGAAAATATGCAATGTACCGAACCACAATCTCGATCAACAAACTCGGTAACTTTCGTTCACCGACCTCCGACTTCGACTCCGATCCTCTCCTCGGCTCTTCCTCTTCTCTCTATGTCGATCTCTCCTAAAATCTCCCCCTCTATGCTAAACAAGAGGGCTATTTATACTAAAAAGGCGAAAAACTAATAAGGCTAGAAGATAAAAACTTTCCTAAAAAGATAGAAATAAAAACCTAAAAAGATAGAAAGAAAATCTAGAAAGATAGAAATACCTAAAATACATAATATAATAACCCTAAAAATTATAAAAAAATACTCCACCGATACGGAAATAATTTCCCGCACAGGATCGGTGAGTTACAAAGTCAACCCTCGAAATTTCTATCACGTGGCCTCGTTAACGAGCCCTCACAGCCTCGTTAACGAGCCTGGGCTTGGTTTCTTCCACACTTCATCTTGTAAAACCTGGACTCTGACTTCTTCAAACTTGTATTCCTCTGTCTTTCACTGTAGCGCTCCAAATTCAGCTCCATATAGCACCTTTCCTTGCTAAAACCTACAAAATACACAAAATAGAGTAGCTTCCATACTTTCTATGAAAATATGCAAAACAATCCAAAAACACATCAAACTAAACCTAAACTTATCAAAACTAGACCTAATAAACAAAGAAAACCTACAAAAAACTATACTAAAAACTATACTAAACCTAAACTTATCAAAACTAGACCTAATAAACAAAGAAAACTTTCCGGGCTTCGGTAACGACGGTTGCTCGGTGGTGGTTGATGAGGGATTCCGATCGGTGGGAGTTTTCAAGATTTTTGGTTGAGTTTTTGAGAATTTGAGAGTGAAAGATTTTTTAGGGGTATAAGGGTTATATAGGAGAGGGAAGGGATAGGAAGGGGTAGAGGGGTGGCGGCTAGGGTAGTAAGAAAAAGATAGATTAGGTTAAAAAACTTACCTGCCTGTTTGTCGAATCGGGTCGTCCGAACCGGGTTGTTAACGACCCTGAGTGGGTCGTTAACGAGCCACCGTAGCCTCTTGAAGTGATTTTTCGATCCCTTCTCCTGTATCTTGTTAGCTCAAAATTTAATCCTAATTTCTATCCTAAAAACTACTAAAAAGAACTCAAAAGAAAGCTAAGAAAAAGAGTCTAAAAAGAGAAAAAATCTAATTATATACTAAAAAGTGGGTTGCCTCCCGTAAGCGATATTTTTAACGTCGTCAGCCCGACGTACTCCTTTGATTCAAGGTGGCTCCCGTGTAGCTATGTTGGGGTCTTGAGGTACCCCATACTTAGCTTTGCAGTTTCTGTGTGCTTGAGTTGCTAAATTAGGTTCCTTTTCTTCTATCAGTATGCCCGATATTCCTACATGATGGTTAGTGAAATCCGAAAACCAAGGTGGTTTGGATTCCTCTATAGTGCATATGATGGGGCATGGTGTAGGAACAAAAGATAAGGAATGACCATCTTTAGCAGATTCATAGTTAGAGTACTTACCTTGGTTGTATTCGTGCATGTGGGACTCGGTGATTGGCCAGTGAGGCTCGGTAGGGACGGCTGAATCGAGTTCTGGTTGAGTCAACTCGATTTGTGTGACTGCAATTGGGTCGTTGGCGTTCTGATCCAAGTTGAATTCTACCCGTTCCTCTCCAATATCAAAAGTGAGGAGTCCTTTCCGCACATCCACTCTTGCACCTGCTGTAGCTAAAAATGGTCTTCCAAGAATTATGGGGACATGAGGGTCTTCAGGCATATCGAGGACGATGAAATCATTCGGTATAAAGAATTTCCCGACTTGAATTGGATAGTCGTCCACGACTCCTGTGGCCTTGACACATGATCCATCTGCCATGTACAGATTCATATCTACCGGCTCTAGTGGTCCCATATTAGCTTTAGACCAGATTGAGAGAGGAACTAAACTAGCACTGGCGCCCAGATCACATAAAGCCTTGAACTTGTGGTTGCCTATGCCGATCGTTATTGCAAATCTCCCTGGGTCTCCTAGCTTTTCTGGTAGAGCTATTGATCTGACTTCATCCTGCAGCTCTGTAATGGATCTTTTCCTGCTAAGAATATCCTTCAAAAACTTTGTGTAAGCCGGCATTTCGCTTAGGGCCTCAGCGAATGGGATGGAAATATTAATGCCCTGAAGAATCTTTACGAAACGCTTGAACTTACTCTCAGTAGAGTCCATAGATCTCTTAGTTGGAAATGGAAGAGATTTCACCATTCTCGGAACCAAGTTAGGCTCAAGAGGTGAGAGTACCGGGTCGACACTGGGGTCATTTTGTATGCTCGGTGGGTCGTTATTGACCCTGATGGGGTCGTCAACTACCTTGGAGTTGATAGGGAGGCTTAGTTTAGAAAACTTACCTGGGGTAGATTCGTCAGGAACCCTCAGAGCCTCGTCACCTTGGTATATGGGCTCGTTATTTGCCCTCGCTGTCTCGTTAACGAGCCGTTTGGTGACGTCCTCTTCCTTCTTGTCCTTAGCTTGAACTCGCTCCGGCAATATCTTCCCGCTCCTAAGGTGCACTGCTGCTATTTGTCCCCTAGGGTTCTCCTCGGGGCGGCCCGGGAGTTGCCCTTGTGGTCTCGGAATTTGGGCAGCGAGGTTCCCTAGTTGGGAATCAACACTCTTCTTCCATATATCGAACTCTCCCCATCTTTTATTTTGTTGGTTCAGGTTGGCTTGAACTTCGTTAACCTTGTTGGTCACTTCGTTAACTTTGTTGGTCACGCCGTTAATGCCTTCCTGTAATCCTTGAACCCATGATGGTGGCTCCTGATGGCCTGGAGGTCGATAAGGTGCAGGTCGTCTATCTGGTGGAGGCATTGCATAGTTTTGATTGGTATTCTGATTGCCCCATGCCTGATAGTTGTTTGACCTGTCATGATAGCTAGGTTGGTTCCTGTATGGTCCTCTCATATAATTCATCTCAGCTATTGTCTCAACGGCTCTAACCTGCTCTATGTTAGTGCAAGCAGAAGTACTATGTGCAGAAGAGCCACATTCTTGACATGATTGAGAGGATTTCAGAAAACTTACCTGCTTCTTCAAACGGTTGACCTCATCTTGCAAGAATTGATTTTTAACATCCGGGTGAATTTCGTCTCGGTTAGGCATGTAGAGACGTTTCTGGGGCTGTGGAGTCTGCTGGGTTCCATACATGGCATCATAATTGGACAACTTATCCAGCAATTCCCACACAACTGTAGGATCCATCTCTATGAAACCGCACGTTGTATGCGTGTTGATGCGGTTCTTGGTCTCTGCGTTGATACCCTGGAAAAAGATTTCTTGCAAAACATATAAAGGTTGCCCATGAGTGGGGCATTGTCTAAGCATCTCTTTGAATCTTTCCCATGTTTCAACGAATGTTTCATTAGGCAGCTGGTGATAGGAGGTGATGCGTTTCCTCAACTCCGTCGTCTTGGCAGGAGGGAAGAATTTTGTAAGAAATTGATCATACAAGTTCTTCCAAGTCCTGATAGACTTAGAAGGTAGGCTCTCCAACCAGCTCAGGGCCTTTCCAGCAAGAGACCACCTGAAAGCTTTTAACAGAACATATTCAAGTGAGACACCTTCAGCAGCTATGGTGTCACATAAATCAAGAAAGTTTCTAATATGCTCCATGGGGCACTCAGTAGGTTTCCCTTCAAACTGAGCCCGTTTCATCAAGGATATGAATTGAGACTTGATCTCAAAGGGTTTCTCTATCGCGGGAAGCACGATTGGAGATTCTGGCACCCTCAGTTCTGGATGCATGTACTGTTTGGCATTCCTCGGATAGGCATCAAGCTCCTCTTGTAGACGAGCATTAGCAGCTCGGTGACGCTCAGCCTCAGCAGCAGCGCCTTCTTTCTCAGTTTTTAACGCCTCCATCTGATTTCGGAGGTCTTCCATTTGAAGAGCCATCTCTTCCGGTGTGGCCATGGCTCGGTTTTCTCGGAGTCTACGGTGCAGGGAACGTTCGGGTTCTGAGTAATAACCAGTGTTATCAAATTCGAGCCTTCGTCGTCCTACCGGCATACGCTGAGAAAACAGACAAAGAAAGCAAAAATTAAAAACCAAAACGGGGTCGGGCTATTCCCGGACCCACAGATAAACAAACAAACACGTTGCTTCCCCGACACCGGCGCCAATTTGTTGAGAGGGTTTCTTGACAACAAATAAATTTATAAGTCAAGACCCCGCTGAGTATAGCAGAGTCAGGATCGTTCCACATGAAGCAAGGTTGTTCGTTTATCAACTACTAAAAAACAAACAAAATCAAGCAAAAACACTCACAAGCAGCCTCGTTAACGACGTTGTCAGGGTCGTTAACAATCCACCGTACACAAAAAGACTCAACTAACGACCTAAAATAGATTCGGTACCGAGCCAAGTAACTCAGCAACGAAATTCACTTAAAAGATAATTCAAATAAAAACAAAAATCTAGGACTAGGGACACCACAACATAGCCAAGCATATAAACTCGCAAGAAGAATAGATCATGCCTTTAAATAGATAGAGTCATCAACTTTCATTGACTATCAAGTAAATTAACCTACTTTCGCATCCTAATTCACTTAATTGTTTGCTTTGGATGTAAAGCTTGAAACTTTCGTATTCAAACAATATCAACCTTCAAGTTACTAACTTTCTCTTTCAATTAAGTTAAAAACTCAAATTACCTCAACTTTCATCTTGGTATAAGCACAACAAACAATCTTGATAATAGATAAAAGGCATTCAACACACAATCTCACTTATCAAACATGCTTAACTATGCTGGGCTTAACCCCGATCCTAGAAAAGAAGACTACTCACTAATCATAACTACGAAACAAGAAATCATTGAAATCAAATTACTACTTAAATTAATAACAAAATATTGTCTTACAGAAATTCAGAAGACACCGAAAATATGCAAAGTACCGAACCACAATCTCGATCAACGAACTCGGTAACTTTCGTTCACCGACCTCCGACTTCGACTCCGATCCTCTCCTCGGCTCTCTCGGCTCTTCCTCTTCTCTCTATGTCGATCTCTCCTAAAATCTCCCCCTCTAGGCTAAACAAGAGGGCTATTTATACTAAAAAGGCGAAAAACTAATAAGGCTAGAAGATAAAAACTTTCCTAAAAAGATAGAAATAAAAACCTAAAAAGATAGAAAGAAAATCTAGAAAGATAGAAATACCTAAAATACATAATATAATAACCCTAAAAATTATAAGAAAATACTCCACCGATACGGAAATAATTTCCCGCACAGGATCAGTGAGTTACAAAGTCAACCCTCGAAATTTCTATCACGTGGCCTCGTTAACGAGCCCTCACAGCCTCGTTAACGAGCCTGGGCTTGGTTTCTTCCACACTTCATCTTGTAAAATCTGGACTCTGACTTCTTCAAACTTGTATTCCTCTGTCTTTCACTGTAGCGCTCCAAATTCAGCTCCATATAGCACCTTTCCTTGCTAAAACTTACAAAATACACAAAATAGAGTAGCTTCCATACTTTCTATGAAAATATGCAAAACAATCCAAAAACACATCAAACTAAACCTAAACTTATCAAAACTAGACCTAATAAACAAAGAAAACCTACTAAAAACTATACTAAAAACACGAACATCAGTGCCGACCCCCCCCCAAAAAAAGGGGAAAGTCATGTAATAAGCACAAGAGTTCAAAGGCTTTCAAAGAATAGAAGAAAGACAATTGTAATATGTGAAAAGGGAAGTGCATTGTAAAGTTTTAAGTGTTTGGTGATTGAAGTAAGAGGAAAGAATGTTGGGTGAGTGATGTGTAGTCTAGGAGTCTTGATTCTCGGATTAGTTAGCACCACAAGGCCAAAATATTTCCACACCCTTTGAATTACCAAGCCCCATTACAACCCGGCCGAATGAAGCTTCTTTGAAGTTTTCATTGAGCCACCCGAGTTCATTTGATGATTTGACTTGTTTTGACTTCTTCGGTGGAGAGTTTGCTTATATAAGTTCCATTGACTATGCTTTTTTGTGTTTGGAATTTGAGTCGAGTGATTATTGCTATACCCTAAACACTTCGAGAGTTGAGTGAAATACATTCCTTGGTGAGGTTGGATTGTGATTGCTTGGAAATGTTCATGTGTGCTAGGACGTGGAAGTTGTTTGCTCACTATTCTACTTGTGCTTCTTTTTCTATAAAGGTGATTCTTGAGTTTTGTTGTATGGTATTGATGCATGTTAAGTGATTGCTTGAGAACAAGCAAGTTTAAGTATGGGGTATTTTGATGTCGCACTTTTTAGTTGGTTTTTGTGGGTAGTTTTCTAGCTAGATTGAGTCTTTTCTAGGTTTATTGTGTTGTTTTGCATGTAATTCCGACCCTCTTTGGAGAGTAGGAGTCGTTTGCGCTTGTTTGTTGTTTTTGTAGGTATTTGAAGCGTTGAGGAGGAGATATCCCGAGTTTTCAAGCTTTCTAGGAGGTGGCGTTAGAGTTGTCTTTTGGTGATGTTGATAGAAGGGTGAGAGTCGGTGCATTTGAAGGTTTGATGATTCAAAGGTGAAGATTTCAAGATCAAGATGCTTTAAGAAGGAGCTAAAGGAAGTCTTAGAAGGCCAAGAGCGATCAAAGAAAGAACATTGAAGAAGAACCAAGCATTGGAGCAAGTTTCGAGCAAAGAAGTGAAGAAAACAAGTGCTGCTTGGGTCGGAGACGACCTACTTTAGGTCGGTGACGACCACTTCCGTGTGTGGCGAAATTAATACTTGCGCCTTAAGCTAGGTTTAGTAAATATTTTATTTATGGGCCTTTTTAAGATAAGATTTAGTTTCCTTATGACACATTTTCCACTTCTATATAAGGTCTTTTAGGTTTTTATTTCTAGGGGACGCTTTTGGGAGTTTTTGAGACGTTATTTGTGGAGAACGGAACAAGTTGCAAGTTTGTTTTCTAGGTTAATTTGGATTCCAAGCTCTTGGACAATTTTAAGAGAGGCTTGGAGGTTTGCTTGAGATTGTAAGTTTTCTTTTTAATTGAAGTTTGTTTGGATTTGGATTATGTCTTCTCTTTTGTTTATGGTTGTTGATTGTGCCACAGATCGTGAGTAGTCTATTTTCTCGGGTTGGGGTGAAACCCGACGAGTTTTGCATGATTTAAGCATGAGTTTTTGATTAAACCACTCTTTCAATCTCTATCCTTTATCCTCTTGTTTGTTATCAATTCCTTGATGAAAGTTGAGGCATGTTCAAGTTCGTGATTGAATTGAAAGATTGAATTGTAAATCTGGATAATATCTGGGTTGAAACGAAAGTTGAAACCTTTAGAAAACAAGTAGGGTTGCAAGTTTGGATCTTTATGAAAGTTTAGATTTTTACTTGATTATTTGTGATGAAAGTCATTCATGAGATTGTTGTTGGTTGAGTTCGATTCATGTTTGCATGCATAGCTTGTTGCGGTGAATCCTTTGCTCTAGATCTCTTTTAATTTGATTTTTCGAAGTCTATTCGTTACCCGGATAGGTCGATTACGACCCCTTTCAGGTCGGGGCCGAGCTCCTAGTTTTCTGGTGTTTACTTCTGCGTTTTGTGTCTCGTTGTTGGTCGGTTACGACCTGTTGTGGGTCGGTGCCGATCACCTGCTGCGTGTGTTTGGCTTTGTTTTGTTTTCTTTTTGTTAGGAATAATAACTAGACTTGGATACTTCTAATTCCCGTGGACGAACCTGACCTCCCTGTACTCAGCGGGGTCTTGATATAAATTTATTTCTTGTCAAGAAACCCTTCCAACACAATAAGAAAGTGCCAAAGATATTTTATTTTCCAGAATATAGAGATTTTAGAGTAGTAAACAGAGAGGATGTACAAGAAAATCGTGGGGGATAGGGAACCCTACCTTTTCCTTTTATAGTCCATCAAATATCCAGTGACAAGAGGAATTAGCAGATAAGTTCTATAACCACAAAGGATAGAAGTACATAACCTGAAGGGAGAAAGGTAGTCTCTTTCTTGTTGGTCTTGCCAAGACAGATCTGATCTCCAAAGAAGATCGTTCTTCAGTATCTTCTTCCGGGAAAGCCGCATTGAGAAGCGGCACATAGAAGACTCCGTCTTTTCCTTCCGGCACATTAGAGCACCGTACCACAATCATACCAACCATAGCCTCCACATAGCCCTTCGATCTAGTCCCTTGAGCCCACAAACCTCTAGCCATCTCCCCATCGAGAGGAAAGAGCCCACGTCAGACTCTCTTTTAGGATCGAGATTGTTGGCGAACCTCTGACATTTCGCATACGCCTTCGTCGAATTCCAATATTTCGCGATATTTCCGTGGGGAATTGTTTGAGAGTTGTCACATAATTGGATTTTCTCATCAATTCGGCCAAGATACACCAGGATCGAGATAAGAACGACATAAATTGAGGCTAGAGATCTTGAATTAGGGTTTCTGCATCGTGAGGTTTTTTTTTAATTTTTTAAGGATGGTTTTTATTTTATTTTTATCAAAAAACAGGGTGACTAAAGGAAACCTAAAGGAAATTACATGGATCTTTTCCCAAGTGTAAGGCTATGATAAGAGACCTAGAAGGTTCTCATTTTTGTGCTAGATATTTTATTGAGGGTGACATCATATGGTTGTGTCATAGGGACACATATTCTTTTATGCCCCCTCGATCTGAGCAGGGCGTAAGCACAATTTGGATCGTAGCATGAGAAACCGAGCAAAGGGGAGCGGTTTGGTCAGCAGGTCCGCAATTTGATCTTTAGAGGACACAAAGGCAACTTGAAGTGATTTGTTGAGCACTTATTCCTGCACGTAGTCAAAATCAAGTGAGAGATGCTTGATGCAATGATGCAAAACTGGGTTTCACTGCAATGTATGTGGCTCCTAGATTATCACACCACAAGAGTGGTGATTGGGATAGAGTGACATCAATTTCAGCAAGTAAGGATTGGACCTAAAGAAGCTCACATGTAGCATTTACAAGACTACGGTATTCGGCTTTAGTGGATGATCTTGCGACAGTGGGGTTTTTTGGAGCACCAAGATATGAGGTTGAAACCGAGAAAGACACAATAGGTGCTTGTGGATCGGCGGTCGATTTGATCTCTACACTAGTCTGCATCGGCAAAGGCTGATAGAAAAGAGTTGGAGGTTGAAGAAATATGAAACCTGAGATGAGCAATGTTGTTTAAGTATCGTAGCACTCTTTTAACACCTTGTCAATGTTGTTGGGTGGTCTGGGGCGGGTGAATGCTAAGTACTGGAGGCGGCCTACAACACTTCTGAAATAGGAAATATCAGAAAAGGGTTGGTCTGAGATAGAGCAAGGAGTCATGGCCATAAGAGTGTCTAACGGTTTTGAGTTGTGCATCTGAGTTTTGGAGAAAAGATCTTTGATATACTAGGTTTGCGAGAGATAGAAGCCGTCATCATTCCTCTGAACTTCTATGCCTAGAAAAAAACTAAGTGGTCCAAGGTCCTTAATCGGAAATCAGGAGGAAAAAACTGCAATAAACTTCATGGAGAGGTGTGAATCTGAGGTGACAATGAGCAAGTCATCCACATAGACGAATACAAAAGCAAAGTGTATTCCTTGATGATAGAGGAAAAGAGAAGTATCAGCAGAAGAAGGTGTGAAACCAAGGAGAATAAGGGCATCACTAAGCTTGGCGAACCAAGCACGTGGTGCTTGTTTTAGACCGTAAAGAGATTTTCGGAGTTTGCAAATATGATGGGGGCAGAGAGAATTAACAAAACTTGAAGGTTGTTGGATGTAGACATCTTTCGTCAAGTCCTCGTGGAGGAAAACATTTTGGATGTCGAGTTGGCACACCGTCCATCTCTTCGTCGCCGCAATGGAAAGAAGGAGCCGAATGGTTGTGGGTTTGGCTACGGGACTAAAGGTCTCATTAAAATCGACACCTTGTGTTTGGTGAAACCCCTTAGCAACTAGACGAGCTTTTCGTTGCTCAATGGAGCCATCGGAATGTCTTTTGGTTTTGAAAACCCACTTGACCCCGAGGACATTAGATGTTGTGTTGGGGGGACAAGGGTCCAAGTCTGAGTGGTAAGGAGGGCATTTATTTCAACGACCATGGCTTGACGCCATTCCTGGTGTTTGGCGGCCTCAATGTAGCATGTGAGTTCATTAGGAACTAGTTCCGGGTTGGAGCAATGGGAGGTTGATGGCCAAGGAACGGTGCCATCTTTATGGATCAGAGGTTTGTGAATGGAGTTCTTAGAGCGAGTGGTCATGGGGTGAGGTGTGGCAATGGCTTGTGGTTCTGGATTAGGGGCGGTTGGAGAAGTAGTTGGGTTTGAAGAAGAGGAGCGTGGAGGAGTGTTAACTGGGGCTGAATTTGAAGGTGTGATGGGCTCGTTTGGAGTTGGGGGAGACGACAAGGGTTCATTTTGGCCAAGTTGTAGTTGGAGGGGGGTTCATTTTGGGGTATGGAGGAATTGGGCTAATTTGGTGATGTTGGGTAATTGGGTTGAAGAGTTGGGTTGAGAGTGTAGCCCACGGGTTCATGAGAAGCTAGGATAAGAGAGAGAGAAACATATAAGGGAGTGTTTGTTTGAGAGGCTGAATTAGTTGGTTGGGAGAAGGGGAATTTGTCCTCATGGAAGAGAACGTCTCTAGAGACAAAGTATTTAGAGTTTTCCCAATCAAAGCATATATATACTTTTTGATTGTCACTATACCCTAAGAAAAGAGTAGGGTGAGATCGAAAGGATAGTTTGTGGTTGTTGTAAGGCCGAAGATTCGGGAAGGCAAGACATTCGAAGACTTTTAGAAAATTATAATCGGGTGGGATTTGGAAGAGTGTTTCAATGGGGGGTTTATTTTGAAGGATTGGGGTGGGAAGGCGGTTTTTTAGGTAAGTGGCGGTTTCAAAGGCAAAGTCCCAAAAGGAAAAGGGAAGGGAAGCTTGCCGGAGAAGGGAGAGTCACATATCGACAATGCGACGATGTTGTGTCTCAACGGTCCCATTTTGTTGATGGGAATAGGGAACCGTTAGTCGAAGGGTGATGCCATTTTGTTGGAAAATTGTTTTAGAGGTTTGAATTCCGTTCCATTGTCGGTTTGAACACTTATAATAGAAGATGATAACCGATTTTGGATAAGTTTGGAAATTTTTTATAAAGATAGATGAGACACAAGTTTTAGTAGAAAAGGGAAATATCCAAATATATTTGGAAAAGTCATCAACTGTTGACAACTAGTAACGATTTCTTTTGCTAGAAAGCTCATGGGCCGGACCCCAAGTGTCTACAAATAATAATTCTAAAGGCTTGGTGGATCTTGAAGAAGTAGCTGGATGTGGGAGTTGATGGGCTTTGGCCCAAGAGCAGGCTGTGCAAGGAAACGTTGGGTTGAGGCCTTTAGGAGAGGAAATGTGAAGCAAATTGAGGATGGAGCGGGTGACCCGTTCAACTGGGTTCCCTAACCGAGAGTACCAAAGAGAAAGAGAGTTATTGAGGGAGATTGAGTTGACTTACGGCGAACGGAGCGACGAAGCGGTGGCGGCTTCGAATCGGTAAATGCCTCCTTCAGCGGGACCTTGGAGCAGAAGTGCCGACGTCCGAATATCCTTCACAAGAAAAAAATTGGGATGAAATTCAAAAAAGACTTTGTTATCAGTACAAAAATTTTGAACAAAGAGAAGATTCTTGGAGATAGAAGAAGTATGCAAAATCTGATATAAAAGAAAAGGACGATTATTGGAGTAAAGGTGAGAGGAACCGTAGTGGATGGAAGATCCATCACCAAGAGATACACTTTACGTACCGTCGTAAGGGAGTTGCTCGAGAGTCAAGTTGCTCAGATCCAGTGTGTAATGATGCATTGTAGCAGTGTCCGGGAACCAATTCGTCGGGGCAGAGACATGGTTAGCCGAAGAGTGCTCGGTGGAGGGTCCTGGTAAGCTTGGTCAAAGCGGTGCCAACATTGGAGAGTCGTATGACCGGGCTTGAGGCAGACTTGGCACGTGGGCCTAGAATCGGGAGTGCCTGAGAAGGTCGATGGATAGCCACGTCCTTGAGTTGGGTTTGGAGGGTACCCACGACCCTGAGATTGATTGTTGGAGCCGCCTCCTCTGCCTCGGTTCTGTGAGCGACCACGACCCTTGGTGGTATAGTTTGCTTCAAGTGTGGGAAGAATTCCATCATTTTGATTTTTCTGGTTTTTTTGGTTTGTGGTGGTGTTATTGGCTAAGGGAGGTGAATTTAGGGAGGAGTTGGTCTAGGGTGAAATCCTGGCTTCATGGACAAGGAAATGGATCAGGATTTGGGTTGGTAAAGGAAGGATTGGTTGAGTAGAAAGGCTTGTGACCAAGGACTCATAATCTGAACTGAGCCCAACGAGAAGATAGATGGAAAATTTCCTGCTCAGAGATGTTCTGACCTACTGCTGCAAGGGTAGTGAGGAGCAATTTTGCTCGGTTGTAGTAGTTGGTGATGTTCTCGCCGCCTTTTTTGAGGGAAGCAAGTTGTAGCCTTCTGTGCACTATTTGGGCACTTGATTTTACCGAAAACAAGTCATGGAGAGATGCTTAGATCTGGGCTGAAGAGGTGCAATCCATTATTTGGACAAGCACACTTTCTGTCAAGGAGGAAGTTAAAATGGTAATGACTAGTTGGTCTTTTACTAGCCATTTTGAGTAATCTGGGTTTTCAACACCACTCAAGAAGGGAGGGGGTCGAGGATATGAGCCATCAACAAAGGGAAAGAGACCTTGGGCTTTTAAATAGGATGTGACTTGTGTTTTCCATATGGGAAAATTTTCTTAGGTAAGCTTTACAATGATAAAAGATGAAAAGGAGGGTAGGGTAGGTAGGGCAGGGTTGCCATTGGAAAGGATGAGGTCTCCCATGGATCAGTGGACGTTTTTCCTTTGCTCTTTTTAGAGCTTTGATACCATAACGAAAAGCAGGAACTTTTGCTATGAATTTGCAAATCACTGTTACATTGAATGAGGAGAACGATTACAATATTTAAAGGCAATGAATTACATGGATCTTTTGCCAAGCGTAAGGCTATGATAAGAGACCTAGAAGGTTCTGATTTTTATGCTAGATATTTTATTGAGGGTGACATCATATGGTGGTGTCATAGGGACACGTATTCTTCTAGTGACCCTTGCGATTTATTGAAAGCGATTAGTTATGCCCACTAGAGGCTGCATAATCATCATAGAGAAGGCTAGAAATATAACTAGGAGGAGTATTAAAATGCATAATAGGGGAATCAGTTTGGAGAGCTTGATTTGCTAGTCGATCAGCCATAATATTTGTTGTGCGTCGTACTTGGCTTATTAGCGTTATTTGGACATCCCAACATGTTGCTCGTATCTTCTTTTGACATTGCCGAACCAAGCACTTTTCAGTAAACGCACAACCTCAGCCGAGTCCATTTCAATGATAAGTTGTGAGATACCTAGTTCAGCCACAACATCAAGGCCATTTAAAACAGCCTTCAACTCCGCTGTCAACGCCCGACAAAGGCCGCACATGAACATAAAGGCCTTGATGAACATACTTGTGTGATCCCGGATAAGACCGCCTCTACTCGCAATCCAGGGATTACCTTTAGAGCAGCAATCAATGTTCAGTTTATACCATAACGGAGTCGGTGCAATCCAACAGGTAGGAATAATAAACTCATCCGCTGAGTATGCCTTATTCATCACATCTGTCTGCTGGTTTGCTGCCCAATATGTCTCCGTCATGGAGCACAACGTACTTGTGAGCCGGAGATGATCATCTTGCCCTTGAAAGACAGGCTTATTCCGACATTTCCATGAATACCACACCATATTGGCAAATTGAGAGCAGCTTTTATCCTTCTTTTTAATTGACATTTCAATCCATTCATGGAGGTCCATGCAACTAAAAAATTGGCAGGCAGTGTGTTGCCAAATAAAGCCATCCAAACATCTCTGATTGGAGCACAATCTCGAAACATATGCAGCTCAGTTTTTGCTACATTACATCTTGGGCAATTGGCATCAACAACGAGATGCCTTCTATACCTATTTGCATTGCATGGCACACAATATAATTGTTTGAAAGGAGGTGAACAAAATTTCGAACTCGATGCTGCACCCGCAAAGACCAAACCAGCTTCCAATTAACATCCGGTAAACCCGGGTGATCAACCTCTTCACGGATCAACTTCATAACGGAACTTGTCGAAAAAGTACCATTAGGATTCGGACCCCAAAACGGCTTGTCAAATTCCGTCTCATCATCATAGACTTGGATCGCCATTAATTGGAGGCACACCTCATGATCAAGATATGGCGAGATAAGGTCCCAATTCCAGGTATTACCGTGCCAACATTCCGACACCGTAATCGCAACAATATAATTCGGGACATCTTGGAGCGTAGTTTCGATCAAAGGGATTTGACTCACCCAAGGATGAATCCAGAACAATGTTGAATATGCCTTTAGATGTACCTTTAGATGTACTGGTGTACACTTTAGAATATGCCTTTAGATGTATACTTTAGGGTCGCCACAAATACTATTTGAGCTCTTTTAGAGTACCCACCAGAGATGAGAACTAGTTACTAATCAATTTTAAGGATGGCTTTTATTAGTGTGTCAATGAATGATCCATTTTGAAGATTTAGGTCATCCTCTGCTTTCGAAGAAAAAACAATGTCTTTACCTATTTTTTTGGTCTATACAGCATTCTTAAAATTAGTTTACAACTTTTCTTTTTTAAAAAAAATACAAAATTAGTCCAAATTTACTTTTCCTCATTTTCTAATTCTCTATTGTCTACAACCCTAATTCAAATCTAAATCTCTTCTTACTCTTATTGTTTAAAAAATATCGAGTGACAATGAAAGAAGCTCTGAAGATAAGTTACGTAGTCGAGATTACATAGTTTGTTCACCATTCATATAATCGTTTTCTCGATTTTCGCAATTGTACATGCACGTACGCGCGGATTGCGTGCAAGACAATTGTGCACGCAATTTGCAAGTGTGCATAATAGCAGTACACGTAGGAAGTTTGTGTGCAGATCGAGAAGCAGTGCACGCAGAAAGATTGTGTGTAGATAAGAAATGCACATCAAATTGTTGCGTGGAAAATCTGTATGCACGCGAAAGATTTGTTTGCTCCGTCCGAATGCTGCATGATGAAGTGCGTAAACGCGCGACGAAGGTCGAAATCAACGAGTGAGTGTGCAAGAAGAAGTTTGAACGTTGAAAGAGGATTTTGAATGGAGATTCAAAGTGTTTTGAGTGAAGAGAGGTGGAATCGTGAAAACTTAGTTTTCTTTAAAACTAGACTTTAATTTAGGCTTATTTTGCAAAAAATAGAAAATAGAAAATAGCAAACTAAAAAAGTAAGTTCTCACAGTAAAGTGGATAATAAACGAGAAATTCTAGATAGCAATATTGATATAAGATCGGAAAGGGATAAATTTAGAAATATAGAATACAATAGATCCAACTTTAGAATAAAATGTAACAAACAAATGAACAACGATGCAATCAAAGAGCTAATAATTCTGGTTTAACATGACACTCTTCATTGGAAAGTTAGTTCTCACAATTATAGAATGACTTTCATAATATGGTCGTAATTTGAGCAAAGTCATAACTAAGACAAGTATAAGTTTTTCAGCAAGAGAGTACCTCGTTTCCGCGTCCAAAAAAGTTTTACTTACGTAGTAAATCGTAAGATGATCTCCTGCCTCTTTTCCAACGAGCACTGCGCTAATTGCAACTTTTGTGACCACCGGGTATATGTAGAGTGTCTCTTCTTGTTTACGCTTTGATAGAATCCAAGGTTGTGAGTCTGTGACAAACACCTCTTCAAATCCTAAAACGCGTTCTCATGATCCTTGGTCCATTCGAATGACTCGTTCTCCCTTAAGATGTCATAGAACATCTTCTTTTTGTCAAATGACCTAGAAATAAACCTGTTCAAAGCCGCTATTCTTCCGGTTAACTTATGTACGTTTTTAACGCATCGGGGCGACTAGAGTTCTATGATAGCTTTTATTTGTTCCAGGCTTTCCTCGATCCCCCTTTGCGTCACTATGTAACCAAGGAACTTCCCTAATGTGACGCTGGAAGAGCATTTCGTTGGATTCAGTTTCATCTTGTATTGTCTCAAAATTCGAAAGGCGTCTTCCAGGTGTTGAATGTAGTGTTTGGCTTTCAGTGACTTGACTAACATGTCATCAATGTAGACTTGCATTGTATCGCCCACTTTTTCGTAATACATCTTATTAACCAATCTCTGATAAGTAGCACTTGCATTATTAAATTTGAACGACATAACTTTATAGCAATATATTCCTTGGTTAGTTACAAATTCCATTTTTTCTTGATCATCGGAATGAATCAGTATTTGATGATATCCACTTAATGCATTCATAAAAGTTAACAACTCTGATATGCTATACGCTACGATTACATTAGGATAATTAATTATATTTGTTATCTTTTCAATATTGTCATTCCTTTTATTTAGCGATTTGATTTTATCTTTTAAGTAAGGTTATCTTTTAATATTTCAGCAATTAGGCTTTCTGGTTAGCTAGATATTAGAGTATTATAAATACTCGTTTAAGTTGTTATGAAATCAATCAGAAAATCAATGAAAATCAAGTTATTTGCCCTAATTTTCCTTAGCTCTCTTTTATCTTTACGTTCTTGAGATTTGAGTCCACCTCGGACCCGTCTCGCCACCTTGACCAACAAGGTTCCTTGAGACTCGTGTCCACCTCGAGTCTGTATCAATTGGTGCTTTCATTCTTGAACTCTACCATCACCATGTTCGTAGTTCCAAGCACTATCCAGGAACTTCACTGTAATATTCGGGTTTGTTTTTCCTTCTAGGTCGGAGAAACGGGTTTCTTGGTTTACAAGCAATCAGGTTTCTTGACCCGCAAGTAACCTCGATTTAAGGAATACCTATTATTTATAACCCGTTTTAATAATCTGCTAGAAAAAAAACCAATCTAATTATTATTTTTGCCATACAATAATGAATTTCTACTCACTAAAATTAACTAGACTCTATCTAGTTAATTTTCATTCCATCCAAATCTTTTTATCCTATTTTAATTCTATCTTAACGTAACCAATTTTATCATAACAAATCCTATCCTAACTTATCATCACAAATCCCGTTTTAACCACGATCGGATCCATCAATAGATGAACCCATTATTCAGCCTTGTAAAGCCAACCTCGTTCCCTTCCTTCCCCTGCTGCACTCACTTCTTCACCTCTGTCTTCCGCTCGCACACCAATGGCTCAAGGCGAAGGTTGTTCGTCGTCGTGGCCTTCCGATCGGTGCCGTTTTCCCAATCTTCGGAGCTGTGCGGATCATCGAAGAGGGCGTTTTTCCACTGCCGTCATCCTCTGAGTTGTTCCAAAGCCGATCGGGCGCCTCTGCTTGTTGGTGAGTGTCGATCTCCTCTGTTTTTTTTCCTTTTGTTGTTGTTTCCGCTCCTTTTGAATAGAGTTGGGCTCGAAGCAAGGGCCAGTGCGCCGGTTCGGGCAGGAGAACTCTTGGGTTGGGGGTGGGCATTTCGGTACCCTCTGGGGGCGGCAAGGGAAGCAGCTATGTTAGTTGAAAGGGGCTATTGTTTAGTGGTGGATTAGAAGTAAAAACTGGTTTAGATATTTTGTTAAGCTTAGGATTGTTTAATCAGATGGGTATGTTGGTGGTCAAGCTTAATGAACAGATTTGAATTTTTTTTCTGGACGATCAACTAGGAGGAAGAAGTACACGTTAAAATTCATTTGTTAGCAGGTGGATAACTAGTAGTATATAATTTTATGTATATATTTAGTTAGTTGTATATTAGTTTATATAGATAGTTAAGTTGCATTAGTGTTGAAGGGTTTCTTAAACAAATAAATTTATATCAAGACCCCGCTGAGTATAGCGGAGTCAGGTTCGTCCACGGGAATGAGAATAGTGCTACAGATTAGTTGATAAACTACGAAAAGCAAGAGAACAAACAAAGGGCTAAGGGTCGAACACGGCCTTATGGGGTCGAGATCGAATCGAGATTAATGTGTTTAAATCAAATATAAAAAGGCAATCCTAGGGCTAGGGCTACCACAACAACAACCATACATGCTTTCAACGAGAATTCACAACTATCATGCAATTATGATCATAAAAAAGTCAACTGTCGCAAACAATTCAAGTTATTCAATCAACTGTCGCAAATTAAATAACTTTCTATCTATCCTTCAACCTAGGAATATCAACTTTCACAAATAATCCTATTAGATCTAATCAAGCAATCAACTTTACACCACTACCAAATAACTAGGCTATTGTAATCCCCAATAACTATTACAATAGGTCCAAAAACCATTACTATAGGCCTATTGTAATGCTTTACACACTGTTACATCAGACGCCCTTGCATTAGCCCTATGGTAATGGTTGTTTAGCCTAATGTAACTGTTTACTAGCTTTCGCAAAACCATTACAATAGATAAGAAAATCCATTACATAATACAACCATTACATTAGATACCTAAATGTTACATTTGAAACAATCATTACCATTTCACACTTTCATTACATTAGTTACCTAATGTAACACATGTTTTTAATAAAAGAAAGTGTTACATAATAATATATCATATATATATAATTATATTGATTAATATGTACATTTAACTATAATAAATATACATTCAGAAAGGCAATTATGCTTAAAATTAAGCTTCACATTAATAAAAGTTAATATCCAAAAGGATATATAGAGTCAGAAATATATGTATCCAACTACACGTATTGGTACAATTGTTTAGCTATAACTAGCTAGTCACATACACTAGCTACCTTACATACATGCATCTATAGATCAAAACGTACGTACATAATATGATCCAGCAACGAGCCATGACATCACATTATGCTTGCACCAAAAAGAGTTGCATCCATCCTGGTAGTCGATAATTAATTGACATTTGTGGCTTGAACATCTACTTCCTCCTCTCCACTCAGCTGTTAATGATAAATTAAAATGAAATTGAGCAGTAAATCTATATCAAACTTTTTCTAGCTAGTATATATAGTGTTGATGACAACATCATCAAAGATCATCAAAAGTTAACGCAAACAATATAAGCAAACCAACTAGGAAACATCATCAAAACTTACCAAAACATGCTACAACTCAATAGATTAAGCAGTAGAGCAAACTGAATTGAACAAAAACACATAAAGTTGAATAAAAATCTTAGACACAAACTATGACCAACACACTAAAGCCAACAAGTAATCAATTAAACAGACAACACGAAAACATCATCAAAACTTACCGAAACCAGCTAAAACTCAGCAGATTCAGTTATACAACAAAATGAGAAGAGCACTAAAAATCGAACAAAAATATACCCACAAAACCAGCTAAAGCTCAACAAATTCAGCAAGTAATTAGCACATTACCAAAGAGCCAACATAAACAACACCATCAAAGCTAACTATAGCAATTTAGAATTAAACTATTATAGAGAAAAAGCATAAAAAATTCAACACACATACACAAACCATCACCAACAGATTCAAATTCAAATCATTACAACAGAGGCCAACAGCATGTCCTCATGAAATAAGAATTAAATGATTGATTTAGATTATAATCAAGTTTGCATGAGTGTATCTCACAAATTATTATATGGTAACTATTAAAAAAGTAACAACAGTTTGCAAATTGGAAGTACCTCTTTATTTTGCAAGGGGGGATTCTCCTCTTCTAACAAAGACACCATTGATTCCAATTCCATTATGTAAGCCTAAAACAAACAAAAAACAAGGACTAGCCATATCAATCAATTATGATTACAAAAGGAAAGAAGAAAGAAAAAGGAATTTAATTATGATTTACGCTTCATTTATGGTGATCAAACTTGCCTTCGCTCTCCGGTAACCGACTCTGTTCTTGATCATCCTTCTCTGCTTCTGCTGCATCGCTCTCCCTCCTCCGAGTAATGGCAAATTAAATGATCCTTTGGTTTGATTATTGTGAAACTAATTAATCCTTTGAAATCAGAGTAATCGAAAATTAACTTGCAAACTTGTTAATATTTGAAAAGTTAATAATTTCTAAGAAAACATATGCACCTCACTTATTCATAATCAAACTGCATACCTCAAAAACTCTAGTGAAGCTCCACTTAACTTGATTTGTCTTAACCTGAGGTACCACCATTGAAAGAAGGAGCAATGTTGGTTTGTGCTTAGAAATCAATCTGAACACAAGAGCTTAAACCACTTACTTAACTATGAAATATATATCTGTACAATAAGGATATATATTTGAAAAAATTAGGGCAATGCCAAAGGAAAACAAAGTACAAATTCATAGAGTAGTGTCATATATGAAGGGTGAGTGATGGTGTAGCCCAACTGTCCAAGATATTTGACAAGACATGGTTCAACTCTAAACCTCCTATTAAATAAATATATAAGAATTTTCAAAGATAATTGTGAAATGTACAGAAATATATAGAAAGATAGCATGTACAGAAATAGAATAAATTTTTTTAAAACAAGCAAATATATGAGTTTGATAGAAAAAACAGAATACAAGTTTTTAATTGGTTCATTCAATTCTTTGTTTCTTGGTTAATATTGTTACATACCATTCTTTGCAGTCTATATGTTTTTAGGGCTCATTCGGTGAAAAAAAAGATTCACTGTACTGAATTTATTGGATTAAGAGAGTTTTGAAATTTTAAAATACGTGAGGGGGAGAAAGTTGAGGTTTAGATTTCTGTTTCACTTGAATAGCACAACCTTATGTCAAAGTCATTGGATTAGAGTACTAGACTATGTAATTAAAAAAGTGAAACAGTTATTAAACCACCTATCCAAAATTTTACTAAACCTTAAACGAGAATTTTTTTCAAATAAGAAAATAGCAATGGTTAAAGAAAAAGATTAGGGATATTCTTCTAATGTTTTCATCTTAGTTTTCTTTCCCAGTAAACACAAATCATAACATAATACAAAACGCAAAAGCTTTGTGACAAGTCCTACAATCCCAAAGTATGGGAAAATAAAGTAACTGAGATTGTGAAGCCAAAAATTTATCTTTTGTGTTTTAAATTACCCCAGTGATCTTTGTTAACCAGCTTAAATCTTTTCTAACTCAAGTCCACATCAGTACTCCCTTTCCTTCAGTTTTCAAAATTTTCACACTTCTCCAATTCTAGCTATCTTATGAAAATGGAATACAATGACTTTCAACTTTAGATATGTATTAAAACTTGCATACTCATTCCACAAAGATGGACATCACTGCATTTACTAATATTTTAATCAACTATTCCTAACATTTGTACATATATCTCTTTTTCAATTAAAGTTTTACAGTGATGCCCAAAGATAATTAGACTACTTTTTTACCATCAAAACTACACTAGAATGCCCAAAATATAATTCAGAACTTATTTATGTAATCTAAGTATGTGGGAACTTATGAGTATTTAGCTATAAATTTTATTATTTATGTTCCCAAGTAAATTTAGATATCGGGATGGAGACATGGAGTTGATCACAATGTATGAAACATTAGTCCTTTGTCTTAATTAGATTGCTTAACTTTTAGTATGTGGGAACTAGTCAGATTTATGATTCAATAGCTAATTAATATTCATACAATGCTGAACGAAATACATTTATACATCACCGAACAACCTGTTCTGAAAAATTTTCAAGTTTTGAGTTTCAACGAAAGAACATCACGGGTTCTATTAGCAAAAAGAGGAACTTTTTAAAGACAAAGAAAAGAGAGATGGGAAATACATACCGCAGTTGAGTGAGAGCAGGCGGAACTAAAGCTTATTAGGAACAATGTCGAGTCAGCCCCATGAAGAGACAACTTATTAGGAACAATCGCGCGACATATAGAGAAAGAGATTGAGATAAAACGGAGAAATCAAAGGAGATCGAGAGAAGGGCGGATAAGATTGAAGGCGGGGCGAGCGGAGAAAGGCGGTCGGAGAAGCTTCGCGCCTAGGGTTTGTGGATTGATTTATGCGGGAGAGAGGGTGGGGATGTCGATCTCTCTACAGTCTACAGGAGTGTGGGATAATATATTGATTTTGGGAAATAAGACATTTGGAGTTGGAGCCCAATATTGCTAATTCTAAATTTGGACTTTGGAGCCCAATTTTCATTAAAACGCGGCTGATTTTCATCTCTCTGGCGCCAAATTTTTTAGAGCATATATATTATGAGTTCATTACAGTTGTTATACAAAGCATTACAATAGGTTTTACTTGAATGTTTTTATTATAACCGTTACATTTGGTATAAAAATGCTTTACTTTAGAAAACTTATGTTACAATAAACCATTACAATAGAACATATCATTATATTTGATAATGGACCATTACATTAGACTATCTAATGTAACACTATAAAAAATCATTACAATTTTAAGGTTACAATAGGTCAGTTATTTAGTAGTGCACTTTCGCTTTTAGGTTAATTGCAAGATATTGCCTCAACTTTCGCAAAGGTATTGAGCACAAGATAGATAGATAGATAGATAGATATGATCTTCAAGCATTCAAGTCATGAATTCAAGTTTTAGACATGCATGATTGTTTTGGATTTTCACCCAACCCTAGAATCTAAGAACACTGCTCACTCATGGCAAAGAAGAACGAAGACATGATCATAATAAACAACCGAAAATTCAAATTAAAACTAAGGAGTCTTACAAATTTCTCCAAGTCTTCCTCCAATCCAAAAGCGAATAAAAACGGAACAAAAGTCGAACCCCCGTCCCACCCCCCAAAACAAAGGGTTTAGCCTCCTTTTATAGAGAAAAAGGAGTCCTAATTAAACTAGGAAACAAGATAAAACAACTTCCTAAAATAAAAGATAGAATATATCACAAAAGATCTCGGAATAAGGGAGAGTCGGCGCCATGCACGACCCAAATGTGTCGGTCCTGAGGGGTTGTAATCTCCATGGGTCTAGCACGACCCTTATAGGGTCGTGCTTGAGAGCTTGTTCGAACAGCCTTCAGTAAAACTTGCGTAGAAGATTCGTTACAACTCCGTTTGACTCGATTCTTTTTCCTATGTTCTTGTAACGAATTTCTCTATCTCTTTCCAAGCTCAAACTTGATCTTCAATGACTTTACTTGAGAGCTTAATCTCCATCTTCTCTTGCAATGTTCCAAACTCTTCTTTCAAGCTCCAAAACTCCTACAAAAAGACACAAAATACGCGTAGTTTCCGAATCTCAAAGAAATACGAAAACTAAGGCAAAAAGACCCAAAAACCTAAAACTCTAACACAAAAACTAACTAAATCTAATCTATCTAGACACTAAAAACCTACCTAAAAAGCGGATATCAATTAGGTTGGCCTTGGAAAACATGTGGTAACGTGAAGAGGACTTGGGAGGTTAGTTGGAGAACGTCAATTAGTGGTTGTTGTTTAAATTGTTAGCTAGTATATAAATTAAATGGGCGGATATTAGTAAGGAACAATAAATTTATTAGCTTGAAATTATGGGTAAAACCTCGGTTTTGGTTTGAGTAAGTAGTTGGTACATAGTTCAGTGACGTTTAGTTAGTAATAGGATTCGTTAAAGTTATGAATTTGGTCGTTAAATATTTAATTGGGCTCGTTGCTATGTTAGGGAATCGCCTTTGCTCAAATTCTTAGCCTTTGCTTCTATCCGAGATTCCCTTCGTTCGAGGTAAGTCGTTTTTGACTTGCTCGGTTCTTCTCTATCCTGTTAGATTCTATGCCGTTATTGTAGGATTGGTTTTGGGAACTAGTCCCGAATATCTTTTTGAAGTGTTTTGGAATGTCTTGTGTTGTTGTGTGCAAATTGATTGTTAAATGAGTTTTATCGGAAATAAGTTTTCGGACGTTTTCTCTGTGTTGGTACCGTTTCTGACACGACCCCATCGTAGCTGGCAGAGAGGAAGAGTTGTCTATGTATGGTCCATGTGAAAGGGAAACCGTGCCCCTTCAAAGCTAAAAATATTATCTACGTGTTTTGGAAAGTGCTCTAGTGGAGGCTTAGTCGGGGTTAGAAGGGAGATTGTGAAGTAGAGTGAGAGGGCATGCCTCTGCACTCGGCGCGGGGTCGAGCGCCTTGGAGGTTGGATTGCGAGATGGAGGAATTGCATTGTTGTAAGATTGTGTTTTTGAATGTGTATGTGGCTATGTGTGACTAACCAAAACTAATTTAGGTATTGGCCTTTAGAGTTATGAGTGCATTTGTGAACTTGGATGCTGATCTTAGAAATGTTTTTCCAACGTCTTGAAATTTCCGCATTCTTTCTAACTTGATAGATTAGTAGTTGACCCTTCGGGAAATATTTTTCAGTTTCAGGGAACCATGCATGAGTCGAGGCCAGATGGCGGGGCGGAACGGTAAAGAGCGCGTGTCATAGATGGGTTGGGTTACTTTAGTTTCTCTTGTTATATTAGGGAGTTGAATTCTTATCATGTCGGATTTATTATTATGTGATGTTACTATTGTTAATTACTAGGTTAATTCGTTAATGATAGGATTTTGTCGGGTTTGAATATTTATGTTTTCTGGAATGCATGCATAACTATGTTTTCAAAGTTTTACTAAATAAAAGGTTGGATGTTTTATTAAGTTTTCTCATCGTGCCCATCTTTCAAGATCCTAAAGTGTTGTTGTCAACCCACTTAAGTAGTACCTGGTAAGGTCTACTACTAAGTAGCACCCTGTGGAAAGACGGGGTGTTACAAATTGTTATTAGAGCGAGGTTGACAACAGGGCACATGGAACTGACCAACGAGTGTACGCGAGGTCCAACTTAAAACCAAAACCGGCCAGTGTTTTCAAATGTTTTCACTGGGGTAGGCATACTGCATATAGGGGTAGGTTACACGTCGCAACTCCGCCACCGTCAGCTAAAGGACCTCCGGTAGTTTAGTACTTTTAACCCACTAATTCTAAGGGTAAGTTTGACAAAAGCTAATCTCGTTCGTAGTGTTAGAATTAGGGAAGTGTGAGGAAGCAACAAGAGTAGGATTGAAGTGTTGGGTTCTATGGTCTCTAAGAGCTTCTTATTACTGGTCATTGAGTAGTTGAATCAAGTACAAAAAAAGGCACAAGTGGTCAACATAAAGAGAATGGAGCAAGCTATAACTAATCTAACATTTTCATCTAAGTTATTGGATTGGAAGTAGCCGAACTCCAACTAGGAACGTCGGTTGAAGAAAGGATTTTGCTCATTTTAGGAAGAGTTGAACACCCTACTTAAGGAGATTAGCTTGGAATTCGGAGTGGAGGATAGCATAGGATGTAGTTATTCACCACTGATCTCATTTACACAAGAGTTTGATCAAACAAGTAGTAAGTGTTAGGCCGAGATCAACTTGTTCACAAGGCAAGTCCATGCATTGTGAATCCAAGCGGGCCACATTGAAAAATGTGTTCAAGACGACGAGAAAGGTAACTTCCACATTAGAGATTGTGAGATTAAGTAGAGTGAAGGTAGGAGATGAAGGACTCAAAGGAGACTAAGGCATGAATTCTAATTGGAATCACCTTTGGGAAGGTTGTCGAGAGACGAGACAAGACTATTTCACATGTACCTTTGGCTAAAGAATACCATGGTTCATGTTTGCTTGAGAAGAGGAAGATTGGGAAGTGCCACATGAAAAACATGCATAGTTAGTATGATATTGATGGACAGTAGTGATGAAACCCAAAATAAAACGTCGCTAGAACACAAGAAACGAGGTTCTATTATTCGATTGTGCAAACACTTGCTCTTTATTTATTGTTCTCTTACAACGAGGTTACAAGCAAACGAGGTTTACAACTTAGACCTTCTAAGAGTATTTGATATCTCAATCTAACAAAGTTCAAGATCTCCTAATCACTACGAGATTCTACTACCCACGGGCCGCTTGATGGACTCCGGTAGCGAGGTTGAGCTTCGAGTTTTGAGTATGGTGATGATGGCTTGCGAGATGATGCAGCGAGGTCTTTGGTGTGAGCGAAAGTTCTGTGTGACTTGAAGTCTTTTTGTGGACTTCTGTTGTCTATAGCGAGGTCTTTTGACGATGTTTCAACACGTCGATCTTCAACGAGCAAGATAGTTCTTGAGTTCAAGATGTTTTTCGACCCCTTGCTTCCAACGAGGTTCTCCTCTATTTATAGAGAATTGAGGGGTCGAGTTTCGGTGTTTACTCGATGTGGGATGCTCGAGATTAGGGCCTCTGATTGGTCCGGAGGTGAGGCAGCCGATGATTGGTTGGGAGGAACGGCGACAGCTGAGTGGTTCAGGCGGGCGGGGATGTCAGCTAAGTCGGCAACGAGGTTTGGACCTCATCCCCGAGGTCTCGGAAGACCTCGTGTGGATAGGGATTTTGATAAAATAAAAGGTGGGCACGGTTGTGGGCCCCAGAATCCACCTTGGGAATCCCGTCGGGCCCGCTTGTTCCTCGTACCCCGGGCCCACTTCATGTCCTACTATTTTGAGCACCATCAGGTAGAGTTAGAGTCGAATAATAAGGAAGTTTTATGAATGACTCTTGAGAAAGTAGTAACCATAGTATTGCACTATCAAGTAAAGGAAGACGTAGTTAAGACAAAAATAGTCACGACAACTAACCCAGTTTGTTGATGGGAGATGCAATTGAACTAAGACCATGACCTGGAAACATGTAGTTGAGAACTCGCCTTCATTAAGTGCCTAGGATGACTGGAATACGAGTTAGTATCATAAAGAGAGAAGGAATTGTTTGGATCTAGTTTGAGTTAAACATGGATGTAGACTCTATTTTGTTATGGGTCATCAAATCTTAATGAGTAGTTACCTGGAAGGAGAAATTAACAATGTCTAGTCCTTGAAAGGAGGTGTAGACTGGTAACTTAACCAAACGAAGCATAGTGATCAAGCAATAAAGAGCTTTAGGAGAGAATTGGACAATGGAGGATAAAGGCCTTTTTGGGTACTGACAATAATACAAGGATAATGGTAAGAAGGGATCAATCCAGGGGGAGCTAAGGATATGATCCTCGACATGAGGAGAAGTTATCTATGTTGTGGAACGCAGATTGTATTGGTTAGTTGAGACAAGTTCACCGCAAGTCAAGTACCGTATGTGATTTCTGGATGTCTAAGTCATGTGAGCATTTGAAGATGTTTTCATGGGGGGTTGTCAAGACTACAAATCCAATGAGAATTACATCATGCTAGTCACTTTGAGTCAAGGATTAGACTGCTCAAGCAGGTTTCTTAGTGCTTGGACCAAATCGTGACATTGGAATTGAAAACTTGAGTAATGGAGCTAATGGAGAAGGAGTAAATGCACTGAGTCCTCCTCTGTAAGAGCTTTGGTTTGGTTCATAAGAAGTTGAACTTAACATTAGGATTAAAAATTTGTTGTCATGAAACATTGCTCGGGCGGATTGACCATAGTGAAGTTTGGCAATTTTCTAGATTTGGTTAAATGGCGAGTTAGTTTCAGTTGAGGACTTTAGAAGAGGATTCCCAAAATATAAATGCATGTTACACGAGAATTGTATGGTAAAGAATGTTGTGAAGTTAACTAATTTCCAGTAGGCTGTGTGAAGTTATTGGGCAAGGACTTTTATCGACTAATCGGACTGAATGTAGGGACCTTTATCAATGATATCTTTGTCTACTACCGGACCTGGAAGAGCAAGCTTCGCTCGCTGAGACTCCATTGATGATTTAACAATACCAGTGGTGTGTAAGGCTCATGGAGTATAGTTTTGGATAAACGAGGAGTATGTGGTGAACAGGTGACTCAAATCACGAAAATAAGGCTTGATCTAGATAGAGGCAACACTATAACATATTAGAAGCACCTTCTGAAACAAGATTGTGTCACAAAACATATGGGATTAAAAATTAAACTTTTGGTGTGGAATAAGGAAGAATTCTAGTCTAAACCAACATTGACCAAATTAAGTGCAATTAAGAAAATCACACGGAAGTTAGGTTAGCAAAAGCGTTGCGACTAAGTTGAAGGGTAGGATAACTTGTATACTCACACCGCTTATATCACAAGATCGCGAGAGTTATGCAAACTTTAATAAATCCTCAAAGCCATAAGAGGTGTGTCATGAGGGAAAAGGTTGAGCAATCGCCTATGTAGCTGGAGAGATAAAGTTATAGGAGTCGTGCGAACAAAAACAAGATAAGGAACGAGTGACCTAAACCCAAGGGATTAGACACGACCGAATTCGGTATATGCTAAGTTTGGATAGACAAACACCATCATAAGTGAAAGTTGAAGCATAAGATGCTATGACGGCTCAAGCTATGGAAGATCATGACTTGGAAGATTAGTGATATCTAGAAAAGAGATTAGAGATCAATGAAGGAGGCATTACCAGGATGATAGTTGAAGTGTGTTGTCCAGATTTAATGACGAGAGGTATTGGGTATTCTGTAATGTTAGTCGAATATGACTTAGAAGCGGGCGTCGTTTCACTCAAATGATCCACACTTATTGGAAAATTTGATGAAGGAATAAAACCATAGAAGTGGTTCAAGGGTACTATGTATAACTCAAGTAAGAGAGAGAATCAGTCGTTCATGCGGAAAAAATTTACCAACGATAAGACACATGTGGGGTTTTGAGAATCATAATGACGAAATTGTGGGGTAAAGGAGATTTGGAATAGAAGTGAAAACCCTCTCAAAACCATTGGAAAAAAAACTAATAAAAAAATACATGGAACCTGGTGAGCAGGTTTTATAGAGACATATAGTTGGTTATGGATTTCATGGAAAAAAAACAATTAGAGTATCGATAGAGATATTTGCGGTGTCTAATTCACTTGGAAAAGATACCATCGAGATGGAAGTATTGCGTAGTAATAATGTTTTAAACAGGACTTTGACCGCGATGTCTAGAGATTAATCAATTGGGGTTGGAACTCCATTGGATTGGTTTGATAGGCTTGGCAGTCGGAAACTTAGAGGTCAAGTTTGGCAATGGAACTCCATCTGGGTGGACAGTTCTGCAAGGAAAACGGGGAGGTCACTGGTCAGATCACTTGGCGTTGGTGGAGTTTTCCTGTAATTACAGTTGGCACTTATCAATTTAGATGGCCTTATGAAGCTTTATATAACCACCATATTGGGATGATCCCTTAGATGTAGTAGGTGAAAGGCCATAGGTGATTGAGGAGGAGATTGGGAAGGTGGCCTTGATTCTTGAGAGAATGCTGGCCGCACAGAGTCGCCATAAGTCCTATGCGGACAAGAGGCGTTGATCGCTATAATTTAAGATAGGGACACATGTCTAGTTGAGGGTGTCACCTACTCGCGGGGGCAGGAGATTCAGGGTGAAGGGGAAGCTAAGCCCTCCGTTATATTGGCCCGTTTGAGATCTTGGTGAGAGTGGGTGAGATAGCTTACATGTTAGCGCTGCCACCAACTTGGACAGAGTTCATCCCATATTCCATGTTTCACATCTAAGATAGTATGTCCTAGATCCTAGCCACAGACTCAAATATAAGGAGTTGGAGATGGAACCAGATCACACTTTCCGAGAACAACCACTGAAGATTTTGAATAGACGAATGAGGAAGCTGCAGAATAAGGAGATCCCGCTGGTGCATGCCAATTGAGCGGTCTCGACAGACGACATGGAGTCAAGGAGGCCACTTGGGAGACAGAGGATATAATGAGAGAGAGAGAGAGAGTTACCTGGATCTCTACCCGGGCTTAGTAGAGATGATTTTGAGGCGAGTGTTAGTAGTTAGTGGTTTGTTTTACAAATTCGATGATTGCTTAAGTGTTTTTCCTTTTGACTTGAATATTTGACTGTTTTGTTGTTATGTTGTTTTAGATGGTTAATACTGATTTAGTTTTTCTCTATTGCTATCTAAATTTCGGTTCGAGGACGAACCCTTTTTTTAGGGGAAGAGGTTTGTTAAAACCTTGAGATTTTTTTCCTTCATTGTTAAAGTTTCGGGATGAAACTTTCTTAAGGGGAGTAGTATGTAAAATTCGGGTTCGTTTTTCCTTCTAGGTCGGAGAAACGAGTTTCTTGGTTTACAAGCAATCAGGTTTCTTGACCCGCAAGTAACTTCGATTTAAGGAATACCTATTATTTATAACCCGTTTTAATAATTCGCTGGAAAAAAAAACCAATCTAATTATTATTTTGCCAAACAATAACGAATTTCTACTCACTAAAATTAACTAGACTCTATCTAGTTAATTTTCATTCTATATCCAAATCTTTTTATCCTATTTTAATTCTATCCTAACGTAACCAATTTTGTCATAACAAATCCTATCCTAACTTATCATCACAAATCCCGTTTTAACCACGATCGGATCCATCAATAGATGAACCTATTCTTCAGCCTTGTAAAGCCAACCTCGTTCCCTTCCTTCCCCTGCTGCACTCGCTTCTTCACCTCTGTCTTCCTCCCGCACACCGGTGGTTCAAGGCGAAGGTTGTTCGTTGTCGTTGCCTTCCGATCGGTGCCGTTTTCCCAATCTTCGAAGTTGTGCGGATAATCGGAGAGGGGGTTTTGCCACTGCCGTCGTCCTTTGAGTTGTTCCAAAGCCGATCGGGCGCCTCTGCTCGTTGGTGAGTGCCGATCTCCTCTGTTTTTTTCCTTTCATTGTTGTTTCCGCTCCTTTTGAATTGAGTTCGGCTCAAAGCAAGGGCCAGTGCGTCGGTGCGGGCGGGGGAACTCTTGGGTTGGGGGTGGGCATTTCGGTACCCTCTGGGGGCGGCAAGGGAAGAAGCTATGTTAGTTGAAAGGGGCTATTGTTTAGTGGTGGATTAGCAGTAAAAATTGGTTTAGATATTTTGTTAAGCTTAGGATTGTTTAATCAGATGGGTATGTTGGTGGTCAAGCTTAATTAACAGATTCAAATTTTTTTTTTCTAGACGATCAACTAGGAGGAAGAAGTACACGTTAAAATGCATTTGTTAGCAGGTGGATAACTAGTAGTATATAATTTTATGTATATATTTAGTGAGTTGTATATTAGTTTATATAGATAGTTAAGTTGCTTTAGGTTGGTCTTGGAAAACATGTGGTAACGTGAAGAGGACTTGGGAGGTTAGTTGGAGAACGTCAATTAGTGGTTTTTGTTTAAACTATTAGCTAGTATATAAATTAAATGGGCGGATATTAGTTAGGAACGTTAAATTTATTAGCTTAAAATTATGGGTAAAACCTCGGTTTTGGTTTGAGTAAGTGGTTGGGTACATAGTTCAGTGACGTTTAGTTAGTCATAGGATTCATTAAAGTTATGAATTTGGTCGTTAAATATTTAATTGGGCTCGTTGCTATGTTAGGGAATCGCCTTTGCTCAAATTCTTAGCCTCCGCTTCTATCCGAGATTCCCTTCCTTTGAGGTAAGTCGTTTTCGACTTACTCGGTTCTTCTCTATCCTGTTAGATTCTATGTCGTTATTGTAGGATTGGTTTTGGGAACTAGTCCCGAATATCTTTTTGAAGTGTTTTGGAATGTCTTGTGCTGTTGTGTACAAATTGATTGTTAAATGAGTTTTATCGGAAATAAGTTTTCGGACGTTTTCTCTGTGTTGGTACCGTTTCCGACATGGCCCCATCGTAGCCGGCGGAGAGGAAGAGTTGTCTATGTATGGTCCGTGTGACAGGAAAATCGTGCCCCTTCAAAACTAAAAATATTATCTACGTGTTTTGGCAAGTGATCCAGTGGAGGCTTAGCCGGGGTTAGAAGGGAGATTGTGAAGTAGAGTGAGAGGGCCTCCCTCTACACTCGGCGCGGGGTCGATCGCCTTGGAGGTTGAATTGCGAGATGGAGGAATTGCATTGTTGTAAGACTATGTTTTTGAATGTGTATGTGGCTATGTGTGACTAACCAAAACTAATTTAGGTATTGACCTTTAGAGTTATGAGTATGTTTGTGAACTTGGAGCTGATCTTAGAAATGTTTTTCAAACGTCTTGCAATTTCCGCATTCTTTCTAACTTGATAGATTAGTAGCTGACCCTTCGGGGAATATTTTTCAGTTCCAGGGAACCATGCATGAGTCGAGGCCAGATGGCGGGGCGGAACGGTGAAGAGCGCGTGTCATAGATGGGTTGGGTTACTTTAGTTTCTCTTGTTATATTAGGGAGTTGAATTCTTATTATGTCGGATTTATTATTATGTGATGTTACGATTGTTAATTACTAGGTTAACTCGTTAATGATGGGATTTTGTCGGGTTTGAATATTTATGTTTTCGGGAATGCAGGCATAACTATGTTTTCTAAGTTTTACTAAATAAAAGGTTGGATGTTTTATTAAGTTTTCTCGTCGTGCCCGCGTTGCAAGATTCTAAAGTGTTGTTGTCAACCCACTTAAGTAGTACCTGGTAAGGTCTACTACTAAGTAGCGCCCTGTGGAAAGACGGGGTGTTACATTCACCAAAATATGGAGTTGAAGATCCGTAATATTAATATGGAATATGAGGTTCTTCGTCGTCAGATAAATATGGAATATGAGGATCGACCGATAGAGAACCCGATGTGGATTCGTATCGGAACCTTGTTGGTTAAGGGTTTGAGACGCACCCGATGTGGGATTGACTCGATAAACGTGGTTGGTTGCCACGGGGTTGAGACGCACTCGATGTGGGATTGACTCGATAAACGTGGTTGGTTGCCACGGGATGAAGAACGGAAGATAAATTTAGGGAAAAGGATAATTTCTTAATTCATGGATTGATTGATTTGATAACAACGTAAACGAGTTTTTATAATGCTCTAATATCTAGCTAATAAGAAACCTTAATTGTTGAAATATTAAAAGATAACCTTACTTAAAAGATAAAATCAAATCGCTAAATAAAAGGAAATAACAATATTCTTTAAACATAAATGATTATCCTAAATATCCTAATATTATATCGTATCAATTCTCCCCCGTTGAGAATAGACTTGTCCTCAAGTCGGAAATCAGGAGGGGACACATGAAACTGATCGTTGAGTTTAATCCGCCAGGATCCCATGGCACATGGATCAACACTTGATTTCGCATTCTAAACTCAAAGGGATCATCGAGAGGAATTCCTAGGATAGAAAAAAGTATATCTGTCCGACGTCGATGAACTTCAAGATCTCTGCGGGTGTTTTGCATGTCATCCTTCAATTGCAAGAGCATATCACGGATCTCTATGATTGAAACCGGATCGGAAACTCCTCCGTTAGGGTTAGACATAGTGTTTAAAATGAAAGCACCAATTGATATGGACCCTGTGTGGATTCGTATCGGAACCTTGTTGGTCAAGGGTTTGAGACGCACCCGATGTGTGATTGACTCGATAAACGTGGTTGGTTGCCACGGGGTTGAGACGCACCCAATGTGGGATTGACTCGATAAACGTGGTTGGTTGCCACGGGATGAAGAACGGAAGATAAATTTAGGGAAAAGTATAATTTCTTAATTCATTGATTGATTGATTTGATAACAACTTAAACGAGTATTTCTAATACTCTAATATCTAGCTAACAAGAAACCCTAATTGCTGAAATATTAAAAGATAACCTTACTTAAAAGATAAAATCAAATCGCTAAATAAAAGGAAATAACAATATTCTTTAAACATAAATGATTATCCTAAATATCCTAATATTATAGCGTATCAAACTCCTGTCCCGATGTCGTATTCATTGTTCCATGGTTTCTCTTAGTTTTGACAATGAAAAACTTTGATGCTATAATATGTTTCTCCATGTTAGCATTTTAGGAAAAAAGGTGCATCATTAAGAGTGAAGAAATATTGTGAGGAACAATGGAGGGAACGAGCGACGATTTGGAAAGAGTATCCCGAAGATACGCGACTTTCTATTCATGAAAGGTTACCAGATTTCTTACGAACGATCTCCTACAAAGATTTGATAGCTTTGTTCAGTTGATTGTGAGAAGATCATCTTTCAATGACCTGTACGATTCAGAGGGAGGCGATTCTAGTTGATGGAGTCTAATTTGCTGGTAAGATCAAGTGAGGACGATCTTATCTAGGAAATTCGATATCATTCGGTTTTGGAAAGAATCGAATTCGTTGAGGATTAGAATAATTGTTAATATACTTACCCCTATTTTGGTGGGATTTGCCGAGTGGAATATCAACACAATTAGGCAAGAATTATGATTGAGATCAGACTTGGTAGTATCCTATAGAAGGCTAGGTTTAGCTAGGGTTTAAGTGTGGTTGACAGTGAACGTGAAGAGAGAGCTTTTCAAGTGTTTGAGTTCGTGTGGCTTTTTTCGATGAAGAATCCACATTTGTGCGAGTACTCAGGTCGGTAGTTTACTTTTGTTTGGATTTACGATTAGGGTAGAAGAAGTCTAGTTGGTTGAACTTTGGTGGGTGTCTTAGTTACCAGAGAACTTGACTTGCCTTGTAACCGTTAAAATTTAATATAAAGTATTTTATTGAAATCCTCTGAGAAGGAGTCTCAAGGGTAGATGTTTTTCTTTCTACGACTTGTTGGTTGGGCAGAAACTTTTCCTCTCTAAATAACGTATTCCTGTTTTTATTTTATTTTCGCAGCCTAGGAAACATTACTAATTTTCTGCTTTATTACTAACACATTACAATCCAAAAAAAATGAGCTCACAGAGCTTGGTTATGAAATGCATTTTTCATAACCACAAATTTTTTATTTTTCTACGCTAAAAGGAATGACAATATATCTATAAACACAATTACCTTTTTTCGTCATTTAACTTTAGTTAGCCTTGATATAGTTACTTAATAAAAAATAATTTTTTGGAAAAAGCATGCTTTCTTACATTTGAATTTGTGAATTGTAGTTGCATTTTTACTTTGGAAAACGTAAAAAGTATGCTTTTTTCCAAACAATGCTTTTTGTTAAGTAAACTAGAGCAAGGCCTTGGCCCAATTAATCTGGAAAGTTAAGAGCCTTTATCCATGACAGCTTTCTTCCTATAGTCAACTTGTTCCTCCAAACGCATATTAATCAACCCATAATATTGGAACAAAAAAATAGGGAAATTTCTTTGGGTGCTCCTAAGATTTTGCCTTTTTTTTATGTCCAAGAAAAAAAACTTATTCCTCTTGATACCTTTGAGGCTTTGGCTTTTCCCATTGACGCCCCTCTCCGGTTCAAATTAGCTAATTTCAAGCTTACCATTATGTTCATCACCCTTAAATTAGTAGGATTCAACTCTTAAAACACTTAAATTCATAACCAAACTACATCAATTTGAATTTTTAAACAATCCTCTATTTTAAGGGATTGTTTACAAAATTGTTTAAAAATTCAAATTGATGTAGTTTGGTTATGAATTTTGATGTTTTAATAGTCAAATCCTACTAATTTAAGGGTGATGAACATAATGGTAAGCTTAAAATTGGCTAATTTGAACCGGAGAGGGGCGTCAACGGAAAAAGCCAAAACCTCAGGGGTATCAAGAGAAATAAATTTTTTTCTTGGGCACCAAAAGAAAAAGGTAAAAACTTAAGGGCACCAAAAGAATTTCCCAAAAAAAATAAAATCAAACCCATAATATTAATTATTTAGTTTATAGCCACACCCATCTATACTTGTCTGCTTTGTGATCAAGTTGAAGGTTCTAGTACACAATTGCAAATTGTAAAAAAAATATCTACACGCCTCGCATAAAAACATCAGACCATGCGCACATCACGCATGCAACCGTCAACAGATTAGTTTAATTTGCACAACTCATTCTCTTGTTAGTTTATAAGCATTATCAATTATGAGTTTATAATCTCAAAACTAAGAGTATTAGGATTAGGAAGGGGAAAAAACAATAACAACTTAGAAAAGATAAATCTGGGGATTTGCGGTGAGGGTATTGTTAAGCATTATATATAAGGTTTGTGGCTACTTTTCTTATTGCTAACTAGTTTTAGATTCATTTGCACATGAATAGACAGTGTTGTTAATTGGCTAACAAGGACAACATGTGGCATGCTTGTTGAAGTGGAATGAATGAAGAATGGAGATGATAAACATGAAAATGTTTCCTGTCCAAGCTACAAAACTCTTGACAGAGGAAAGGGTTCAAAGGGCTATTCATTCAATCATTCCCTATGCTTAGTTAGAATTCAATTAATTATGCACATTGTTCTGCCTCACCTCCATTAAAAAGTCTGTAGTAATTACTGATTTTAATATATATATACTGTACAGTGTACACGCATGCATTTCTTTTGTCCTTTGAAAATTATTCAGCTCATTGCTCTGCCCATGCTACCTCCCCTTAGAATCCCTGATCCCAATAAGTATAATGAATCAGAATGAACCCATCTCATGTTGTCCCTACTAGCAATCTACTACACAGTACTATGATTCATTCTTTATTTTATACAATTTCTGCATGTTTTTCACTTTCTGCAAACAGAGCCCTACTTTAAAGGCTAGGGGACATGAAATGCCAAAATGGGTATTCGGCATTTTAAGTTTCTGACTACACTCCATAAAAACAGATACTCTAAGGGTGTGTTTGTGAGGTACTAAAAATTAGTTGGAATTTTTCAACTAGTTGCAAAAACTTGTATAAACGCTATTTGTTTGACGTATTAAAACTAGCAACTAGTTGTAAAACTAATTTTTGATAAAGCCAGTTTTTAAAGCTTAATTTTGCATTAGTTTTTTTAATAGTTTTTCGAATTAAAAAAATGATTATTTCCTAAATAAGAATAACTCTATAATAAAATAAAATTTTAAATTATTGATTACTACAATAAACTAGTTGAACAATACCAAACAGTGTTTGTATATATTTTTAAAACTTCAACTATTTTTACAACTAGTTTTACAACTTCAACTAGTTTTTTTGTGACTTAAAAAATATAGCCTAATAAACATATGAAATAATATATCCCACACCGATTAGCATGATAACTTATTTTGTATAAACAAAATTAGATTATTTCTTCTATTTTCAATTGATTTTAGGATGAAATTCTATTAGATTTATGTGCTAGCACTTAAATCTATAGATTATTTCTGGTTATTTTTGTGAGGCGATGCAAAATGCTCTCCGCCAGTTATATTTGGCTAGCTTGCAATGATAGTGCGATTTGGGTTAATTTGTTTTATAGTAGAATTTCATTGGACTTGTATGCTAGACCCATAAGTATATGTGCGCTCAAGCAGTCTTTCTGATCAGTATTAGCCTGTTCGATTTTTCTACTCCCTAATCATACTCCCTCTTATACTCCCTTGTTTAATTGGTTAGAAGATATTTTTTAATATTTTACTAATATTTAAGTTTCTTTTTTAATGTAATTTGGAAGTTCATCACCCAATTACGTCATAGGAGAGTATAGAAGGGAGTAGAAGATTTGATTTGAGTATTAGCCTACCAGACTATATCAAACGTCGATCATGGCCTTTTAATTTGTTCTTAGATAACGTGTTTATGTACCAATTTTTCCTTCATCTACAAAACCATACATTGCTTCTTCTCCTTTTTTTCCCATTATATATACATAATTGAATTTTCTGAGTTTGAAAGTGAAATTGCAATTCACTAGCTAGATAAGTAGATATGTTTAGTTTGTTACACCGTTTGAAGGAATGACACCTTGTCCCTTTTCTCCTTGCTCAGAACACAAATAAGTCACAACTCTTGTTCAGAATAAGTATATACATTGAAGAGTGAATGTCAAGGCATCCTATTGTAATTAATTGATGCTAAATGAAACGATTCTAACCCAGAACCACTCAAGAACGAAGGAATAACAAGCAAGCAATAGTGAAAAACTGTAAAGAACACCAGATCTGTTTACGCGGTTCGAGCTATGCTCTACATCCGCGGAGCCTCAGTGAAGAGACTCGTCTCAAATCCACTATCAAAGATCAAGTTCAAGAGAGGTTACAATTACACACACAACAAGGCAAACAATAGACTCGAAATCTAAGAAACAACAATGAGAACTAGAGAAGAAGAAAGATCTAGGGTTTCGGCCCCCTGGAAAGGCTACACAAGCTTCAAGATGAAGCTCTAGAGGAACGCCACAGCAGATCTCAACGAGCTAGGATCAAAGCCTTCAACTCCGATCTCGTACTCCACCGCCTGGCTTCACCGGAGAGTCTTCTTGCTCCGACTTCACTCTCTCTCTCTTTCTTTCCCTCTCTCTCTTTCTTAGAACTCTCTCGAAGCGCCGCTGAGGATTAGGGTTCAGAATGAGCTCGCAAGGCGAGCTAGCAAGCTTTTATATAGAAGCTCACACTCGAAACGACGCGTTCCACTAAAGCGGAGGAGAGCTCGAGTTTCTGTTGGGCCACCGCCTTCTTAATGGGCCTTTTCTTTATTCGGGAATGATCTCGGTCCAAGTACAAAGTCCATTAACAATCCTTGATCAATTAAGCCTCCAGACCGGTAAACCGGGGTGACTTGTTTGATCCGGTTTGTTAATAAATCAGCCTTGAACCTTGAATCTGAACCCGGTTCCTGAGTTAAAATATTATCTACCATTTAACTATGTATGTATTGCTATACCAATCTCTATGTCACTTATACTTATATATGTGACTTACATATTTCCTAACATATGCCCTCTTAAGTCACGTATAGAAGTTTTAAGAAGAACTATCAATTTGATGTGTGGATTTAAAACGAGTTTCCTTTCTTCATTGACTCAAAGCCACATCTCAAGTAACATCATCGATGTGGAGCTCCTTCCTGCAAAAGACAAATTTGTTAGTGGGAACAATTTTGGTCCCAAAGTCAGCAGGATTAGTTTCACCAGGTATTTTCTTCACGATTATTTCCTGGTCCTCCACTTTTTGTCTTATATAATGGTATCGGACATCAATATGTTTTGTCTTTTCATGGTAGACAGGGTCTTTTCAAAGATACAAGGCACTCTGGCTATCCATATAAAGTGTAGGCAAGTAAGACTTGCCCTCTATCTCGTGTAAGATGCCTCGTAACCAAGTAGCTTCTTTTGAAGCCTCAGTAACTGCTATATACTCTGCCTCAGTTGAGGAGAGTGCAACTATGGACTGCTGTTGGGACTTCCAAGAAACACAGTTTCCTGCCCAACAGTAGAAATATGCAGTTGTTGACTTTCTATTGTCTTTGTTGCTGGCAAAGTCCGAGTCCACATAACCACACAAAGTGGTCCTTGGACTATGCTCAGCATACACTAGCCCTGTATTAACAGTCCCTGTTACATATTTGAGCAGGTATTTCATGCTTGCCCAGTGTTTCTCTCCAGGATTACTCATATATCTACTTAATACACTTATGGCAAATGCTAAATCTGGCCTAGTGAAAATCATAGAATACATAATTGATCCTACAACAACCTCATAAGGGACATTCTCCATTTTCTTCTTGTCTTCAGAGGTAGTGGGACAATCTCTTTTGCTTAACTCCAAGTGCCTTCCTAGAGGTATTGGAGATGGTTTTGCATTCTTCATTGCAAACCTGTCAACAACTTTCAGAAGGTAGTCACTTTGAGACAAATAGATAGTTTTCTTAGCACGGTTTCTTATTATGTTAACACCCAAGATTTTCTTAGCAGTACCTAAATCCTTCATGTCAAAGTGTTTTTGCAAGTCATGTTTGACACCAGAAATGATAATTCTAGAGTTACAAATCAACAGGATGTCATCAACATACAATAGCACATATAAAGGAGACTTAGTTTTGACACCCTTAAAGTACAAGCAAGTGTCATAGCTGCTTCTAGAAAATCCAAGGGATATCATGCAAGAATCAAACTTTCTATTCCATTGTCTAGGTGACTGTTTTAAGCCATATATGGATTTCTTAAGCTTGCAAGCATAATCAGGATGATTTTTATCTATAAAACCCTTAGGTTGTCTCATGTATATAGTTTCATCCAGATCACCATGAAGAAAAGCAGTCTTAACATCCATCTGTTCTAGTTCCCAGTCATACACAACAGTCATAGCAAGTAATAGGCGCATGGTTTTGTATTTAACAACAGGTGCAAAGATGTCATTATAATCTACACCTTCTTTCTGAGTAAAACCCTTAGCTACCAGTCTAGCCTTAAACCTAGGAGGATCAGTTTTACTAACTCCTTCCTTGAGCTTATATATCCACTTGCAATCAATTAACCTAGCCTTTTCAGGTTTGGGAACTAAGACCCAGGTATTGTTAACTATCATGGACTATATCTCTTCATGCATAGCTTTTATCCATTCATTAGCTTCTCTACACCTAATTGCTTGTTCATAAGTCTCAGGTGTAAAATTTTTTATCAACTCAGAAACCACAAAAGCAAATTCAACAATTTTGTCAAATGACTCTAACAAATTCACCTCGAACCTTCTATTAGGGATCCTAATTCTAGGTTCTCTATCCCTAGTCAACTGGTAATTGGCAAGCTCATGCTGATTATCAGGGGTAGGAGCATGCTCAGAGACAGGGGAGGAAGAAGAAGAAGAAGGGTCAAAAGAAACAGAAGGAGAGGAAGGAGAAGAGGTAGAAGTAGAGTTAGAGTTACTTAGCTCTGCCCTCCCAAATTGGTGAGTTTGATTTCCTTGACTTCCTTGATCTGGATCATTTTGATCTTGGTCACTTTGTTCTTGAATTTCATTTGCATTATTCTGATCATCTTCAATTTCCTCTTCATTGACAATTTGGTGTAAAGAGGTATTTGAAGCAGAAGAGTAGCCTATATCGAACTCTTCTTCATCATAATTTGGGAGTTGATCTTCTTGGAAGAAATTCCCAAGGTGAGATAATGGTGTTGTATCTTTAGAATCTTCAGGTGAGGTTCCTGTGGACTCAACAGTTAGTCTAGATTTGAAGTAGAACTCTTTTTCATTGAATGTTACATACCTAGAAGTAATAACCTTATAACCTCTAGGTTGTATAAGCAGGAGTTTATAACCTTTTACCCCCGGGGGGTAGCCTAGCATAACACCTTTTAAGGCCCTGGGTTGCAACTTGCCTTGTGAGATTTGTGCAAAGGCAGTGCACCCAAAAGGCCTGAGGTGTGCTAGGCTGGATTTCTTACCTGTCCACATCTCCTGTGGGGTTTTGAAACCTATCACAGAAGATGGGGATCTATTGATCAGATAGGCTGCAATAGTTACTGCCTCTCCCCAGAGGGAGCTCTTCATGCCAGCACTGAACAACATACACCTTGCTTTTTCTAGTAAGGTTCTATTCATCCTTTCTGTTGTACCATTCTGTTGTGGGGTACCAGGGACAGTTAAGTGTCTCCTAACACCCTGATTTCTGCAAAACTCATCAAACAGATTATTGCAGAATTCAAGTCCATTGTCAGTCTTAAGGCATTTCAATTTAAGATCAGTCTGTGATTCAACCATATTTTTCCAATTTTTGAAGTTTATAAAAGCTTCATCTTTGGATTTTAGTAAATATATCCATACTTTCCTTGAATAGTGATCTATAAGTGACAGAAAGTATCTCCTGCCACCTATAGTATTCACTTGTGCAGGTCCCCATAAGTCAGAATGAACATATTCAAGGTGTTTGGAAGCAGTGTATGAAGATTTACCAAAAGAATGTGCAGTTTTCTTACATAACACACAGGTTTCACAAAAGTCTAATTTACAGGGATTCACATCAATCATAGCATGTTTATGCAAGTGCATGAGACCCTTGTTGCCTATATGACCTAGCCTTGCATGCCAGAGTTTTGTATGCTCTACATTATCAATATTATGTATCCCCTTGGAGACATTAAGTTCAAGAGATCCTATGACATGATATAGACCTCCTTTCTTAATGCTCCTAATAAGAATTGTTCCATTTCTAATAACATCCCTTATTCCATTTTGGGTTATAATTTGACAATGTAGATCATCAAACACAGACTCAGACAACATGTTTCTTCTCAAATTTGGAACCCACCTAACCTTTTATAAAATCCTAATTTTTCCATCATGCATTCTCATAGGTACATTTCCTATACCCTTAATAGGTAAAGCTGTATGATCTCCTAACATGACAATGTCATCATCACACATAGACAGAGAATCAAAAACATTTCTATCAGGAGTAGCATGCATTGTACAACCAGAGTCAAGGATCCATTCATGCTCAAAGGTAGGAGATGCAACAACAAGCAGCTCATGAGAGTACACAGGGGAATCATAATAGGATTCAAACACATTTGAAGCACCATTGTTATCATTTGATTTATTTTTCTCATCCTTTTTCTTTTTAGTGCAGTCATTGGAATAGTGACCAACTATACCACAGTAATAGCACTTTACTTTTGACATATCTTTCTTGTCAGTATTATTAGACTCTCCTTGTTTATAGTTTTTCTTCTTATTTTTCTTGAATTTTCCTTTTCCTTTAGCCATCATTACTTCATTTTTAGTCTCAGTTTTATCAGATGTCTTAGAACTACCACCCTTAATCTTGAATACTTTCAAAGAGTCATTTTTCTGAATTATAAACTCAGATAATCTAGCAGCAGTCATACCATCACGACCAAACTGACAGACATCTTTCAAAACATCAAACTGAGCAGGCAAGGAATTCATAAGAAGCATAAACTGATGAGAGTCTTTTATTTTATCATCACATCTTTCTAGGTCTTGAATTATTCTAAGAAACCTATCAAGATTTTCTTCTATTGTCTGATTAGTGTCCATTTTAAAACTGAACAACTTAGACAGAAGAGAGATCAGACATGGCAGAGATTTGGAAAGGTATTTCTCATCTAAAGCGTCCCATAGGGGTTTAGGAAGAGTAATACTTACAACCTGCCTAGCTACCTCATCGGATAACCTAAGCATGATCTCTGCATGTGCAAGTTCTTGGGCTTGTTTTTTCTGAAATTCAGTAGTTGCAGCATCCCAAGTGTTTGTCACAACATGCCATAGTTTTTCTTTAGTGAGGATAGCCTTCATCTTCACTTTCCACATAGCATAGTCAGAATGCCCATCGTAGGGCTTGATCCTGTAAGCATCTCCCATGATTGTACCTGCAAAATCAAGTAGTTAACAACTCTTTGTGGAAGATCAAACAAGAAAATGAACCTTTTGTTTCCAAACAACAAGATTCAATGAACAAAGGCAGGATATGAAAACCCTAGACTCTAGTGTAGGAACCGACAGTGGGAAGTAGGCGACACAAGTCGAAACCCTTCTATCCAGATTCCCCTGCTTCTCCAAGCAATTCCTTACTTGGATTACAGTGACTAAGGACTCAAAGAATCAAGCAAAAACACACAAAAAACGAAGAGAAAATCCTAGACTCTTCTACTGTAGGGCCTGCAAGGAGTTGCACCGGAACAATCCGTTACTCCAGTTTACAAGAAACCCCGCTTAAGCTTGACTCAAAACAGAAATCAACAGATCAAAGCAAACACAACAGCGGAAGCAAGATCTAATGGCAGAAATCAGAACCTAAAGGCTCTGATACCACTTTGAAACGATTCTAACCCAGAACCACTCAAGAACGAAGGAATAACAAGCAAGCAATAGTGAAAAACTGTAAAGAACACCAGATCTGTTTACGCGGTTCGAGCTATGCTCTACATCCGCGGAGCCTCAGTGAGGAGACTCGTCTCAAATCCACTATCAAAGATCAAGTTCAAGAGAGGTTACAATTACACACACAACAAGGCAAACAATAGACTCGAAATCTAAGAAACAACAATGAGAACTAGAGAAGAAGAAAGATCTAGGGTTTCGGCCCCCTGAAAAGGCTACACAAGCTTCAAGATGAAGCTCTAGAGGAACGCCACAGCAGATCTCAACGAGCTAGGATCAAAGCCTTCAACTCCGATCTCGTACTCCACCGCCTGGCTTCACCTGAGAATCTTCTTGCTCCGACTTCACTCTCTCTCTCTCTTTCTTTCCCTCTCTCTCTTTCTTAGAACTCTCTCAAAGCGCCGCTGAGGATTAGGGTTCAGAATGAGCTCGCAAGGCGAGCTAGCAAGCTTTTATATAGAAGCTCACACTCGAAACGACGCATTCCACTAAAGCGGAGGAGAGCTCGAGTTTCTGTTGGGCCACCGCCTTCTTAATGGGCCTTTTCTTTATTCGGGAATGATCTCGGTCCAAGTACAAAGTCCATTAACAATCCTTGATCAATTAAGCCTCCAGACCGGTAAACCGGGGTGACTTGTTTGATCCGATTTGTTAATAAATCAGCCTTGAACCTTGAATCTGAACCCGGTTCCTGAGTTAAAATATTATCTACCATTTAACTATGTATATATTGCTATACCAATCTCTATTTCACTTATACTTATATATGTGACTTACATATTTCCTAACACTAAAAGATAGAATTGGACTACATCATTCACAAGACGAGTACGTAAAAGAACTAAATGCACTATCATCATTTGTGAATCTTAAAATATTGAGCCAATCAGGTCACCCCTAAATCAGCTTGTTGATCATCATAATAATCTAAAAACAAAGAGGGCCTGACCTCTGGTATCTTCTTCTTAAAGGTTGGTCAGAAAGTGTATAGTTTATTTAGTTGCCTTTTGACACTTGGTTTTGATTAACACTTGCAATGTCAAACTTTTTCTTTATGCCCATGTTTGAATATCTATTTAGTAGGCTTGAGAATGGTTACTGGTTAGGATATAATTGACCTATACAGCTCATCATTTCCATACTTGAAGTTTTTATATTTTGTTTTAATCAATGGAAAGCTAGTCTGTATGCTTTCAAGTTTGAAGTTTCAACTATCCATAATCATCTCTTTTTTTAAGCAGAATCAAGAAAGGTTAACTAGTATAAACGGCATTCACAAACATTAAAATCCTGAAATTCGGGTGGATAATTTGGTATTCAACAAAATGAGTTATTTTTTCAACTGTACTTCCTCTTGTTATATATCCTTTGTTTAATTTTGTCTATTTATCATAATGTTTTGCAAATAATTCGCTAGAATAATAATTAAAAAATGTGTGCTAATACAATTTTGTGACAATTTAAATTTGCAACCTAATAGTTAGGCACGTCATCACCAACTAGCTAGATTGGCGTGAGGCTTGACAATTACAAATTCTAAACGCAATAAAAATCATCAAAACATCCTAATTTAAGATCTTTACTTAGTACTCACTTGTTTTCACTATGTCTTCATACCATCATCAACTTATAGTGCGTTTGAGTTACACCATTTAATGCATTATTTTACATTGAATTACATTAAATCCTACATTTAATATATTAAATTGGACATTGAAACAGACCCTTAAAAGCTGGTATTAAATATCACAGTTTTTTAGTATATTTACTCATATGTCACCTATTTTTCTTCTTCTCATATCAAATCATAAATACACCCCCAATAAACTTTTTAATTATATCATACTATACCAATACTCAATTGGTCTAGTTGTAAAGTGATGTTAAACTCCTTAAGCGTTGTATGTTTAGGAGATTCGAAGTTATGCTTTATACAATTAACATGACCAAAATATCTCTGAGTTTTTTGCCTCTTTTATTTTTTATGTTTTGCACTCTGTCTCTCTCTCTCTATTTGAGTAATTGAGTGTAGTCACGTGCCTTGGGGAACTGGTTATAAAAGCACATACTCAGTCAGACTCCTCATTTATCTTCCATACCAAATAGGTATAAGAAACTAATTAAGAAGAAAGCAGTGAATAAATTAAGAAAATGGAGGGAGAAAATGAGATGAGGCCATCAACGTTTAAGAGGATCTGTGTGTTCTGTGGGAGTAGCCCTGGCAAGAAGATTACTTATCAAGAAGCTGCCATTCAACTTGGCCAAGAATTGGTACCATTTCTAATTCATACACTCCTAGCTAGCTCTTCCATCTGTTTTATCTTATAATTTTAACCTTTTGTTTAACTTTTATGTATATAATATATATATAACTAATTCATCATACTGAAATTAATTGTGTGTATGATCGATACATTGTTCAAGGTATCAAGGGACATTGATTTAGTGTATGGAGGAGGGAGCATCGGCTTAATGGGATTGGTGTCTCAAGCTGTTCATAGTGGAGGCCGCCATGTTCTTGGGTGAGTACCTCTCTATCCCATCTTTTATTTTTATTTTCCTAAAAATTCCTTAATCAAACCTTTAATACTACGGTATTAACTAGCTAGAAACATAGGAGTATAGTATAATGAGTAGGTTAAGCATGCTGTCTTGCTCTGCACTTAATTTTCTTTTCTTTTTTTGATATAATGTTATTGCAGAGTTATTCCCAAGACGCTCATGCCTCGAGAGGTATATATGCATGCCAAACTCTTGCTTATTTCTTTCCCTCTTTCAGTTTTAGCAAAAGCTAGATGTTTATTTTGTACCATCGATCATTTCTAATTAATATTATTTGTGGTTACAGATAACAGGGGGAACAATAGGAGAAGTGAAGGCCGTAGCAAACATGCACCAGAGGAAGGCCGAAATGGCTAAGCACTCCGATGCTTTCATTGCACTTCCAGGTTTCTTTCATTTTCTTCTTCATATATACTGTAGTATCGATCTTCCCACTCCCACATAGTATAATTTTTTTTTTAAAAAAAAAGTGAGTCTAAAGTACGTAGCAATAGTACGTAACAATATTGACTTTTTCTATATATTTTTTTATGTCCTTCACTCCTTCATGGGTCTTCTCGATCAGTGTGTGTGGTTTAATCGATCACTTTCCGAACATCCTTATCAAGTTGTCGTCTGCATAAAAAATAGCTCGCCTTTCTTCTAACTCACTACTTTATCCTTGAGTCATCAATCAATATATATTTCAAAAAACAAGTCCATCTTTTTGATTCCTTGGTACGTAGTATATATTATCGCATTCACTGATTAAAAGTGCAATATATATGGTCATTTTTTTCCTGCTTCTGGGCCTTGATTCATTAATGTCCTCACGTTATCAAGGGTGAAGCTTATATAGATGTAACATATATAAGTGAATCCGTATATATATAAACTATTGAAAGTGCCCATATCGTTAATTTAAAGTGATCGATTAAGACTAATCAATGGATGTACAAATGCAGGAGGATATGGGACACTAGAGGAGCTACTTGAGGTCATAACTTGGGCTCAGCTTGGCATCCACGAGAAGCCGGTATTTATTCCTTTTAATTTTTAGTTACAAGAAACTTTTGAAATCATCTTTCATGGCTTAATATATACTCCCATATATTGTATCTCTTGTATTTTAATTAGGTGGGGCTATTGAATGTGGATGGATACTACAACTCGTTGTTGTCGTTCATCGATCAAGCTGTAGAAGAAGAGTTTATCAGTCCCAATGCGCGACACATTATTGTGTCCGCTCCCACGGCCAAAGAGCTTGTCATGAAATTGGAGGTACACTTATGAAACTGGAAACTAATAATATAGATACATATAACAATTACAAAACTATAATTTTGCCTAAATATGTAATTAAATTAAACCACTGGGTTGATCCATCAATGCAGGAATATGCTCCTCAGCCTGAAGAAGAAGTGACCAAACTTTGCTGGGAAGTGGATGACCACATAACCTATCCTCATGAATATGACCTCTCCTAGCAAAATTTTCACCATTTTTTGGAGGCTTGCAATTATGATCAAGTCTAATAAAATAGAGTGAGATATATTGGACGTACACGTACACCAAGACCCTGATATATATGATCTCAGATTCTCAAGTGTTGTAAATTAATGACTCGATTGAGGCCGTATGAAATGAATTAATATGTGTACGTAGCTTTCCTTCACTTTTGCGTCTTCAAACTTTTGTTATACTCGATCTTAATTTTCCTCATGTGAAGATTGTAATTATTGATACGTACTATTAGAGAATATAAATATAGTCAAAGATTCCCCTCTATTTGGCGACTTGATGATCATGTTAGTTAATTTTTAAATTCTCATTATATATCAAGTTATATGCTTCTTTAACGGAGGATACATTAGGGATCGTGTGTGTAACAGGTCTAACTAATATATAAATTTAATGAGGTTTCAATTCAAAATCATATGACAATTGTTGGAGTACGTAACTCACATGGGTATATAGTAGTCAATTATTTATGTCTAAGTTTTTCACTTGAGAAACACTCTCAACACGCCTTCAAGTGCAACTACCCGGTGCAGTTGACACTTGGATACAAATCTTTCAAGGCTTCCAAACCGGCACATTTGGATCAATCGCTCTTTTATTGGGCGGGCTGCTTGAACGTACTTATAAGGCCGGCAAGTCCAAGTAATCCCCTCAAGCTAGGTTGGCAAACTGCCACTTCTGGGATACAATGCAATCGCTCCTTTATTGGGCGGACTATTTGAACGGGCCCATTTACCATCAAGCCCAAAACTCTAGGAAATGAACCCACACTGAAACCTGCTATGATACTATGATAAAGTTCGATAGGTCGATAAACTAGGATCGTGCATGTGTAATAAGCCTAAGATACAAACCTAATGAGATTCCAACCCAAAATCACATGACAATGGTGGAGTAATTTATGAGACTGTATACTAAACAATTTATCTCTATATTTTTCACGTGAAAAACACTCTCAACAAAATCTAATTGGCTTGGAGTAGCACACCCACCAGCTTCCACAGTGGCGTGGCGTGTTGTACAGTGCTAATTAAGCCTAACTCAAACAAATTAAACAATAAATTGGCCTAGATTCGAACTCACTTTGATATTATTATAAAGTCCGGATCAAAAAAGTATTCGTTTATGCTCACATGCGTGATAAGCTCGACCCATAAGTCCGGTGAAGTTTTATTCTAAAACTAATTGTGAAAGTCTGTAGATCATAAATTGGGGGTTGTACATATGTAAGTCTAATAGGGTCCCATCCTAACTAATTGGCAATAGAAGAAGTAATCTAATGGCGTATATATTAAGCTTGTTTAATCTCAACTTTTAGATGTGTGAAGAGCTTATATTCTCAACACGCCAAATGACATGGCCTAGTTGACACTTGGACAAACAAGTCCAGCATCTCAATCTCTTTATAAAGAGCCAATAGCAACTGGTAGCTCAATTCCTAAACTCCAACCCAAACAACCAAGAAATGGGTCAAGACTAGACCATTAGCACTAATACCATGTGATTATGTGAAAGTATGTGGGCCATAAATCGTGGGATTGTTCGTATGTAACCCTATTGAGCTTACATAGGTATTAGTGCTAATGGTACAGTTGACACTTGAACAAGGGTCTAACATCTCAATCCCTTTATAGAAAGTCAATAACGAGCAGTCTGGATCTTCTACATCTCACGGTGCAACCTACTATGCTCCACTATACTTCATTTATTTATTTAAATCATCAAATAATGATATTAAAAAATTTAAAAAATATATTTATATTCTAAATGCTTATTATCATATATTTATAGGGTTTTATCATACAAATTTCTAACCAATACTTTTAAAAGTTAAAAAAATCGCTTATTTAACAATTTTTAATGAAGAAAATAAAAATAATGACTTTTTTATCACAAAATTCTATAAATATATAAGAATAAGCATTTAGGATATAAATATATTTTTTAAAATTTTTTTTATCATTATTCAATAATTTAAATAATTAAATAGAATATAGTGGAGCATAGTAGGTTGCATTGTAGGATGTAGAAGATCCGGACTGAATAACGAGTGGTGTCTCAATTGCTAAACCCAAATGGGCTAAGACTAGACCGTCAACTCTAATACCATGGGAATGTTTGTGGGCTGTATATGAATCGAGGAGTCACACCTATGTAAACCCAGTACACAAACTCGATCATTAGGGTTGTTATATTTTTAAATTAATTGATAATAGGAGTAACATAACAACTTATAAAGTAGGTTTATTCGATCTCAATTTTTAGATATAAGAAGAGCTTATTTTCTAACACTTAACCACTATCCTTATACGCAGTATATTAGGTCCGGGCAATCCCCAACTTTCGACGTGATATGCTTTTTTACATAGCACGTTTTTGTCATGTACGCCTAAAGATCGATGAAAAAGAGTAAGTTAGGCCCCCTATGTCGTACAGAAATGGGGCAATATTGGAAGGGCGGTCTGTTTAGTTAGAGTCACATGACGGATATATACATATAACAAAAAGACCCATGCACAGATGCACTCACAAGTCTCAATCAAAATTACGTTGAAAGTTTCAAACCAGGTGTTGTAGACAAGTACTCCATAACTTTATGGAAAACAGAAAGGAAGAAAAAATTATAGGTCTAATGCCATTACACTTTGTACTAGAACATGCACTAAAACTATCTTTAACATGCACGTACAACTATAGGTCTAATGCCGTATGCGTATACTCAAATAAAAAAATTGTAGCCTAAAATAGTACTTCGTCCAAGTGAAGATATATTAGATTATAAGGCACTCTGCGCTAGCTAATACGGAGTATTTTATTTCTAAAAACAATCTTGTAGTTGTAATTCATTTATTTCATGTTTCCTGAAGATATATAAGATTATAAGGCACTCGCCAGCCCGCGTCTCTCACCCGAGCTTCTTGTCACCATGACATGGGATGCGCCTCCAAAACGCGATCACATCTTCCATGTTCCAAGCTGCGTCTTTAGCCGTGTCTTCAACTTCTTCGCCCGAACAGAATCAGGCTCCATATGACCATATATATCCAATAAAATAATCTTGTCCAATTGGTATTTCAACCACTTGTAACCATACGGTCTAATGTTAACTCTTGCAAAGTACATTTTTAATCATTTTTGTCACTTTATAAACCGTCTTTCTTATCTTTTTAATTTGTTTTTAGATATGTAGTTATAAAGTATAGGATATGAAATATTTTTAGATTTAGCTAGTTAATATTAAGGTTTGCGGTCATCATTTTTGTTGGTAATGTTTTTAATCATTATACTCTAACAAAATTAACCACTGGTTTTCAATTGTAATTAAGGATTGCGGTCATAATTTTTTTCGTAATGTTTGATTGCAGGTTGCCTAATACTCATTACCAAAAGGCATCTTAGCTAAAGCTAGTTGATCAGGATCTTTAATTGGATTTCTTTAGTTGCAGTATATACATCAGCTTTAAATTTTCAACTTTTTTGTTTTGTTTTTGTTTGCATTGATGATAATAAAACGTCGGCAAGCCGTCCTTTTTGGAAAGTGACTATACCATGCACATAGAAAAATGTATGAAGACACTGTTGAGGCATGAGATAGTAATTGGAGGAATTGATTATATTACTGTTGTACATGCATATCCCTAAGATCTCGAAGAGACAACATGCATCTGTGATAAAACGTTTTGCCATTGCAACAACAAACTTGGAGACACAAAGTAGTGGAGGTATAGATTCAGTCGCCGATTTAGAATTCATAATATCTTGAAAGCCTCTCTTCTTAATTCCTACTACGGCCGCCCGTGCATTTGCCCGACCTTTTGCTAGCTTACGTTGCGTGGGTGTTTTTTCATACAAATTATCACATGTTTGTCGTCAATCGACGTGCATCACGTTATGTTTATGTAATTATGTACATATTATTAGCGATTGATTTTCGATTTCATGAAACCGGGATTGATAAAGTACGGTGGGCCGAGAAGTTGGAGGTCGTACATGTAACAACCTTAACGTACAAATATAATAAGACATCACCCTAAAATCATATAGCTGCTAGACAGGCATAGTATACAAGTCCAACGCACAACCCCCAGTTTATCAATCTATCAAACTTTATCATAGAAGAGAAGGTTTCGGTATGAGTTTGTTTCCTGAAGTCTTCGGGCGTGCATGCTACATGGTTCGTTCAGACAATTCGCCTAAAAAAATAATTATCGATCCCAAAAGTCGTGGTTCACTAGTCTTGAGGGATTATTCGAGCTTGCCATGCTTTATGAACATGTTTAAACAGCCTGCCCAAATGAAAAAATTGGGTATAAAAGTGTTAGCAGAGGTGAAACAAGGAATTTGTGGAAAGCGGGCGAATTTAGTTCATTTTTTCGCAGAACGTATTGACATTTCTTTTAAAATGTATTAAGATTCATATTAAATAATCAAAATCTGATAAATTGACCATCTCTTACTTAAAAAATAAATTTATTCAATGCTTGTTTGGTTCACAAATGATTTGATATTCTCTTGCACTAAACATACTTGATTGAAGATTTTTAAATTGAAAATCCCATGATTTTTGGAGTAACTTGATCGAGGGATTATTTGAGCTTGTCATCCTTTATTCAATGTTTGTTTAGAGTAAATTTTATGGATTTTTTAATTTTTACATTTCATAGGAATTTAGTTACATAGGGAGGAGGGTATAAGATTTTCTTACTCCATAATTTGCTAGAAAATAAATTTAAACAAAACATAATTTCTCAATTTTTATGAATTACAAAATCTACAAAATCACTTCCCATGAATTAGAATAATGGGATTTATAATTTCTGCATTCGACCAAACAAGGAATATATTCTTTTGAAATTAATAGGATTTGTAAAGAGGTTATAAATTAAAATATGAATTATATACATATTATAAGATTTCATTTGATACTTTCTTAAATTAAATCAATTTATACATATTGTATAATTATTATTTTTGTTGTATTTTGAAATTATTGAAATTGTGTAAGATTTTATTTTTTTATGATAAAAAGAATAAAATATATTAAAAATTAACAATATATAATTATTAAAATTTATTGAAATTGTGTAAGATTTCATTTTTTATAATAAAAAGAATAAAATAAAAAAATTAAGAATATATATTTTTAGAAAGGAAGGAAGGTCGTGCTTGTTAAAAAAAGTAGTAAAAGTAAAGCTGTGAGGAATTGAACTCACAACTTATTATGTTAACACGCATTTTGAGGCACTTCTACCCTTTGAGTTATTATATTTTTCTTTTTTGTTAATATATGAATTTTTAAATTAAAAAAATACCTAAATTTTTTTTTTATTGGGGCACATGGCACCACGTACTGACTCTCATATAGTCCCATCTTTGAGTGTTAGTATATTACCCCAACTTTATTGAATTTGTATGTTAGGTTTATTATATGCCGACTCCTAATTTGTCAACTCATCGTAATTTTATCAGGGATTAATGGCTATGGCTATGAAGAACAAAATCTGGAATATGATCAGTGACCTTGGCCGGCAGGTGCAAGTTCAGCACGTAAAACGCAATGTAAACAATGCTGCGGATTGGCTCACTAGGAATAGTAATGAGTTCCTAGGAGATTTTGTTTTATTTAATGAACCTACGAATGAGTTTGTGAAACCGAAATGTTAAATCCTACTATGTAATAAAACGAGCATATAGCTCTCCGCTTAACCAATTTTTTTTTTATCAGGGCCCATAAAAATTTTGCATACGTGAAAATTCGAACACGAGCCTTCTTGTTAAATAGGAGATCGTCGTCTTAAGGACACGTCCTAGATTCATTGGATCGTGCCATGGTGGAACTCTTACTCCAGCTTTCGTTTTTTTTTTTTTTAATAAAAAGTATATAATGCTCTATTATCTGTTTCCTTATAAATCCAAAGGGAAGAAAAGATTGTATTTGGGGAATTGAAAGAAGACAATATCATAGTGGACAAGTTTGTTTTGGTTGAAATAGCCGACAATCAAGTAGTGTGTGTATATGTGGAGACGCGCACACGTGGTGTGGCCCTGGGGAAAGTAAGTAAGGCAGTTGATCCCGCCAAAGTACACAAAGCCAAAGTAGTAGATCGGCAAATTTTGTAGCTTCATTAAAAGGTAGTAGAAAGAAAAGACAAGATGCTTAAAAAAGGAAAATGAAAAACTCAATTCTAATGGGCTTAATTTATATTTACAGAGTAAAAGGACAGAGAAAGGCCCAATATCAAACACTGGGCCTCTGTGGCAAAGAGAGAAAAGAAACAATAGGAACATTTTCCATTTTTATGGTGTAGCGCATTTAAAATATAAACTGTGTCACTAAGTGCAACTAATCCAAAAGTTGATGAAGTAATAAAAGTGCTTGTCACAATTCACAAATAGCTATCATTCTTTGAAGTAATAAAATATAACTTTACTTAAATATTCTTCTATAGATCGTTTATTTTTCTATAATCAGTTTTATTTTTTGGAGAAGGACAAAAATCTGGTACTGTTAGCATGTGTAGTTGTTTATGTCACTTATGTGGCGCCTTAGTTTAGTGAGTAGCCTAGTCGGTTAAGTCACCTACGTGGCATTTTATTCTTGTTAGTCGGTTTAGCTCTGGTTCACTTCCTCTTTCAGTAGAATAACCGGTTATACAAGAAGTTGATGCAGACGAATCAGTTGTACAAGAAGTTGCTGCAGAAGACAGTTTTGAGAAACCAGCTACAACAGTTGTGTCTGATCATGTTCTTCCAGTTTCTATGCCAGAAGTGATGCTTGGTAATCCAGTTAGAAGATCTGAAAGGATACCTCGAGTTCCTGCCAAATACAATGATTTTATTTGTCAAAATTTGCCTAGTAAGCGTCTGATCAATCCAGCAGATAATGTTTCTCAGGTTCTTCATATGTTCTCTTTAACAGATCTTCAGGAGTATTCAGATGATTATGTGCATTCCTTGTTCAATGTTCTAGCTATTGAAGAACCTACATCTTATGAGAAAGCTAGGTATCATGCTGGGTGGGTTGAAGCCATGAACAAAGAGCTGTTTGCTCTAGAACAAAATCAAACATAGGAACTTACAACTCTGCCTCAAGGAAAGAAAGCAATTGGTTCTAAATGGATTTATAAGGTTAAATTTAGGCCAGATGGGGAGGTAGAGAGGCTTAAAGAACGGTTAGTGGCTAAAGGGTACAACTAGGTAAAAGATAAAGATTACAAGCACACATTTTCCCCTGTTGCTAAGTTTACAACTGTTCGAGTCTTGCTTGCTTTAGCATCCAGATTGGCCATTGCATCAGTTAGATATCAACAATGCGTTTTTACATGGTTACTTGGATGAAGAGGTGTACATGGTTCCACCTTTGGGGTATGACAAGGCAAAACCAAGGTAAGTGTGTAGACTGAAGAGGTCTTTATATGGACTCAAACAGACAAGTAGGCAATGGAATATTGAGTTAAACAAGCATCTATTGCAACTTGGTTTTATTCAATCTAGGCAAGATTATTCTTCGTTCATGAAATCTGATGGTACATCTTTTACCGTGGCCCTAGTATATGTGGATGACATGCTTCTTTCTGGGAATGATCCTACAGTTATAGATTTTACTAAAGCTTCACTGGATAAATCATTCACTATCAAAGATTTGGGGTTTGCTCGTTATTTTCTGGGTTTGGAAATTGCAAGGACAGAGGAAGGCATTAAATTGAATCAGCAAAAGTATGTGCTAGACCTGCTTAAAGATGCAGGAATACTAGACTGCAAAGTTTCATCCTTTCCAATGCAAAGAAATCTGCAGTTACAACCAGAAGTTGGAGAATTGTTAACTGAGCCTGAATCTTACAGAAGGTTGGTTGGTAAACTCTTGTATCTCACATTGTCTCGGCCAGATATCTCCTTTTCTGTTCAACAGTTAAGTCAGTTTATTGCTACTCCTCGACAACCTCATATGCAAGCTGCTTTATTCTTGTTACGATATCTGAAAGGGACAATTGATTGCACTTTGTTTTATCCAAGAACATCAGCATTATCTTTGGTAGCATACAGTGATGCTGATTGGGGAAGTTGTGCCTTCACATGTCGCTCCATCACAGGTTATTGTGTGTTCCTTGGTGATTCATTAGTCTCTTGGAAATCAAAGAAGCAGAAAACTGTATCCAAATCCACATCTGAAAGTGAATATCGAAGCATGTCTCACACTTCTAGCGAGTTGGTATGGATGGAAGGCTTACTCAAAGATCTTGGAGTTCAAGTTCCTCTACCAATTCCTCTCCACTGTGACAATAAAGCTGCACAACACTTGGCAGCTAACCCTGTTTTTCACGAACGAATGAAGCATCTCAAAATCGATTGTCATTTCGTTCGATATATGGTGCAAGAAGGATTTCTCCAAACAGTACACGTGCGATCTAGTTTACAGTTAGCTGACATTTTCACCAAACCTCTTGGTGCTCACCAGCATAACTTTCTTGCTTGCAAGCTTGGACTTTCTTACTCCTCTCCAGCTTGAGGGGGGATGTTAGCATGTGTACTTGTTTATGTCACTGATGTGGCGCCTTAGTTTAGTGAGTAGCTTAGTCGGTTAAGTCACTTACGTGGCATTTTATTCTTGTTAGTCGGTTTAGCTCTCCTGTATATATAGCTTGAGAGTCAGTCTTGTAATATACACTTTGATCAATACAGAGAAAATTCCCAAAATGTTTCCCGCTCATTATTTCAGCTCAACTTGAGCATTTTAGTCGATCTTGATCTAGATTGATCAATCGATCTTCTGTTGCATACATTCTGTATTGAGATTTTATAGGTACCTCCATTCCTAAACAGAATGATCGAGTATAAGTTTGCACCACAATACAAAGTGCAATTAATTTCAGTGTAAGAGTTACATTTTGGCATTTAATTTCCTCTATAAAAAGTTGTTTCGATCGTTAGCTCCATTCACCATTGTTCAATGAATGGAACAAGAATTGATTTTTAGGTGTGAGAAAGTTGTAGGAGAGTAGCTAGGATGATGAGAGGGTAGCATAATAAGAAGAGCCTTTTCCATCCATAAAGTCGACCCAAATTAAAGAAATCAAATGTGAGATAATTATTTAGATCATGCATGGTTTTAATTAATATTATTATAAATAAATGAAACTCCGACATTGGATTGAAATATAAGAATCATGGAAGCAAAAGCAAATGCTCGATCAATTCGTTGATATAAAAGCTAATATTTTATCCTAGTCCATCTCTCGTAATTGTATGATTTATGTCCTTTAACTTTACGAGTTTTCAAATCCGCTTAATCGAATCATGATATTCCCTTTGCATCTTGTATGTAGATAATTAAAGGCAGCTTTAATTTGTATGGTCATTGGTCAATGATCATACATCTAAAAAGCCTCCTTTCACGTACACACTCAAATGTTTGGCTTTCTAAATTTGCTGGCACCAAACCTATAGCTCGTTAATCAATTACAAGTAGGTAGAGACGTACATCTCGATCAGCTTGATCCTCCGATCAATTCTCTTCTCTATAGATGAAGCTTCAATCGTTTTCAGGGCCCGTCGTTTATATAGTTTCCTCCCAAGCTAATCGATCATAAAGACCGGCCCCCTAAAGGAAAAACCCTACGTCTCACCAAAAAAAAAGGAAAAACCCTACGTACCAATCTCTACGGCCATCACATTCACGACGTCGTATCTTGGAATATATATTTGCGGTTTTTTTGGTGCAACATCGATGTGCATGTTTGCTTCTTTGTGGGAGCATCTACTATATATAACGTATAATATACAATTAATACTAATAAAATTCTACCTAAATTATTTTGGAACAAAATCAATTTTTTTTTTTATAAATTTTGGATAAAGACAACAACATCAACTTAAAAAAAAATATACCTGCACGCAGGGGTGGACTTACATTAGGCCCAGTGGGGGCTACAGCCCCCACTGGGATTTTAAAAATAATAATATTTTATTTAAATATATAAAAAAATGTATTTCTCTGATTTTTAATCTATTTTTTAAATATATAAAAAAATACATTTTTCATAAGTTTGTATGTGATTTACTACTCTATATTGTGCATTGATTTTTGTAATATATTGCAACTGGTGTGAATTCCGTTATGGCTTATGGATTGATAATTTGATGTTCACGTTCTTTAATTGCTCCGGAAATGAAGAGATTTTTTCCAACTGTTGGGGTTCATAAAATATAGGTTCTAGAGTTCTAATCCCGTTTCTACCAAAAAGAGTTCTAATCCGATCCATTAAGTGTTCCGAGTTTAGCCCCCACTGACTTCGAATCCTGGCTACGCCCCCTGCCTGCACGGACGTTAATCCAACTAGCTAGTTTATTCTTTCAAATAAATAGTATAAAAAGATTCCATATATTCTATTCGGTCTGGAAATAAAAGTTCCAGCTGTTTTAAATTGGATTGGTCTGTTTTTCCGGTTTGCATAAAATTTGTACAATTCCCCATTTTGCATTATGGTGAAATTTGTAAGTGTACCATCAATGCTCGAACTTTACACTTTTAAGATCGAGAGAGGACCGGAGTCAACTCTTGATTCAAAAAACACTATCGATATGTATTTTGTAAAAATTTTACCAAATATATATATAGTTCTATAAATAAAAGGTTAATTTTGGAAATCTACCCGTTAAGTTCTGGAACAACACCATCCTTTCAATGATAATATCATTTAGTGTTGCTTTTCATTAATTTATGCTGAACCGTTAACTAAATTGACCAAGAAATGATTAAGATTATAATTACCTTCGCTAAACATATTCAAAGTAAGTAGACGGCTCAATAAAGTCTATATCAATAAAGACCGAAAGAAAAGAGTATTCAATATTGTACTCTCTTATAATAATTATCAAGTACGTACAATTGAAAAAAAAAGCTAAGGGAGCCAAATTCAGTAGGAGAAACTAATGCAGCTAATTAAGCTCAACAAACAGGAATTAAACCATGGAGCTAGATGCTTGTTGCTTTAAAGCTTAGCCTTGCTATAAACAAGTGAAAGCACAAAAGCTTGCTTCAAAGCCATTCTGTAAAGGAGGCAAAAAACTGGCACCTTTGGATTTTGCTTCACCTAATTAATGGAAGCTAGCTAGCTTATGCTTTTCCTGTCCTGTTTCAACCTACCACCTTCCTTTCACTATCTCTACAACTCTCTTATAAAACGAACTACAATCCAACCCATTTTTCCAACCATCCATAAATCCATCACTAATCAAAAGACAAAAGCCGATCGTCGAAACACAATCATATCAATCATGGCGGTTGTGCAATGTTCCATTTTCGCCTTCTTCTTGCTTGCTTCTCTTCTTTCTCATGAGACCGAGGCGGCTGTGAAGAAATATCAATTCAATGTGGGTGCTTTCTTTGTGCAAGTTCATACTAATTAGTAATAAACAGTTCTTAGTTCTTAATGTAAGGCTCTTACATATTCACAGGTTCAAGTGGCGAACGTGAGTAGATTGTGTCATGCCAAGCCTATTGTCACGGTAAATGGGATGTATCCAGGGCCAACGGTATACGTAACAGAAGGGGACCGCGTTCTTATAACCGTTACCAACCGCGCTCAATATAACATGTCTATTCACTGGTATGTAAGACGTTCCATGTATTGCAACAGTGTAACAACTTGTGTTGTATGACTTGTATCAAATGTTGCACTATAACAACTTGTGTTATATTAATTGGTGTATAGGCATGGCTTGAAGCAACACCGAAATGGATGGGCAGATGGACCGGCTTATATAACTCAGTGCCCGATCAGTACTGGGAACAGCTACACGTACGACTTTAATGTAACAGGACAACGAGGAACTCTGTGGTGGCACGCGCATATCTTGTGGCTTAGGGCAACGGTCCATGGCGCAATTGTTATCATGCCTAAGCCCGGAACTCCATTGCCATACCCTCAACCCGCGTTTGAAACCAACATAATCTTAGGTACTTCATATCTAGAAAGCGCTTGTAGAAAGAATGTCAAGTTGTTATTTTGTGGCATGTCATCTAGTCATCTTAACATATTATGTATGATTATTCTTGTAGGAGAATGGTGGAACCAAGACGTCGAGACGATTGTCAGCCAATCGAACAAGTTGGGACTACCGCCTCAACCATCGGATGCTCACACCATCAATGGAAAACCCGGGCCACTTTTCCCCTGTTCCCAAAAGAGTACAAACCTTTTACATCTAACTACTTGAAGCCTTTTCCCTTAGTTTTAATTAGTTAGACTCATTTTTAATTTAATAGTTAAAATTATTTTTTGATTTGATTTGAACATGAGTCGATCAATTTTGGTGCATTCTAACTAAATTCAGTTATTATTATCACATAGCTGAATTTCGGTTTTTCTTGGGTCTATCGGGCGTACCCTCTTTCCCTTGGGCAGGGGTACCCCCATCTTGATCCCCCAGATTCCGCTGTAGCAGAGCCTCACTGGGTCAATGATGATGATGATGATTTACTTCTAGTCTATGTAAAAACCATCATGAAGAATCTAACATCTTCTCTGTTTGGCACATAGATACTTTTGCCATGGAGGTTGAGCAAGGAAAAAGCTATCTTCTAAGGATCATCAATGCTGCACTCAACGACGAGCTCTTCTTCGCCATAGCGAACCACACCATGACGGTAGTGGAGGTGGACGCGGTCTACACCAAGCCCTTCACAACCGAAACCATCCTCATTGCCCCAGGCCAAACCACCAACGTCCTGGTAAAAGCCGATCAAACCCCAGGAAGGTACTACATGGCTGCAAGGCCGTTCCAAGACGCTCCTATAACCGTTGACAACAAAACAGTCACGGCCATTTTACAATACAAAGGGATACCAAACACAATCCTACCAAAACTTCCTTCACTCCCTTCACCAAACGACACCAAGCTCGCCACGAGTTACAACAGCCAAATCAAAAGCCTAAACACCCCACAGTACCCAGCAAATGTGCCTCAAAAAGTTGACAGGCATTTGCTTTTCACTATTGGATTAGGGATCAATCCTTGCCCAAGCTGTACGAACGGAACCCAGCTGACCGCGTCTTTGAACAACATCACCTTTGTGATGCCACAAACTGCTCTCTTGCAGGCTCATTACTCCAACATTTCAGGTGTTTTCAGGACTGATTTTCCTGACCAGCCACCGAAACCGTTTAACTACACTGGTGCGCCATTAACGGCCAATCTAAGGACAAATCTTGGAACCCGATTGAACCGGATTGAGTATAATACCACGGTGGAGCTAGTTTTGCAGGATACTAATCTTTTGTCAGTTGAATCCCATCCTTTTCATCTTCATGGCTACAACTTCTTTGTTGTGGGAACTGGTCCTGGCAACTTTGATCCTGCAAAGGACCCATCAAAGTACAATCTGATTGATCCTCCTGAAAGAAACACCGTCGGTGTTCCTACTGGAGGCTGGACCGCAATCAGATTTAGAGCTGACAATCCAGGTAAAGGAATGACAGATTGATCATAATTTGTGCTATGGTTTGGGAGCATAATTGCTCATACAAATGTGATGTTGTAATTGCAGGTGTTTGGTTCTTTCATTGTCATTTGGAGCTACACACTATGTGGGGATTGAAGACGGCGTTTGTTGTTGAAAACGGGAAAACACCCGAACAGAGTATATTGCCACCACCTAAAGGCCTTCCACAATGCTAGGCCTTGCAAGAGATGAAATCCCACATTGATTTGATTGTTTCGATTTAATTTGATTCAATTTATTTGTTCTTTCAATTGTGTGAGTTGACATAATCTGTAAGAGAAGAAGCCTACAGATTATTATGCTTTGAGAATAAGGACTCCCTTATTCTAAATACTTGTAAGGGAGCCAGGGTCTATTAGATTTCATGTTTGACACATTTTGCATTGTATAAAAATATGTGAATAACATAATGAAACATATTTCTCAAAATTTATTCATGTGTCTTGTTTAAAGAAAGTAACCAAGTTTGAAAATGTAGCATAGGAATCTTGGACTGATCACACTATCTGCAATCTATGTAACTGAACAGTGTATCAAAGTAGTACTAACTTATCTGCAACAGAACAAAATATAACATCCCAATATAGAACTAAGTTGGTAAAGAAACAGAGAGCCAATGTCAATAAAAATCCTCCTCCTAACCTTGAATTATTCAGTATTGAAATCTGATACCTTTCCATTGGGCAGCTCTTGTTGTTTTGCTATAGCAGCCTGAAGATCCTTATCAAACCTTGATTTTGAATCCGAGATAACCGGTTTCTTCTTAGACATGAACATTCTAGAAAATAGGTTCCATCCTTTCTTCGTTTTGGCCAGGCTCTTTATCTCATGTCTCATGTGCAAACACTCCTTTTCAAGATCCGAGACACGATCCTTGACATCCTCAACTACCCCAAGAACTCGATCCCCTGCTGTGGGATCATCTTGGTTTAATCTTGAGTTCTCTAGGTTTTCCGACACAAATAACCACCCGGAAATTTGAGTCCGAAGCTTTAGCTGTTCAAAGAAGAGAACTTGTACGACTAATCGAAGAGGAAGCCTCTCGTTTTGAGCTGCATGAGTGCTGGCCTCTACTGAGAGTTTTTGGCAGTTGATGATTCTGCAGATCTGCTCCCTTTCGGATTCCGACATCCAAGGATGAACCTAACACAAATATAGAAAGGTTATATGAGACTAAGAGTTTGACAAAATTAACTAGTTTAGAGTATCACTAATGTCATTGACAATCTCTTATGTAAACATTTCAGAAAAAAACAACACTCACAGTTGACCGAGTTTGGTCACTCAAGATCCATAAGCTTAACATATATAGAAATATAATCAATTAATTATATTCATAGTTATAATGTACAATCTTATGATCTGATATTGATGGCCAGACAACAGCATGAGTTCTGACTCATGCTGTTGTCTGGCCCCTTCATATAATAGCTATATGAACATATTTCAGCTGATTTCTAACTCAGCAGTGTTTAAATCAAGTACAAAGTAATAGTAATTTCCTTCTATGAAAACAGTATAAGCAACAAATCAGAGACATACCTTTAGGTAGACATCAATAGCATGGTAAATACCATCATACCGCGGCCTAGCATAGTCAGGAATCACAGTAGCAAGTCCCTGAAACTTAGGAAGCTTCAAATTAGCATCCGCCGCCACCTCAGCAAGATACGAGTCCACCAACTCAGCAACAATCGTAACCACTGTCAAAGACTGAGATCCATCAACCGTCTGCTCGTCCTCAACCACCATCTGAGGAGTAGACGCTCCCGACACCCCAATTTGCTCTGCCATGAAATGGTCAACAATCCGCTGCACACAGTCGACATCATACATCATCTCCGTTGCATATCCCATGTTTGGCATCAACAAGTCCACCAACGACGCCTGATCAAGTTGCGCTCCCACCCTTTTCTCTAAATTCTCCATACAAGACGAGCTCGCGTGCATAAACATTGCACTTCTGAGAAGTCTGAGCAAGAATTTGGTTTGAGTAACGCCCTTTTGAGCAGGAAGCATGGCGACGATCTCTTCTAGAAGGTTCCGTTGATCGGATTCTGGTGGAGTAGGAGTTGCTGGCCCGGTTGACTCCTTCATACTACATTGCCTATTCATTGATGGAAGATACCTGATACAAATGAGGCATTGTTAATTTTGCAGCCTTGATGATTGAAATGAATTTTGGTGCTAAATTCAGTTATTATTGTCACATAGCTGAATTTCAGTTTTTCTTGGGCCAGATTCCGCTGTAGTGGAGCCTCACTGGGTCAATGATGTTGATGATGATGATTCAAATGAATTATAAAGGTGAACAATATACCTCTTAGCATAAAACATGAGTGATCCAGCAATCCTCTCTGGCTTCATCCCACGGAGTTCAACCGCCTTGATGAGCCTCTTGTACAACGGCAAGCTCAAGAACGACACGTCCTCGTACCACCAATCTTCGGTTATCGGCCTTGACTTGGACGACCGAGAGATCCCATTCCACAAGCCAGCGTCTCTCGGACTCAAAACGCTCTCGGTGTTGGTGTTGGTGTTGATGAAGGCCGACGCCAAGGGCCAATTGAATAGCGTCGGATCAGCACACGCCTTCAACGCCAATGAGTTGATGCATCTAGAGACAATGTGGATCTCTTCGGCGTGTGTTATGACTTCCTCACAAGACACGAGAGCTTTCATAGAGTCGGTCCAACAACTGAAGACTTCGTTAAGGAAGGTCTCGGTTTGTGAGATCAAGTTGTCGTCGCCATAGTCTTCGGTCATCTCGAGGTACTCACCGGCGCATCTGAGGCTCACGACGTTGTGGGCGGTGAGTTCGAGTTTGATACCGTAGCAGAATTTGCTTACGAGCTCGAATGCTTTGGATCCACCCGGTAAGTCATCTAGCTTAACTATGCAGTATCCGTCGTCTAGGGTGTTGTTGGAGGATTCTCCTATCTTCTTCTCTAGGAGACCGCTTCGGGAGATCAAGGGGAACTGCCATTGATATGTATGGTAAGAAGGGATTCAAAAGGGATGTAACAGTGTAAATTTTTTATAAATTTATAAATTGAAGTAGAAGAAGTTTAAGGCAAGTAAAACCTTGTGAAGTTGGAATGACATTTCTCCAATCTCAACCGTGACATCGCTGGCTAGGCCAGAGGAGCAAACCCTGAAAAACATGACAACATGAAATACATTACTATATACCAAGATTTTGTATGCTAATCCACATATGAGGAAGATGACAACATGAAATTTAAGTTGCAACATGTACAGGCTTCTTGTAATGTTGATGAAGATGCATTCTAAAGTGCAATATCAATTGAATCAGTTTCAAACGTCAAACGATGGCCGGTACAATAATAATCCTAAGCTGTTCGAAATGATTTGTCTCTAAAGTTTCTTAGATGAATTTCATACACATACGCAAACACACCCTTAGCTAGATTGAGATCAAAAGGTGTAAAAAGGGAGGAAGTACTAAGTACCAGGTGTGGCCTTCACGCCGGAAAGATTCAGACTTGGAGCCCAGCTTCATGGATGCCATCTCCAAACTTGTGCTTACATTGAGTGTCCAGCAAAATTAAATTTGATCAAGATTCAGTGAAAATTGTCTTCTCTCTCACTAGCTGAGTAAAACTTTTACTCAAAATTCTTTTTTTGTTTGCATACGGGTAGAGAAGAAATTAGGAGAGATGGAGTTGGCGAGTCTAAAGGAAAGGAGTGAGATGATAGAGGAGAATGAATCGCTTCAACAAATTAACTGCTTGGAACAAGATGTAAGGACTAAGGAGTGATCAGTATACACCGCAACCTTTTATTTAGGAATTGCAGTTTGGAAAAATAATCTTTTAGATGAATTAGACAAAAATTTTGTTTCTATGGATCTAAAAAATTCTTTTTAGATTTACTTTTTTATTCAACTTACTAAAATAGGAAATGAGTTGCCGCTTATTTAGACAATAAAAAATTTGGTTACGGGAATTAATAATTTAGAAACAAAAATAAAACTATTACCACCAATGATGTGTAGTTCATTACTAGCACTCTATAGACTTATAATACTAGTTTTCTATTTAGAGACTTTTTGGATCATATACAAAGTTCTTTAAAGGTGTAAAGTAAAAAGATCGACAAAGATAGGTAATTGGATTAAGAAAGATGAAGACAATTGTAAATAATGGAGTATGATTTTTTTTTTAATTAAAATGAGAACTTAGGATGTGTCCGGTTGTTGTATAAGGTTATTGACCTATTGGTATAAATGGGCTCGAGTATTTCGGTTGATTGAATCGGATTTCGGTTGAAATCGGATTTCGGCTGAATCAGCTCCTTTAAATCGGTGTTCGGTTAAATCAAATTTTGGTTGAATTAGGTCTTGATTGAATTTCGGTTGAAATCGATATTAAGAGTTCAAAATAACTTTATTTAGGGGATAAAAGTTATATGAATTTAATGAATGGGTCATGATAATATTAAGAATCGCTGTATTTATAATATACTATTTGAATTTGACTTTGAATTTTATATTGAGTTTTTAAAGATGAAATTTACCACTTGTACAATAAATCAATTAATATTTGACCGGAAAAAGTCAATCAAATTAATAGATGATCACAATTTACAAATTCATAAGATACAATATTCACAAATCACAAGTAAAGACTATATGCTATTAAACATATGTAAGATTTTATATTCATAAAAAATTCTTATGATATTGCAATCAACTAATTACATGTTACAACTAATGATTATATGATGTTATACTCCAATAATTTAAAATGATCTCAGTTCACAAATAATAATTTTATAGTCACATACAATTTCAAGAACATATACATAAATAAAAAAATTCTTTACATTTTATTGAAGAAATATATCTTTTGTGATGAATAATAATATTGGAATCCATGACTATATGAAACTATGGTAAGTAGTTCTAAAGTCATTAAAATAATTTCAATCATTACTATATACTAAAGCGGAGGTTAAAATAATATATAAAATAATTCCATATTAAAATAAATCATTCATCTTTTTTAAATCAAACTGATTAGTTGAAATTTAATCGAATCATTTCTAAATATTTATATTTATATATATTTAAAAAAATTGTTTTATTTTGGGATAATATTATTTTTTAGATAAGATATATATAATTCTTAAAATATCCTTTCTTATATCAAATTTTAATGATTATTTTCTAAAATATTCTTGTTTATATAATCAGTTTGATCAAAATTTAACAAGCACAAATACATAATACAATAATTTTATAAAATTCCGTAAAATGTGCGAGAACTAACACTATTTCATAACTAAATGATTATACGATCTCTTATATTCATATGATCTTATATATTAATAACATATAAGATCTTATATTCTATCAACCAATAGTTTTGAAAACTCAAAACATAAATATTATAAAATCTCATATTGATTTTGGTATAACTATGATGAATAATTGAATATAGACATAAATAAATAAAATATTTTTTTTCATTTGATAAATATATTTTTTTGTGAAGAATAATGATATTGGTGTGTATGACTTGTGAGATTATGATCAATATAGTTTTAAAAATTATTAAAATGATTTCAATCCAATATCCAAATAGTTATTTCATATCTTATATTTACATGATCTTATACATTAATCATAAATAAGAACTTATATTGTTTTGGAAACTAAAAACAAAAAATAGATAAAATATCATATCAATATTAGTATAACTATCACAATATACATAAATAAATAAGATCTTAATAGACTATTATTAAATAAATATATCTTTTTGTGATGAATGATGATATCTACCTAATACATTATAAAGCAGAAACCATGTCTGTTGAAAAAATTGCGCCACGTGATGTTACTAGAATAAAATAATGTCAAGCTTTTAAATAATAACTTGTATTATTCTTTTTATACATACAATTGTTTATATTATAATAACTTTATCTATTCATATATTGATACTTTCTATATTAGTTTTATGCATATCATATCTTTTAACAAAACTTGATCTATATGTTAATATTTTTTATATTAATTTTATACATAATAAATTTTCTTTTCTTTTAACAAATCTTGCACTCCAAGTATATAATTTTTTTAACTATATGCTGATATTTTGAAATATAATAAAATATCTATAGAATATATGATATATTTTAGTATACATTAGTATATCTACATAAATTTTAATAAATTAACGTTAAAAACAATTTTAATAAATATTTTAATAAGTTATATTATCATTGCTAGATTTCCTACCCTAAACCCTAAACCCTAAACCCTAAACCCTAAACCCTAACCCTAAACCTTAAACCTTAAACCCTAAACCCTAAAAGATAAGAACCCAAATACATAACCTTAGTAAATATTTTATAAAAAATGATTTTTTTATGCATACTAATATCTTTAGAAAAATAAAAAAATAATTCAAAATATTCAATTCAAATGAAATTAATATTTTAAAAAATTTAATCAAAATATGGGGAAATATCTCAGCAAATAATGAATTTTTTTTAAATATCTCAACAAATAATGAAAATAATTTTTAAATTTTATATTACTATTAGATTATTGGTTTTGCTATTCATCGCCCCGGGGGCGACAAATAAAATCCTTAAAATAGAATATCAAATATAAATCAAATATTTAAATTTTTTTGTTTCTAATTTTATATGACTCAATCTTTATCAAATATTGACTTAAGATTAACAAATAAATTATGGAATATTATTTTCTTAAATTTTACTTGACATATTATCTTCTTGTGTATTACCTTGTAATATGAAAAAAGAAAAGAGAAACCATTTTGATATGTATTTAAGTGGTGCAAAATTTGATTAATTTGTCATCAACTAGTATAATACAATCAAAATTTGATTGATCATCTGTATCATGTTCTAAAAAAATATTTTTACCTATTTTAAAAATATGTTTACTTAGATTTAAATTAACCATTTTGCTTTATTTACTTAGAGTTTAATTAATCGCTTTGTTTATTGATAGACATTGCGACTGAATGAAATAAAAAAAAGATAATAATAATTAAAAAGAAAATTACATAGTACAAAATCTGCCCAATTTTAAAAAATGCAAAACTTAAAATGTGTTGATTGATACAAGACGAAAATATATAACTATCATTGAAGCTACTAGGAAAGAATCCGAATCAATTCAAAAAGATTTTCTAAAAAAAGATTTTACTCAATTAAATAATTTTGATTTTTCCATAAATAAATAATCATAAAAGATATCGTAAAGATTCACCCATATTTATTGTTAATATTTTAGCTATAGATAAAACATTCTATTTTGAGTACGGGGGCGACAAATAGCAAAACCCATATATTTATAGTAAATTCAGTTTGAATTATTCTAGGTCTCGGGTATAATCGGGTTCGGGTTGTTTCGGGTGTAATCGGGTTCGGATTGTTCGGTTTTCGGATACAACTGGTTCGGGTACAATCGGGTTCGGGTTGCTCGGATTTGGGTATGTATCGGGTTGGTATTTTCGGATATAATCGGTTTCGGATTGCTTTTTTAAACGGGTTGCTTTCGGGTTCGGGTTAGAATCGATCAGATCGGGTCGGTTTCAGATTTCATTTTGTATTTTTTTCGGGATAGCGGTCGGTTCTCGAATCGGATTGTTCTGTCGGTTATTTCGGGTCGGATCAGAATTTGCCACCCCTAGTAATTGGTATAAATGGGCTCGAGTATTTATCACAATTTGGAAATTAGAGAAGTAAGGATTTAGCTAGGGAGGCCAAAGATAGTTTCGGATTTCATTTCTGAGATTCAGTTACAGCTTTTGCTCATTCTCAGAGAGCTATTTATACAGACTTGGGAAAGGAGGCAACACTTACCAAACAGTTGCTTCAAATGCATCGTATAAAAAACAAACATAAAATGAAATTAGATCTTTGACCTCTTAGTAAATCAAAACACACCGTTTTGATATAATAACATCCCCCTCAAACTGGTGTATGGTTAACAAGCATACCCAGTTTGCGCAACAATTCAGTATAGTGGGAGACAAGTAAGATCTTTGTCAAGACGTCTTCCAATTGGTTTGAGGTGGGAAGATATGAGAGTTAAAGAAAGCCATCAATTACGTTCTCACGTGTGAAGTGGGAATCGATCTCAAGGTTTTTGGTTCGTTCGTGGAAAACAGGATTGGTGGCAATGTGCATGGCAGATTTATTGTCACAATGTAATGTTATTAGCTTAAGCTTTTGGTCACCAAACTCTTGAAGTAAGTTAACCAGCCAGGTCACCTCTGCAGCAACTTGTGACATTGCTCAGTATTCTGCCTCGGACGAACTTCAAGAGACTGTGGCTTTCTTTTTTGATTTCCATGAGATTGGATTGGAACCATGTAGCACAACATAGCCTGTAACTGAACGCCTTGTAGTGGGACATGACGCCCGATTTGAATCTGAGAAGGCACAAAGTTTGACATCTGTGTTGGGTCTAAACAAAATATCAAAGTGACTAGTTCCCTTGATGTAACAAATGAGATGAATGAGAGCTTCCATGTGTGACAGATGTGGCTTTTGCAAGAATTGATTCAAGATTTAAACTGCAAATGAAATGTCTAGTCTAGTGTTTGTCAAATAATTCAACTTACCAACAATGCTTCTATAAAGAGAAGGAACAGATAATCTCCAGTGGTGTCATCTTTGAATTTTAAATTGATGGGAAGAGGTGTGGCTCTAGTTGTGAGATTAGCAGCACACGCATCTTGGACCAGTTCTTGGGCAAACTTCAGCTGGCTCAACGGTAAGTTATCTCCTTGATGTTGGACTTGTATCCCAAGAAAGAAGTTTAGTTCACCCAGATCTTTTGTGCTGAAGAGAGAATCCAAAGCAGTTTTCAATTGTCTAATCACTTCAAAGTCTGAACCTGTCATCAATATATCATCTACATATATGGCTATGATGGTTGTACTAGAATTGATATGTTGAATGAAGAGTGAAGAATCATTTTGAGACTCAGTAAAATTGAGATTAACCAGTGTGGTAGCTAGCTTATGGAATCATTGCCTCGAAGCTTGCTTGAGTCCATAGAGACTTTTATGAAGTAGACACACTTTGTTATTAGGATTTGAAATGCCCTCAGGCATTTGTATATACACCTCCTTTGGCAAGTCTGTTGGTGATTTGTGAAAGTCATCAATCCATTTGGTGTGACTTATGAATGTTTAAGTGTGAGAATTACTAAGGGTATCGCTTAGCCATAGGGTGTGCGGGAGGCACGACCTAGTGATCGGCCCTAAAGTATTTCTAAGGGTTGAAAGAGATACAAGAATCATAGGAGGCTAGGCGGGGTACTCGGAGTTGACCTAGAGACATCGGCACCCATGGGACGCGCCCTTGGTCGGTAAAGCCAACGTGGGTCTCGTCGTGTGGTTGGGCCAAGGCACGAGGGCGTGGGGAACCTCGAGTGTGCCGAGCACCGAACGTCAGCGTTGTGCGCCATGATGCTTGAACTTGCGCGCCGAGGGCTGAGGCATCGGCACCGGTGATAGCTTGCATTTAGGTATAGCTTAGGATGCATATTTATGTTTATATTGCATGATTTTAGTTTAGTTTAGCTTAGTTCTTAGGTTTTTAGGTTTTCTAGGAAATTCGGATTTTGCGCTTGTTTTGTTCGGTTTTGCAGATCTTTAGGTAAACAAGCATGGATGGGAAGGATCTTAGATGATTGTGGTTGAGTTTGATGAAGCTTATATTGATACAAGTGAAGATTGGAAGATCCAAGGCCCAAGAGCTTGTGTGAAAAGAACGCTTAAACTCGGGCTATGCATTGGCGTTGTTGTTTCGACACCTCTATCTTGCAATGCTCTGTTTGGGAGCTATATTGGTCGGATGAAGCTGAATTTGGTATCTGTGACACCCTTATACCCTATGACGTATACTTAGTAATACTTATCTCTTATATAAAAAGATAATTCACATATAACAATTATCCACATAAGCACAAAGCGGAATTAACAACCATAAAAGGTTGCACGCACATCTATGCAAACTCTTCTTATACAGTACATCTATCACTCTAACTTTATTACAAACCATATGTCTAAGATGCAAAATGAGGAGGAGAAGGTTGCATTGAGCTTCAGCCGGCCGACCTGTATGAATGTGACCTCTAAACGGACACACATAAATAAGAACTAGCTGAACCTGAAAAGTTGTTTTGCGATTTGCGTGAGTCGCATACTCAGTGAATATAAACCATCATCAATTATTTCACATAGAGTCAAACATTTAGTCCATGTACATATACATACATATCATATATATGTCATATCTGAATTTAATTACTATGCGAATGCAAATGCCGATGTATCCGATTCATTATTCTGTGAACTATTCAAGCCTGAATCTGCCCCGGATTTACTGTATATGGACTCTTATGATCCCTTTAGCAAAGAAATCCGAAGATCTCCTGAATATTGACTCTTATGGTCCTTTAACAAAGAAATCCGAAGATCTCCTGAATATTGACCCGTAGGTCCTGTATGATCCGTAGATCCTGTATGACCCGTAGGTCGCTTTAACAAAGAAATCCGTAGATTTCCTGAATTACAGTTCAGGGCAAGACAGTCACAGGTCCTTTTAATCTCATTGCAATATGTTATGCAATCAAGTGCATCATGTAACCATATATCATATGCCATCTGTTAACATTCTTTCTGTGCAAACAACTCTGGAAATTTCAGAGCTATCACATTTATCCATATAATCCATATAACACATATATCCATATAGCTCATATAGCACAAATATTCATATACCACATATAGCGCATATATCCATATATTCATATTTCACATATAGCACATAGGGTTGAATCTCCGGTCTATACTCACCTGTTCAAGACAGATACTATATTTCTTCCCTTTCTCTTTGACCACGATCTATGATTTGTGCTCCTATATATAACCCAATGCAAATTAGGCTATTTACTCTTACAAACTCTAACCCCAAATGCAATGAAATGCCAGAATGCATTATAACTTCTTGTGCATCTTTTCAAATCCTTTAAAACTTGACAACAATAAACTATATATATAGAAGAACATTTTTCTAGTTTAAACCTTTTTGAAAAACTTGATCAAGGGTCTCCCTAATATCATTACAAGGCAAAATCCTAAAATTAATCTGAAATCTTTTACCGAATATAAATCCGATTTCGAAAACACCCTCTGAAAACTATAGATCAATCGATTTTCAAATCAAAACTAACTGTAGATCTAGATCTGGAAAAATTAAAAAAATCCAGATAAACCATTAACTAATTAAAACTTACCAAATCACACTTGTACTTTGAGATTAAAACCCGATAGAAGAGATCTTGTACCAGATCCAATAAAAATAACCAAATCAAATCTTTTCTTCTCTCCTCTCTTTTTCCTCTCTTTCCTGTACTCTCATTTTTTTTTCTTATCTTAATTCACAGGAAAGCTAAGATCAAATATATATACAAGCCATTGTCGGCTTAAATCATGAAGTCGGCAAAATTTTTCGGAAATTACACTTTTCACCCTCAAATCTTTTTTACTATAAATTTTACCCTGAAATAATTAATAATTAATTTTTTCTTAAAAACTTTTTAAAATATAATAAACTTAATTAGAAAATAAATATTACTTTTTTTTAAAAAACTCACTATATATCTCAAACCAATATGCTATGCATATGCTCTTAATATGCTATGAATGCAAAATGACGTATGCACTTTGGTCGGGGATGTTACAATATCACTCGAAATCTAATTCAAAGAGCTACAATTCATATTTTTGCTCCGAGTCCAAATTCCAACTCTAAATAGGTCAAAACAGCCTCTGAAGTGTCGCTTGAATGCCGAACCGAGGCAATTGCGCGGGTTAGCATGTAATTGCGCGACCGAGCAATTGGAAAACCAAGCAATCTGGGAGTTTATGCGGAGATATGGGCCGACGACATTTGGGCTTGGTTGTTTATTTGTCCGAATATGTGCTTGTTAGTAGGGTTTTTGAGGATTATTTGGAGGACATATATAAGCTTATGTTAGATTATTTTTCTCATAACTTGGAACATACTTTTGGAGGCTAGGTTTCTTTGGAGAGAGTTTTCTCAAAGGAGCAATCTTTGAACATCTTGTAAGTTTGTTTTTAATTCAATTATGCATTGCTAAATTTATTGTGTTTGACTAGTTATTGAAATCATAGATTGCATATTATTGTGAGGATTGATTGATTCTCATCAACTTGAATAGGTTTTATTCCTTGTGCTTAATTGAATCAGAATTATTCTAGGGTTTTGTTAGATTGATCACCTAATAGAATTTCTAGGCTAATTTACAACTAATCTAATTGATGCTCATTCGGGGTTGATTAGATAAAGTAGCATCTATAATTGTTTAGACCCGTTCGGGCTATTCAGTTGTAGAAGGGAATAAATCCACAAATAACTTAGATGATTGTTTGCTCTAAGTGTTTGTTTCTATTGATAACTTGACTCGTAAAGCTGTCGTTTGATTGAATCTAGACATTGTTTTAGGTTGTTAAATGATTAGGGTTGTTTAGACTGTTAGTTCTTTCAACTAGATTTGAAGTTTGGGTCATAATCCTTAGTAGGAGTATAATCAACAATAGATTATTCAAGGGAATTGAGAATCAAGAGAATCAATGATCAATAAGTATATCTATGATGGATTTAACTAGTTGAACATATTTCTCTCATATTGTCATAAACCATATTTGCATTCATACTTAGATTTAATTTGTATATTAGCTTAGTTAGTTACCCAATCATTCATAAAACACCCATATTAGTTACTTGGCACTTAAGTAATAACACAAATACACAAGTCTCTGTAGGATCGACCCTTACTTGCCGCTCTACTGAGTTGGTTAAGTTAGGTTTCTTTGATAGGTATAACGACCACTGAAAATACCTCATCAATTGGTGCGTCGTTGCATGGAAGCAAGCGCGCGCCTATGCGGTCAAACCATAGGCGCGCCTTAGGCATTGATTTGCCTTGTTTTGTATGTTTAGCCAATTTCGTATAAGTGATTGGTTATGTTATGATTCCTATAGTGAGAAATGAAGCTCTAAGACTTTGTGGCAAAATTTGAGAGCTAGCCAAAGCTTTGAACACCTAGAACAAGCTAGCTCAAGTTATGAGCTGGTTTTGGGTTTTAGCTCGGTTTGAGCTCAAGCGTTGACCTTTTGGCTTCGCGGTAGCTTCACTAAGCTTTATATAAATGTTATACACATTTTATATTTAGGGAATGATGGCTAGCTAAGCTAGCTCTACCATGGGTGTTAGGCCGCACAGCTATTGGGCCATTTTGGGCCTTGTCTTTTGAGTTTTGGATAAGGATGGATTTGAAATTCAAAGAGTTGTTAAGGGAAGTTACAAAAGTTGGTTGCAACAAACTCCCTCGTTTTCCTCCTTAATTTTCTCAACAAATTAACTACCTTTTTCTCTTTCTATAACCACCACCCCTCTTGGCCTATAAATAGGGGTGGGTGCCTCCCATGAAGGTGGTTCGAGAATTGTGTGAAAAATCACAAGATTGTATTTTGAGGTTTTCCAAATCAAATTACAAACACTTATTGAAGAACGAGGTGCGTATATATGCAATGATGATACATGCTTGCCACATGTTCATTGTATAAGAACGTTTTATCTCACAACATTATTGTGGTTGAACCCTTGGCATTAATAAGGGCAATAAACGTTGAAGGAAAGCTCGATCTTTTCGAGTGACTCGTTGCCTTTATCAAGTCATGTTTTGTTTATGCTTAAAGTTTACTTTTGTTCCAACATAAACTAACTATTCGGCGGTGATTACCCTTGTGGTCTACACCCAACGAGATTACCTTCGGGTCTACTCAGGAGATTACCCTTCGGGGTCTACTCAAACTGTTTTGACTACCCTTCGGGGTCTACAAGAGCCGAATCTAACCTTCAACTAACAACATAGTCTAAAACTAACAAAGTCACCATGCAAAAACGCATTGTTGACATCGAGTTGATAAATCTTCTACTTCTGATTGAAGGCAAAAGAAATGAATGCCCTAACAATTGTCATCCTGACCACAAGGGGGGAGGTCTCATCAAAATCAATGCCATATTGCAGAGTGTAGCCTTAAGATACAAGTCTAGCCTTGTACCTCTCTAAGGAACAATCTGCCTTCAATTTGACTTTGAAGACCCACTTGCATCCAATTGCCTTTTTACTTGAAGGCAAGTCAACAATTGTCTTATTCATAACATTTATCCAATTTGGGTTAGTGGAAGCTTTGGCAAAGGTTTTTGGTTCAGAAAAAGATGGAGAAACAATTGTGGAAGAGACAGTGGGAGCAAAGAAAGAAGCTGCAAATCCATCTAATAATGGGAATTGATTTGTAGCTTGAGCAAAATGGCAAAGGTAGTCATGTAGATAGCTAGGAGGATGTGTCTCTCTTGAAGACCTTCTAGGTCCAAGAACAGCTTGCGGGGAAGGATCCACCTAGTGAATCTGTGATGGAAGAGCCAATTGGAGAAAGGTTGTCATGTTGTATTTGTGAGGACTGAGAAGGAGGAGCAACATTGGAAGGTGACAAGACATCATCAAGGGAAGATGGTACGTAGTAAATGGAAGGCATCAACTTCAATGACTATGTCATCTGAAGAATGAATATTGTTCTGAGTGGAAACTGAGGGAACAATTGGATAAAGAAAATGATCATTGCTAAGGACATGTAGGGGTGAGGGGTGATCTGAGAATTTAATGTTAGGAAGGTGGAAAGGGAAGATAAGGTCATGAAAAGACACATCTCGAGAGATAAAGATTTGTTGTGTTTTAAGGTCCATGACTTTGTATCCATTTGTACCATGAGGGTAACCAAGAAAAGCACAAGGGGAACTTCTCGCATCAAACTTTGATCTCTCTCTTTTATTTGTGGAAACAAAGCATAAATGTTGGAATTTAATATCAACATTTAATTCAACTAATGTAGAAGCTTGTATTTGGTGTACAACTTTTTTTTTAAAAGGTCGTGTTTGCTTTTTGAGGCATTCCCACATCGAGATTTTGGCCATAAAATTGGCTAGTTATAAAGAGCTAAGTGTACATCACTAATTAGAGAGCAAAGAGAAGAATTCCCCCTCGCGCGCGCTGTCGCCGTCCGGCTCGGTTTGTCTCATGATACGTGTGGTGCTGGGGCTTATCTTTTTACGGGATGATTTAATTATTTTATTAAAACTAGGCCTCCGAGATTTGCATATTTGTTTGACGATAACTCTTCCGCAACTTTTCCGATTTGTTAAAACCATTTTCTGATTTTGTCAAACGTTCTTATCCGTTTAGTTTTAACTGCTTGAATTTCATGGGATAATGGGTGAGTGCGGATCGTGGAAAGATTGTACATTCAGTTCTATTTATTTCCACGAGTCTGCTACTAATCAGATCATCTTACATCTTTGGAAGTTTCAGAAGAGGTGGCCATGAGTAGGGACCAGTGGAACGAGAAGATTGCAGTGGTGGAGCGTTAGAAGGAAGACCCGCCTTTGAGGGGTACTCTTTTTCCCCACTTGTTTTGTGTTTAGTTTTCCTTTTTTTCCCTTTTGGTTTGCGTGCATTTTCTTCATCTTTGTTTTTAACTCCTCTCCCCCTCCTTTTGTTCTATTTCGTGTTTTCCTTCCCCTCCTAGTTTTCTATCTCCGGGTTTTAGCACTGGGCCTGCGAAAATACGCTCGTGACTCTCCGTCCAGGGCAAGGGTGCATACATCTCAACCAACCAAATCCCACTCATACCGGGATCTATCTGGGTAAATGTTGTTGTTGTTTAATAGATTAGGCTAAATACTTTAAATGTCCTAAATAGTTAGATTATTTGATGCAATTTTAGCATAAAATAGTGATAAGAAAAAACAATTTATTCAAAAAGACGAGATTACGATAGTAAGAACTTTACAACATTTCTTGGGGGCTACCAGAAGAGCGAGTAGAAAATCCACACACGAAATTGACATCAACTTAAAACCGAACTCTTAACTTGTTTATGTACAGCATCACTTGTGAATTTCCACATTGATTTAAGTAGAGGTGTGGTTGATTAATAGTTTGATGCGCTTTTGAAGGAGCCAAGTGACTTGGACCCACTTGCTCTGAGAATGTACTGGTGGTAGATTGCTGCGATGGCAGCTCCAATCATCGGCCCAACCCAGAATATCCACTGCACATCAAATCAATTAATCAACTACACATTGATTAAGTTATCACATGTAATTAAATAGTACTAGTATGAACCAACATTTGATTAATTAATACGTGCTAGCTAGCTAGAGGGGGCAGAATTAATGATAACATACTTGGTCAGCCCAAGCCTTGTCCTTGTTGTAGATGACGGCGGCACCAAGACTCCGAGCTGGGTTGATTCCGGTTCCGGTGATCGGAATTGTGGCAAGGTGCACCATGAACACCGCGAATCCGATTGGGAGTGGTGCCAAAACCTATGTATATATTACAACTGTGAGTTGAGGAAAGTAAAAGCTAAAAAGAGCATTACTAATTTGTACAATCATTTATATTTTAATATTGTAAGACTTACGGGAACGTGAGAGTCCCTAGCGTTACGCTTTGGGTCAGTGGCAGAGAAGACGGTGTAGACAAGGACGAAAGTACCGATGATCTCGGCGGCTAGCCCTGTTCCCTTGCTATATCCGTCAGCGAGCTCGTTAGCACCGCCGCCGTACTTAACGTAATAGGCCTTTTGGAACGTCTTCACCAGCCCCACACCGCAAATGGCCCCTAGTGACTGTGCCACCATGTACAAGATGGCTCGCACCAACGACACCTTCCTCGCCACAAATAGCCCGAATGTCACCGCCGGGTTTATGTGCCCACCTACAATTAAACAAGTGATCAGTATTTAGTTCGTTTCCACTTAAGTCTCATCAGTCTAGCTAGTAGGTGAATAAGGTGATGACATCCTTAATAAACTCACCAGAGATACCGGCGGTGCAATATACGAGAACAAAGATCATGCCGCCGAAGGCCCAGGCGATGCCAAGGATCCCGACACCACCACATTGGTCGTCGCTATGGGAAACGTCGGACTGGCTCTTGTAGCCGATGACAGTGAGGACGGTGATGTAGAGGAAGAGCAACGTGGCGATGAACTCGGCTATGACGGCCCTATAGAGGGACCACTTGGCCAGCTCCTCCACATCAATGAGGGGAGCCGGTGGGGGGTCTTCGTAGTCCCTGCCCAGATCCCTCTCGTCTCCAACCTCGACGTCCTTTCCCATAGTGATGAGTGATGAGGGATCTCAAGTTATATGAATCAAATGCTTATTAATTGTGGTTTTAATTTGCTAATTAAGTGTGGGATGGATGGAGTGTTACGTGGAAGGAGTTGATATATATAGTGAAAGTTTTCCACTATATTGAAAATTGGAGAAAGGGATTGATGAGTGCATTTTGATTTATTTAGTAATTGTAAAAAGGAAAGATAAGTTAAACTAATGCATTTTTTGTACTTGGACAGGCGCCGCCCCATTTCCCCGCTTAATTTTATGTATATATGCATTTTTTGGATTTGTGGTTGTCATTTTTTCATTGTGACAAAACGAATAAATGATGATGATCGTCATATCGACTCAATTATGGACTCCTCAGACGTTCCATTATTTTTGCGTTTAGGACAGCGAAAAACGGTGCCAAAAGTGTATGCTTATTGGCTATTGCTTATTGTGATACGAGGCTTTCTCCGGTTTAAATTTTGTGGACGGATCGAGTTGATGAGGATGCTGGTGGAGATGACTAGATAATGCACTATCAAATGTCATGCAATCACAGAATATTGAAAACAATCATCTGTCGTCTATGTTTTCTAAATTGTGTTCATTTTTTCAAACATAAAATTCAAGTTATTATTTTCTCCGAGGGAAAATTTGGGCAACTACTCACACGTCTACAAAACTATTTTGTATATGCTTCCTTACTTGTTTTTACTTGCTTGCTGTTGCTCAATTCGACTTATCTGACTACCAATTTTACGGACCTCTTTTTTTTTTTCTTTTCAATGACATTGTCGCCTAAGAAAGTTGAAACGGAAAACTTATATATGGTACTATACAAAAGCCTAATAGTTCGACTAAATCAATATCCGAATACAATTTTATGGACCTCTTAACTAACAAACATATCTATTACATTGAATGCTGCTTACCTTAAAAAAAAATGAAAGCTTCCAATGTCCACGTGATCTTTTTTTTTTGTTGAACGTACACATCATCTTTTGTTGTCGAAATTTTATCCCCGGAAATTAATAAAATCAATATCATTTATTCATAAATATGAAATTGATGTTACTATAGAAATTAATTATTTTTTATATCATTTGAGTATATACACAATTGAGATTATTTTAGATCATTTTTTTTAAAACTTTTGTTAAGAAGTAACTGTTTTCAATTACAAAAATACTTGTATTTGTGGATACATTCAAGGGTGCCCAAAATAAGGCCATAACGGTTATTTGTTTTGGTTGAAAGAACTCATAATCATTTGAGTTGCAAGAAAACTGATACTTAATGTGTAATGACAGGTTGTTATCTTGCCAATTGTCATGAGATACAATTATTAATATGGAATTTTCAATATGATCCACTAATGCCTTAATGAAATAAAGTAACTTATAAGTGGTCGGTTGTCTTATATGAATTTATCTAAAAGTTCGGATTTCGAAGTTGGAAAAAATTAATTCATATTAGCGCATGACAGGGACAAGATTCGACCATGCAGTTGTGAATTATATGGTCCTAAACCCGGTTCTTTAAACGGATTCCCCTTCTTTTGTTAGCTCGGTTCAGCTTATGTAATAAGGCCATATAAAAAGGCAAGTTTTCTGATGTTCCCTTTTAGCTTTTCTACTCACTAGGTAAGTCTCATGAGCGAAAGGATGTTATAAAAAAAATCAACAGTTTTAAAGGATGGATCGTTTGCGCACTCTTAATTTTGTATTGCGCATTTCGATATGGGCGGATTTTAAACCCACATAAGAAAATGGAACAAAATATGGACGGGTTTCAAACCTACACAAGAAAATGGCATAAAATATGGGCGGGTTTCAAACTCGCACAAGAAGAGTCGTATATTCATGGGCGGGTTTAGGATCCGCACAGACTGGAGTGCGCATCCGAAAAAACAGAGTGCACAAAATTTTGTCGTTTTAAAGCCAAATGTCTAGCATCAGTAAAGTTTCAAATAAATTAATTTTTCAGCTACAAATACAAATAAATTATTAACATATAAATCCCTTTATTTTAGCTTTTCATATCTCATAAGATAATATCCCAATTATCTATCTATAATATGAGAGCTTATCTTTAGAATAGACAAATCATATCCTTGATTTACTCATAGCCGTTGGTTTACTACTGTATAAAGACTCACCTTTCCTTTGTAAATGTACTGAATACAATTAATACAATTACATTCTTTTTCATTCAGAACTCTCTCTCTCACGTTTTCTATATGGTATCAGATTTTTTAGGTTGAATCAACTCATCCTACACACACCTCATGCCAGAAAAAGTTTTGCCTCAAGTGGTCGTCACACATTCCGAGTGGTGGGAGAATTCAAATCACCCTCTCTTTCTCCACCATTCCGATCAGTCGGGTGCCATCCTGGTGTCTCAACAACTGGTGGAAGATAATTACATAACATGCCAACACTCCATGATGATGGCTTACGATAAATAACAAGGCCGGATTCGTCGATGGCTCGCTTTCTAAACCGAGAAACAAACCTCTCGAAGAGTTGCAATGGGAACGATGCAACATCCTAGTCAAGAAATGGCTGCTTGGATCCATGTCCAAAGAGATCTCGAAAAGTGTCATCCATTGTAAAGATGCCCGAGGTATTTGGCTCGAACTCAAAGATAGGTTTTCTCAGACTAATATTGTTTCTCTTTTCCACATAGAAAAACAGATCCAGGATTGTGAGCAAGGGACGGATTCCGTCAGTACTTATTTCACCAAGCTCATATCCCTTTGGGATGACAAGGATGCACCTACTACTATTGTCCAATGTTCTTGTGCGTCTGCTGCTAATTTTAAAACATTCATTGATAACAAAAAATTGATGAAGTTTCTGATGGGGCTCGGACCCGAGTTCGAGCAAATTCGGAGCACTGTCATAGGCTTGGACCCCTTTTCTGAGCCAAACAAATTTTTCTCCATGGTGCTTCGCCAAGAGCAGGAAGCGAAGATCTCCAAAGCACCTGCACAAGTAGAGACGACTTCCTTCTCGATTAAGCGTCAGCGATCGAATTCAGCAGTCAATGATGCTAAGTGTTGTGAAAAATGCAAGTTGTCCAATCACAATACAAACCAATGTCGTGCCCATCTTACTTGTACCATCTGCAAAAAAAACAAGGGACACACCGTTGATTATTGCCGCAAGCGCAAGAGGTCCATGGAAAGCGGTCAGCCAAACTCGAGCATCAATCAAACTGGGGCTTCCTCCACCAATAAACCAACGTCTTCTTCTAACTATCAATAGATGCTGGAGTTGCTTAAAAGAATGAACCTGTAGGAACTTGCCTCACAACAACTCTTTGGATCAACCGATCCCCTCCACCACACTTCTGCTAATCATGTCGGTAACTCTTCTAACCTTGATCACTTCTCATGTAATCTATCAATTCAGCCTTATACATATAATAGTTGGATTATGGATAGCGGAGCTAGTGATCATATTACATATCATACTCGTTTTTTGGATTCTTATAAACCGACTACAAATCATTTTGTGCATTTACCTGATGTCAAGTCTTATAAAGTTTCGCATATTGGAACCGTAATCTTTACGTCCTAATTTAAAATTTCTCACGTGCTTTGCGTTCCTGAATTCTCCGATAACCTTGTTTCCTGAATTCTTCGTCCCAATTTGTGTGATTCAGGACCTCCACACGGGGAAGATGATTGGGACTGCCTCTGAACGAGATGGACTATATTTCCTTCAACCCCAACCGATGTCAAAAACTTGCAATATCAGCACCTCGGACTCCCTTTGGCATCAACGTGTTGGCCACCCATCACGACAAGTATCGTCTTTAATTCCAGTTTACAAAAATAAAAACTCGCTTGAACATGCTTGTTCAGTTTGCCCTTTAGCTAAACAAACTCGGAATCCATTTCCAATACGTACTTCTGTTAGCTCTTTATGTTTTGATCTCATCCATGGGGAGGATACTACGTTCCTTGTTTAACAAGAGCAACATATTTTTTAACTATTGTGGATGATTTTTCCAAATTTACATGGATATATCTTATGAAAACCAAAGCCGAGGCTCGATCTCTTATTCTACAATTTGTTTCTCTCATCGAAACACAATTTGATAAACGTATTAAAATTATTCGTAGTGACAATGGTCCTGAATTCAAATGTTTGGATTTTTATGCTTCTAAGGGAATTTTACATCAAACTAGTTGCATACACACCCCCACAACAAAATGGTGTCACCGAACGCACAAATCGACATCTTTTAAATGTTGCTCGTGCACTCCTTTTTCAATCCCATTTACCTAAAATTTTTTGGGGAGATGCAATTCTCACCGCTACTTATTTAATCAACCGTATGCCTAGTCGAACTTTGCAAAATAAAACTCCTTTTGAAAAACTCTTTTGCAAACCACCTCTCTATTCTCACTTACGTGTTTTTGGGTGTAAATGTTTCGCATCTACTCACCCACAACGTCCCCACAAATTTGAACCGCGTTCTGTTGAATCCATTTTTATTGGATACCCACCCGGTACTAAAGGTTATAAACTTTACGATTTTACAAATAAGAAAACTATTATTTCCTGAGATGTACTTTTCTATGAAAATGAGTTTCCTTATTCCAACATTACGAATCTCTCCCAAAATAGCCACGATTTTCCACTCCCAAATTTTCAAACTTCCAACGTCATTTATGATGACCCACTTCCAAATTTAAACATTTCTAATGATCATGTTGAGCCAATTACGGAGTCCGATCAAACCGATCCACCAAATGCCATTGACCCTCCAACTGAGACCAATTTGGAACCACCTCCCCCACCCCCCGTGGCACCTCGACGCTCTTCTCGACCTACCAAACCTTCCAATGTTCTTCGAGGTTTTCATATCGAATCAAATCTTCCATCTCGTTTAGGATCCCAATCATCGTCCTCTAATAGTATAATTTCCGGTAAGGCTTTTTCTTTATCTAATGTTCTATCTTATAACAAACTTTCACAAAATTATAAACATTTTATATATAATATTATGCTCGAGAAGGAACCAAGCAGGCAAATAAATCACACCACTGGAGGGACGCCATGGCTAAAGAAATTAAGGCTCTTGAAGACAATAATACATGGAGTCTAGTACGCCTACCACCCAACAAACATCCCATCGGGTATAAATGGGTCTACAAAATCAAATATAAACCTGATGGGACGATCGAGCGATACAAAGCCCGACTCGTTGCAAAAGGGTATAGTCAAATCGAAGGTGTAGACTATCGAGAGACGTTTGCTCATGTTGCCAAACTCACAACGGTCTGAGTTCTCATAAGCAAGGCAGCTGCTCGTGGATGGCATTTGTACCAACTAGACGTCAATAACGCCTTCCTTAATGGCGATCTTTTGGAAGACGTTTACATGAAACTACCACCCGGAGATGAAAAGGGGGAGACAAGAGTGTGTAAACTCCATAAGTCACTATATGGGCTAAAACAAGCCTCTCGCTAATGGTTTATTAAGCTCTCTACCTCCCTCAAACAAGCTGGTTTTTGACAATCTTTGGCTGGCTATTCTCTCTTTATTAAACAACACAACATTATGTATACTATCCTTTTAATTTATGTTGATGACGTCATTCTAACTGGAAACTAATTTGCAGGACATCGAAGCTACCAAACAATTTCTTGCCACTCAATTCAAGCTCAAAGATATGGGATCGCTGAAAATTTTCCTTGGTATCGAGGTTGCACAATCACGACAAGGTATCACTCTTTGTCAATGCAAATATGCCCTAGAAATTCTCGACGACACCGTCTTCCTTGGTGCCAAACCAGCCACCGTTCCATTGGAGTCGAATCTCGTCCTCACAGAAAGCGATGGTGACCCCCTACTGGATCCATCTATTTATCGACGACTAGTCGGGCGACTCATCTACCTCACTATAACGCGCCCGGATCTAGTCTATACTGTGCACATCTTGAGTCAATTCATGTCCAATCCAAGACACTCGCATCTCAATGCCGCACATCATGTCCTCCGTTACATAAAGGGTACGCCTGGCCAAGGCATTTTCCTTCCAAGTAATAGCCGTCCTCAGCTCACTGCTTATTGCGATACCGATTGGGCACGTTGTCGTGACACTCGACGCTCCACCACCGGCTACATCATTTTCTTAGGAGGTGCACCCATCTCTTGGAAGACTAGAAAACAAGGCACGGTCTCCACTTGAGGTGGAGTTACCTCTTAAAGTGCATTAACAACCTCTTCCCTTTGTTGAAGCTTATGATAATAATTTTGCACAATTCTCACCAAAGTATCAATGTTAGCATTTGGTTGGTTCATTGCTTCCACATAACTCTTGAGTGAGTGTAGTGGAACCTAAGTGAATTTTAGCAATCAAGGAGATCCATGAATATGATATTGTGGCTTTGAAGTTGTTGGCTTCTATTGTTGTGCAATCATCTTCTGATTTTTCTTGTAGTCAATGGGTTGCTCAGATTTAAGGGAAGGTTGTATATTGGTGATGATGGTAAATTGCAAGAAAGTTGATTTCAACTTTGCATGAATCTTCAATTGGAGGCCATTCTAGTGTGCAAGCTACATATCAAAGATTAAAATTGTTGTTTTATTGGCCTAATATGCATCAAGTGGAAGAATTTATGAAGTACTATGATAATTGTCAATGAAATAAACAAGGGGTTGTGTTGAGTCTTGGTCTATTGCAACCTCTGTCCATTCCTACCTGTCCTTGGGCAGATATTAGCACTGATATTGTTGAAGGGTTGCCTAAATCAAATGGTAAAGACGCCATATTGATGGTGGTGGACAAATTGATCAAGTATGCCAACTTTATACCCTTATCACATCCTTTTACAATAGTTTCTATAGCTATGAAATATATTAATTCTATTTACAGACTACATATAATGCCTAGAAGTATTGTGTTTGATCATGATAAGGTTTTTGTGACCAATTTTGGAAAGAGCTTCACATTGTTGTTGGTACAAAGCCACATATGTCAATTGCTTATCATCCTCAAACAGATGGATAGATAGAATGTATCAATTAATGCCTTGAGAGCTATTTGAGAAATATGACTAGTGACAAGCCAAAGCAATGGTGTGGATTATTGGCTTTAGTTGAGAATTGGTATAACTCTAATTACCATATAACATTAAAACTTACACTCTTCCAAGCTTTGTGTGGTTATGCCTAACCATTGTTAGGGGTTGATGTATCAGCGGTGGCCATAGCTTTTGTAGAAGATTGGCTCAAGGGATGTGGGTGTACTATTGCTCAATTGAGGGAGAATTTGAAAGTTGCACAAGCTAGAATGAAACAGATTGTATAGTAGCACGAGCTAGTGTGATCGTTCATTTCAAGTGGGTGATGTGGTTTATCTAAAACTCAAATCTTATAGGCAGTCCTAACCAATCTAATCTAGTGTTTTAATCGGATGGTCTAGATTCATTTTTATTTTTCATGATATGGGCTATTTTTATTTGAATCAATACCCATATATTGAACCTATAAAAAGCATAAACAAAAAAGTTATTTTTAATTAAAAATTCACATTATTTACATATTTATCGCTTCATCGTAGTCGTCCATCAACCTCAATAATTAAAAGATGCAATTAGACAAACTTATAATTTTGGAACTAACAAGATAAAAGCTGTAAAATTACGACACCATTGACATAATTTAGGTTCGATTTTACTTTATTTCACGAAAATTAGAAATTTAAAAGGAGATAAAGAAAAGACACTACACATATCATATCCTTTATTCATCAAACATTAACAACTTCCAATCACAGAACGTTACATATTTTGTGCACGCAATGAAAAGATGGTGCTACTCAAAGGGGGGAAAAAAAAAAAAAACACACCCGAAATTACTCAGATTTTGCAAACCCAACTCTTAATATGCTTATTTACAATTTCAATTCTGAAATTCTTGATTGAGTTGGTTGTTGACCCAATTGAACAACCAAACAGAGTTGTGATGTTGTGATTGAGTGGTATCAGATATTGGAAGCACTCCTGAAAGAACCAAGAGACTTGGACCCACTTGCTCTGAGAATGTACTGGTGGTAGATTGCTGCGATGGCAGCTCCAATCATCGGCCCAACCCAGAATATCCACTGCACATCAAATCAATTAATCAACTACACATTGATTAAGTTATGACATGTAATTAAATTAAATACTAGTATGAACCAATATTTGATTAATTAATACGTGCTAGCTAGCTAGAGGGGGCAGAATTAATGATAACATACTTGGTCAGCCCAAGCCTTGTCCTTGTTGTAGATGACGGCGGCACCAAGACTCCGAGCTGGGTTGATTCCGGTTCCGGTGATCGGAATTGTGGCAAGGTGCACCATGAACACCGCGAATCCGATTGGGAGTGGTGCCAAAACCTATATATATATTAAGGAGAGATGTTGTAGTTAAAATTATGAGTTGAGGAAGTAAAAGCTAAAAAGAGCATTACTAATTTGTACAATCATTTATAATTTAATTTTGTAAGACTTACGGGAACGTGAGAGTCCCTAGCGTTACGCTTTGGGTCAGTGGCAGAGAAGACGGTGTAGACAAGGACGAAAGTACCGATGATCTCCGCGGCTAGACCTGTTCCCTTGCTGTATCCGTCAGCGAGCTCGTTAGCACCGCCGCCGTACTTAACGTAATAGGCCTTTTGGAACGCCTTCACGAGCCCCACACCGCAAATGGCCCCAAGGGATTGTGCCACCATGTACAAGATGGCTCGCACTAACGACACCTTCCTCGCCACGAATAGCCCGAATGTCACCGCCGGATTTATGTGCCCACCTACAATTAATTAAACAAATGAGTATTCAACTCATTTCCACTTAAGTCTCACTAGTCTAGCTAATAGGTGATGACATCGTTAATAAACTCACCAGAGATACCGGCGGTGCAATATACGAGAACAAAGATCATGCCGCCGAAGGCCCAGGCGATGCCAAGGATGCCGACACCACCACATTGGTCGCCACCATGGGTAATGTCGGACTGGCTCTTGTAGCCGATGACAGTGAGGACGGTGATGTAGAGGAAGAGTAGTGTGGCTATGAACTCGGCTATGACGGCCCTGTAGAGGGACCACTTGGTTAGCTCTTCCATGTCGATGAACGGTGCAGGTGGCGGATCTTCGTAGTCCCGGCCCATATCTCTTGACTCTGCGACCTCGACGTCCTTTCCCATGGATGAGATGGATGGATGGATAGTTGTTTAAGGTAATTAAGTGCTTTTGTGCTTTTAATTAGCTGGGTTGTGGGATGAGAAGCAATGTGGATGGGAGTGGCTATTTATTGAGCTATATTGGAAGGGGAAGAGAGTGATGGATGAGTGCAGATTAAAGTATTAAAAAATGAACTATATAAAAACGTTAACATTATTGGCCTTTGTACAGTTGTATATATACTTGTAATTGTATGGCCGCCCCATTTTCGTCCACAAATAGAGTTTTATTGTTTGCACAATGCAGCCTTTTTTAAATTTGGGTGATGATTGTCAATTAAATTATCAATGTCAATGATTGTGATGGATTCTTTGAGTTTAGTATTTTTGCATTTGGCGCAAACAGAAACGTTGCCAGCTCTGTTTGGTTAGGCAGCTTGAAAGACCTATTTGTGTGTTTTTTTCGGTCTCCATTTCTTGGACTAGTGTTGGATCGTAACCGGTTAGCTAGAGCTTGGGAACTTGCTGTTAAGCTGTTCCCAAGGCAGCGGAAGAAATTATCGCAAGTATTAGAAGGACAGAATGAACGCAGTTCCTTATAGAGGAACCCCACTACAACCAACTAGTTGTATGGGTAAACCTCTACCTCCGCTTGGAGGATTTTGAATGACTTACTTATATTATTGATTTGTTCCTTAGTTACAAACAGCCAGATTCAAACTTCTCTGTTCCTACGAGTTCTACCTAACTCTAGCAACACTAATGAATCCTCTCAACTGAGTTCCTAAGCGAACAACAATCACTAAATAAGTAACTCAAACCTTACATCGAATCGCAGTTCCCTTGCTCCTGGGAACTCGGCTTCACCGTCGTCGAGATCAGACACTCGCCGCTGGGGACTTCTCTTCTTCTTTCTCTTTCTCTGTTGTGGGTATTTGTGAGTTCAGGGAGAAGTACACAATCCGAGTACTATTCATTTGGCTTTATACTCGAGTGAACTTGGGCTTCAATCGCATCTTTCATTTGTGTCCGAAATGCCCTTTGCTTGATGCACAAGTTGTACTTTCTTCACATGTGACTTCGATTTGAACTAGGTCAACTTCTTGAGATGATCGGACCGTTGGATCAATCGTGAAAGTCTGCTCCTCAGACTGTGCCTTCATCCTGTCCAAGACAGGATCCCGTGATATGTGCTGATCGGTCCTTGTCTTCACATGTGAGTTCTCATTTCGTAGGAACTGTCCTCTTCAGAGTTCCTTTGAGAGAAACTCTTCATCGTGTAAACCTGTGTTCTCTGGTCATTCCTAGGAGTTCTCATTCCATGGGAACTTTCCTCTTCAGAGTTCCCTTGATGGGAACTCTTCATTGTGTGCTTCTATAATCTTTGGTCATTCATGGAAGTTCTTTGCTCAACCTGTATTCCTTAGAGATACTTGATCAAAGCACATTAGTTCCGTTATAGCGTTTGTCATTATCAAAACTCGGAGAACTGTATCGTTGTTCCGATGTTTAGAACCAGAAGTCCCAACATCGTTCCAACAATTTCCCCCTTTTTGATGATGACAAACCTATCACAAAAATCAGCAAGTATTTCAAAGCATGATATGCAGATGAGTTCCTACGCGTATTCCTAGGGAGCCACTTCTTGTGAATCACTGAGTTCGTACTTAGCTTTTTATGCAGTTGTTCCCCCTTAGCTATAGCGTATTCTATGATATCTTTTCAACTTAACTCATCTCGCATTTTTTGTCTTTCCCCCTTTTGACATCATCGAAAACTAGGAAACACATAAATAAGGAAAGAAAGGAACACACAATCATACTAAAAGCCATTGCATTACTTAAGCAAAATATGTACATAGGAGCCAAAGAAACAATATTTGTGGGAACATTGAGGCTAAGAGAAAAAGAGGGAAAAGATCATGGGCTTGGTGGAAACAAGGCATCACAAAGCCGTGTCAAGACTTGGACAAGCTTTTCTTGGCCTTGAGCTATCTTTTCTTGGTCCCTTGCCATCTTGTCGAGAGTGTTGGCAATGTGTATCAACACTTGAGTGTTCCCATCCTGGGCACCTTCACCAGAAGCCAGCCTTTCGTGTTCCTCCACGGGCTCAGAGTGACGCATTTTCTGGACAACAGAAATGTCCAGTTCCCTTCCTATGGTGACCTCTTCTTTGGAAGTGTCGTAGAGGCCCTCTCTAAGCAAGAGTTTCTTGATTAGGCCAGCGTAAGGGAGGGAGTGGGATTTGGAAGACATGCACTTCTCCATGTGCCCGAGAATTATGCGAGGAAGATTGATGGGCTTTTTGAGGAGGAAGTGGTAGAGGATAATGGCATCAGGGATGTTGATAACAAGGCGCTTCTCCTGGCGAGGGATCACCATGTTAATGATGAATTGATGGGCCAGCTTTGCAATGAGGGACAAGTGATGGGTAGAGGTGCCAGTGGTGGGAACACGGCCCTCATAGATCGTGTTGTAGACCACGTCGCTGTCGTAGTCGCCCCAGCTCTTGGCGGGAAGTTCCTGGAGGCCCTGGACAGGAACCTGTAGTTGAAGGCGGATTGTGGATGTGGTGAAGATGAAGTCATCGCCTTCGAGGGAGAGAGTTCCCTTGGTGCCGTTGTCGTGGACCACAAAATTATTGTAGAATCGGCGCACTTGAGCGGGGTCAATACTCACAGCCTCGCCACACATATGTTCCCATCCTTGGGCCTTGATCAGTTCCCATAGTTGCCCTAGCCCTTGTTCGGTGAGCTGTGCTTCTGAGAGGATGAGAGGGGGAAGGAGCTTGCGATTCTCAGAGATGTGGATTTTCTGTGCCACAGTTCCTTTCCCTTTCTTCTTTGTGTTCCCCCTTGAGACCGTAGTCTTTCCTTTTTGCTGAGGGGGTGCAGCCGCTTCGAGCAGCAGAGGCCGGTTCCTTTCTTCTTGGACCTCTGCCGACACCACCATTTGGTGTCCGGGAGTTGGGATGCCGGCGGGCTCAGTGACATTGGTGGCCTCCTCATGGTCCTCAGCGTCATCGCTAGAGGTCCCTTCATCTTCGGAGGAGGTGAGCCCTATTTCCTTGTTGTATACTCTAGACCTATTTCCCTTAGCTATTTGAACATACAACTTATGTCCAGTGTTCCCAGTGTAATAATCTACTTCTCCATTCACCCCACTGATACGTGATTGCCCCGGAATCCTCCGTAGAAACCTCGTATATGACACACACAAGTCCCGATCTTGCCAGTAAACTCGAGCCAACCTGAATTTGCTAACAAAGTTAAAGTCTTGTAGAACAAGTAACCAATTGACGAGAATGAGAATGAATTGAAAGCGATCTGGATTATGGAGATAATCAATTTTGATAGTTCAAACGGATTGGCTCTAACGCTAAATCCGATTGATAAACTAGTTTGATCTTTAACAATCAACACTAGAACAATCTAATTGACCACACAATACTTCAGATTTGAGAACAAACGAAGTGAGATCGAGATCGTGAGATTGAGATCGCAGATTGGTGATGATCGAACTTGCAAGCAATAATAAGCACACGTGTGTTTTGAGCCCAAGGACTAGATAAACCTTTCTTAGGGTTTATCTAATTTCAAGCTGATTTTTATTAATGAAATTGGAAAGTATAAATAGAGATTCAAAGCTGATCCTTGGAGAGCAAGTAACCCATGTCTTGCTTCCAAAGATATAATAAAATATCTATAACTATATCTATCTAGATTTCCTTAAATAAAATAAATCATGGCTGATTTATTTATTTAAGAAAATATCCTAACAAACTCAAAATATATAAAAGATAATAAAAACATAGGAGAGAGAATAATCAACCAACTAACATATGCCTATGGTCGAAATCTCTAATTATTATAGCATAAAAACGTCCATAACTAAAATAAATAAATATAGAAATTTAAACTAAAGATAAGATTCCCGTAAGACTTGAACAGCTCTCAGTAAAACCTATTTTTCGGCCCTTTACTGTTGGATTCTGAACTTGATGTAAACTACAAAGTTGTAGAACTTTTAATTATCTTTCCAACGAGTACTTAACGGACTTTAGATGAATTTTCGAGCCCAAGTTATGACCCGTTTACTGAGCGTTGTTTTCCATTTGACGGACTTCTTACTTTCCGAACTTTTTTTTGTGACTTGATTCTCTTCCTTGCTGGCCTTGGACGCCATGGATGGATATTTTGAAGAGATAGTATCAAGTCCATGAAGTTATCCTTGTACTTGAATGCCCGAGACCTTGGAAAAGGTCTTGGCCTTGGCCTCCTAAACACCTTCTTTGCAAGCGTCTTCTTCATGGTCCTTTGCTCGCTATCATTCTCCCCCACTTGACCTCGAATCGTCCTCGATTCGATGTTGCATGTAAGATTAATAGGAGAAATATATTGAAATGCTGGAGATACTAAAGGCACCATGGTTAGTAAAGAAGGTTTTGGATCAAACATAATTGGTGGAAGACATTGAATCATCTCTTGGACATTATAGCTCTCTTTGATTGAAACTCCATTTGAGATGATAACTTCTTCCTCCATGCTCTCATCTTTCATATGTGCCTCAGCTGAAACCTCCTTCTTGAAACTTTCATCCACAATATGACATTGAGGAACACATGGGAGGTCACTTGATTCTTTAGAGGTCTCTTGGCTATGTGGGGCTATAACTCTATCTTCTTGACTGGAAATTCCTGGTTTTGGTGAGTTAGAAACTCCCATTTCCTGCAAAAAGGAGTTAGTATCTAAACCAATTGAAGAAGAGTTAGAATTATACCTCATTTGACTAGAATTAGCCAAAGCCTCCTTAGTCAAGTCCAAAGACTCATACTTGTGATTCAAGGGTAAGATTGGAGCTCTCTTTTGGCAAGAAGGAGCACAAGTTGCTCTATATCTTCTATGCAACTCTTCATCGTTTGTAACATACATCTTTTGCATTACAAACTTCATTTGATCCCATGTTGTAATTGGAATCAAGCCTTGACGTCTTCTAGATTGACATATCCATAACCAAAAGGAATGGGCAGAACCAACTAGGTAGTTAGTCACCCATGGAAGGATATCCCATTCATCATAACCATAGTAGTCAAGGTAGTAATCAACATCTTGCTCCCATGCCATGTAATCATCCGGTCCATACTCTCCAGAAAAAAGCTCAATCTTTGGACGTCTTTGTACCCTTGGAATTGGTGGAATATCATTAAAGGGATCACACCAATACATCTTAATCTTGAAAACAACGCAATAAAACGAGAGAGAGTAGTGTGTTCCAAAAGCAAATCACACAAGCAATACCACACCTTAATTAAGCCAAAACTTGCCTCAAAGCAATCCAATCAACTTAATTCAGTTTTTGGGTTGAATTGAGGGAGTAAAGGGTTAGATATGGTGTAGATATGGTATACTAATGATAAATAAAGGAAATATGCAGCTTAAACAAATGGCAGGTATGCAATAAGACAAGCAATGCAAATAATCCCTCTATGAGCTCTAAAACACATGCAATCTCTCAATTGTCTCTATGCAAGTTAATAAAGCCAAATTTAAGCATGCAAGGGCAGAAATATAGTAGGCTAAGTGACTTTTATTTCGTCACCCTTTTTCTTCAAAGTGATTTCTACTTAGCTATTTTTTAAAGCAAGCAGTCACTAGGGTTGAAAGTGGCTTAAAACTAGCTGGGGTAGATCACTTTTCTTTTCTGGATTTTTTTTTTTGAATTTATGCACAAACTACTCTTGTGCTAGAATGAAGAAATAAGCAAAGCAACGCAACAACTGAATGCAAGGGCAAAAACGAAAGCTAACTGATTTTTTTTTATCTAAGTGACTTTAAACTACCAATGAAACCAACTAGAAGCTAAATTAACAAAAGAAGATAGGGGTAGGCCGAGTATATGGAATGCAATGACAAAAATCAGCAAATATCAACAATGCAATATGAATCTCTATTGATCATGCAACATGCAATAAAAACTCATAAAAATTGTAGGAAGACAAAAGCTAATCTATATTGCAACACAACTCAACCAATTCAACCAAAAGCATGCAACAAATCCCTTAAAAATCTCCTAGATGGGTTATTACTTGGGGGACAAGCAACAACAAGGAGGGTTAGGGTTTGGGTGATCTCGGCTGACTAGGGTTCGAAGGGTTTGGGGTTCGACTTCTAGGGTTTGTGATGGGGTAGGGTTTCGAACTAGGGTTAGGGTTTGGGTTGGTCTAGCTGCCAATTAGGGTTAGGGTTACGAGGGTGGGGGTTGGTGTCCAATTACCACCCTTCTTTTCGCGAGTTCAAAATACTATGATGGTTCCGGTTAGGGTTAGCCGAATTGGGTGGGGTTGGTGGGGTTGGGTTCGGCTGGTGGTGGTGGGTGGTGCGGCTAGGGTTAGCGACACCAGGTCGTGGTGGTTAGGTGGTGGTGGGGTGGTGGTGGTGGCGGAATTATGTGGTGGTTGAATGAAAAATTCAGATTATGGTCTTAAAAATTCTAGCTTTGGATAAAGGTTCGAACTTTAGGATCAAAAACTGAATTAGATCAATTAGAAAGCAAATTAAGGAAAGAAACTTTTACTTGGCGAGACGCTGGATTATGATACCACTTCTAAGTGTGCATTTTTCTATTTCTCACATTGAAGCTCTAGGGCCCTACACTCATTAATCTTTTTTTCACTTAAAGGGGACTTTCCTTTTCTAGGGCTCTTTGATTTATACCCTATTCCGTGTCTAGCAGGGACAAACTTGGTTTGGGAACTAGAGGCTTCAGAGTTCCCTTTTGATTTACTTAAGTTTTGTAGAAGGGTGTTCTCATCATTTTCTAGAGTTTTAAGCTCATCTTCAAGTTTTACGATGTGAGACAAGTAGAACTGAAGTTTTTCTAGAAGGGACACACAGTTGGGAGATGGCTCAAGACCAACTAGTTCAGCATTTGTGTGTTCCGATTTTTCCAACTTCTTTTGCAATTTAATGTTGTGTTTAACAAGGCTTGAAAGAATTTTCAGCAAATCAGGCTTTTCATAATTATTCAAAGAAGCAAGAACGGATTCAGTAGTTACCTCACTGGGTTGTTCCCCAGTGGTGTCTCCTATGGCCATTGCGCACATGTCGGGTGATGCCCAAGATTCGGGATCTTCGTCTTCGTCATCGTCCCAGGTGGCGATGTAGGCCTTCTTCCCTTGCTTACGGTCGTCAGTTCCCAGTGGGCACTCCTTTGCGAAGTGTCCCTTTTTATAGCACTTGTAGCATGTGACGTCTGAAAGATCCTTCTCAACAGTTTTTCTTTGGGAACTCTGTCCTTTCTGTGAGTTCCCATTTCCCTTTTTGAACTTTCCCTTGTAGAATGATCGAAGGGCCCTTGTTACGAGGACTAGTTCCTCATCCTCTTCTTCTTCAGATTCTTCATGTTGCTCTTAAACGGACTTGAGCACCTTTTCAAGTTTGAGGGCGATCCCTTGGTGTGCCCTCTTTTGCTCCTTGTCATCTATCTTTCTTTTCTCATGTCCCACCAGTTTTCCAAAGAGCTGGTGAAGCATAAGAGTTCTGTTTTCAGGGTTCTCCTTGAACATCGTTCTTTCATTTGCCCACTCTCCAGTCAGCCCGTTGAAGAGTTGTTGAACCTTCATTTTATCAGTAATTTCCTCCTTAGTGATCCCAAGACCAGCCATCTTAGTGCAAAGTCCCTCGAAACGGGATTGGAAACTATCGACGGATTCTCCCATTTCCATTTGGAAATTGAAGAACTCCCTCCTCGCATTCATCTGAAGATCTTCTCGGAGGTCTGAGTTCCCAATGTGCATTTGTTGGATTGCTTCCCACACTTCTTTCGCTGTGTCGAGATTTGCCACCCTATCACAGTCTTGCACCGTCATAGCGTTCTTGAGGTACTGTATGGCCTTGAAGTTGGCCTCCATACACTTATACTCATTTGGCCCCCATTTGGAGAGGTCATTCTCAATCGTTGGATCAATTTTGAAGTTCCCTTTCTCTATAACGCACCAAGCCTGGTAGTCCTGGCTGCGCATCCAGTTTTTCATGTTGCGTTGCCATACTTCAAATCTACCAGTGATAAGCCTTGGTGGCTTGTTGTTGTTGTGACCGACTTGGGTGAGTTCGTGAGCCATTTTGAAACCTGCGATGCTAACACAAATCTAGAGCAACCTTGCTCTGATACCAATTGTTGGATCGTAACCGGTTAGCTAGAGCTTGGGAACTGGCTGTTAAGCTGTTCCCAAGGCAGCGGAAGAAATTATCGCAAGTATTAGAAGGACAGAATGAAGGCAATTCCTTATAGAGGAACCCCACTACAACCAACTAGTTGTATGGGTAAACCTCTACCTCCGCTTGGAGGATTTTGAATGACTTACTTATATTATTGATTTGTTCCTTAGTTACAAACAGCCAGATTCAAACTTCTCTGTTCCTACGAGTTCTACCTAACTCTAGCAACACTAATGAATCCTCTCAACTGAGTTCCTAAGCGAACAACAATCACTAAATAAGTAACTCAAACCTTACACCGAATCGCAGTTCCCTTGCTCTTGGGAACTCGGGTTCACCGTCGTCGAGATCAGACACTCGCCGCCGGGGACTTCTCTTCTTCTTTCTCTTTCTCTGTTGTGGGTATTTGTGAGTTCAGGGAGAAGTACACAATCCGAGTACTATTCATTTGGCTTTATACTCGAGTGAACTTGGGCTTCAATCGCATCTTTCATTTGTGTCTGAAATGCCCTTTGCTTGATGCCCAAGTTGTACTTTCTTCACATGTGACTTCGATTTGAACTAGGTCAACTTCTTGAGATGATCGGACCGTTGGATCAATCGTGACAGTCTGCTCCTCAGACTGTGCCTTCATCCTGTCCAAGACAGGATCCCGTGATATGCGCTGATCGGTCCTTGTCTTCACATGTGAGTTCTCATTTCGTAGGAACTGTCTTCTTCAGAGTTCCTTTGAGAGAAACTCTTCATCGTGTAAACCTGTGTTCTCTGGTCATTCCTAGGAGTTCTCATTCCATGGGAACTTTCCTCTTCAGAGTTCCCTTGATGGGAACTCTTCATTGTGTGCTTCTATAATCTTTGGTCATTCATGGAAGTTCTTTGCTCAACCTGTGTTCCTTAGAGATACTTGATCAAAGCACATTAGTTCCCTTATAGCGTTTGTCATTATCAAAACTCGGAGAACTGTATCGTTGTTCCGATGTTTAGAACCAGAGGTCCCAACATCGTTCCAACAACTAGGTTGTTAACTCATGTAGATTGCAGACTTAATTAAGCTTTAATTTGTCTAAATTAGCCGGATTAAAATTTGAGCACTTATATTCGCTTTAAATTGTTGTGGCTTATTACGGAGTAGGCGACTAGCTAACTAGTACTTCCCTCTCAACCTAAGTAATGATTTTGAATTTATAAACACATACAAATTACCATGATTAAGTTGGTGTTACGAAAAAAGGTTGTGCATGCAGTTTTACCTCGGTTTAACTTGGAAGCGAGGTAAAATCAAATAACCGTTCTAATTTAGCAAAACATACGAAGCCCTAGCCATAGAGGAAGCCTTAATTACTCATTGCTTCTTTTTTTGGACAATCTAGTATATTTAACTCTACAAATGTTATGGAATCAGGCTAAAAATTAAATATTAATATTGAAAAGTGTTGAAAATAGGCACATGAGAGGTGACGTGGACCATTCTTGTGAGGTGTATGGATAAGATTATTTCAAGAACAGTGTATCTATACATATATGGGTGTCATTTTGTGACTCAGACATATAATCAAGTAAAGTAACTAATACTTCAAAATTAAATTATAAAATACGTAGTAGTTAGTATCTGTTTTAATTTTCACGGGCAGTGATCTTACAAAAAAAAAAAGGGTGTCATTGTGTGAGTTTCTCTCGATAATAGATACCAACTTCCATATTATGCACTTCTATTCCTAACATTTTTTATTCAACTAAAAAGATTTTAGGATTTTATCAATCAAATAGTTGGCACTTCCATATTGTTTAACTACAATCAATCAATTAATTATTAAACCCGAAAGACCAATGCCCTATAAACAATTTTAGGACATTTTAATATCGATTTGGGTTCGGGTTAAATCAGGTTTGGGTTGTTATGGGTCACGGATTAATCGGGTCGAATTGTTATGGGTTTTCGGACGACTCGGGTTGGTTGACCAGCAGGTTAAAGTTATCGATTTTTAAAATGGATTTTTAATTATATAATAATATTTAACTACAATATATTATTTTTATGTACTTTAATAATAAAATAGATTAGAAATTTTAAAATAAATTTTATACATTCTATAAATATATTAAATTGGTCAACAAAATAGGTTTCAGGTTTTGGGTCTATTGAATTCGGTTTATTTTGTGTTTCAAGTTTAAATTTTTGGGTATTGACCCTAAAATTTTCGAAGGGTTCAAATTGAGTTTACATATAGGTTTAGTTTTTGACACCTCTAATAAGTAGGGGTGTTTAGAGTTCCCCAAAAATTTATCCACTTAAGTTATATTTAATATATAAATTATAATTTATAAAGTTATTACAAACTTAGTCGATCGCGAGGAGTTCGAATATTAGCATCGCTTCTGGTTCTACCTGATGCTAAAAAAAAGTTGGGAGGAGTTCGCATATTAAAGACAAATAAAACACTTTCCTTAGCAAGCAAATACAACGTACTCGATGAGAGGACTTGTAATCACTTAATCAATGTTAAATCATTTTTTTAGGGTTGTTATTAGGGTGTAATATGCGAGCAAATTTCAACCATTTGATCATGATACATCTACGGACACGATCAACACACGCGTTTAAGTAATATTATACACGGAGGGGTATTTTTGTCATTTATCCATTCAATTAGAACACAAGTTACAGGGGCATCTTCTTCCCATTCAACGTAAAGTTTCATTCACCCTTTTCGATCGAATTCTTCTCTAGAGTTGTTGCCCCTTTCTTCTTCTAATTTGAATCGCTTTTTTTTGTTGATCCCGACCCCAATTTGTGTTCTCTCTTCATGAATTTTGATATAGATCTCTTTTGTACGGTGTCAAGTTCACATTTGGGGGTTTTTCAAATTTGAGAGTTTTCTACTTCGATTTACATGTTGTTGTTTTCTTTGGACTGTTTTTTGTTGAATTCATCAAACCTGTAAAGATTGTGTATGTTTTGCACTCAATCTCAAGTTTTTGATTGAAAACAAAGGCTAATGTCCAATGTTCATCTAATTGCCCACCATGTGTTCGACAAAATGCCTAAATGATCAACTTAGAGCTTAGAGCATTTTTGGTTTACCAATTGTTCATAAATTATGAACCTAGCATACCAAGTTTGAATGTATACCATTTATGAACAAGAATACATGACACACATACGAAGTATTGTGAATTAAATTCCATGAACCTTATTGATAATTGTTATGAACCTAATCGTATAAAGACATGAACTTACAAAATACGATTTATGTACTAGATTATGTGACAAAAAATAACAAGTATTATGAATTAGATTTCATGAACTTTATTGAAAATTGTTATGAACTTAACTATATAAAGACATGAACTAACAAAATACCATCTATGAATGCCTGGCAAAAAAGTATTGTATTGTGAATTAAATTTAATGAACCTTATTGACAAAGTTTATGAACCCAACCATGTAAGAACATAAACCAATAGACCCACTTGTATGAACTATTAGTTATGGACTGTGAGATTATATATTATGAACTTGTGTTTATAACAACATGAACCAAATGAAAAATATCATGAATCAAAAGAACAACTAGGATACATGTTAAAAGACATGAGTTATAAGATAAACTATCATGAACCTAATCATATAAAAACATGAGCCAAAAAAGAACTACCATGAACCAAAATACATAAACCGTACGAAGAGTTAGCCTATGTGGGATTTAAAAGACATGAGTTATAAGATAAACTATCATGAACCTAAGCATATAAAAACATGAACCAAAAAATAACTACCATGAACCAAAATACATAAACCGTATGAAGAGTTAGCCTATGTGGGATTTGAACCCACATCTATGTGCACATGCACATTACTCTACCATTTGAGCTAATAGGCTATCAAATGACATGGAATAAAAGATAAACTACTAAGAATTAAAAGTCATGAAACATAAGAATTATTATGAACCTAGCTTACAAAAACATGAACCGAAAGAACAAATACCATGAACCAGAAATCACGAAAGAAAATAATAACTAACATGAAGTAAAAGACATGAACCATAAAATGAACTTTGATGAACCTAAGGTTATTCAAACATGAACCAAAAGAATAAGTGTTATAAACAAAAAGGCATAGGACAAAATTTATGAACCATAAGAATAAATATTATGAACCTTACCTTAAAAAGTCATGAACCAAAAGAATAACCGATATAAACAAAAAGACATAATCGTATCAAGAATTAGCCTATGTGGGATTTGAACCCACATCTATGTGCACATGCACATTGCTCTACCATTTGAGCTAATAGGCTACCAAATATATAATTTCTCAAGTGTCAAATGCACATTTCTCATTTATCACCAATATGAAGAGATGTATACAAATTTACATTGAGATTTCTCCTTAGAGGAATTAGTAGACAACTTCAACAATGAACTAAAAAAATCTTCTTTTCACTGACCAATATATGTGAAAATCAGTGAATATTTCTTCTACTTACCAACAACAAAGGGCTAAATTTTGGAAATTTGGGGGTAATTGGTTTTAGTAAAGAAAAATTATACGGCTGAGTTATTTCTTTGCAATTTAGAACTTTGACCTAAAAAATTAAACAAATTTGCTATCATAAACCAGAAGAATTGTAGATTGCAAGCAAATTTTTACTAAACCCCAAACAACAAAGCCTAGAGAAATCCAATTCATGCATACCTTTGTTTGTATCCTATTTCATGGATTTGATGAACCGATATCGTCTATGAATGAAAATGTGGGAAAGAAAATGGGGGAAAGTAGAAAATGGGGGAAAGTATAAAGATTTCTTCTTCAAATCCATGGTGGAGTGGTCGGAGTGGGAGTAAGGGGGAGAGAGAGAGAGAGAAGGAGGAGGGGAGAAGGCTGCTGAAAAAGATGTATGTGTAGATTTTTAATTTTTAGGGTTTATTTATTCAAAGGGTATCTTCGTCTATGAATGAAAAAATCAGACTATTTACCCGCGTGCCATTGTTAATGAACAAACCCTTTTCCTTATTTTTTTAATCAAACCCCTTATAATCAATCCAGTCCGTCCATTCATCTAATCTAACGGCTACTATTTGCTCGCATTTTTTACTGTAGCATAAGCTTTCACCCGAGCGTGACTCATTAAATTAATCTTAAAGATAGTGAGTACTCAATCAAATTAGACCCGTCAAAACTCATCCAGATAAATTGATCTGAATCGTCCGAGTATTTTTGGGTTAAAACCCGACTTGTAAATCAATGGACTCAACCTATATAAATTGGTTTGAAACTCACAATCCGCTGGGCTTACTCAAAATATTGTTTTGAAAAAAATTTATCATTTATTTGGTTACAGAGTATATAATATTTATTAAAAAAAAATTGGTACTTTTAACCACTAGATTGGCCACAATCCAGGTGATAATCTTTCATAATCCGACCCAATTAACTCGAACCCTTGCTCACTTTAAATCTGAATTGATCGAACCCAAATCGATCTGATTGTCAGGTCTAGTAATCATATTAATTTTAAGTCTAAGTTGATATCTTTTTATTTATAAGCCAAAAGGAGAAAAAAAATTGTGACCCAAATCCATTTTTCTTGGAGGGAGAAAAAAAAATTGCATTACCTCACCATGACTCATGAGGAATCTAAACGAAGCTCAACCTGCTACCCGTGAGATTCGAAATTCTGTCGATTACAAACTCCTTAATTAGTAGATTAGAATTTGCATACATGTAGAGGATTTTCTTCATATAAAAATTGCAATAACATGGATCACTTTGCGAGATTATATGACATAATCATCCAAGTCGAAAGAAAAATGAAAGCAATTATAGATATAAGAGGCTGTCATTATACCAAATGTCATTTATGCTTCACGATTATTATTTATTAATATGGGAATTTTAATTATGAGCCACTCACGAGGATAAATAAGTTTATAAGTGGTCGGTTGTCTTATCTCGATGATAGCTATATGAATGGAATCATAATCATATCCATTTTATAATTGAGAAAGTTTGCGCTTGGAAATTTTGGCAAGTTAATGACGTATGGGCCACCCCCACCTTATTTTTATTTGTAGAACTTAAGATGCCTTTGATTCTATCAAACGACAACCCGATTGAGTTTTAAGAATATTTTATACATACTCTAAAAATTACGGAGTATTAATCAAACAATATTCTAAACTATTTTTCTATCATATATCCCAATCTATAACTATATATTAAAATTGTTCCTTTTTGAGCCACCAAAAGGATTCTGGCCCCACCTCATATTTATAAAATTAATTTTTATTTCTAATATTTTAACTTTTACCATATTATATTCTTCTTTAACTATTTAAATCTATCTTTAACATCAAACAAATATCTATTTAGTATAACAATATCTTTTAAAAACTTCCTTATACAAATATTTAAAAATTAAAGATAACAAATTTAAAATATTTTTAAATAAGTATAAATATCTTTTACCTTTTAGCATGATGTCTTTTCACGAAATTATTTATAGATATATTTTTTCTTTTATAATAAAAAAATTAATGATAAATACTTATAATGTTTAAAAATAAAAAAATAGGTAATATCTATAACTATATATTAAAGTTGTACCTTTTTGAGTCACTAGAACGATTCTAGCCCCACCTTATATTTATAAAATTAATTTTTTTATATTATTATAACTTTTTTCTATTAAATTTTTTATAACTATTTAAATTTATCTCTAACATCAAAAAAATATCTATTTAGTATAACAATATTTTTTGAAATCTTCCTTATACAAGTATTTAAAATTAAAGATAAAATATTTAAATATTTAAAAATAAATATAAATATTTTATCATATATCTTTTGACGAATTTATTTATAGAAATATAGTGATTTTCTTTTATAAAAAAATTAATGAATAAATAGTTAAAATTTTTAAAATTAATAAAAATGAATAATAAAATATTTAATAGATATTGAAATATTTGATAAACTCTAAATTTACGTACATGAAAAGTAATAAAATAGGAATAATATAAAATAAATTATCTATAACTATATACTAAAGCTGTCCTTTTCGAGCCACCAGAACGATTTTGGCCCCACCTCATATTTACAAAATTAATTTTTATTTCTAAATTTTAACTTTTTCCTATTATATTCTTCTTTAACTATTTAAATCTATCTTTAACATCGAACAATTATCTATTTAGTATAACAATATCTTTTGAAAACTTCTTTATAAAAATATTTAAAATTAAAGATAACAAATTTAAAATATTTTTAAATAAGTATAAATATCTTTTACCTTTAAGCGTGATATCTTTTCAAGAAATTATTTATAGATACATTTTTTTCTTTTATAATACAAAAATTAATGATAAATACTTATAATGTTTAAAAATAAAAAAATAGGTAATATCTATAACTATATATTAAAGTTGTACCTTTTCTAGTCACCAAAACGATTCTAGCCCCACCTTATATTTAAAAAATTAATTTTTATTTCTATTGTTATAACTTCTTTCTATTAAATTCTTTTTAACTATTTAAATTTATCTCTAACATCAAAAAATATCTATTTAGTATAACAATATTTTTTTGAAAGCTTCGTTATACAAGTATTTAAAATTAAAGATAAAATATTTAAATATTTTAAAATAAATATAAATATTTTATCATATATCTTTTGACGAATTTATTTATAGAAATATAGTGATTTACTTTTTTAAAAAAATTAATGATAAATATTTAAAATTTTTAAACTTAAAAAAATGGATACTAAAATATTTAATAGATATTGAAATATTTGATAAACTCTAAATTTACGTACATGAAAAGTAATAAAATAGGAAGAATATAATAATTGATTAAAAAATTATATACATTCTACGAACAATAAATTACTTATATTAAAGTTTATATTATATTTTTATTTATTTATTAATATCCTATTTATAATGTTTATAAAATATCGAATCGTAGTCGTACATGGTACGACGGGTAAAACTAGTTATTATTGTACAAAAATTCATCTTTAATGCATTGATTAACTACGTCTACTCCTCTTCACCTTCCACTCTAAGCCCCTCTTCAACTTAGAACCTGCAAAACAATGGACACAGGGGGCGGGGATCCCTAATCCACCTCCGATGCCTAAGTCAAAAGAGTAGTTTGTCGATCGAACATCGAGTTAAAAGATAAAACTTGCTAGCGAGCTCAACGAATATGAGTGTGTTTACCATACATGGCGAATACATGTATTTATAATGGAGGAGAGGGAGAGAAGGTCGAAAACTCTATCTCTTAGAGATGGCCGATAATGCCCAAGGCCCAACAAGCGATTTCTTGTGTTCCCAATCCACGCGAAAATTCTATCTTTCGACTAAGATAAAATCATACGTTGTAATGAATAACTACCATATTTAATTTTATAACAAAATATATATCTTATCACAATTAAAAAATTTATTAATAGCAAAAGATAACATAATAAATAAAAATACATTTTTGGTTGATAATAGCGAAAATAATAAGGTAATTAATTTCACCCGCTCACAAATGCCCCACTTAGGTGTTAGTTACGTTAAAACGCAACTAAGACGCAAGTACACTAGGACCTATTTGAAGCGGCCATGCGGATAAGTCGACGAGTCCCCCTAGCGTTCGTATATGTATATTCATATATTCATATATTCATATATTCGTATATTCGTATATTCGTATATCCATGAGTGAATATCATGCAATCCCTTTCTCCTTTACATACGCGCATATGTAGAAGACCGTTAATGTGATGAAGTAGTGAAAGTAGCTCTCATGCTTGATGCACGGGAGGATCCTATTGATCAGGATGTTGAAGCTAGGTTGTGTAGACCGCTCTGGTTTTCTCTCTTGATGAGTGAGTCTTTTGCCTAAAGTTCCCATTTGAGGGACGATTTGACATTCAAGGTGGAGAGGGCGATTTCCCTCTCGCTTTGTAGTTAGCCTCTTACCAGCGCGCGTATTGGTGGATGCGCTCTTGAAGCTCGGTAATGGTGAAGGTATAAGTGTCAAGTCTTCCCTTAGCTTGCTCTCAAATTGGAATTCCCTCTTAAAGGCGGTAATTGCGGTCTTCTCACAACACCCATCGATCTCGGCATAGAACTCCATGAAGTGATTGGTGAAGCAGTGCAAGCTTGCGCTTTTATCTTTTCTAAGGCCGAAGAATGTGTCTAAAGACACCGCATCCTGACTGTTGCCCCTGTAGTACCTTACAAACTCAATGTTAAGTTGATCCCATGACCAGATTGATCCTGACTTCAAACTTTGGAACCACTTTAATGAACCCTTTTCAAGGTCCCCTGACACCGATTGGTGAAGCAGTGCAAACTTGCTCTTTTATCTTTTCAAAGGTCGAAGAGTGTGTCTAAAGACACCGTATCCCGACCGTTGCCTAGTAGTGCCTTCCAAACTCAATTTCAAGTTGATCCCATGACCGGATTGATCCCGACTTCAAACTATGGAACCACTTTAATGAACCCTTTTAAAGGCTACCCGGGAACATTTTGCACATTGTAGCATCATCGGAAACCCATAATGCCATGTGAGAAAGCGACTATGTGGCTTACGGGATCTGAATGCCCATCATATAGAGTGAATGATTGTGGTGAGAACTTTGTCGGAGGCTTGGCGCGATGGATGCTTCTATGGAATGGTGTCGATGTCACCATAGCCAGCTTGTGTTGAGCTTGCTCTTGAGCAGTTTGCAAGGTTCCTCCTTGTGCTCTTAAAAGAACAAGCTATCTCCTTTCAGTGCGCATTAAGGCTCGATCTTCTCCTTCACGTCTTTTTTTGCTTTCGGCTCTACATCGATTACACCGTCTCTTCTTCTTATTGCCCCGTCATGAGCTGACTCGGATCTTATGGATGGATCATAACGATCCATGTCACAATCGCGTGAATTTTCGCGACGATTTCTCCGACCGCAACCGTCACTGGGGCTTCCGCGATCACCGCCAGAGTTGTTGCGGTCGCGGCTAGGGCATCTGCGAACGTGGTGATTTCCGCGATCGTCGAAACATCCCGAGTTGCCGAGGTCAAGTCGCTGGACTAAGAATGGTCCACGACTCAGGACCTCTTACTCGGGGGCGACTTGTGTTGCTTGCCCCTTCGTCGACCTTTAGGCGCTCTATGATCGCTTTCGTAGTCAATTTGCATCTGTCTAGATTCATCGGTGCTTACCGGCTCAGGTCCACAACGGTTATCGGTGAATTCGATAACACTAGCGAGTCATCGATTGGTCCTTTTGATCACCGATTCGCTAAAGGGGCGCTTTCCTTGAACTTCATCCAAGGTATGCTTCAATTTGGCGATCTCCTCCAAGGCTTGGTCGAAGCGGGACTCTGCCTGGGCACGCTTATTTTGAATCTACTCATTCTCTCTCAAGACAGAGGCAAAGCCATGCGTGATCTCATCTTCCTCCTCGTTTTCGGCGGTGATTGATGCCCCATTCCCGCCGTTTGGCCCATACGCCAAGGAAATGTGAGCATCACCACGTACAGGATTGGACCTGACGTGGCTCGATTGACCATTCTCCTAGCGTGGGATGACGGAGTTAGAACTTCGCTCTCGGATTAAAGTTGGTACAAGCTTCGAGATGCGCAATTGCGCTCCACTGCGATCGCGGTTCTCTAGGCCACGGTCGTTGTTACGATCCGTTATCGCAGTTACTCGTCCTAGTTCGTGCAATTGCCCATGCCTTTGTAAACTTCGATTACTTTCGTATTCAACAACATGCATCGATGAGTCCCACAATTGGCCAAACCCATCAGATTCGAATCATGTAACATTACGACCGTCGATTCCATCGCTCGACTCGGTCCCCTGACACCGATTGGTGAAGCAGTGAAAGCTTGTGCCTTTATCTTTTCTAAGGCCGAAGAGTGTGTCTAAAGACACCGCATCCCGGCTGTTGCCTATGTAGTGCCTTACAAACCCAATTTCAAGTTGATCTCATGACCAAATTGATCCCGACTTCAAACTTTGGAACCACTTTAATGAACCCTTTTCAAGGCTACCCGAGAAAATTTTGCACATTGTAGCATCATCGGAAACCCATAATGCCATCTTATGTGAGAAAGCGACTATGTGGTTTACGGGATTTGAATGCCCATCATAGAGAGTGAATGATTATGGTGAGAAATTTGCCGGAGGCTTGGCGCGATGGATGCTTCTATGGAATGGTGTCGATGTCACCATAGCCAACTTGTATTGAGCTTGCTCTTGAGCAGTTTGCAAGGTTCCGCCTTGTGCTCTTAAAAGATCAAGCTATCTCCTTTCAGTGCGCCTTAAGGATCGATCTTCCCCTTCACGTCTTTCATTGCTTTCGCCTCTACGTCGATTACACCGTCTCGTCTTCTTATTGCCCCGTCATGAGCTGACTCGGATCTTATGGATGGGTCATAACGATCCATGTCACAATCTCATGAATTTTCGCGACGATTTCTCCGATCGCAACCGTCGATGGAGCTTCCGCGATCACCGCCAGAGTTGCCGCAGTCGCAGCTAGGGCATCCGCGACCGCGACGATTTCCGCGATCGTCGGAACTTCCCGAGTTGCCGAGGTCAAATCTCTGGATTGAAGATGATCCACGACTCAGGACCTCTTACTCGGGGGTGACTTGTGTTGCTTGCCCCTTCGTCGACCTTTAGGCGCTCTACGATCGCTTTCGTAGTCAATTTGCATCTGTCTAGATTCATCGCTGCTTACCGGCTCAGGTCCACAACGGTTATCGGTGAATTCGATAACACTAGCGAGTCATCGATTGGTCCTTTTGATCGCCGATTCGCTAAAGGGGCGCTTTCCTTGAACTTTATCCAAGGTATGCTTCAATTTGGCGATCTCCTCCAAGACTTGGTCCAAGCGGAACTCTGCCTGGGCACGCTTACTTTGAATCTACTCATTCTCTTTTTCCTCCTCGTTTTCGGCGGTGATTGATGCCCCATTCCCGCCATTTGGCCCATACGCCAAGGAAATGTGAGCATCACCACGTACGGGATTGGACCTGGCGTGGCTCGATTGACCATTCTCCTAGCGTGGGATTACGGAGTTAGAACTTCGCTCTCGGATTAAAGCTGGTACGAGCTTCGAGATGCGCAGTTGCGCTCCACCGCGATCGCGGTTCTCTAGGCCACGATCGTTGTTACGATCCGTTATCGTAGTTACTCGTCCTAGTTCGTGCGATTGGCCATGCCTTTGTAAACTTCGATTACTTTCGTATTCAACAACATGCATCGTTGAGTCCCACAATTGGCCAAACCCATCATATTCGAATCATGTAGCGTTACGAAGGTCGATTCCATCGCTCGACTCGGTCCCCTGACGGCTCGCGTGATGGGCGGGCGTTCTTGCGAGAGGGGCTGGGTCACGGTTAAGGTCTACTTCAAGCAAGGCGTCTTGCTCGGCACGCACTAAGGTTCCATCCTCCGAGCGAATATTGGTGTTCATGTGATCGATGTATTCTAGAGTGTGATCCTCCGAGCGAATATCGGAGTTGGTATAATTACCCTGGCTGCCACGGTTGCGACTTTCAGGGCTGTGATCGTGGTCTTCTGGGCCGCGGTCGCAATGTTCTGTTCTACGGTCGCGGTTTCGCTCGTTGAGGACATCGCGCTCGATTTTATTTTGCGTGATTGCCCTAGGACTTCGATTGTCACTTCTTGCTCTTCTGGGATCGACTTCAACTCCATGATTGCGTGGATCGATTGCTCGTTTCCCACGGTCGGTGTGAACTGGTAGTGCATAAAAATTCGCCTTTAATGCACTGATTGAATACTCCTCTTGACTCTCCTTTTCACTTTCCACTCCAAATTCCTCTTCAATTGAGAACATGCAAAACAATGGACACAGGGGGCAAGGACCCCCTAATCCACCTCCGATGCCTAAGTCAAAAGAGTAGTTTGTCGATCGAAAGTCAAGGTAAAGGATAAGATTTGCTAGCGAGCTTAGTGAATATGAGTGTGCTTACCATACATGGAGAATACATGTATTTATAATGGAGGAGAGGGAGAGAGAAGGTGACAAGGCCCAACAAGCGATTTCTTGTTTCCCATCCACGCGGAAATTCTATCTTTCGACTAAGATATGATCCACCATTATAACGAATAACTACCATGTTTAATTTTATAACAAATATATATATATATATATATCTTATCAATATTAAAAACCTTATTAATAGTAAAAGATAGCATGATAAATAAAAATATATTTTTAGCTGATAATAGCGAAAATAATAAAGTAATTAATTTTAACCGATCACACCAATAACATATGTTTATATTTTATTTGTATTGTTTAGTTTTGAAAGGTTAGTTCGGGTGGAAGTGGCTTATATAGTGAAAATTAAGAATTAATAATTGGATGGAATATATGGAAGCTATACTAAGATTAAAAGGGGAGCAGTAGGGAAAAAAATTAGGGCCACGCAGATGAAGAATAATTTTTGGTGATGACAATCATTACTATATACTGAAGTGGAAGTTAAAATAATATTTAAAACGGTCCCACATCATCATCATTTTAAAAATTAATGTGATTGGTTAAAAATTAATTGGATTAATTTGGATTAATATATTTATATATTAATCAAAACAATCTATAGATTAGTTTTATTTTTGGATAAGATAATTTTTTAGATAAGATACATACAGTTTTTTAAAATTATCCTTGCATATATGAATTTCTAATAATTAGTTTTGAAAATAATAGTTTTTTGTAGATAAGATACATATAATTTTCTTAAATATCCTTTCCTATTTTAATTTAATCAAAATTTAATAAATACAATACTTTAAACCTTATGCTAGTATTAGAAAACAAGAAAGCATGGAATGATATTTTGTGAGCAGGTACAAAACTATTTTATGGATGAAGTTTGGACACCCATTTTTGGTCATATTCATGTTTATTATGTTCAGGGGTTCACATATTTATTATGTAAGTTCATGATTAATCCATTGTAGCGAACAAAAGAGGCCAAATGCATAATTACATTAAATCAAACACATAAAGTATCAAAAAAATCTCAATATGAACTCAAATAAAAAAACAAAAATCCCTAATACTCCAAGAAATATGTCTCCAATCACGCAAACAATATAAGAATAAGTAGTAGCCCTAATTTGTTCGAGTTTCAAAACAGCAGCAGTCCAATCACTAAATGCCACATTCGGGCTCTTTACACGTACACAATCAATCCCGTACCAGAAGATCAAATCAACTAAACCGTAAAACCGAAGCTTCTTATCTTTCTTGATAAAAGCATATAACGATCTCAACTCGAAAGCATTAATCCACCTAATCTTGTGCTCTCTCTCAATCGCATCCACCGAGTACTTGATTTCGATGCCTACAAATGAAATATTAGGGAGTTGGAGGAATCAACAAAGTTAAGAGGGTAGGGTTTCATGAGTAAATCAACGGTTTTTGATGAGAAGACATGTAGACTTATTTGCGAGCTTCAAGAGGTCGATTTCATCATTGGCTTCAAGAGGTCGTGCCATCAACACAATCCACACTATAAGGAATGGGTAATTCACCACTCACATTGATACGATGATGAATTTGAGGGAATAGAAGAAGAAGAAACAGATTGATTGAGAAGAAGAACTTCAAACGTGAATGGCCAAAGTCGGGGATAAAGAGTGAAGACTGGATAGGGAAGAATTAGGGCAAATTAATTAATTTCTGAATTATTGATTGATTATTATTGATGGAGAAATCTCCAATATATAAAGATACATATGATAATATCCTTGGACTCCGAGGCATATCTTTCTCTAAAGGATAGAAAATAATATGGCAATATCTTGCCTAACATAAAAGAGAAGATCATATAAAATATAATCTAATTATCTCCAATAAATTGTAGCGTATCACACATCGACATAAGGTGATCAACAACCTACAATAAACGATGATTGTAGGAAAAATTAGATAAAATAAGACATATTTTGATGTAAGGTTCACATAAAATCATATGACATTGGGATAATTCACCTCACATCGACACAAGGTGATGAACAACCTATAATAAACGATGAATGTAGGAAAAATAAGATAGAATAAGACACATTTTAATGTAAGGTTCATGTACAATTATATGAGCTTCATATGAAATATGATTTATTTCACGTCGTAATGAAACATCGAAGAATGCATAGACCGTCTACAAAACTAGTTGTTTATACACTATATTCATTGTAGTTCAATGCAAGTTTTGATGACGTTGAGTAGCTTATTGGGACATATTACAATAAATTTGCCACTCTAGCTCCATATTTACATTGTATTTGAGTAGCTCAAACTCACAAGGTCTTTCCTATTTTCATAATTAATATCCAATTGTTCATCATCTTATTCATCAAACAACATCCAATGATTCAAATAACTGATGAAACCCAATGATTCATCGCCATTAAATATCTAATAAAACTCATAAAATCATCTAATTTATTTCACAATAGCAATTTCATCAAACATGTTATGTGCATCTCAAATCTCATGTTTATAGAAATCGAAAACTCAAATATGGGATATTGGAGAGTAAGAAAACATCAAAACACTAAATAATTGAGAATTGGTAGCGATTACAACTCAAATTGATGGAAATTTCGATTGTAAAAGGAGAAATCAACCCAAAATTAATAAAACAAAACATAAATGAAATGTGAAAATTACAAAATGCATTACCTAAATTTGAATACATGGAGAAAATAACACTACTTCAATGGAAGAAATAGAGAAGAACAATCGAAACAACAAAACAAGTAGAAAAAGCAAATTCAAAGAATGTCGCGTATATACGATAGAGAAGAGGATAGGGGCAAAATGATGATATTACCCTCACACTTAAAAATTTAAACAAAAAAGCCTTTATCTCATACGTCCATTAAGAGGTAATAATGTATTATTCAATAGATCAAATTCATTTTCAATTTGTAGAATAAGGGTCATATTCTCCTGATTCATATTCTTAGTTTTCAAAATAAAAATTCTTATTCTATATCTTAAGGGATAAGTTAATTAGAAAACCTATATTTAGTATTCGATTAAAAAACTCTAAAAATGATGTTTAACCCATCAGGCTAATCTGAATTTTGGTGCTTCTAATTGATCGAGCCACTAATCAACCGGTTAACTCTTAGAAATTAGAGGAATTGGATGAAAACCACCCGTATAATATGGCATATTTCACTTAACCACCCGTATTTTGAATAATTATAAAAAAACCACCCATATTAAAGGCTCCGTTAAAAATTAACCACCCAAAACCCAGATCCGTTAGCCTCCGTCCAAAATCGCTGACATGGCTCCTCAATTTTGAATTGTTTATTTCTTTAGCTTGCCACATCACCACCCAAAGACACATAAGCCTCGTCTTCCACTTATTAAATGCCCCTCTTTAAAATCGAAGCTTCATATCAAAACATTTCGACGCATAAGCTCCATTGAAGCTCCATTCGAAGGAATCAACATTGGTTTGCATACTTCCCTTCGCTCAACCTCTAATCGAAGCTCCATCAATAAGTTTGCTCGATCTATTTCATTCCTCTATTGTTTTGAATTGAGGGTTCATGTTCAAATCGGTAATTTAGGGTTTATCAATGGATATAGGGCTTCATTCAAGGGAGTTTTCTAATTTCAGATTTAGGGTTTGTGATTCCCAAGGGATTAGGGATTTAAGGAATAGATTTAGGCTTTGCAATTTTTGAATGTGTATGAAGCAATGTTCAGGAAGCAAAATCAGAGGTTCAGAAAGTGGAGCACAAGCTCTGAATGGTTTGAATTGCAATTGATGTAGGGGTAGTATGTCAAGCTCAAGCTCTACGTCAACAAATCCAGAAGGAAGAGTTTGTTATTGTGGTCTTCGAGCAAAAGAATCAACTGCTCATACAGAGTTCAATCATGGTAGAAGGTTTTATGGATGTCGTCTATATGGTTTGCCTAACAGATGCAACTTCTTTATGTGGAGGGATGAAGAACATAATACTAGAGCATTGTATGTGATCAAGAAGTTGGTAAAGGAGAAGGAAAGATTGGAAGCAGATAAGAGAACACTCGAGGATTCAGCTAGAGTCCATGAAACTGTGATTATGAAGTTAAGAAATGAGCTTGCAATGACCAGGAAAAGGAGGGCTCTTGATTGTTGTTCAACTATAATGGTTGGGTTTTGTTGCTGTTTTTATTAAAAGTGTAATGTAGGAATTAATGTTGGTGTATCTTTGATTGTTGTTAATGTTGAGAACAAATGAGCTTGTATTATTGAACCTATGTTTGAATGACAAATTGTTATGCTTTCATGTGTTGACCTAGTCTGTTGATGCTTTATGTGCAAGAAATATGCAAAAACACCTTGTTATTGCAAACTGATGATTATCCATGGGCAAGCAATATGAAAATTGATGCATATGGTTTTGCAAACTGATGTCTTTGCAAACTGATGCATATGTGTGTGTAAGCAATCTGATGCATATGTGTGTGTAAGCAATCTGATGCATATGTGATGCATATGTGTGTGTAAGAAATATGCAACAACAACTTTTATGGTTTTGCAAACTGATTTTGAAAACTAATGCATATGGTTTTGCAAACTGATTGCTTTGAAAACTGATGGCTTTGAAAACTGATGGCTTTGAAAACTGATGCATATGTGTGTGTAAGCAATCTGAAAACTGATGCATAACAACATAATTGGAAAGTTTCATAACACTTAGAAAGTAGAGAGTGCATAACACTTGGGATGATGCATAATTACAACAAAAGCATCCTTGTGCAATCCCATTAAGTACACTACAACCATGATAGATACTTGATAGTCAGTAGGTACAGCAAAAGTGGCAAATGGCCTCAAAGTTTGAGTATATAGCACAAAAGTACCCAACTTTGGAACAACACTAATGCCTACATATAATGTCTTACTACTGCAGCATAGAGTTAGTTACATGAAAACATAGTAATCATTTCCACATCAAGATAGTAATATCCTTCCACAACAAGATAGTCATCACTTCTGCGTAGAGTGCTTCCTAGGTGACCTCCTTATCATGTGAGGGATGAAATCCTTGGTTGCAACACTCTTCTTCCTTGGCTTTGAGGCAACAGCTGGTGTGACAGATCCTTGAGATTGTTGAAAAGCTGGTGTGACAGATCCTTGAGATTGTTGAAAAGTTGGTGTAACCTATAATAAAGCAATGGCATTTAAGCACTACTCTTTAGACAATGAAAAAGCTACATTTAAGCACTGCTTAGAGAAACAATACCTGCACAGAGTTGCTAGCTATAGGAGTGGCATATGTTTGTGTCCTAGTGTTGACACTATCCATGACACCTCCACTCTGCACATTCAAAACATTCAAATAGCATAAATAGAAGGGTTCATAAAGCCGACCATAAAGAACATAAGTGGATTTACCATGTCAAAACTATATTAAGAACCAATATCTGGTTGTGGGGCAGGGTTGACAGTTGAGGGACCTGAGGGATTGCTTCCAACTGGATTGTTGTTCTACAAACAAATAGAAGGGTTAAATTATGAGTTCAGATAATCTAGAAGTTACAAACAAATCTAGAAGTTACCTTTTTTTCATACTTCCTCTTTTGAGCACCAATATAGACAATTTTAGGCTTTGCATGCCTTCCTCCACGTTTGGGTTCCTTTGGTGGCTCGGGTCCTTTGGGTGGATTGCTACATTTGTTTTTGTAGTGACCAGACTGTCCACAGTTTGAACACCTTGTTTCACTCACTATCCTTATTCTTTTCTTTTTAGCTGGTAGCTCTTCTCCAGGCTCTCTTCTCCTTGCCTTCTTGGGCCTCCCCGGTTGAACAACATACTTGGGAGGGCTTGGAGCTTGTTGATTAGTCCTCTCCCATTGTGCTTCTCCAGGCATTGGATTGATTATAGGGTTATAAGCCCTCATATAAGTCTCCTTAGTGAAATAGGGATGCACATAGTCTTCCACTCTCCTTCTATCTTTCATAATGCAACACATGGCATGTGGGCAAGGTATACCAGTCAGATCCCACTTATTGCAGCCACAACTCCTTCCTAGCAAGTCAACAACATAGGTCCTCCCATAGTGATCCACCTCAAACTTGTCTCCACAGCATAAAAAGGTACACAACTCCTCAAGCACTCTTGTTTCACCAATTCTATTCTTTTCTTAGTATGTGGTGTAAGCACACCATCATACTTAATCATACCCTCACGCTTGGCTAAGAACCTTTTCATCAATTTTCTCCTAATCCACTCACACATGGACAATATAGGAAGCTCTCTTGCACGCAAGATTAAGGAGTTAAAACTCTTACACACATTGTTTAGTAGCATATCAGATTTGATGTGACTTTTGAACCCATGCCTAGACCATGTTTTAGGATTTGCATCAATAAGGCATTTAAAAGCAACTTCATCTAGCTTCCTTACCTCCTCCATTGGAAGCTCAAAATCAGGGGTGTTGCATGCCCTGGCAGCAGCCCATACAAGGTCCTTGAAACCCTTACCTGGCCATCTTGTCTTGAAATTATTGTACATGTGTCTAACACATACCCTTGTATCAGCCTCAGGAACCACCTCATGTAATGCCTCAATGAGACCCTGACCAGTATAAGCAGTTAGTACAAATTAATGACTAGTATACCAAATAGCATAAGCAACCAATTAATGACAATATTAATGACAGTTTGTGCTTAACACGTACCTTTTGCCTGTCAGATATGAAAGTAGGGTTGCTTTCACCAATGTCTCTAACCAAAATCTCTAAAAACCAAACCCATGTCTCTTTCCTCTCTGCTTCAACAACAGCATATGCAATGGGGTATATGTTTTCATTCCCATCCTTGCCCACAACAACCAACACCTGACTAGTATAAGTTCCTCTCAAATGACATCCATCTAATCCTATGATTGGTCTACAACCCAATATGAACCCTTCTTTGCAAGCTTCAAAACAAACATATAGTCTCTGAAAAAGGGGCTTCTCTGGATTGTCTAGACAAACCTTAACATAGCTAGAGCTTCCCGGGTTCCATTTCTTAATAGTTGCTGCATAATCCCAAACCCTTCCATATTGAACACTAGCATCACCCCGTGTCAGCAACATTGCCCTAAATCTAGCCTTCCAAGTTTGGTAGTATCTAATGTTAATTCTGTAATCCCTTCTCACAGCATTGATAAAACCATGAAGCTTCCATTGTGGATCATCCCTATAAAACTCCAGATATCTCTCTGTCAGCCAAACAAATGTGACCTTGTTATTCTCATGTTGCCAACCACATTCATGCTTCGCCACCCACTGTTTTAATTGAAAACTACCATCTCTCCCCATCTTCCTAGCACAAGCCTTAAAACTACAATACACTTTTTTACACACACACTTCTTCCTAGAATGTTTCATAGCACATTCACACTTGAATTTACAATAATCTGACACTTTTGCCTTATCATAATGCAAGTAGTAGAAGTCACCATCATTTTCTATTGACCACTGCCTTAATGCTTTTCTAAATATGTCATTTGAAGCAAATATCATGCCAGGCTTTAAAATAATTTTTTTCCTAAAATCTACCAAAGGATTGAATTCAGGATACTTAGCTGAATGTTGTCCATCAGAACCACTTTCACTCCTCAATTCATCAGATTCATCTAAGGATTTCTCTTCATCCACATAAGCTTCTTCAGATTGTTGTTGTATAATCACATCATCAGCCCAAAATTGCCCTGCAGCTTCATCAACATTTTCCTCAAAAAAATCATCATCCTCATCTTCACTTTGTCTGAACTCAAAATCTTCCTCATCAGATGATTCTGAACCTAAAATTCCTTCACCCTCATCACTTGAACCATCACTTGAGCCATCAGTGGTATCACCTTCATCTACAGCAGCTAGATCAGGGAATATGGCTTGAGAGGTGTTTTTTTGTTTGTGTAGGAGTAGAGAGAACCCTATTTGAGAGAGGCTGCAATGTTGGCATGGGATACATGATGTTGGGCTGAAAAGATGGGTTGTTGGGCCTCAATGATGCTGGGCTGGGTTCATTACCTTGGACTACATAAAGATGGACAAGTCTATCACTACCAACCTGATTGACCATATGCACTACATCACTATCCCCTTTGATATACCTCAATCCAAAGTGAATGGTTTTTCCAGGTTCCAAATACCACATCTCTTTGACATCTAGTAGCCCAACTTCCTGTTTCAGTAGTGTTTCTAACACAATTTTTGATTTCTGATCTGGATCTACATCTTCGTAGACATGAACCTTTGCCCTTCTATAGCTTAACTAGTCAACCTTAGACATGTAAAACGTGCCCTGGTACAAAATCCTGAAAATGATATTCATAGCTGTAAAGAAGAAGTTGCAGATGTCAATAGTCCATTTTTTACCACAATAAATATGCCATACTTCTTACTAATGCACAGAGTCATATGTATATGTCATATTCGAGCACATGGGCACAGGTACCCAACAAACAAAGTGGGGACAGAGACAAGTGGGATTGAAAAAAAAAACCTAAACTAAACCTAAACCACTTACACCACCCTAAACACCACAATAAACCCCATACTCACTAACCCTCCCTTCATCTTTTTCGCAAAAACCCTAAAGTTCAGCAAAACGAGTAAGAAATTAAAAAAAAAACCGAAAACCCTAGCTATGTAATCACCTGAATCGTCAATGGAATCTGGGGTGTTCAGCTTCTGGAATTGTCGATGAAAACCCCTATCATCAATGGCGACGATGAAGCTTCAATCGCTTTCAAAATCTACACTCTCCGGCTTTCAAACGGGCTTCAATTTCTCCACTCTCTCATGCTTTCAATCGGGTTTGGAGCAATCAATCGGGTTCGAGTGGGATATAAGTGGAATACGAGGCTTATGTGTCTTTGGGTGATGATGTGGCAAGCTAAAGAAATAAACAATTCAAAATTGAGGAGCCATGTCAGCGTTTTTGGACAGAGGCTAACAGATCTGGGTTTTGGGTGGTTAATTTTTAACGGAGCCTTTAATATGGGTGGTTTTTTATAATTATTCAAAATACGGGTGGTTAAGTGAAATATGCCATATTATACGGGTGATTTTCAACCAATTCCTCTAGAAATTATGTTATCGATTGACAACCTCAAAAAACACCAAAATACCTAAATGGAGGACTGTGTCCTAGAATATATATAGTAAAGGGCTCTAGAGAAACACCTTCTTAGAGAGAAACGAGGGAAAGAAGGAGGACCTTTAGATTTGTTTTATTAGATGGTCTAGATTAATTAAAAAAAGAACCACACTATTAGTCTACACCGTAAACTACATGATCATAACTCTTTTCTCTCTCCAATCTCAAATACCGTAAAAGTGGGTTATTAATTTTATCCTCTCTTTCCATATCTCACCAAAAAATGAAACAACCGTCTCTCTCAAAATACCTTCAACTGCTCCGCTCGTTTCTCTCATCTCATTCAAAGCCCTCATCTCATTCAAAGCCCGGTAAGATTTTAAATTTTGTCGTTTTAATAGTTTAATATCTTCAATTTCACTATCCTCATAATTTATTTTCAGTTTGAATCGATTACAGATTGGTTCGAAGTCATTCGATCGAACATGCGAACTCTTTTTAAGATCTACAATCTCCGTTGAGATGGGCTCAATCACCCTATATTTTGTCTCGCAAATTGGCTAGGTATGTAACTCCGTATTTCGTCCGCATGTAGATAGTTTATTTAAGAAATTTTGATTTTTTTTAACAAAACTGTATCGATAGTCAATAACATCATAATGCTATCTTTTGGAATGATAAACGTGAAACCTACTTGATGTCAAGGTACTGCCAGGCAAGAAATGATAAAATAATTGTAGGGTTTAGATTGAATTTATTCATGGTATCTATTGATTTGAACATGTTCAATTTTTAATTTGTTTTATTTTTGTTTTGATTTTAATAATTATTGTGTTATTCATATTTAAGACTCCATACTCATAATTTCAAGAATCTTGATTGCATATTATTTAAATATATTTACGAGAGTTCCTCTTATGAATTAATAATCTTTGTACCTCGAATTTTAGTGTTTTGCTTAAGAGATTTGACATCTGAGATCTCGAATATGCATTTTGAATGATTGAATATGAATAATGAATGGTTGAATATGAGGTTTAAATTTATAAATTATCATGAATTTGAATACTGAACGATTGAATATGAATACTGAATGATTGAATATGCACACTAGATGTGTGCATATTAGATAAACAAATGTGAATTAATAATCTCTTTACTCTAAATTTTAATGTTTTGTTTGTTGAATATGTATTCCTAAATGAATTGACATTCGAGGCATTGAATATGCATTCTAACCAATTGAATATGAATTTAAAATTTATGGATTATCATAAACAAGTTTGAATTTATAGTTATTTTACTCTGAATATTTATGTGTTGTTTGTTAAATATATAGTCTTTAGTAGAATATTTTGTGAATGGTTGAATATGAATACTGAACGATTGAATATGCAAACTAGATTAACAAATATTATTGATAACTAGTTATACTCGTCGTGCCACGCACGACTACATGGATTTAATACTTAATTTATTTAATGTGATTTTAATTTAATATAAAAAAATTATTTATTATAACTATTTTATATAAAATTTTACATTTTTTATAATGTGAGACGAAGCCAAAATCATTAAAATGAGCCCTATACGATTTTGATGGCTTAAGGAAAATTTATTTATGGAAAAATATAAATATAAATTATTTTAATTACTCTTTTACAGAATAGATAAAAGCGTAAAAATAATGTAAATTCTTATGATTATTTTAATCAAATTCAATTATTTAAAAATATTTTAAATAAAAAGTTAAAAAATAGTTAATAAGAAAAGATGAATAAAGACTAAATTTTTTATAGATAAAAAAATCTTCTATATTTATATGAATAAGCCAAAAAGGAAATTAAGGAAAATATAATATATTTATTTTTATCAAAATTTAATTTAGGCAAGTAATTATGTGGATATTGATTTTTTTTTATCAAAATTTGATTTAAGATAAATCTTTTAATAGATAAAAAGATAAAGATAGAATTATTTTCGTTATTTTTAATTAAATTATGAATTAAAAAAATTATTTTTCGTATAATTAGATAGAAAGAATTTGATTGAAAAGGCTAAATTAATATAAATAAAAATTAATTTTTAAATGTAAGGTGAAAAGGTTTAGCTTTAATATATAGTTATACATATATATTGATTGATTAATTATATATTAGTATACTCCGTATTATAGATTATAATGTAATGAGATGACATGTTCGGAGCCACCATGTGACATTAAACTACAGTAGGTAATTGCTTTTTAATTTTTTATCATAAAAGAATAAATTATCTTATTCATGTAATTATCTTGAATAAAATTCATTATGATTTTCACAAATCTTAATGAATATTAAATAACTTAAATAAATTATTATAAATAATATTCATCAATAATATTTTACCAAATATTTAATGTTTTTATAGTTTATTTTATTTTAGATATAATCTTTTTAAGTGAAATAAATGATCATATCAAATATTTAACATTAATAATTAAGATTTAACATTAGATAACATCTTTATTTTAGATAGAATCTTTCTTAGATTAGTTTATCTTTTGTATATTATCTTAAAATAATATCAACATATATAAATTTCCAAAATAAAAAATCCTATGTGGCAAAATCCTAGGTGGCTTAACGTGGGAACGACACGTAGGAAAATCCTAGGTGGCACAACGTGGTGGCCTTATTCCTTGCGTCTTTTATATATATACATAGATTAATGTATTTTGACTATTAATTGTTTGATTGGTGAATATGTTTTATTGAATTAGCATAAGGTGTCTTGAATATGCATTTTGAAGAGTTGAATATGAGGTTAAAATTAAAGAATTATCATATGTTTGAATTTGTGAATGATCGATACTCAGATTTGAATTCATAGTCATTTTATTCTGAATGTTTATGTGTTGTTTGTTGAATATATAGGCTTGAAGGCCGGAGAAGATCGAGAAGATCGAAGAACATAAACACAAAAGACTGAAGTAAATATTCAAATTGTGTTCAATGACTTAATATTCGATTACATTGTTGATAAGTTCGATATTTATAAATACATATTCGAGTTCGTTTTACACATGTTCAAGATTGTATACTTGATATTCGATCGATTTCATACTCTGTTTTTTTCAAGATTTACACTCGGATATTCAGATATAATTAAAATTATATACATGACTCCTAAAACGGCACATTCGAGAATGTGTTCTTAATATTCATTTACACATATTGGTTTGTTCATTATTTCAACTAACATATTCAGATATAAACACGTGACTATTACTACGACATATTCGAAAATGTGTTCTTAATATTCGTTAACACATATTGCGTTGTTCAATATTTAAACTAATATATTCAAACCCGTACTCTATTCGTTTACTCATATTACCTTTTTTTAGTTTTTAAATTTATGACAACTATCTCCTAAATTTTAGCAACAAATAAACCTATTTATTTTGGGAAATTATGTTTGAATTTGAAAATAAAAAATCACGTCTTTTTTTATAGATTTTTTTTTTAAATCAACCCCTTTATTTTCGCACTTGCCTTTTTAATTTCAATCTAGTAATATCCTAAAAAATTGCATAAATGATTTCTTTTTTATCTGTAATTAATTAATTTTAGGATTGTTTAGTGTAAAAAACACCCATATTAGTTATTGTAATCCTTCAATCCTAACCACTAATATTCCATCATCCAACGCTCCTAATTCTTTCCCTCGTTTCTCTATAACTCCCGTTTCTCTTGAACCCTCCCCTATAGATTGAGGTTCAATAGAAAACAATTAAATATGAGAGAACAAGAGAGCAATTGTAGGCCTTTGGATGATATTCTATTGGATGACTCAGATTACATATCTAAAATTGACCCAATTTTAAATTTCAACCCAATCCCTTAATTATAGCAAGTATTTATTGATTTTCGGATTTATAGCAAAAATCACAATCCCTTAATTATAGCAAGTATTTATTTATCAATTTTAAATTTCAACATCTGATGTGTATAGATTCTCTTCATTCAAATAATTGAATTCATCTCCCTCGAACTCTGAAATTGTATTACAAAATATGTCATTTATAATTCAGGAATACCGATTGTATATAAGATAACATTACATGTATATAGACATAAATACGGTGTATACAGAGAACATTTATACATGTTTACGTAATAGATATATCATATACTTTAATAAAGATGTTTTATACAGATTTAGTACATGTATATACACATCAACGTATATGGATCACATGTGTATGTATCATAGAGGTCATGGGCATAGAAGTGTATATAAATTTTAATAATTGTATATAACAATACAAATATTGTATACTGAGATCAATATAGACACATCATACTCATTCGTGTATAATTGGTATATTAATTTCTAATAATTGTACACATATATTAAAAACGGTGTATATGCTCAACATTTCTACCTTTTTTTATTCAACGTAGAATTAAAAATAGTTTACAAATAAGTCATGTATATTAACTGTGAATTACATGTATATACACTAATAACGAATTTATACATAATTCAAATTGTACATGTAAAAGACATGTTTTCATTAATTGTACATACAATAATGCAAATACTATCCAGCCACATCAATTTTGTATATACATTTATTAAGTTGTTATATACAATATTACAATATTACAATATATATATATATATATATACACAAAGGATCGGCGCTTGCTCGGCGTGATGGTTTGTGGTGGCCAGAATTCTCCAACGAGCAGTTCCGACGTTCAGCGTGCAGTTCCGAGCAGTTCGACGTGGTGGTTCGTGGTGGTTTTGGCGACGTGGTGGTTCGACGTGGTGGTTCGAGCAATTCCGACGGCGCTTCCAGCCAGTGGCGGAGCTAGAGTTTTTCAACAAAGGGGGCACAAAATAAAAAATATTATATTATATTAAATATTAAATAAAAAAAGGCCACAAAATAAATATATATTATATTAGATTGTAAGGGAAAATTATCAAATTGAATTAAAATCTGAAATTTAAACCCAAAATCATTAAATTATCAAATCATCAAATCAAAATATATAAATTCGAAATTAATTTAGGGAAATTAAAGTGAGAAACTTAAAGTGATGGGCTGATGGAGGAAATTCTTCAATTGGGGCAAAGGCAACTAGGTGGCAAAGAATGAACTGGCAGGACAAGGAACAGTGAAAAGCTGCAATTGGTAATTAATTGCCCCTCTCTCCCCCGTAAAAGTCTAAAAAAATAACATTAGATTTTTATGTTTTAATAAATCAAATAAAAAGATGAGGGCGTTTCAGTTTTCACTCGTTTTTTAGTGAAAGGCAAAACACATCGTTTTGGGGTTTTTATATTATTTAATAAGGAGAAAAATAGTTCTTCAACCTACAGCTCTACAACCTTATCAATGGCAATTTTTCAATCCAGTTTCAATGGGGGCACTAACTATTTCAAGAATCTACTCTCCACTAATTCTGACGACTCTCCGACGCTCAGTGGGATCACCGGCCCCCACAGGCACCCGTCCTGCTCCGCCCCTGCTTCCAGCGCAATGGAGGTTGCAGGTCTCCAGCGACGGCGGGTTCGGTGGTGGGCGGTTTCAACGTGGCCGGCGTAATGGAGCAATGAAGCGGTTTATAGCGTTGATTTGTCTCCAGAGATCTTCTCCCCATTTTTCAATTTTTCCAAAATTTTAATTATGGTAGTTAGAAGGAGTAAATCATGGGAGAAGATCTATCATATTTTTGATTTTTTTGCTATTTTCCTATTTTTTTATATTGTAGATACTAATCCTACCATTCATCCTCAATCGCATCCAATGAATGAGATTTGTTTTCTTATTCTCTATAGAATCTTATTCTCTATAGAATCTACCCCTCTCTCTCTCTCTTTATATATATATATACATACACTAGAAATATATGCCCGTGCAAATGCTCGGGTTAATAATTCTATTTAAATTCTTTTTACATGTTTACGTATTTAGTTTTTTCAAATATTATATTTCATCAATGAAGTTTTTGAAGTTGTATATCTTTTTTACATATAAGTTATCACATACATTTACAATTGGCATTCAATTATATAGAAAACCTATAAAAATATAGGTTAAAATATAGGTTTTCTAAATAATTAATTAATATTGATGTATAATATTAAGTAAATATTATGTGTGAAATGTCAAGAATTTAAGTTAGAGTATGTAAGATATGTATGACATTAATTCTATAAGAGACAATTGAATGTTTTAAATTCAAAGCATTGAATGTAAAAAAAATACAAATTTACATGTAGGTTAGAAGATTAGATTTTTATAAGCAATGAGTTAATTAAGTTATTTAACTTTTTTTCTTTCCTTTTAATTGAATATTTGGTCATAAATGGGGATTTTTTTCCTCTTTATAATATAGATAGATAGATAAGAAGAAATTTACTATTCTAATTGACATTTTATATCATTGATTGTGTAATATTTTTGGTGAAAAAAATTAGAAATTAATTTGTGATTTATTGAAATTAAATTGTAACATTGATGATATATGAGGGGTTTAGTATTGTGGTCAAATTTAATTTTAATTTTTTTGACTTTTGGTATTCTATAGGTTTCTATATAAAGTACATGATTAATTGACTTTCAATGCTTAATTAAAGTTGTTTATGATTTTGTATAGAAATCATATATTATGTATAAAATGTGGAGTATTAATTGTCATTGAGATTTAGTCTTATAGTATTATAGATTCGAGAAGAATGGGCCTCAGCCCAAAACTAGCATTCTGTTTTTGTATAGCTTCTGCCTTCAGTATTTTGGTCGAAACTCTTTTTTGTATAAACACTGCATGACGTGTGCGTTGCCCAGCCTCAGAGATGGTTAGGCCTCTCTCTAAATTCGTCCCCTCACTGGCCTATTTTACATTGGGCCTTATTCAGCCCATCTATAAGAGTGCGTGAACGAACAAGGCCCATGTACTTGTCAGCTTCTTCGCTATGGTGAGCTAGCTATCTTTATAAGTTTTTTTTAATAAAAATCGGATATTAATATTTATGGAAAAAAATAGAAACTTTTATTCATTTCTAGAAATACTAGAAATATATTTACTTTACTTTTTTTTTGTCAAGGTTTACACACAAGCTTCAATTCTATAGATTTCTTAGACACTATCAATATTTACTTTATGGAATTGGTCAGTTGTTTAGTAAAAGGGCTTGTTTGGATGTTAAATTATTAGTTTACATTAAATTTTACTCCCTCCGTTTCGCAAAAAATGTCTTTTAGGCCATTTAGCATTTTTCATAAAAGTTTTCTTTTTACCATTTTTTTAAATTTTTTCCGATTATGCTCCTAAAAAATGGGTTCCCTTTTTTTCATATTTGATGAGGGCATATTAGGTATACAAAAATTTCCTTAATAATAGTGTAATTGTCCAAAAGGACATCTTTTGCGGAACGGAGGGAATATTAAATCTAGCATTTAATGTAAAAGAACACATAGGGCTCGTTTGTTTATATACTCGGAATCGGGTGGTAATGAGGTATCGGGTTGGGATAGGAATCACCCATACCTTAAGTTTGAGGTGGGTATCAACTCTAGTGTATTTTCTTGGTATGGGAATCACTCATTCCCATCCCTTAGTTAAAATAAACATAGGTATGGGTTTGATCCATTCCTAAACCCCATTCCCTATACCATGAGTATAGAGACAAACAAGCCCTAAATGGTGTGATTCAAACTCTTGATGTGCCTAAAAAGGACTCCCCCAACTTAAAAGATTGAATTAGAGGAAGAAAGGCCTTCCAAGTTCCGAGTACAACCCCCAAGATGATCACTTTTTTTTTTTTTTTGGGAAAAGATGATCACCCTTGCTGTATCCTTCTATCGTTTTCATCTCTTCTTTTTGGTTTTTTCTTAAATAAAAAAAAAATAGAATTCAAAATGTTTTACGCATTTATTGATTGATCCCATGTCTTTACGACACAAGGGACCCCTTTTGTTATTTTTTTTTCAATTTAGAAATGACCCTTTTAAATATGTCCATATTTCTACGTACTTATGTGGCACAACTTAAATGAATAAGTTCACATATGTAACACAAATTTGAAAAGAATACTTGTGAACAAATATTTGAAGGAATTTGAAAAGTTAAAAGTATTGTGTATACTGTATAGATAGAGTAACTATAGTCACATTCACATCTTTGATGAAGGCATTTGTATATATAATGTCAAACTACCTGGATCACCATCAATCCAAATCAAACGACCTTCCCCAAAACATCTCAAGCTAGCTAGTTGAGTAGTTCACATAATGCAAATTCATCCAAATTAAACTTGAAATCTGAATCGCACAAAGAGTATAGTATGTAATATGCATATTAAGTCACCAATAAGCTAGAGTGGAACTTTTTTGACTACCTTGTATTTATAATATTGTGTATAGTACGTAGTAGTAGTACTAACATACTTTACACCAAGAGCTAGAAATTAAGCTCACACTACAGGAGAAGTTTGAAGATACAGCAAGAAAGCTACACATATTCAAACCGCCTCCATCGATCGAGAGTACACAATTTACAAACTGGGAATTCCAATCAAGCCCAAAGCAGTAGTGTCTTGGTGTGTAGTATATGAATCTATCATAACTTATATATATGGTTTATATGTCACCAAGAACAACCTTAAGCTAAGAGAGATCATAATCATGAGGATAGCTTATGTGATCCGCTTCCCAGCATAGTTTGGTCACTGCTTCTTCAAGGTCCGGAACATATTCCTGCAGGTATATGTATGTGTAAATAGGCGAAATTGAACACCCATTAATCGACACTTAATTTTCTTGTGAATTGTTCTCTTAATTACCTCCAATTTCATGACAAGCTCTTTAGCAGTGGGAGCAGAGACGATAATGCGTCGCGCATTTGGACTGATGAACCCTTCTTCGACAGCCTGGTCGATGAACGACAACAACGAATTGTAGTATCCATCCACGTTGAGTAAACCCACCTGCAAAACAAGGCATAAAGTAAGAATTAAGACATGTTTACACGAATTGAGCTAAGCTATTAAAGATTAATTGAATGGAAGTTAGTCTTTTTAATTAGTAATTAAGGACTCACAGGCTTTTCGTGGATGCCTAGCTGAGCCCAAGTGATGACCTCAAGTAGCTCTTCCAGTGTTCCATACCCTCCTGCATTCATTAGTATATATATATATGTAACACCATCAGTTTAATACTAACTTAATTAACATCATCCATTTAATAATAATAATAATTATTAAGAAAAACAAACCTGGAAGTGCAATGAAAGCATCAGAGTGCTTAGCCATTTCTGCCTTTCTCTGGTGCATGTTTGCTACAGCCTTCACTTCCCCTATTGTTTGCCCTGTTATCTGTCATTACAAATAAAATTATAAGGCATTAATTCTTTTTAATTGTTTGCTTTCTTCTTTTTAGCTTTTGAAAGTTGAAACATTCAAATCATAAGAAAGAGATAGATAAAAGATGGAAGAGTTTGACACACCTCTCTGGGCATGAGTGTCTTGGGAATAACTCTGCAATAACATTATAATTAACAACAAAAGAAAAAAGGTTAAAAATGATTTTAATTTGGAAGAGGGAAAATAGCATGCTTAACCTACTCATTATGTTTGTAGTTAACATTATTATAATAAGATTAAAGGTTTGATTAAGAAACATTTATTAAGAGATATATGGAGAGAGGGCTGACTGACCCAATAACATGGCGGCCTCCGCTATGAACAGCTTGAGACACCAACCCCATTAAGCCGATGCTTCCTCCTCCATACACTAAATCAATGTCCCTTGATACCTTCAATATATATGTCACACACCCAATTTTACAATTAGAGCAATGCACGTACAAGAAAGGATTAGTAATCTTCTTAATTAAAAACAAAAGTTAAAAAAGATACCAATTCTTGGCCAAGTTGAATGGCAGCTTCTTGATAAGTAATCTTCTTGCCAGGGCTACTCCCACAGAACACACAGATCCTCTTGAATCTTGATGACATCATCACCTTCATCTCATTTTCTCCTTCCATTTTCTCGATCGATCACTCTCACTTTGGCCAACTTGTTTTTTTTTTTAATAGTTATGGCAGTTGTGAGTAATATAGCAGATAAGAGTCTGGTAGATGAAGCTTGACAGTTTGAGTAGGATCCATGCGTTTATATATAACATAACCACCTCAAGGCACGTGAGGCACGTGACTGCTTTTGCATTTCCTATTTCCTATTTCCTCCCTCACACGCGCCAACAATTACCACTAGCACGCCTACGTAATTTCTCTTTTTCCAACTTTTGGACCGAATAAACTTCATTTTTTTGACCGCCCTACTATTTTATTATTTCTAGTTTATCAACTAACAAAGGATACAAGGTGAAGTAAAGTCATTTCAGAGCTAGTTGTACTATTGCTGACCATCTTTCTTCATCCCGCTGAATAAAAATTAAAGGACATGATCCATTATGGAATTTGAAACCTTATAACCACACTTTACATGGATTATCAAGCCTGATAATGATGAGCTATCTATACACCAAGCTAATCAAGATTATCCAACTATAGTTATACAACATACAAGGACAAAATAAGTTTGGTTTTTTTTTTGAAAGGGAACAAAAGAAGTTCAAACATGGCAAGTGCTAAAAAAATGTCGAAAGTCATCTATAGAAAAGCTATCATCTTTCTGACCCGGCCTCTAAATAATGTTTGCTTTTTATGTGATTATGACACTAATTTTGGTGGATGACGCAACTGGCTGTATACAAATGTTTGATTATGTTTCACACTTTCACCAATAAATATACATCATGTCATGCAAAACATATGCTAGTCCAATTCAAGTTCAAATCAACATATACTTGCCATATTTTTTACATTAGAAACGAGTTTCTGAATTTCCCAAAAAAATGGAAACGCAAAATGTTGTCCCGATAGATATTCCATGAAAACACAACATATCACTTCTCTAATTATCTTTTTTTTTTCCTTTGTATTTAACAGAGGAGAGGTTAGTGACTAATCCTCTTATTCAATGGAGTAAAAATGCAAAGGAGTCCCTTTTTAGCAAATTTTGTGTCCCTGTAAAGTTGGACTCTGTTTGCAAACCACCTTTCCTTCCTTACTTCTACTGAAACAGTATGGGCAGAATTATTCTGAGGAGGAAAAAAAAAGGTAAAATAAGATTAAAACACATACATAATGGTTGGGACAGTGTGAGATGGGCTCATTCTAATCTACAATATTTATGGGGGGGTGAGAATTGAAGAGGACTAGAGAGCCAGGTAGCATGGGTAGCAATCACTAATTTTCAAATAACAAACAAATGCATGCGTATACTCAACTAGAAACAAGAGAAAATGAATCAAACGCTAAGAATTAAGAATTTTTTTTTATAAGGAAAGAGATTAGAGTGGCCTCTAACAACTAGAGGTCCCCCTAGAGAGCGGGATTGGATTACCCGCTTCACCCATGTCTTTAGGGAAGCGAACTATGTCGCCGACTCCCTCGCGGAACTTGCTTCCACCTTTCCTCTTGGTTTTCATGTTCTTCACGACCCCCCTGAGGGCGTTGCTTCTTTTCTTGCTGACGATTTTAATGGGCGGGCTCGTTCCCGTCGCATTTGCTTGTAACTGTTCTTGCTTCTATTTATTTTCCTGAAAGTCTGTTGCCTTTCGTTTACCAAAAAAACAAGAGGTCCCCCTAGGGCATCGTGATGGATGAGGGAATGCAAATCCGAATCAACTGCAAGCGGTATAGAGGAGACCCGTCGGAAGGAACCAACGATGAAGTCTGCCACAGAATTGCACTCATGGAAGACGTGAGAAATACTCCAATCCTGGAACCGGGCAAGCAAGCAGTAGATTTTCGACCGCAACAACTCAATCTCCGACGGGCAGTGCCAGTCACCTAGAACAACCTTCACTAGCTGCAAATTATCGCCTTCAATCTGTATCTAGGGAGTGCCACAACGAATGGTCTCGAGAAGTCCCTGATGCAAGGGGATAATCTCGGAGATCAAAATGGATTAGAATGACAAATATTATGAAAAGAAGGGAGTATTGTGAACAGTCATACAATACTAGAGTAATTAACATTGACATTACCCACAATTAATTTTGACAAGCTATAGATGACAATGTTAGGTTACCTTTAACAATAAAAATCTCATATCCAATAACACTTAAAATAGTGATCTTGATAACATCCGTGGGGCGCCAGTTGATAGGTAGACTGGAAAAATGTTCATATGAGCACACAATTTGTTTTTGGGTTATTGCCGCCCCAGTTTAGCGGAGAAGATTTGCTCCATCAAACACCTACGTCTAGAGTTCAAGTCTCGTGAGGGCTCCTTTATTTTTTGGGTGGGATCTGCTCTCCCAACAAGTTCATTTCTCCTCCACTGAGAGTCGAATACTCGACCTCAGCGAAGGGAAGCATAGCCCCTCTCACTACGCTCCATGCTTGTTGGTCATATGAGCACACATGCATATAAGGCCCAATAAATAAGTCCAATGGCCCATCCTAAAAAGAATTACTAATAGGAAGAGTAACTTATAAAGTATAAACCTTATATTCTAAGCATTTTTTTTCCTGTGTAAAGAGCTTAAGAGCTTACTTTTCAATAGATTGCAACAAACTTCATAGTTGGCTTGGTATGCTTTGTCTCTTCCTTCAGATTATTTTATTTTGATGTTGTTAAGTCCATTTTATTTGATAATGTTAGAGATTTGGCTATTTTCTAGTTAATCAATACTTAGTTTTTTTTTTCTTGTAATAAAGTCTTTTTTTTTTTGGTGGGAATTCTTGTAATAAAGTCTTGAAGAGTGCAACCTCTCTTTTAAAATTAAAAACTTCATATTTGGGGGTTATTTTCTACAACTTTAGAAGTTTAGGCTATTTTTCACAAGGTGGGGATATTTCTTGAAAATCTTCCAATTTTTAATGGATTAGATGGAGAACAATGTGCATAGATCATTGTACCATGTAACCGTAGGGGAATGGATAACCCTATGAAGTATATACGAAGACTTGTGTAATTTCGAGAGGAAACATTTTCATGTTTATCAACTCCATTCTTCATTCACTCCACTTCAACAAGCATGCTATCCTGTCCTTACTTGGTAATTAAAATTCCTCTTCCGATCCAATCAAATTCAACAACACCCTCGTCCAAACAACTCCCAATGTTTTCCATCAAGTAATATACTTTTGTGTTTCTAGGTGTCTTCTCTTCTTGGTGGGGTACGGTTGTGCCTGTATTGCAGGAATTGTACCCTAGGATTAATGTAATAATTAAGTATAACTGGCCACAAATCCCTAGATCCATCTTTTCTATGTTGTTCCCTACCTTCCTAGTGTCTTTTCCTAATCCTAATATCCCAGGCTTTGAGATTATAAACTCATAATTGTTAAATGCACATATACTAATGGGAAACAGAGCGTGTGCAAATAAACTAATCTGTCAATGGTTGCATACTTGCATGCGTGTTGCATCCCTAACACCCTAATTAGAGCGGTTAAAACTTGAACAAATTTAAGAAACCGATCCGACCCACCCAACTTGACATCCAAAAAAATCAAAACAATGTAAACTCGAAATAAACCGTTCGCTAAAAGACAAGAGACGAGATTATTATATTCGATTGTGCGAACACTTGCTTCTTTATTTATGATTTTCTTTACAACGAGGTTGCAAGACTGCGAGGTTACAAGCCAACGAGGTTACAGACCAACGAGATTACAAACACTTGAAGTTTACACCCTAGACCCCCTACGGTTGTCCGAGATTTCGACCTAACAATGTTCGAGATCTCCTAATTGCTAGACAATTCTAAGTATCGCTTTTTCGACCTCTTAAACGAGGTTGATTTTGCGGAACGACGTCGATGACTTGCGAGATTGGGCAGCAGAGTCTTTGATGTGAATGAGAGTGAGGTGTAGGCGGCTTCCGGGATGGTGTAGCGAGGTCTTTGATGTGAGCAGGAACTTTGTGAGACTTGAAGTCTTTTTGTGGACTTCACTTGTCTGTAGCGAGGCCTTTTAACGATGTTTCGATCACGTCGATCTTCAACGAGCAAGATAGTTCTTGAGTTCAAGATGTTTTTCGACCCCTTTTCCATACGAGATTCTCCTCTATTTATAGAGGATTGGGGAGTCGAGTTTTGATCATTGTCCGATGTGGGACGCCCGAGATCAAGGGCTCTGATTGGTCTAGAGGCGAGGCAACTTGTGATTGGCTCGGGAGAGTGGCGCTAGCTGAGTGGTTCTGGTGGGCGGGCGTGTCGGTAGAGTCGGTTACGAGGTGTAGACCTCGTTCCAAGGTTTCGGAGGTCCTCGCGGGGGTAGGAATTTTGTTAAAATAAAAGGTGGGTGTGGTAGGAGGCCCTAGGATCATCCTCGGGAGGCCCGCCGGGTCTGTATGTTCTTCGTACCCCGGGCCCACTTCTTACTTTACTATTTTGAGCATCATCACAACCCCATGGCTTGGGGATCTCGCCCCGAGGGCCGCAGGGCATAAGTTCTCAAAGATCACGGGGTACGAGGTTTTGAGAGGTGGGTAGGCATTTTGCGAGGTTTCAAGGGTTCCGAGGTTCATGGCGGGCATCTTGCGAAGCCCTCTTTTTGCGAGGCTCTACACTTATCCTTTTTTTTTGTTTGCAGGGGTGAAGCTTTTCTGGGCTTGCTCTTCATGTCTTGCTTAATGGGCCGTTCAGGTGGGACAGGCCCAATAAGCCTCTCTGGGCAGGGGAGGCCCAAGCCTGCTCTTTATAAGAGCGTATTTCACACGCTTCCCTTCCATCTTCTCTCTCAACATTTTCGCCCTCTCTCTTCGCCTTTTCGGTTTCTTGCTAGCAGTTCTCCAGACGGTTTCCGACGAGCCTTCGCCTCTTGCCAGTTGCACCACCGCCCTTTCTTCGCCGGTTTTTAACAAGTAAGTTCTCGACCTTCTTCTTCCTGTTTTTTGGTGTTTTTTGCCTTCGATCTTTCCTTGCTTGCTTTTTTGCTCCGCGCTCTGTAAAGGCGACGGTGCATCGCCTGGTGTTCCACGCCGGTGTCACGGTGGCGAAGCGGCGGTGGTAGTGTCGCGTGTGTTTCTGGGCGTTGCCCTTTGTCATTTTTTCCGCTCTTCTTCTTTTTTCTTCTTGCTCGTCTTTGTGCCCTAGCGGGCAAAGGTCGTTTCTTGGTGTTTCGCGCCAGCGTCATGGTGGCGGGATGGTGGGGTGAGGGTGGCGACCGCCATCCACTCGAACCCCTTGCCCTCCAACCGACGGCCGGGCCTCTGCGCTATCTTTCGGCGGTTTTGAATTTCAAGACCCTCGGAAACCCAAACGTCTTGACGGCTGATTGATGGGACGTTAGGGTCTTCGCCGCTGCTTTCCACTGCTGGCCTCCATTTCTCCTTCTCTTTCCTCTTTTTGGCGCTTCGACTTCTCCATCGCCGCCCTATCTTGTCAGAGTAACCCCTAGGGTGCCACGTGGCTTTTCGTCTCTTATGACCTCGAATTCTCTGTCTTCCGGACGCTGTCATGACCTCATCTTATTCTCCCTTTTGTTGTCGTAACCTCGCGTTCTCTTCCCTTCGAGGTCATGACCTCGCATTATTTTTCCTTGGTTATTTTGCCCGATGTCTCAACACTTCTTTCTTTTCCAGGTGTTAGCCTTCCGCGGCCTGGACGTCGCTCTTTTCATGCCTAGGAGAGCCTTTGTGAGCCCCCCGCCCGGCTTCGCTTTCAGAGTTCAAGAGGGTTTTTACGAGGAGGTTTCGGAGTCCGCGGGAAGCGTAGAACCTAACGATTCTCAGAACCCGAGGTCCCCTTCGCTGGTTTTCAGCGAGCCTTCTTCAAGCGACTCCGAGGCTTCTATCAATTCGCACTTCTTTCGCCTTCGAACGTCGTCGGGTGTTGAAATGGCTTCGTCTTCCACCCCAGATGAGGTTGTTACTGAGGTTGAGGTGCCGTCGGATGCGGGAACGACCTCGGCTTCTACCCCCTACGTGCCCCCGAGCTTCCCTGCGGCGTACATTATTGACGCCGTGTCTCGCGTTCCGCCTGTCCTCGAAGAACGGATTCCCATGACCCTGGGTACTCTTGAGGATTATCTGTCCGAGGGAATGGCCACCGAACTCAAGCATAAAGATCTCGCGAAGATTGCCAAAGACTTCGCCTGGCCCGAGGGAGTTGAGCTGGCACTTCCCGAAGAGGGGGGCCGGCCCTTGGCGTCCTACGAAAGGTGCGTGGTCGTGCACCTCTTCAGTCTTCAGGCGGGTTTCAGGCTACCTCTGGCCCAACATATTGTCGAATACCTGTGGGCCATGTGGATCTGTCCCGCGTAGTTGTTCCCGAACGCTTGGCGGCTGTTGTGTGCCTACACGATTCGCAATCGTGAACTCGGGGACGGGCCGAATCGTGACAACTTGTCGGCTTTATTCCTAGCGAGGAGGGAACCTCGGTCCTGCCTCATCAATCTTAGCACGCCGAACATTAAAATCACCACGGCCCAATCGAACGTCGGGCCGTGGAAGCCGAATTGGTTTTTGGTCCGAGATCCCACCGGGAGATATCTCAATTTTCCCGTGGTGTCGGGCACCTTTGTTCGGTGCGTGTGCCCGCATACGGTTGCCGAGCTTAAAGCACTAAAGGCCCGATACGCCACAGCGAGTCAGGCACCGTACCAGGTGTATCTCTCTCAGGACCGGCTTGAGCGGGCCGGCCTGAGTCTCAGCCTCCCCCCTAGCGAGGGCAGAGAGGGTATTCAATCTCTTTCCTGATTGTTTCTTCCTTTTGTTGCTGGGAAGCGAGGTTATGAACCTCGCTAATTCGCTTTTGTTTTTTTCTTTTCTAACTTTTATGCCTTTTTTTTTTACAGTGGACCTACTTGGCGCTCTTACCATGAAGTCACAGGGCAAAAGGCATGTGACTTCTTCCTCCAATGCTCCGAGACCCCAAGGCCAACATGGAGTCGTCATAAAGGAGCTGACCTCGCAAGCGAGGCCACTTGCCTCGCATCCGAAGGCCACAGTCCCGATGTTGAAGGCGCCTGAGGCGAAGAAGAGCGAGGGGGCCGCGACGAAGGGGGACGTTACCAGAACGTCATCCCAAGCTTCCCGAGGATCGGGTGACAAAGCCGGGTCCAAGAGAAAGGGCACGGGGTCTCCATGCGGAGAGAAAAGGAAGAAGTAAAAGGGGGACGACCAAGGGGGAACCCCAGGGGGCGAGATGATCGAGCGCCCTGGCTCGAAGAGCCGAGTTGTCTCGGCCACCGGGCCTCCTGCCGATAAGTTCCACTGCCCCGGTCCTTCCCGGGGCATGTCCCAAGACTGGGACAGGACATCTTGGACCGATGAGGTTGCATGGGCCAACAACCTCTCGGAGGCAGCCCTTAACGACGAGATCCTCCGCTACTCAGCGATGGTATGCCTTGCTCTTACGGGGTTGTTTTTTCTTGATTGGCTTTATTATTTTGTTCTTGTTTTAACGTGCTCTTCTATTGCTTCGGAATAACTTCTTCGTGAACTATAACTGCGGTTGCGTCGGCCTCCTCCATAGGAAGATGGATAGGATGGAGGCGAGGCTCCAAGAGCGAGACGCCGAGATTGAGAAGAGGGGAAAAACCTTGTGGAGGCCGAGAAACGCGTTCGCGCCGCGGAGATCGTGGCAGCGGACGAGGCCAAAGGCGCCGCGAGGGTCAGGGAGGAGTTGAGGAAGGCGAAGGAGGAGGCTAAGAACTTGAAGGAAGAGAACGGGGACTTCAAGGGTGAAGTCGCAAAGCTCAAGGGACAGCTATCCGTGGAGCACCAATTTTCAGAGAAAAGGAGGCGGAGCTTCAGAAAGCTGAGGAGGAGATTACCAGGCTCCAACGGCGTGTTGTTGAGCTTAGCGAGGAGGTGGAAGCCGAGGGGCCCAGGTATGTGAAGTCCGAGGCCTTTAAGGCTGAGTTGGTGGAAAGTGTGAGGAAGATGTTCCACCAGTCCGTCCGTATGGGGGTCAAACAGGCGGTTGCGAAGTACGGGCATATCGACCCCCGCATTAAGTTCTTCATCCCCAACTACGAGGAGACTATGGGGGAACTTGACGGAGAAGAGCCCGAGGGAGAGTGTGAATTCTTTCTCAACGAGGACGGGACTGTGGCCAGCGAGGCGCCTACCTTGGCAGACTCCGCTCGGGAAGACCTGGAAGTCGCCGCCACAGATCCTCAGCCTGCGGCAGATGTGCCAAAGTCCCAGCCGTCCACGACACCTCCTCCTGCCCCGGAACCTCTCGAAGGCCCCGTCGCTGAAGCTTCGAAGATCTGAAGGATGCTGCTTGTTTTTTTTTATTTCTGTTTTGCTGGTGGCCCTGCGGGGTTTGTATTTAAACATCTGGGCACACGTGCCCCACCTTTTTATATCATTTTCCTTTTCTCATGATTGTTTGCTTGTTCTAGCTTATTTGCATATGCTCTTCCATATTCATCCAACCCCATGGTCCGAGTGTCACAACTATTGTGGTACTCGGGCCACATCGGGTGTTTCTTATTCTGCATCGAGATCATGAGCTTCGCGGTTCCTTAATCTGGGATCCCTGGGGAAGTTTCACAAGAATTCGCCGAGGTCCCGAGCCTTGCTCGGACTTCGCACAATAATTTCGCCGAGGTCACAAGCCCTGCTCGGACCTCGCATATTTTGTTCGAGTTTCTCCAACCCCAAGTGCGAAGCGAGGGGTAGACTTAACGAGATTCTCCAACACCAAGCGGGAAGCGAGGTTTGGATTTAACGAGATTGTCCAACACCAAGCGGGAAGCGAGGTTTGGATTTATCGAGATTCTCCAACCCCATGCGGGAAGTGAGGGGTGGACTTAACGAGATTCTCCAACACCAAGAGGGAAGCGAGGTTTGGACTTAACGAGATTCTCCAACACCAAGCGGGAAGCGAGGTTTGGACTTAACGAGATTCTCCAACCCCAAGCGGGAAGCGAGGGATGGACTTATCGAGCTTCTCCAACCCCAAGCGGGAAGCGAGGGGTGGACTTATCGAGGTTCTCCAACCCCAAGTGGGAAGCGAGGGGTGGACTTAACGAGATTCTCCAACACCAAGCGGGAAGCGAGGGGTGGACTTAACGAGATTCTCCAACACCAAGCGGGATGCGAGGTTTGGACTCAAAAACCCGAAGTTTTTATTTTTTAGAGAGATTTTGAAAGTTCCACAACCCTTTATTCACAAAAAGAAGTAACGAAGTTCAGAGAGTTTACACAAAATACTTCTTTAATCAGTCGACGTTCCATGTCTTGCTGAGGGTCCGCCCCTCGTTGTCTTTGAGCTTAAAAGCTCTGGGAGCGACCTCCTCGCCGAGGATGTATGGCCCCTCCCAGTTGGGGTCCAGTTTGCCACCTTCGGTTCGCCTCAGGACGAGGTTGCCAGTGGCCAGGAATCGAGGTCTCACCTTCTTATTGTGGTAGATGGCCACGCGACGCTTGTATTCCCTGGAGCGAAGGTCGGCTACTTCGCGTAGCTCGTCACGGAAGAGCAACTCGACCCTGAGATTGGCCTCGTTCTCCTTTTCATCGAAATCAAACACCCTTGCTGACGGGACCAGGGTTTCTACCGGGACTAGGGCTTCCGCCCCGTAGGTTAGGGCGAAAGGCGTTTCTCCGATTGCGCGGCGCGCGGTGTTGGGGTACGTCCATAGGACGAGTGGGAGGAGCTCTGCCCAACGACCTTGGGCCAGGCCCAACCGTTTCTTTAGATCGGATAGGATGCGGGCATTGACGTTCTCCACCTGGCCGTTGGACTGAGGATGGGCCACGGAGGAGAACTTGAGGGTTATGCCCAGGTCTGAGCAGAATGTCCGGGTCTCTTCGCAATCAAATTGGGGGCCATGGTCGGTCATGATGGTCATGGGAACGCCGAAGCGGCAGACGAGGTTCTTCCACAGAAAGTCGCCGACCTTAGTGATGTGATGGTTTCCCACACACTCGCAAGAATACGAGATCTGTTGTAGTAGTAGATCAGGATCGAATCACGAGGATTATTTCTGTTTTAGTAAATTCTAGAAACAAGTTCCTAAGCCAAATATAATGATTGTGGAGTAATTCTAACTATTAAAAACAAGTAAAACAAGTAAATAGCGATGTAGAAATATATGAGAATGCAAAGTTCTAAGGCAAGGAATCCCCACAACTTTGATCCACGGAGTTTGAATCTCACTTCTACCTAAACTGAGTTGGATATTTTGTTATGAAGGTTATTGTCTAATGTCATAAATTAACTTTTCTCAAAGTTGAACTTAATGTACTTCTATCAAATTAAGAACCCACTCTCGTGACGAAACAAAACCGATAGAAACCCTTTAAGCACTTAGAAATCTAGACAGTAAACCAAACTTGCCCCACTCTCGTGATGCATCAAACTTGACTCAATCACCTAGAAGTTCTATGACAATTAACCACATGAGAAAATACTTCTCAAGTTCAATTCTAGTTTTTCCAAATAGATAAAACCACCTCTCGATGCGTTCTCTCTATTTTGTTTACTTACTTAGACTACCACCTCTCGATGCGCAACCTAAATAAGACTCTAACAAGTTTAAACCTATTAGATTAAGCCCCTAGAATCAAATCATATTAGTTTCCAACTAAATTTAAGCAAAAGGTATTGAATCTAATCCGCTTCACATCGTTGGTATCAACCAAACCCTAGAACTATAGAGTTTAGCCAAGCATAAATAAATTCATGATCAAAGCAATCAAATCAAACATGGAATAGAAATAAGAACAATAATTGAAAGAGAAACTTACTAGAGATTCAATTGAAAGAAAACAAAGTAGATCCAAGAGTGCAATTCTCCAAATTGAAAGAGCGTAAACTAAAAACCCTAGAAATTCTCTCTTCTCTCTACTTGAAATAAGAAATAATAATAATGCATAAAAGTTCCCTAAAAGAGTTTTCTAAAGAGTATTTATATTAAAGGCTAAAAATATCCAAAAATATAACATAAAAGATAGCCCCTCGCGCAAGAAAACAATGATCTCGCGGCTGCCTGTCCGCCGTCTCGACCGAGACGAGCACCGTCTCGACCGAGACTGTGACTTAGTCAATTTTCTCCTCTTTTTCTCGTCTATGCCTTCATCTCTGGCTTGTTGGCTCATCTCTGGCACCTCTTTAGCCTCATATTCTCGTCCCATGAGCAACTTCAAAGGCTTGTTTCATCTCTCTTTGACTCTCTTAATATCATTAAGCTCCTAAACCATCTTTAAGACCCGAAAACACCTCCAAGAACCTGAAAATGCAAACAAAGCTTGTGTAGATAACCATACCACGAATAATACTAGAAATCAACACAAAATGCAAAACCTAAGCTAGAAAAGGATGAAATCTAATCCTAAATGCTTATGAAAAACCATGCAAAACTAGATGACATCACTTAGTCCTCGTGATTTTCGCCATTGCTTGTGCCTCAATCCACTTTGTGAAGTAGTCGACAATGACCAGGATATACCGCGCCTGACCAGCAGCCTTGGGGAAGGGGCCGAGGATGTCCATCCCCCACATCGCGAAGGGGCACGGCGCATGGATGGAGCGACGCTGTGAGGTCGGGGCGTGCAAGATGTTACCGTGCTTCTGACATCCGTCACATCGCTGGACATAGGCCCTTGCGTCTTGCCGGAGGGTGGGCCAGAAGTACCCCAAGTGGGCGATCTTATGCGAAAGGATTCGCCATCCTGGGTGGCCGCCACGGACCCCTTCATGGGCCTCATAAAGGATGTGCTCCGTAGCTTCGGTTGGGACGCACAACAGGTTGGGCTCAGCATAGCCTCGGTGATAAAGGTAGCCACCTACGACGCAATACCGTGCCGCCTGCATTTTAAGCTTCCTGGCCTGCGCGGGGTCCTCTGGGAGGACACCGCTCTCCACATACCGTGTTATCGGATCCTCCAATCCCCCGCGGTGACAGATAGAACCTCGCTGTTCACACTTCGCGAGAGTTTTCTTTCTACCATCACGCAGTTCCCCACTTCAAGGGGGAGGGCGAAGTCTAACCTCGCAAGTGCATCTGCTTTGGTGTTCGAGGTTCGCGGGATGGACTCAACCGCGAAGGTTTCCAGACACGATACCAAGGCTTTGATCTTTTCTCGGTATGCGGGCAGGAACCCCGTTCTGGTGTCGTACTGACCGTTGAGCTGGCGCGCCACCAGCTCGGAGTCGGTGTAGACCCTGATTTTCCGGGCACCACTAAGGAGCGCCATCTCGATCCCGGCGATCATGGCCTCATACTCGGCCTCGTTATGGGTGGCTTCGAAGGCGAAGTTAAGGGAATACTCCGTCTCGATCGAGGGCCCAGCGAGGAATACGCCACCCCACCACCGGCGTCACATCATGAGCCGTCAACGAACACCTTCCACTCTTCCGAGCTTGTTTCTGTCTCAGGGAAGGTGACCTCCACCATGAAGTCAGCGAGGGCCTGCCCCTTCATGGCATTCCTTGGGAGGTAGCTGATGTCGAACTCGGAGAGCTCGACTGCCCACTTCGTCATTCGCCCGGAGAGGGCGGGCTAGTGGAGGATTTGTCGAAGTGGGAGGTCAGACAGGACCTGAATGGGGTGCGCATGGAAGTAAGGGCGTAGACGCCTTGCGGCGGTCACAACTGCCAGCACCATCTTCTCTGATGGGGAATAGCGCTGCTCCGCGGGCTGGAGCACGCGACTCACGAAGTAAACTGGGTGCGTGGCCTTTCTGGTTAGCACCGCGCTGATCGTCTCGGGGTTGATGGCCACATAAAGTTGCAAGTCTTCGCCCGCCAACGGGTGCGACAGTGTGAGGAGCTTCGACAGGAAGGCCTTTAGCTCAGAGAAAGCGAGCTCAAGCCTCTCATCCCACACGAACTTGTCATTCTGCTTGAGGGCTGCGAAAAAGGACAGGGACCTCTCCGCCAAGCGGGAGCAAAACCTCCCTTGGTAGTTGACGGCACCGTTGAGCCGTTGCACCTCGGTGCGAGACCGTGGTGACCTCATTGAGAGGATCGACTCGACTTTGGCAGGATTTACGTCGATGCCGCGCTCGCTAATCATAAAGCCTAAAAATTTTCCCGATGACACGCCGAAGACGCACTTCTTGGGGTTCAGGCTGAGATGGTCGTGCGTGAGAGTGGCGAAGACCTCAGCGAGGTCGACCAGATGCTCCTCAGGGGTCTTGCTCCGGACAACAATATCGTCGACATATGCCGACACGTTCCATCCGAGATGGTTCTTAAAGATGCGGTCGACGAGGCGTTGAAAGGTGGCCCTTGCGTTCTTCAGCCCAAACGGCATGACTTTGTAGCAATAAGTGCCTCGCTGGGTGATGAAGGATGTTTCCTCCTCTTCTCGCGGGTTCATCAAGACTTGATTGTACCCTGAGTATGCGTCGAGGAAGCTTAAAACCCCGTGACCTGCGGTTGAGTCAACGAGCTCGTCGATCAAGGGCAAGGGGTAACTGTCTTTGAGACAGACTTTGTTGGGGTCCTTGAAATCGACGCACATCCTCCACTTCCCGCTGGCTTTTTTGACAAGCACGACGTTGGACAACCACCGGGGGTATTGAACCTCGCGTATGAACCCCGCAGCCAGCAATTTTGCCACCTCGTCATTTGCGGCGCTCGCCCTTTCTTCATTCATTTTCCTTCGTCGCTGCACCACGGGGCAAGTGGTGACATCGACGTTCAAAGAGTGCTGGGCCACGGTCCGTGGGACACCTCGGAGATCCTTTGCAGTCCAAGCGAACACGTCGCGGGACCCGACGAGCAAGGCTTCGAGCGACGTTGCTGACGCCCCCGAGAGGCATTCCCCGAGGTAGATCTTTTCAGACTCGCTCTCGAAAGGGGATATCACCCTTCTTTCTAGCTCTGGAGTGGGGACCGTGCAATCCCGGACTTCGAGGTCGGCCTCGCCGGGAGATTCCACCATGAACACCGGGCACTTTTGTTTTGCAGTGGTCGCGTAGCAAACGCGACCTTCCTCCTGATTGCCTTTTACCTCTCCAACCCCGCCATCGACGGGGAACTTCATCTTCAGATGATAGATAGAGACTACCGCCTGGAACTTCATCAAGGATACCCTCCCAATGATTGCATTCCACACCAAAGGCAGGCGTACCACCGTGAATTCCGCCATCTCGGTCCTCCTGGTGGATCCGGTGCTTAGCGTCATCCAGAGGTCGATGAGACCTGCCACGTCGACTTCGTCTCCCGAGAAGGAGGTGAGTTTCCCAGCGTAGGGCTTCAAGGATGTCTCGGAGATGCCCAATTGCTCGAACGCGCCATAGTACATGATGTCCACGGAGGATCCCGTGTCTACCAGCACTCGCTTTACCATCTTTGAGCCCATTTGAGCGTGTACCACCAAGGGGTCGGAGTGAGGCATGTGAAGCCCCTCGGCATCTTCGGATGAGAAGGACAAACCTACGTGGGCCCGCGAGGTTTGGGCAACGCTAAATACCGAGGGCTCATGATGGCTTTCCCTCGCGTATCTCTTCCTCTCTGCCAGGCTTGACCCAGCGGCGATGGTCCGCCCGAGATGGTATGGATATACCCATCGGGCGCCGTCGCTTGCTCAGACCGGGCCTGTTTCGCGGGCGCCTGTTGCTCGACGTTATTGTTGTTGTTGGCCTGAGCGTGACTTGAGCCTTGCGGCACGGAGTTGGCTCCTGACGCGGGGTTGGCGCGGCACTTTTCATTCGGGTTGTACGCAGGACCTCCCTTGCCTCGATAACCCCGCGGTTTCCCGCCAAAGCAGTTCCAACCTCCGCCGCCGCCTCCACGGTTGTTGTTCCGGTTATTGTTGTTGTTGTTGTTGTTCCGATTGTTATTGTTGTTTCTGTTGTTGTTGGTGTTGTTGTTGTTGTTGGGGTTATGTGCCTGCGTCACATACGCATCGCGCGTAGCCGGCGCGACCACTTTAGCCTTCCCCTTGGCATCGACGACGTTCTCTTTGTCAGTTCTTGGTCGCGAGCTCTGGTTGGCGGCATCCTCGGCATACACTTGGGCCGTGATCCGGGCGCACAGGCTTTCGTACGTTGCCAGATTCTTCAAGAAAATGCGGTTCTTGAAATCCCCGATGCGCAGGTTGCCCATGAGGATGTCGCGCACCGACGACTCGTCGACGTGCGGGATTTTCGCCACCGCGGTTGTGAACCTCGTGAAGAAGGCGCCCAAAGACTCGTTTCCCCCTGCTCGATTCCACGGAGATCCCGCATGTTCTTCTTGCGCTTCCTGGAGCCGCTAAAGTGAGTGACGAAGGAGTCACATAGCTGGGCGAACGAGGTCACGGAGCCGACCTTCTTACTTGAGAACCATGTTAACGCGGCCTTTTCCAGGGTGGTTGGGAAAACCCGGCAGAATATCGCGTCATTGTAGGCATTGACGTTCATCGGGACTGCGAAGTGTTTTACGTGCTCCTCAGGGTCCGCTGAGCCGTCATAAAGCCCCATTTGTGGCCTTAAGAATCCCTTGGGCATTGGCGCGTTCCGGATCTCATCCATGAATGGAGAGGTGATCTTGGCCTCCTCCTGATCTTGGGGCGGTGGCCTCGAATTGCGCGATCGAGACCTCGGGTAGTGCATCGCGCTCCCCGCTGTTTCAGACAATTCTGGCTCCTGCAGCCTCGATCGTCGCGATCGAGACCACGAGATCTGCATTGGATCTCGGGGAGGCCTCTCCGTTGACGAGCCGTTGGTGGAGGTCTCGGGCTCCAGCACACGCCTAGGGACGTACGCAGGTACGTACTCGGAGTGAGGTTCATCCTGGGGGGGACGGGGACGTACGAAGGGGCGAAGCCCTGCTGGTATTTCCCATAAGCCGGGTAGGGATATGGGTTCGGGGGTGCGCCGCCCTGCTTGAAGCCTTGGAATGGGAATGGGTTTTGCGGGGCGGCGTACGTCCATCCCGGAGGGACCACGAACGGGCAGCCCGGAGGCCCCGCGACTGTCCATTGCGTAGTTTCGGGCATGTTGTCGGGGTGTTGAGGGAAGAAGTTGTTTGGGCAAGCCATTTTGAGGGAATCGAAGCTAAGGTTTGCACGAATCGAGGAACTACTTAGGATGAAGAAGTTCCCACAGACGGCGCCAGTGATGAAACTCGAAATAAACCGTTTGCTAAAAGACAAGAGACGGGATTATTATATTCGATTGTGCGAACACTTGCTTCTTTATTTATGATTTTCTTTACAACGAGGTTGCAAGACTGCGAGGTTACAAGCCAACGAGGTTACAGACAAACGAGATTACAAACACTTGAAGTTTACACCCTAGACCCCCTACGGTTGTCCGAGAGCTCGACCTAACAATGTTCGAGATCTCCTAATTGCTAGACAATTCTAAGTATCGCTTTTTCGACCTCTTAAACGAGGTTGATTTTGCGGAACGACGTCGATGACTTGCGAGATTGGGCAGCAGAGTCTTTGATGTGAATGAGAGTGAGGTGTAGGCGGCTTCCGGGATGGTGTAGCGAGGTCTTTGATGTGAGCAGGAACTTTGTGAGACTTGAAGTCTTTTTGTGGACTTCACTTGTTTGTAGCGAGGCCTTTTAACAATGTTTCGATCACATCGATCTTCAACGAGCAAGATAGTTCTTGAGTTCAAGATGTTTTTCGACCCCTTTTCCATACGAGATTCTCCTCTATTTATAGAGGATTGGGGAGTCGAGTTTTGATCATTGTCCGATGTGGGACGCCCGAGATCAAGGGCTCTGATTGGTCTAGAGGCGAGGCAGCTTGTGATTGGCTCGGGAGAGTGGCGCTAGCTGAGTGGTTCTGGTGGGTAGGCGTGTCGGTAGAGTCGGTTACGAGGTGTAGACCTCGTTCCAAGGTTTCGGAGGACCTCGCGGGGGTAGGAATTTTGTTAAAATAAAAGGTGGGTGTGGTAGTGGGCCCTAGGATCATCCTCGGGAGGCCCGCCGGGTCTGTATGTTCTTCGTACCCCGGGCCCACTTCTTACTTTACTATTTTGAGCATCATCAATGGTGAGGTGTGTAAAAGACGAAGAAGGAAGGGTGTTAGTCGAGGATGGTCAGATAAGGGAACGTTGGCAGAGATATTTTTGTAGCTTGCTGAATGAGGGACATGGGTCTACAGTGGACACACAACAACTGCGGGGTCAGTTGGATTCTCTCTTTTCCTTACGTATCTATAGGGCCGAGGTGCAAGGTGTGCTTAGAAAGATGAGTAACAGGATAGTGGTAGGACCAGACGAGATTCCAGTGGAAGTGTGGAAGCACTTGGGTACGAGAGGACTAGAGTGGCTTAAGTCACTCTTCAACACTATTTTTCGTACGGCTAAGATGCCAGAGGAGTGGAGGCTCAGTAGCTTAATGTCACTGTACAAAAACAAAGAGGATGTACAACAATGCAACAACTACAAGGGTATTAAGCTTCTCAGCCACACTATGAAAGTATGGGAAAAAGTGATTGAAGCTAGATTGAGGAGGATAATCAAAGTATCAGACAACTAGTTCGGTTTCATCCAGGGAGATCATCGATCGAGGCTATTCATTTGATCAGAAGGTTGGTAGAAGCCTACAAAGAGAGGAAGAAAAATCTGCACGTGGTTTTTATTGACCTGGAAAAGGCCTATGACAAGGTGCCTAGAGAGTTACTTTGGAGGTGTTTGGAAGCTAGAGAGGTTTCAGGGACATATATCAGAATCCTCAGGGACATGTATGAGGGTTCGTTTACAAGTGTGAGCACCCCTGGGGGGAGCACATAGTACTTCCAGGTGGGAGTTAGCTTGCATCAGGGGTTGGCGTTGAGCCCCTTTCTTTTCGCTACAATTATGGATGTTTTGACGAGGGAGATCCAAGAAGAGATCCCGTGGTGTATGCTTTTCGCCGATGACATTGTGCTAGTGGACGAGTCGAGGGAGGGCGTATGCAGAAAACTAGAAGCCTGGAGAGAGAAGCTCGAGACAGAGGGTTTTAAGCTAAGCTGGACTAAAACAGAATATGTAGAGTTTAAGTTCAATCAAGAAGTGGAGCCAGAGAGTGAAGTACTCTTAGGAGGAGAGACAATAGCGAAAAGGGAGATGTTTAAATATCTAGGCTCAGTGGTACAGAGCGATGGGAGCATCGAAGAAGACATTAGACAAAGGAAATAGAGAGGCTGGCAGAATTGGAGGGATGCTTCGGGAGTGCTTTGTGACAGAAAGATTCCACTCAAGCTGAAGGGCAAGTTCTATAAAGTTGTGGTTAGACCAACCTTACTGTATGGCGCAGAGTGTTGGCCGACTACAAAGGTGCAAGAGCAGAAGCTGATGGTCGCTGAGATGAGAATGCTGAGGTGGATGTGCGGGCACTCGAGATTGGATAAGATTAGGAATGAAGAGATAAGGAGAAAGCTAGGAGTGGCCAGCTTGGGGGAAAAGCTTTGTAAAACGAGGATTAGATGGTTTGGGCACATATAGAGGAGGCCGCTGGATGCTCTGGTTCGGAGGATCGAGAGTTTGATTGCTAGCGGGTTTCGTAGGGACAGAGGTAGGCCAAAAAAGAGCTGGAAGGAAGTCATTAAGTAAGACCTTACTGTTCTGGCAGTTTTAGCGGACATGGCCATGTGCAGGGACAAATGGTGTGAGAGGATTACAGTGACTGAGAAGTAGTAGGGAAGACCCAGAGGGAGTACCATGCTCTTTGTCTTTGTTGCTTAGTCCTTTTCTTTTATCAATTGCCAGGTTTCGTCTTTATACCGCTTTCGTTTTCATTTCGTTTTTGTTTTCGTTTTTGTTTGCGTTTTTATTTTGTTTTTACCCCCGTCTACTTCTCCCCGTTGTTTTCAGTCTTGTTTTTGCCTCAGTGTTTTCGTTTGCTTTTGGGCCTGCCACAAATACCCTCCCGACTTCCACTCGGGATAAGGGTGCCTACATATTCGACCCCCCAGATTCGCTCATACCGGGATACACCTAGGTTGATGTTGTTGTTGGTGGTGTTGATGGGGTTAAGTTTGAGCTTAAGACAGGAGTAGTCCATGTACTCTTGAAATTCAATGTAACTCCACTTGAGAATCAGCCCCACCACTTGCATGCATCATATATTGATGGAAGGAGAAGAGAAGCCATCTAGGCATCCAAGGTGGCGTCTAAATCCACCCATTATGGATGTTGTGAAGAAAGAAGTCCTAAAACTCTTATAAGAAGGAATGATTTTTCCAATTTTAGGTAGTAAATGGGTTAGCCCTACACAATTTATCCCAAATAAAGGAGGAATTACATTGGTGGAAAACCAACAGGGAGAGTTAGTCCCTACAAGATTGCAGACATGCTATAGAGTTTGATTTGACTACCACAAGTTGAATGTGGCGACTAGGAGGATCACTTCCCTCTTCCATTTAATGATCAGATGCTTGAAAGATTGGTTGGGTGTGCTTTCTAGACAGGTACTCAGGCTACTTTCAGATAGCAATTGCTCTTGAGGATCAAGCTAAGACAACTTTAACTTGCCCATTTGGCACTTTTGCCTATCGTCGGATGCCATTTGGACATTGCAATGCCCTTGGAACCTTCCAAAGGTGTATGGTAAGCATTTTTTAGTACATTGAGAATTTCATAGAAGTCTTTATGGGTGACTTTACTATACATGAAGATAATTTTGATGCATGCCTAAATCACTTATCACTAATTTAGTGAAAAATCAGCCTTGCTTTGAAAAAAACCAAACTTACAAAGGGAAATCGAGAGCTTTGCAAACTAGTTACATAGAGCATAATGTAAACCATAAAAAGACATATGGAGCTTATAGACTTAACCAAGGACATGTCTAAAATTACCAGGTGGTGTTTCACGTAAATGTTCTCATCAAGATCACCATGTATAAAAGCATTTCTAAACGTCCATCGGATAGAGTTCCCAACAAGAAATATAAGCTATTAATAGAAAAGCTTTGACAAAGGGTATTTTTACTATTGGGGCACAAGTCTTAGAGAAGGCAGTATCCTCAAACTGACGGTTACCAAGGACATCCAAATGAGCCTTAAGACATTCGATTGACCCATCAAACTTATACTTAATAAGATATACCCATTTACAACCTATTGGGCATTTCTCTATTAGAAGATCGTATAGAACCCATGTCTGGTTACATTCAAGAGTTGCAATCTCACTATAGATGGCATCTCTCGATCAATATTACGAACAACCAAGTGGCTCACTATCGTAATGGCTGCCAAAAAGGGAATGGGACGAAGAGAACCGATTACAAAAGACATATGTCGAATTTGGGAATTAGGTACCCGCGCTAGTTAACTTTACTAAGCAAATAGCGTTGCACAGAAAATCCAAGAATCGGACCGAAGGTTGACGTTGATGAGTACTTTGTCGAACCATAGTAGGAGTGAAATTATCACTATTAGTCGATGTATCGAGCACAATGAGTTGGTTGCCCATGTCCTCACACTATTGGAAAACGCGTCTGTAGCCAGGAAAATAGACACGACTTCCGCCACAAAAATAACCACGGAATCACGTTAGCCACGACATCCCCAACGGATTGCCCTACGAAAGGTGCCCTGGGGCTAAAACACGCGAGGCTAAATATCACTCTGGAAAAGAACCACAGAATTCTAGTTTTGTGGCTATTTAGCTGCAAATAATAGCCGCGAATTAGTTCATTGTTAAATGTGTGGCTATTGGCCACGAAAGTCACGTTCAACCATGTTAGTCAGAATTGAATTTTGTGGTTGGTTTTGAGTGCATCACCATCAAATGTTATTCACAAATGTATTTTGTATCTAAGTTCGAGTTGAATTTGAACGCATAATCGCACCTATGTCGTGGCCATTAGCCGTGAAATTTGCAACGAATCTATTTAGTGGGAAAATTCGTGGCCATTTAGCCTTGAAATTTGCATTGAATCTATTTTGTTTCAAATTTTGTGGTTAAATAATTAAGCATTTAAAAAAAATAAAAAAATATTATATCATAATATTGCATATTTGCATTATCATAATAATGAAATTACATAGTCTATAATACATATTGGTTGAAACATCCCACAACAAACCACATGCTAATCAAAACCTACAACAAACCAAAAAAATCCTAGCAAGTGGAGCAACTGCCCACATATCTATAGCAGGTGTGTACTTTGTAGCCCCAAAAATCAGCTTTGGAGCTCTATAATATCTTGAGCATATGTATGATATGTTGGGCTCACATGAAACCTATAGGAGAAAATTTTAAAAAATTACAGCTACAAGTTTAACTTTCATGTGTACAAGTTAAGTTAATGAAATAGACATACCAACTTCTTTGCACCGCCAAACTCACACAACTTTAGTTCATGCGTATGAAAATCTACCTGCATCAAACACAATTTTCAACTTCATTAATCTTAGACAAAAGCTACTCTTTAAGCAAGGCAAGAAATGCATAATTATTCATGTGCCTCATTTATAAATCACATGTCTACTTAATCAAATTGCCTAGCAAAATTAATAACTATAACTTTGAAAGTTTGTATATTTTCCTAATTCAAAATGGATAGATATAATGAAGAATATAAAAAACATAGAAAGAGAATTACACGTCTACTTAAAACCAGACTATAGGAATTCTGGAGTTTGTACAATTCTCTATATTTACATGATCAACAATGTTAAATCTGCAAGAGAATTAAAGATGAAGAGTGCATGAGCATCATCCTATCATTTATCAAGTACACCAAAAGTATTTCTAGAGTAATAGGAGAAGACAAGTTTAGCTATATTAGCTTTATATTTCAAACAAATTTTGTGAGAAAACCTAAAGCAAGGTTCTAACAGAAGCATCATTACAATATTAGCTTTATACTCTATATAAAGCCAATCTGGCAGGTCTTGAAAATCCAAGCAAACAATAAGATTAATCAAAGATAAGCCATTATCACAAACCCTTAAAACGGTTAAACTGATAGATAACCAGGGTGTATTAAATCATCGTTATTGGAAGAAATTCACTCAGCAAGAAGAAGGTATTAACCTCTCAGCAGATACATCAGACAAGTTCATATATTAACATCTATGCAGAATTTACTAGGAGTCTTTGTAGAAGAACGTGGATTACATACTGATAAAGGAGGTTATCATTAATCACTTCATTGTTGTCAAGGAAGCATATTCTCAACATCTCTTCCCTAACACCACTTCTCTATGAAAGTGAAATTGCCTAGGCTTGTCCACATGTCAAAAGATCAGGCCTATTCACCATCAAAGTTAATTGATGAATCACCAACTGAAGAAGTTGAAGGCCCTTTCTCATTCTGCAATTTATGAACACAAAAAAGTCAATAAAAACAATTTCACCTTCATGTATGCTAAATTTCGGTTTTAAAAAAACTCCCATTACCTCTACTTCATTAGCAGTGATCTGGATTCTGGACCAAACAAACCGTGAAAAACAGCCAGCTATGAACCAGTCGTACACCATCACCACCGGCCCACCATAAGTCAATCCAGTGTTATACATCGTGGTCACATCAGTGAGTACAGATATGATTGAGAATGAGAAGGCAAAGTTTGAGATTACCCTGCAACCCCAAAATTGAAAAATTGAGCAAAACCCAGAAAGATTTGAACAAAATTAAGAGTACCTATTTGGCTAAAATTTCAAGATTTTGTTGGATCTTACGAGAGTTCACGCTTAAGCTCTTGCTTGTAGCCGAGCTCATTGAGACGGTTTTGAGTTCTGTCAAACACTCAACTCAACCAATAATCATAAAACACTCCTCGACTAAGCGAGAAGAAGGCTGAACGCGAGCATGGATTCCATGAGCGAGAAGAAGTCTGCCTCCAACGCCTCCTTGAGCTCCTCCATGAACCTATCCACCACCTTGAAACCGATCAATTTGGAGATGATTTTGGATCTCAATGAGAAACAAGAACCGCGAATGAGAAAAAGATGTTAGGAAAAAAAATTCAACTGAGAAGGACAAGCTATCGATCAATTTGGAGACGAATTTGTGGACTTTGACGAGCGGATATATCGACGGTTAGGAATCCGAATTCTTTCTCCCCGAGTATGTCGCTCCATCCCGATTCTCTCTCGATTTCCTTCCTAAAGATGAGCGCTGCAGTACAAGTATAGAAACTAGGGTTAGATAGTGAAAAGGGTTTATGGGCTTGGTTTTTACTAGGCCCAAATTTACTTTTTCCCACTTAAAAATTTAACATTCCCTCTTAAGCCCGCCCAAATTTTTTTAACTAAATATTCCCGCCCAAATTTTGGTAACCAAATATTTCAGCCCGCCTATATTAAATATTTTCTCCTTTTTCGCTCATAAAAATTAAATATTCCCTCCAGAACCAAATGTTCTAGATGATTAATTAACAAGTAGTTTTTATAAAAAATTATATAAAACTTAAATTATTTATTTTTTAAAAATTTAGACTGTAGTTCCAGATGGATCATGATAAAACCAAAACCAAAAAATATTGTATACCTTTTTTTTGGGGGGGGGGGCTCTGCCCCCTAGGACCCCCGGTGTTGTCGGGGGCTCCGCCCCCGAACCCCTAGCGGGTACTTATCAACATCAAGCATATGAAGATCATAATAGAGGTTTAGGTTTTGTTAAACTTTAACCATAACATGTGAACTAATTAGGTTTTGTTAATCTTTAACCAAACTCTAATGGAATATAACGATTTCTTATAAGAATGAACGATTCTAAATGAATATAACGATTTCTTATAAGAATAAATGACTGTAAAAGAATATAATGTTTTCTTATAAGAATAAACGATTCTAAAGGAATATAACGTTTTCTTATAAGAATGAATGATTCTAAAGAAATCTAATGATTTCTTATAAGAATGAACGATTCTAACGAAATATGACATTTTCTTATAAGAATGAATGATTCTAAGGGAATTTTACGTTTTTTTATAAGAATGAATGATTCTAAAGGAATATGATGATTTCTTATAAGAATGAACGATTCTAACGGAATATAATGATTTAGTGTTTAGGGTTTAATGATTTCTTATAAGAATGAACGATTCTGAAGGAATATAACGATTTCTTATAGAATTAACGATTCTAAAGGACTATATTGATTTCTTATAAGAATGAACGATTCTAAAGGAATATATTAATTTCTTATAAGAATGAATACTTCTAAATGAATATATTGATTTCTTATAAGAATGAACGATTCTAAAAGAATATAACATTTTCTTATAAGAATAAACGAATCTAAAGGAATATATTGATTTCTTATAAGAATGAACAGTTCTAAAGGAATATAACGTTTTCTTATAAGAATGAACGGTTCTAAACGAATATAACGATTTCTTATAAGAATGAACGATTCTAAAGGACTATATTGATTTTTTATAAGAATGAATGATTTTGAAGGAATATATTGATTTCTTATAAAAATGAACGAGTCTAAAGGAATATATTGATTTCTTATAAGAATGAATGATTCTAAAGGAATATAACGATTTCTTATAAGAATGAACGATTCTAAATGACTATATTGATTTCTTATAAGAATGAACAATTCTGAAGGAATATATTGATTTCTTATAAGAATGAACGAGTCTAAAGGAATATGTTGATTTCTTATAAGAATGAACGATTATAAAGGAATATAACGTTTTCTTATAAGAATGAACAGTTCTAAAGGAATATAACGATTTCTTATAAGAATTAACGATTCTAATCAAAGGAATATAATGATTTCTTATAAGAATAAACGATTCTAAAGGAATATAACAATATCTTATAAGAATGAACGATTCTAAATGAATATAACGATTTCTCATAAGAATGAACAGTTCTAAATGAATATAACGATTTCTCATAAGAATGAGTGATTCTAAGGGAATATAACGATTTCTCATAAGAATGAACGATTATAAAGGAATATAACGATTTCTCATAAGAATGAACGATTCTAAATGAATATAATGGTTTCTCATAAGAATGAACGATTCTAAAGGTATATAAAGATTTCTCATAATAATGAATGATTTCTAAAGGAAATTCTCGAATAATCTAGTCTTAAACATGCATAATAATGTTATTATCATAAATATTATTATTCTACGAAGTCATTTATAATTTATTAAAAATTATTAATTTCCTAGGTGAGCATGATTGATATTTTATTTTAATAAATATTCTTTATAAAGGCTACAAGTAATATTTATTAAAATTTTAAAATAATTGTTATTTATAGTGGAAATAATTTTACAAATAATAAAAATTAATTAGGAGTGGGCTTGGGAGGTAATAGAAAATCTAATGGGCTTGGGAGTAAAAAGAAATGGGCCCGTTTTGGATCACCCTACTCGGCCCAGATGGAGGAGCAGCCCAATCCAAACTCTTCTCCTCTTCCTTCGTTTAAATCATGTGGTTATTTCTGCAGATTTACCACGAAATGAAGAACTCGTGGCTAAGCTCGTGACTGTTTCTGCAAATTTTTCCAAACAAACAAAGTTAGACATGAAATGAAGAACTCGTGACTAGTCTCGTGGTTATTTCTGCAGATTTCTCACGAAATGAAGAACTCGTGGCTAATCTCGTGACTGTTTTTGCAAATTTTTCCAAACAAACAAAGTTAGACACGAAATGAAGAACTCGTGACTAGTCTTGTGGTTATTTCTGCAGATTTCTCACGAAATAAAGAACCTGTGGCTAATCTCATGACTGTTATCGCATATTTTTCCAAACAAACTAAGTTAGACACGAAAATAAGAACCCGTGGCTAGTTTTGTGGCTATTTCTAAAAATTCTAACGAAATAAAGGACCATTTATGAGTCAATGATTCAAATTACCCACACAAATAACCTCAAAACTAGCCATAAATAGCATGTGGGTACTTAGCTCTAGATTTTGTCGTGAATATACACTCGAATCTTTTTCCGTGGCTAATTAGCTACTATACTAGAAATGAATCTAGTCGTGCGAGATATTCGCGTCAATTTGGCCTAAACGTTAGCCACGCGCATGTTTTCATGACAATATGGCCAGAAATCTACAACCAAATTCAGTCGTGCGCTCTTTTCGCGGCGATTCAGCCTCAAAAATAGCCGCAACTGTATTTTTCATGGCAATATATTGTTGAGAGGGTTTCTTGACAACAAATAAATTTATATCAAGACCCCGCTGTGTATATCGAAGTCAGGTTCGTCCACGGGAGATAGTCAATATCAAGTTTTGTTCCTTATCACGCAAGCAATCAAACAAGTAAGGGTTTTAACAAGAAAGAGAAGGATTCTAAGGTTTAGGGTTTTCCCACAACAACAATCATGCATGACAACGCTATGAATTATAAAGATCATGCTTTTATCACATAAAGGCGCTAACTTTCGTTAACTTTAAGCAAGTAAATCAATCAACTTTCGCTAAATCAATAAACCTACTATCTATCTCTTCTACTTCTACTAGGATAGATCCGCTTTCGCTTCAAAACCCTAATTTGACTATTCTGATTCAAGGTTTCTGCTTTCGCTTCAACTATGAATGAGAAATTCCTTTCAACTTTCGTTTCAAGGATTAAGAACAAGAGAATAGATTCATGCAATAAAAACAATCAAGACATGATCATAAACAAGCATGCACAACCATTGTACCTTAGAGAGGAAGACTACTCACAAAGCATAATTAAAAACAAACAATTATATTAAATAAAAGAGAAAGCTTACAACTTTGAATCCAAACGATAGTTCTTCCCTACAAATCCCCCACATTCTCCCTCTCACACGTCTCCTCCTCCTCCTCCTCCTCTGACTTGAATGATAAGAAAACTCAAGAGAGGACAAGTGTATTTATAGAGAAACTATTCTATCTTAAATCTAACTTTAAGGAAATAAATCTATCTTAAATCTAACTATAAGGAAATAATATCTTCTAATAAAATATATCCCTTCTATCTATCTAATAACATAAAAAGAAATAGGATAGAAGCCTTTAATTAAACACCGACTCGGACATGCTGCTCCTCGCGGTACCTCGTTAACGACCCTGTTCAGCACTTCGAACAGCCTTGAGTAAAACTTGCGTAGAGGATTCGTTACAACTCCGTTTGACTCGATTCTTTTTCCTATGTTCTTGTAACGAATTTCTCTATTTCTTTCCAAGCTCAAACTTGATCTTCAATGACTTTACTTGAGCACTTTTCTTCGTCTTCTCTTCATTCTTGAGTGCTATCTTCACCGGTTTTGCTGCTTTCTTCAAAAATTGCTCCAAAAAGCTTCTAAAAACCTACAAAACACCACCAAAGCTTATGTAGACTCCATATCTCAAGAAAATACGAAAACCTACACAAATGACTTAAAACAAGACACAAAATTAAAGAAAAAGACTCAAACACACTAAAAACACACCCTAAAAACATGACTAAAAAGGCGGACATCATATAACCACAAACGTAAATATTTGTGGTTAAACTTGTGGCCGTTGCCACCCAAATTAATCTCGATAATATTCGTGGCTAAATATTTTCTGACTACAAACGCGTTTTCCGGCAGTGTCAATATCAGATCCGTCATGTTCAAATTGGGCCATGGGCAAAGACATGTTAGGTGATGTAAGAGAACTCTCCTATCAATTGTGGGCATGGGAGTCAAGACGAGCATGTAAAAAACTGTGCGGTGGGGTGTTAGCTCACAAGCCAAAGCCCGTGGAGGCATATTAGAAGATGAAAAATTATCTTAATAGAAGACAACATCCCGACTTGCAAATATTTTACCAGTTTCAATGTCATAAAGTTGTCATCCACGCTTAGCAATCGGGTATCCCACGAAGATAAGTTTTCTACTTCTAGAAGCAAACTTATACGTATTATGGGGTTGTTGTGAAGTGAAACACAAGTAACCAAAAATCTGAAAGTGGGTATATGATGGACATCGACCAAACATGAGCTTGTGAGGACAATTGGCATCAAGTACTGGAGATGAATCCCTATTAAACAGGTAGGCTGTCATCAAAACACACTCACGCCAAAAACTAATAGTAAAATGAGCATTAAAACGAAGAGAACAGATGAAATTAAGTAGATATCTACATTTCTGCTCAATCCATCCATTTTGTTGTCGATTGAAGAGACGAAAATTTGGGTCAATTGCCAACACAAGCTCCTCTAATCGTTTTAGGGAACTAAGTAATAGCCATTGCACAAAATTGCATAATCAACTTGAAAACTTCAGTTTTATGAACTATTAAATGCACCCATATTGTACGAGTAAGAAAATAAGAACCACTAGTAGAGAAGTGCGTACGATAAGGCCCCCAAGCACCACAATGTATCAAATCAAACAACGCGTTTCCTTTATTAATACTTATAAGAAAAGACTTTCTTAACTGTTTGGACTTATGAGAAACCTCAAAAGGTTGTAGCTTAATCAAAGTACTACTACGAATATATAAATATCAAACTAAAGATAAAGTAGAAACGCGCTGATGGACAAATTTATAATGCTATGGACCAACCGAATGTAGAGAAAACGACACACGAGCTTCCGAAGCCAATAAACTCTGCCTTTTTTCATCATCAAGTCCAATCATGGTTTGTGAATCGGGGTCCTATAACACACATCAACGGACCGTTAGAAGAACCAAACATCTCAAATGACTTGTCTGTTGAGCAAAAGATAACAAATTGTAGCTCATATTCGAAATGTACAAAACTTCCAAAATTTTCAAGGGACCAAAACATGCATTCTTTTCTTGTACAACACTTGATACTTTACCATAAGGCAATAAAATAGATACTAAATCGACATCAACTATATCCTAAAGTACACAATTATCACCCGTCATATGAAAAGAATCACCAATATCCATAATCCAAGGTAAGAAAAACATAACAGACAATTTCTCATAACCAAAAGGATTGGAAGCAATGTTTGACAAAATTGCACCACAAATTTCCACTGGTCGGTCAAACTCTTACCAAAAACATGATGATCAGTTGGAGAAGGAACCAAGGCAACCCCAAGATCGAGTTGAAAGAGAGGGTATGACTGTTGCGACACTAAAGGAGTCACTCCCTTTGCCGCGACATGCATTTGTGTCACCTCGCCCTTGTCTGCAATAGTCGTTGCACCACTCAAGAAAGCTATGGAGTTCAAAACAAGTCGCTTAATCATGCTCGAACAGCCCGCAGTGAGTGCATTGGAGGAGTTTACAATCCATTGGGGGGCTAGACTACTGCGATCCTATCGAACCAATAGAAAATAAATGCCTAGCCTTGAAAGAGATTGAGCCGACTGGGGTGTCACTGTCTCATACTATAGACTTTATGCATTCGTCTTGAACCACCAAGGAGTAAACTTGGCCAAGAGAAGGAAGATGATCTCTAGCCATAATATTAGAATGAATCGTGACATAGTTATTGTCGAAACCCGTCAAAAATTGATGAAGTTGTTCATACTCCTTATCTTGACGGAACAAAGAATTCAGATTACAAGTGCACTTGCCACATGAACAAGAACGAGGCGCCACAATGTGACCAACTTGTCCCAAAGCTTCTTCAAATAGCCATATTAAGAAGCCACAAATTGTCTTCAAATAAACATGCAACATGTGAATATATAAATCGCAATCCATCATTAACTCAAGGAAAAAAGAATTTAAAATAAAATGCGTTGTATATAATACTTATATTTACTTTGACATGTGTATGGGGAAATTAGTTAATTGGTCGTAATATTAGTAAATATGAGAATTTTATTATTGTTTCTTTTTATGAAAATAATTTATAATACAACTGATACATATTTGATCGATCATGAAATTCCAAAATAAATTAGCTACTATTTATATAATTTTGTGTTCTATGATTAATCAATACTTTTTATTCTTATAAGGAAATAAAGTTAAACGTTTTTAATAGTGGTCTTTGTATAAGGTGCGAGCCATCAACTAGTACATCCTAATTTAGCTAGAGCTTCTGGCACAATGTATGAGAGTCACTTGTTTAGCGATCGACCCTTATATATTTGTTGGACTGTCAGAATTCTAACTATATTCCTATTAAAAAAAAGTAAATTCTTATTCTTGCTGAGTAAGGTATTGACTTGCTTGATTAGTTCATCAAGTATATGACCCTATATATATTGAAGAAGCCGACCTTATAATTTAATAATCAAGTATTGACAGTAAAATCCCCGAACTACTGAAAGTTCTTATTGGAGATGTGAACTTTTGACTGAGAATTTGATGACAGTTTTTCATGCAAAGATTAAAGCCAAACCATGACCATCTTTCGTTATCCTAGCATGCAAATGACGACCATGAAATTAAGATCCCAACTTCCAGATAATATTCGCAATTTTTTTCTTAATCCAAAGTTCTGATGGGCACCTGGCCTATTCATAGAAACATAAACGCCAAAAAAACCTTGCTCACAATGACGCAAGGCTTCGGTGATAAACATGTCAAAACTATTGGCTTCTGTTATTACTTACTCGTCACTAACTAGTGTCAACAATACAACATACATGTAGGGAACACTGTTTGGAAACCTTGAACCAAACAAGTTTAATTTTTGTGTTTGATTTATAAAATGAAGGTAGGGATTCACTTAAGAAATGTATACTTCCATCAATTACAGAAATTGTGCTTATAATAGTAAGATAGCCAGATAGGTAAGACTTGCTTTTTATGCTTTTTAATGCTCTTTGTTCAGTCCTATTTATCTTTTTAAGCTCAAAATCATGCTTATAAAAAAAACTTGTTCTTTTACGTATTTTGAACACAATTTTTCCATATTTAATAAAAAAATGACTAAATTTAACTCATTTTCATTTCCAATACAAAAAAACAAACAACACATGTTGTGAGCGGCTAAAAATAACTACCATAATTATTTTTCTATCTATTGCTTTAGGGGTATTTTTTATTTATTACGTATTTATTATCTTTTACTAATTTTCTATTATTTTAAATATGGTAGTTATTCAAATTAATGGGAGATTTTATCTTTAATAAAAAGATAGATTGGAAAAGGGGATATAATATTAATTGTTTGGGCTTTAATGCAGTTGGCCAGTCCAAGAGATATAATTTTCGGTCTTAAAGATATAAGTTTCGCCCCCTAGCTCTCCTTCTTTCATGATAAATACACGTCTTCGCCGTGTAGAAAAAACATATTGACACACATATTGAAAGCTTGAACAAGCTAATATTCGCTTAGCTCAATTGTTCAAGGAGATTCATACTCGCTGAATTCTCCAACTTTCTTATTTATTCCTCGACGCTCAATCGATACCTGCATTTTCTACTTAGGCATCGGAGGTGGATTAGAGGATCCCCGCCTCATGTGTCCATTGTTTTGCAAGTTACAGGTAAAGAGACAGTTGGAACGGAAGAGGAAGGAGGAGCATTCAATTACTGCATTAAAGGCGGAATTGTTGTGCACTAACAATTGGCGTCGTCTATGGAAAAAGGGTACTCGATCCATGCAATTATGATGTTGGAATCGATCCTTGAAAATCATGAAGTAGATTTTGGAGACCCTGGGGCACCATCGCGAAGCAAAAATGAGCGAAGTATGCCTAGTGAAGAAAATCGCGATTGTGGTGCTGAAGGCCGCGATCGCGGCTCAGTCCCCTGCGGCCGCAGTTCAGCGAATGAAGGTGCAATTTCCGAAAATCACTCGGAAAATCAATCTTTAATGCAAGTTGATCAATCTAATTCCGATATTCGCTCGGAAGATCAGACCTTTGTGCCCGGAAACGACTTGAACCGTGACCCGACCCCACTCGTTGATACGGCTATTCATCGCACAAACAGTCAGCGACCCGAGTTGAGCGACGGAATCGTCAGTCGTGGTATTTCACAGTCTGAATCTACAAGTTTTGATCAAGCTAGGGACTCAGCGATGCGTGTCGCTGAAACCGAGAATAATCGAAGGGTTCAAGAGCATAGCAAGTTGGTCCAAGCGATCGCGACCACTCAACAAAACCACGACCGCGACCAGTCGAATTGCGCCCGCGGTTCAGAGAACTGCGCCCGCGAGATGCGAATGTCTGAGCCTTCATTGTCCATTCGCGAGCCAAACCCTAATTTGGTTGGCCCTCGCTTTGAACAAGGCCAATTCAGCCATGTCGGGTCCAATCCCGTTCGGGGTGATAATCCCATAACTTTGTCATCCGCTCCAAACGGCGAGAATGGGGCATCCACCACCGCTGGAGATGAAGAAGAAGATGAGACCACCCATGCTTTGGCTACCACTATAAGAGAGAATGAGAAGGACCAAACTAGGTGTGCAGAGGCTGAATCCCGCTTGGACCAATCGTTGGAAGAGATCACTAGGCTAAGGTATTCCTTGGACATGGTTCAAGGTAAGCGCCCTGTCAACGAATCAACAATTAAAAGGACTACTCGACGGCTTGCTAGTGTTATTGAATTAGCCGAAAACCGTCATAATCCTCAACCAATAGGCTCTGACGAACCAAACGAGATGCAAGTTGATTATGATAACGGTCAAAGGGCGCCGAGAAGCCGGCGAAGGGACCACCATCATGAATCGCCCCCGAGCAAGAGGTCTCAGGCTACGGATCCCCCTCAGTCCAGCGACCCGTCCTTGGACGATCAAAGCAAACCCGAAGATCGCAGAGATCGTTGCGGACGAAGCAACGACTGAGGTAGAAGAGACCACGACCGCGGTGACAGTGGTCGCGACCGCGGCCAGTCGAACCGGGATCGTGGCTTTGGCGATCAGCGCGATTTTTCGCGCGAGTGCGATGATCGCTATTTTCCTTTTAAAAATCCTGAGCCTAGACGTGACCGAGGCAAAAAGAAGAAAAGACAACGGAGTCAACGTCAGAGCGAGAGTAGAGAGAGGCTTGAAGAAAGGGACCGAGCTCTTAAGCGCACTCAAAGGAGGTTGCTTGATCTTTTAAGAGAGCAAGGTGGAACCTTGCAATCGGCTCAAGAACAAGCAAAACATAAATTGGCTATGGTGACATCAACACCATTCCATAGAGACATTCAACAAGCCCGACCCCCAACGAAGTTTTCTCCCGCATCATTTACTCTTTATGATGGGCACTCGGATCTTGTAAATCATATAGCCTCTTACTCTCATAAAATGGCATTGTGGGTATCCAAGGAAGCTATAATGTGCAAGATGTTGCAAGTAGTCTCTCAAAGGGATCACTGAAGTGGTTCCAAAGTTTGAAACCAGGATCAATTCGATCTTGAGATCAATTGGCCACTAAATTTGTGAAGTGCTACTTAGCTAATAACCGGAATGCAGCATCTCTTGACACACACTTTGGCCTCAAAAAGGAGAAAAACGAAAGCTTGCGCCGCTTTTCAAATCGTTTTATGGAGTGCTATGCTGAGGTTGAAGGTTGTGATGATAAGACTGCCATTACTACCTTTAAAAGGGCAATTCCCGCTAAGAGCAAGCTAAGAGAAGAGTTGACACTTCGTCTTCCATCCACCATAGCTGAGCTCGAAGAGAGTATTCAGCAAGATGTGCGTTTAGAGGAGGCTAATTACAAAGTAAGAGGAAGGTCGTCCTATGCCCCTCGTAAAGCGCATCATCCTTCAGAAAGCTTCACGAGAAAAGGTCAAACTAGAGTTGTTTACACCACGTTCAGTGTGCCAATCTATAGGATCTTGCCTCGTATTAAGCATGAGAACTTCTTCCATTACCCTCCCAAGGGAGTAGGGATGGCAATGGGTCAGGTCGGTTGGAGGATGATCCATGCCCATCCACTTGTCAATTTGGGTGCATCCATCTGTCATCCGTCGGGTGATTCGGGTGGGTCGGGTCGTCCATGGATAATTGAAAAAATAATGTTATATAAAAAATGATGTGCATTTAGAATAATTTAACACATGTAATACAAAATTCTCGTTTGTATATCAAGTAATATTATATAAATAAGATATAAGAAGAAATTCAAAATGCATAAGTAATATTTAAATGCAAAATTGCAGCAATAACCACAAATTAAAATTTAATATTAGTAATTTTTATACATATCTAATATAATTCGGGTGTATCGGGTCGGGTGGATGGGTGAAGGGCCTTCATCCATACCCATCCATCACCCTATTTTATTCGGTTTTTCACTCGCTTTTCCGGGTTGGATGAGTCGGGTTTTCATCAGGTGCGGGTGAGATTGTCATCCCTACAAGGGAGAGTGTCCTGAAGATGATCCCCGTAGCCGGAAATATTACATGTACCATAGAATTCGAGGACATTTGACTGAAGATTGTGAGTCATTTAAAAAAGCTCCTTGAAAGCTTGGTTCAAAAAGGGTACTTGCATGAGTACATTAAAGAAGACAAGCCTGAAAACAAGGGAGAGCCGAGACAAAAGAAAATTGAAGTTATTCAAACAATCTCGGCGACTTGTAGGCATGAAGATGATGAAGCTATGACCAATTTCAAGAGGCCTTTCCATGAACTAGAGGTGATGAGAGTTCAGCAGGCCGAGCCGCGACCACCACCCTCCCCTTGCGCGCGGTGGATGCCTGGTTTTTAGGGATAAGGACCTTGCGTCAGTTCAAGTTCTTCATAACGACCCCTTAGTCCTAGCAGTCGAGCTAGAGGCTTTAAGGTGCATCGAGCTCTTATTGACTCGGGGAGTTCGGTTGACATTATTTATTTTGATATCTTCAAACTCCTTGGAAAAAAGAATGAAGATTTTATTCCAGTCAAGATGCAGCTGACATGACTTAGAGGTTATCCAACGTTCTCGCTTGGAATGTTTAAAACACAAGTCAGCTTGGCTAAGAAGTTGATGATTGTTGAGTTTTTTTATCGTCGACGTGCCTTCTCCTTATAATTTGATTTTGGGGAGGCCATGATATTCATGGGATAGGAGCGATACCATCGACCCTCCATCAAATGATCCAGTTTAGGGATGAAGATGCTATAATCTAGGTTTGGGCTAATCAACTTGAAGCTCGTCTATGCTCTAACGGAAGTCGCCCTAAGTCAGAGTTTTATGTAAAAAATTGAAGACAAGTCGAAAAATGAAGGCCATCAGCGTAACCGCGACCGCGACGCTAGTTCAGAGAGCCAGACATCGAGTCTGGGGCATAGCCGCGACCGCAGAATTGTTTCTGAGAGCTTGATTTTGCGAGAACGTGACCATGATCGCATTTGCCTGTCTTGCACCGCGCAAGGATCCCGAGATTAGGAAATGCATGTAAATAGGGCACTCTTTTTCCCATGTGGTTTTGATGAGGCCCTCAGGTTTTTTGTTTTTCATTCATTTGTTTAGTCTTTAAGATCATGTCATCCACGTTTATTTATTAATAAAAGTCAGTTTTTGCATTAGATTGAGTCTTGCATAAAAAATTAAGCGCAACATTAGTTAATCGCACTAATGGATTTTTACATACACGTTTACGTGAAAGAAATTTATGATATTCGCTCATAAATATAAGAACTATGATATTCGCTTATAGATATGGAAATATTATGATATTCGCCAATAAATATATGAAATATGATATTCGCCCATAGATATACAAACTATGATATTCGCTCATAGATATATGAACTATGATATTCGCTCATAGATATGGAAATATTATGATATTCGCTCATAGATATATGAACTATGATATTCGCTCATAGATATACGAACTATGATATTCGCTCATAGATATACGAACTATGATATTCGCTCATAGATGGAAATATTATGATATTTCCTCATAAATAAATGATTTATGATATTCGCTCATAAATATAAATATTATGATGTTCGTTCATAAATAAATGTATAAGCCCATGAAATTCGCTCATGGATGAAAGACCATGAAATTCGCTCATGGATGTATGAATATACGAATATACGAACGTGATTGGGGACTTGACATCGACCAATCCGCATGGCTACTTCGATTAAGAAACCTTTGTACCCTACGTCCTAGTACATGTGGGAAACGTGTACAAAGACGTAGGTGCGACAATCGTGAGCGGGTAAAAATAACTACCATAATTATTTTCCTATCTATCGCTTTAAATGTATTTTTTATTTATTATGTATTTATTATCTTTTACTATATTTCTATTATTTTAAAAATGGTGGTTATGCAAATTAATGGGAGATTTTATTTTTAATAAAAGATAGATTATTGCTTGAAGAAGGGGATAAAATATTAATTGTTTGGGCTTTAAGGCAGTTGGTCAGTTCAAGAGATAAAAGTTTCGGCCTAGATATAAATTTCAGCCCCCTTGCTTTGCTTCTTCCATGATAAATACACGTCTTCGCCGTGTAGAGAAAGCATATTGACACACATATTGAGAGCTTGAACAGACTAATATTCGTTTAGCTCGATTGTTCAATTGATTCATACTCGTTGAATTCTCTAGCTTTCTTGTTTATTCCTCGACGCGCAATCGATAACTGCTCTTTTGACTTAGGCATCGGAGGTGGATTAAGGGGGTCCCCGCCCCCCGTGTCCGTCCATTGTTTTGCAGGTTACATGTTAAGAGATAGTTGGAACGGAAGAAGAAGGAGGAGCATTCAATTAGTGCATTGAAGGCGGAATTTTTGTGCACTAACACATTTCATTTCCTTTCACAATATTATTCTCCAAATTTGAAGAAAACAACGCATGTCATTTCCTTTCACAAGGAGAAAACTATTTGAGTTACTTGCTAACGGAGTATTAATTAACTTCAATTTGTAGACAGTATGCGTAATTTTTTTGGTTAGGACATCTTTGGTGATATATATTTTGAAAGAATTCCAACAAATGAGCTAGAGAAACAATTTGAAATTATCCATCCCATGCCGACCTATAATTAGAAAAAGGTGGAGCACAAAAAGAAAACAAGCTAGCATTCAACAAATGGCATGTTACCCTACTTTCTCAAGCCTCCCTCAATCATGGGTGGCACACTCTAACCACGATTCACAAAGAAGATTGAATTCATGAAGAAGGTAAGTCAATCAATGACAATTAATGGAAAACTCAAGAGAGAAAAATAAAAGAAGAAAAAGCCTAGATTGAAGGAATATGATCGATCGACGAAGGCTAAAGCCGATAGAGGAGGGGAAGGAGGAGGTGCGTGCATCAGTGCATGTGGTTCTTTTTGACTCGATCACATGTACATGTCAACACAATTTCCATGGGGACGGGCTCTCCTCGTCAATTTTTCTTTCGGTGGCAAAAAAAAAAGACAAAAATATTAAATAAAAAACTTTTCCTCAACGGTCACCACCAACCAAATTGCATGCAATTGAGAGCCAAACGAAACAAAAAGTTGGTAGACATCAATGTTCAATTTTCTCTTACCAAAACTAATCAAATACGGAGTATCTCATTTGTGGGTCATGCCTGATCGGCTAGACCTCCCAATCAAAGATATATGGACTTAATTACTTCACACATATCGAGTCTATACAAATGCTTCTTTTTTTTTAAAATCCTTGTCCTATACTCCTATTAGCTTATGAGCGACTCGTAAGTCTCCTACCGTTGTTTTCTTGAATAAAAGTAGTCGGCAACTTCGTATATTAACCTAGAGCATCCTGAAAAAATGTAGAAACGAAGTTTTGGGTAAAAAGTAAATTTACTAAGAGTGCAATTATCACAAAGTCGTCTAGCAATGTAGCTAGCTACCAAATTACAATAGCTACCAAATCACAAAGTCGTCTAGTAAATTGACTAAGAAAATGAAAAACGTTATTAATTTGATTATTAAAAATGTTGTAGGATGGACTAGTTAACTATTTTAATTAAAATAATACGTTAACCATGAAATTATTAATAATATATAGTCATAATTGTTATTTTATAGGAACGTAAGAATCGTTTGTAGGATCATTAGAATCGTTTATACAATCGTTATCGTATGTAAAATCGAGATTGGATCGAGATTGTATTCTAAATCACTTAAGATCCTACTCCAATAAGATTCTACTTAGGATCGTGGATCGTTTCACGTGATATAAATCGTAGGATCGCTAGAATCGTAGAATCGGATCGGGATTTTGATAACCTTGAGTTCACAGACTTTTTTTCCCATTGAGCTTCCCCTAGGCCTTTTGCCGTTTCGAGGAATCGAGCACCAGATTGATTTGGTGTCCGACTCCTCATTACCTAATCGGATTGCCTACAAGGCCGGTCCCGATGCATTTGACAAACGAACTGCAGCGGCAAGTTCGTCGGGTCATTAACCATGTCTTCTGAGATTACATAGGTATGTTCCTCATGGTTTACTTTGGTGATATTCTTATTTATTCTAAATGCTAGACTAACCATGTGGAGCATTTGAGGCTTGTGTTGGCGAGACTTCACCACGAGATACTTTTTGGCAATCTTGTCAAGTGTTCTTTTTGTAGCCCTACCATTGGTTTTCTTGGCTTTTTCATTTCTTTTGATGGTTTACAGGTTTACAAGGACAAGTTAAAGGCCATAACTGATTGGCCTCAATCTAGGACGGCGACTAATGTCCGTTCTTTCTTGGGCTTAGCCGGTTTCTACCGTCGCTTTGTCCGGATCTCAGCTCGATTGCAGCGCCATCACATGCCTTGACTAAGAAGGGAATCCTGGTCGAGTGGAAGCGACATCATGAAAGGGATTTCCAAGCTCTTAAGGACGCCCTTTGTAATGCCCCACTCTTGCAGCTACTACACTTCTCCAAGCCCTTTGAGGTGGAGTGCGACGCCTCCAACATTACTATAGGCTGCGTTCTTTACCAAGATAAGCAGCCCATTGCCTTCTTCAGCGAGAAGTTGGTCGGTGCACAACTCAACTACTTGACGTACGACAAGGAGCTCTACGCCTTGATCCGAATCTTGAAGACTTGGGCCCACTACTTGTGGCCCCGGCTACCTATCAACGACTTGTGAATCGCATGTTCTAGCGGCATATTGGGAGAACCATGGAGGTGTATATCGACGAGATTCTCGTCAAATCCATGGAAATCGAATCTCATATTAGCAACCTCGAAGAGGCCTTCCAAATCCTGAAAAGTTATCGAATGAAATTGAACCCCTCAAAGTGCAGCATCGGAGTGACCTCGGGTAGATTCTTGGGCTTTATGGTGACTCAGCATGGGATCGAGGCTAATCCCTATCAGATACGAATGATCGCTAACATGCGGTCCCGCAGGTGTCCCAAGGACGTACAAAAGTTGATCGACAGAATCGTTGCGCTGAACAAGTTTATATCCAAGTCATCTGACCAATTCTTATTATTCTATGACATCCGCAAGAACGAGGCGTTTGAATGAACACCTAAACATGAAGAGGCATTCCAGAAGTTCAAAGCCTACTTTGCAAAATCTAAGGAAGGAGAGGTGTTGCCTTCATATTTAGCCATGACTAAGTCAGCAATCAGTAGGGTCCTGACACGAGAAGAGGATGGTGACCAGTTGACAATGTTTTATATCAGCAGAACACTCTTAGCCGCTAAAACAAGGTGCTCACCCCGGGAAAAGTTAGTTTTTGCTCTTGTGATGGCCTCGACAAATCTGATGACCTACTTTGAGTCACATGCAATTGCTTTTCTACCAACTATCCATTAAAAGCAGTGCTATGAAAACCAGAGGTCATCGGGAGGATGGCCAAGTGGGCCATCCACCTTAGAGGATTCGACATCAGTTATGAGCCCAAAAAAGCCATGAAGTCCTAGGCGTTGGTAGATTTCATGGTTTATTTTAGCCCAACTCTGGAGGCAAGCGCTCAGCAATAGGAAGCCTTGTTGCCTGAAACTGATGGCGTTGAAACCTAGACACTGCACACGGATGGGGCTTCTAACGCCAGAGGGATATGAGTCAGGGTTGTGCTACAATCACCTATGGGGAGAGAATAGCCCATGCGGTACGGTGCACCTTTGAAGCCACGAATAACGAGTCCGAATATGAAGGATTGATTTTTCGCTTGACCGTAGTGCATGACCTAGCCATCGAGAGTCTAGAAGTGAGGTGTGATTTTTTGCGTGTCGTAAACCAGGTCTTAGGGGCTTTTGCCACCAAAGTCGAGAGAATGGCCGCATATGCAGAAAAAGATAAAGACCTGATGCAAAAATTCAAAAACATTGCAATCCAGAAAATACCTGGGGAGTCAAATGCGCATGTAGATGCACTGGCAAACCTGGGGTCGGCGATCTGCCTTGACGAGTTCTTTTAAATCCCATTAGTGCACATTATGTCCCCCGCCATTTCTAGAAACCCTGAAGCTCTCAAGCATACAGTCAAGTAGATTGACGTACCCAACAAACCCGAGGAGATATGTACCCAGGTGGAAGCCTCCAGCGGGGAGCGTCTAACAAGTTGCAGCGATGAGCGCCCAGAGAGCTGTATGGGCAAGCGTCTAGAAGCTATCAACTAAAACCCCCTCCCAAAGGAGAGGTGTTGTACTCAACCATACCTAGAATGGCTTTTGCACAACAAACTCCCGCTACACAAAGCAGAAGCCCGAGCACTCAAAATCAGAGCCACTTGATTCTATGTGGAGAACAGTATCTTAATCTAGAAATCCGTCGTAGGAACATCGCTCTGTTGCCTAGCCAAAAATGAAGTCTCGCGGATCCTCTAAGAGTTACATGAAGGGGAATGATGGAATCATTCTGGAGGTCGTAGTTTGTCTAATAAAGCCATAAGGGTAGGATATTACTGGCCCAACATGCGCCAAGATGTCATTGAGTACTTGCAGAAATGTGACGCCTACCAGAAGCATGCCCCTACTACCCACTAGCCACCGGAACCTCTACACTCAACGTTGACTTCCTGGCCATTCATGTGGTAGGGGATGAACATAGTAGGGAAATTACCTCCTTCGGATGGCCAACGAGTGTTCTTCTTAGCAGTTACAATTTATTTCTCCAAGTGGGTAGAAGTGGAAGCATATCGGGACGTAAGAGATAAACAAGTCATTGCTTTTATCAAGAAACACATCATTTGTTGCTTCAGAATACCAGCAGAAATCGTCTGTGATGATGGATCATAGTTCATCAGCAAGAAGACGAGGGATTATTGTTGACAGTGGAACATAAATCTTCTGACTTCCCCTCCTCGCTATCCCCAAGCCATTGTCCAAGCAGAGTCCAACAACAAGGTGATTATCAAAAATCTAAAGAAGCGCTTAGCTAAGGCCAAGGGTCGGTGGGAAGATGAGTTGTCGTATGTCCTATGGGCCGACAAAACGACTCGTAAAACAGCCACATGATAGTTCCCTTTCTCCTTATTCTATGGGTGCGAGGCCGTCATTCCGGTAAAGGTTATCATTCCCACCGCTCGTTACAGACTCCTAACCTCGATCATAAAAACGTGGAGCTAGTGGAAGACTTGGAAACCACAAAGGAGCTAAGAGAAAGAGCACAGGTTTGCCTATCATGACACCGACAGTAGGTAGCCGTAGCTACAACAAGAATGTCCGGGTGCGAGCTTTCCAAGTTGATGAGAGGGTCCTCAGAAAAGTGTTTCAAAATACGACTAAACTAAATGCAGGGAAGCTCGTTCTCATATGGGAAGGCCTGTACAAGATCCTTGACATAACGAGGAAAAGAGCATACATGTTGGAGTCTAGAAAAGGCGAGGTTGTACCACGCAGCTGGAACGCCACTCACCTCAAGAAGTACCACTTCTAGAAAGCCCATGACGACAGAATAATTAGTAAAAACCTTAGAATAATAATTCGTTGTAAAAACATGTCATAACAAGAAAGTTTCGATATACTAGCGAGAGGTATGTAAACGAAATTCCGTTGTAATCACTCGTAATAAAAGTCCCTAAATTTTTACAAGAAATATCTCATGCTTACATTTTGTGACATAAGATAAAAAGAGATCTGAACGTTCCTTTGGGCCTCTAGGCGCGACTCGCCCGAAACCAAAGATCTCCAAGTTCCAAATAATGGTATGATGCGCTACCTAAGAAAACACAGAAGTATGACGCCATAGCATAAAAGAAACTCTAAGACATCTCGCAAGTTTTTGGAGGGCAAGGCCCAAAGATCCTAGACTCCAATTAAGTGGCATTGATCGCCAGCGCATCCTTCGCAAGCCCTCTAAAAGGCAAGGAGTCCCTCTCTCGAACGCCACACAATCAAACAGTAGCAAGACACCAACTAACAGGCAGTAATCGTCGGGGCTCTGCAAACACCCAGACACACTTCGTTAGTGCGCACCACAATGACACATGTTAGAATTGAGTTGGCAAGGCCTCATTTTTTCTTTTCTAGAGCGTCCCATAACGTCGGATAAAGACTTTCTGATTCTCAACCATAGCTATACTTACACCCAAACTAACAAACGCCTTCTGCAGGGGTTGTACACCCGTTAATGCTACCTCTGTAAGTGCAACAGACAACATTAAGTAGAAAAACTAGAAACAACAGGAATACACATATGCAATCCAACAGCAAAATAAAAATAAACCCATGCCCCATGGAGGGTCGCAAAACACAAATGTTTGTGGGTTTTCACCAGCCACCGGCAAGCCGCCAGAAGAAGACCAATAATGTATTATTCCTTAATTACAGCAAAATAAAGATAAAAAATTTACAGAGTCCTTGAAGCACCAACAAAGAAATTTTATGCAGGGTCACTCGTGGGCACATTCTCCATAATTTTCCCTCCTTCCACACCGGCATCAGCAACTTCCATCTCACGATCCCCAATGGCTCTCGGAGTCAAAGGAGGCTCGCCTAGTCTGAGCGGAAGCAAATCAGCCAAAGTGAAGTCGATTTTTGCAAATAGGTGGAGGGGAGGATTTGGGAAGGGGATAGTCTAAAGTGGGTTAAGAACTCAATAATCAACGGAGAGAAAGGAAACTAGTAGGAGATGGAAAACGATAATTCAAAGAAACAAACCCACCTTGGATGAATCCAATCCGAGTGTTCAATGGTGGGGCATACGACCACCACACCGCCAGGAAAACCCCCGTCCCGTAAAAACGGAGCCATCAGTCCTGGAGAAGCTGTTACAGTCATCTAGGACTCTGGAGGGCTGGAAGCCAAGATAGGAGACAACCATCGACCTCACCATTGTAAAGACTGGAGAAAGAAAAGAGGGGAAAATTCAGAGAATGGGAAAAGAAGAGTCTTTGCCTTGAGTAATGAAGAGCGATGTGAAATGATGAAGTCTGTGGAAGTGGCAGTAAATAAAGAGCCATTAGACGCATCTTCCCCCTCGAACAGAACCCTAAGCGCACGGGATTCCACGTGTCCTAGAGTCAAATCAGGGATCCATTGGCCAACAGTAAAAAGATATCGATTTCCCGCCCGAGTAAAATCTCCATCTTTTTGGGGCTATTGTTGGCATCAATCTTGTAAGCCCAATCGTTGAAGCCCAGAAAAGACGGGAGCCAGATCCTAATCATTTTGGAGCCACGCACACGTCACAAGGGGTGATTCGGTTGTGATCGAAAATCCATGAGGGAAAATAGAGAAAGAATGGGCGAACGTGGAACATAGATCAATGGGCGAGTGGGGGTGTAATCGCCAACAACAAAGGGGAGAGAGATGAAATATAATGGGGAAGAGTTTAAGGGATTCATGCGCAATCTGGGAGTGAAGAAGGAGATCACTTTGTAACACCGAAAACTGAAATCAATAAGGCTTTCCTTTTTCGAAAATGGGCAAAGAAGAGTCTTTTGGCTCTTTATTTACGTACACACAACCTCCTGTTATAACTCACAGGCTTTCACAATATTTTTTCCATTCAAAAAGAAGGGGGGAAATTTAGCGTCAGAATGTGTATCTAATCATATATTAAATATATGATAAAGTGGCAAATTTTAAAATGGTTAAATGTGTAAATTTAAAGGGTGATTTTTGGAAGCTCGGTTTTGGAAGATAAACACACTTTATAATGGGTTAAAAGAAGGTGATAAAACATATGACAACCAACGACCTCTTCGCTTGACTCCGACAATGAGCCGATCGATTAACCACAATTTTTCTCTTTTGATATAACCTAAAAGGGCGAAATTCTTATTAATATTTGTGTATTTATTTTGTTAAAACTCCATGAGAGGATTATTTTAAAATCGATTAATCATAAGAAAAATATTTTATAAACTTATATACTAATTTAGTTTAACTCTTAACTTTTTATGTGTGAAGGGGTATTCCCATAGGCAGAGCTACATGGTGTCGAGGGGGTTGTAGCCCCGACTTAATTTTTAAAAAAAAATTGTTTGAAAAATATAGAAAAAAACATTAGGTTATTTGATAAAAACTAGTCCACTTGGTCAGAAAAATCAGGTTAATTGTTTTTATGAAAAATACAAAAAAGGGTTCCCAAATACAAAAATATTTTTATACATAAAAATATAAAATTTTATGAAAAAATACTAAAATTTTTATATAAACTTTTTATACAAAAAATTCTATATTTAATGAAAAATATAGAAAAAACTAGGTGATTTTAAAAATATAATTTTTTTCTATAGCCAGGAATTTGACCTAGATAAATTTAGCCCCCTCTTAGTCAAATTCCTAGCTACGCCACTGGTATTCCAATGCAAATGCAAATAATTTGGTCCAGTGAACACTTAACACTTGGACAAATGAGTTTAATATCTCATTCTCTTTATAGCTAGGCCAACGACAAGTGATATCATCTTAGTCTCTTTATATCTAGCTAGGAAATGGGCTTGGGACCAAACCGTTAGCCATGATACCATGAAAAAGTCCTCGAGCCATAAACATAGAAGTCATAAGTGTCTAAGCATTTGGTAACAGGCGAAGTAACTCATAAAGTTATATATTAGTCTAATTTTTTTTTTATATGGTAAGAATTAAGGTCGCCATATATACTACTTGGGTTCGCCTAAAGCATCCACAATGGATGAGAACTGACTAATAACCAATTCTAAACATGAAATGGCAAACTATCGCCCGCGAAATTTGAAACGGGGATCTCAAGGTACTGCCCCAGAGGCTTAACTGTCGAACCAAATGCCCTAAGACAATCTAATTTAATTTTAAAGGGTATATACCTAACAAATTTGTTTTCATTGAAGATACTTATTTTCCCGGACAAAGAAAGCTCTTTTCACAACGCCTTTGATATTTTTTATCGGTCTTTTCACAATGCTTTTTATGGGTATCAAGTGACACGTTTGAGACTTATAAAACTTTACTACAGTTTGCTCCTAGATTTAAATTTTAGGGAAATTTTTTTTAGTGATCCTAAGTTTTTGTCTTTTTTTTTGGATTTTAAGAAAAAAAACCTTATTCATTCTAGTATCCGTAACGTTTTGGTTTTTTCCGTGGACACTCCTTTCCGGTTTAAATTATTTAAATTCAAGTTCATCATTATGTTCCTCACCTTTAAATTAGAAGAATTTGACTATTAAAACATCAAAATTCATAACCTAACCATCCGAATTTGAATTTGTAAACAATTTTTTAAACAACCCATTAATTAAAATAGATGATTGTTTTAAAATTCAAATTGATGTAGTTTGATTATGATTTTATGTGCTTTAAGAGTTGAATCTTACTAATTTAAGGTGACGAACGTAATGGTAAGCTTGAAATTAAATAATTTGAACCGGTGAGGGGTATCAAAAGGAAAAGCCAAAACCTCAGGGGTACTTGACACAAAAAGGAAAAAGGCAAAAGTCTTTTTTTCTTATACCAAAAGGAAAAGACAAAAACCTTTGTATTGACGGGTACCTTTATAAAAACTAAAAATGATAATGGGAAAGTTCATCTAGGCTTTTTTTGGCGTAAGTTTGTGGAGGTTTTTAAAGGTTTTTCACTATTTAAAACCTATTTAAATAAGTGTTCGACACAATAAGGTTTTTACTAGGTGAGGTTTGAGTAGGTTTTTTAGGAGGTTTGAAAACATAAAATTAAAACCTTTGTATAGATGGGTTTTAGGAGGTTTGCAAAAATTTAATACAACTTTTTTATTAATTATTTAATTAATATTCCTTTTGGTAGTTTTGAAATAAAATGATACGCTACAATTTATTGGAGATAATTAGATTATATTTAGATTATATTTTATATGATCTTATCTTTTATGTTAGGCAAGATATTTCCATATTATTTTCTATCCTTTAGAGAAAGATATGCCTTGGAGTCCAAGAATATTATCATATGTATCTTTATATATTGGAGATTTCTCCATCAGTAGTAGTAATAAGGAATGAGAAATCAAATTAATTAGTTTAGCCCTAATTCTTCCCTACCCAGTCTTCACTCTTTATCCTCGGCTTTGGCCATTCACATCCGAAGTGCATCTGCACTATTATCCTTCTTCCCTTCACCCGGTTACTTTGTTCATATTCGGTACGTGATCTATACGGTATCGTATCATAAAACCTACTTAAAACCCTTACAGTGTACTAAACATCAAATAAGATTTTAGGATGTTTTAAAAAAGAAACTTACACCTACACAAAAACCTACATCTATCTAAAAATCTACACCTATACAGAAAACCTTCTCAAAAACCTACACCTTATTTTACCCAACAATGTCCTAGAATTAAGTGCATCTAAAAAACATATGGTAATATATATGGAGTACATTATATTGACTGTTATGAAGGTGCTTCAAAATGATTTTAGTATTCGATGCGAGAAGCTCTTCATTATTATTTATTTTGTAATACTTATTTTCAAAAGGGAAGTTTTGTGAATATAATCTTTTTTTACATCTGAAAATTGAGATTAAGTAAGTCTAGTATATAAACTCTTGGGTTATTTATCTTGTTGCGAATTAATTTTAGGATTAAATTCACCGCGATTATGTATTGAACTTACTTACATACATACAAGACTTTTGTTATGATCCACAAACTTTCATAGAAAATTATTCAAATGTTAGTAGTATGTGTTTAATTTTCTAGAGCTTATTTGATGTAATCATAATTTTTGTGAATTTGATGGGTATTTCAGAATTTGCTTAATTCGGATCAAATTTCCAATTCGAATGGTGGCATTGTACAAATTAACAGATGTAGTGTGTAATAGGGGTGAGCAAACGGATATATTCGATCCGATCCGGTATACTCGATATCCGGTAATTTTTCCCCTTAAAACCTCGATCCGTATCCGATCCGTTAATTGTCGGATATCCGGTAAGAAATATCCGTTTGGAGCGGATATCCGAACTATCCGTTTTTTGAAAAATATTTCCACTATTTTTGATTTAGGCCTAATTAATACACATGATTGACGGATATCGAAACCGGATATCCGTCGATCCGTTTAAATTTTAATTGAAAGTTTACATGGTTGAGGAGAATTGAACACTTGATGAGTTGAAATTTTACAAAATAGTCATTTAAACATCTATTCTACTTAGTATTAATGTGTATTTTCTAAAAAATATATATAGTACCGGATATACCGGATATCCGGTTGCTTGAAAACCCCGATCCGTATCCGGTCCGGATATCCAGAAAAAAAAATCCCGGATCGGATCGGATACGGATAAAAAAATTTGTGATCCATTCGGATCCGGATTTTTTCGGATCGGATAGGCCGGATCGACGGATCGGATTAACGGATCGGGCATTTTTCTCACCCCTAGTGTGTAACGTGGTAGAAAATGCAAAATGACATATTCGTATTGACTATTGAAAAGGAATCCCAAAAAATTTGAAAAAAAGAAGATGAGAGCACCGAGTTAACTCTAGGTTGAATATTCAAAATCAACCGCCTAACTAAAAGCAAGCAGCTCCACTCCACCTGGTAGGCTCTTTTGGAGAAACAAGGGTCCCATTTCCGCAACAATTAAAAAAATCTAGCCTTTACCATCCCACAAATCAGAAAATTACCGACAATTTATATGTCATTCAATCATACACTGTAAATTTAACAAAGTACTGAATACGTCTTAATCTTGTTGGTGAATTTTAGAGCGTGAAGACAGAGTTAATTGCTTGATCCTTAAACTACAGTGGATCAATTAACAAATGACATGTTAATTTAAGTTATGTCATCTTGACGTGCTAGTCAAAACTAGGGGTGTTCAAGAATATCCGATCCGGTTGTTCGATCATCTGATCTGTGAAAATGTGTATCCGACAAAATATTATTCGAAATCAGATCCAATCCGAGAAAATTAGCCGGATTCTAAGATCGAATTTGGATCGGGTTGTCAACCCCCGGATATCCGAGGGTATGATACTATAAATATATCGTGAAATAACAAAAAAAAAATTAATAGTTCAAGTGGTTTTATATGCTTCGGCTCTCTAGTATTACCTTTTTTGTTTGTTTTTTAATTATTTTCAATATATTTAACCCCACAAATAAAATTAAAGATAAATATATTACGATATTATATTTTAGAAGGTTAAGATATTCTGATATTGTATTTATGTATAGGATCTTTGTTAGTTTATCTTGGGCCTCAAGCTAGGCTTTGTAATCTTGCGTGTATATATTTAGCTTCTGCTAATAATCAAAGGCAATCTTTTTCCGCCACACAAATCTTTATGGTATCAGAGCCTGTTCGGTCATGGTCTCGACTCCTCGTCTATATGGGTTGGCCGCCCTTAAAGGCATGTCGTCAAGTTGCAACTGGCATATTGCGGGGCCAGGCAGTTGCACTTGAGGGGGCGTGTGAAAGATTGTTATCCCACATCGGGAATTCTGATATAACTTGCCCAACATATATACCCTTGGGCTACTCCTCCTATTGCCAATTGGTTTTAGGATGGAACCCCACGGGCTTATGTGTTGGGCCTGACGCGCATAAGCACATGAACCGACGTGTGTACCCCCCACGTCATATTGGCCCGCCGGAATTTAACATGGTATCAGAGCGGGTGCTAATTTTCCGCTTCTGACGTCAAAATCAGGCCGCACCACCACCGATTCACAGCCGCACCTTTTGCCGCTCGGATCGGTTGCCGTCGTAGTCATCTGCAACAATGTCAGGCAAGAAAGAAGAGAAGAAGGACGATGGCTCCCGTCCACAGAACTCGCCATACTACTTGCATCCCTCGGATCACCCCGGTATGAAAATCTGTCCCGTCGTTTTCAAAGGCGACAACTTTCAAGAATGGGAACTCGTGTTTCGCAATACTCTTCGGGCAAAGCGAAAGTTAGGGTTCATTGACAGATCAATCGAGAAGCTTGTCGACCTCGAAGACATGGATGACTGGTGGAGTGTGAACTCCATGATTGTCGGATGGACAATCCAATATATTGAAGACTCTATCCGTTCCACAATAACCTTCTTCGATACAGCGAAGGATTTGTGGGATGACTTGAAGCAAAGGTTCGATCTCGGAAACGGCCCGAGAGTACACCAACTACGCTTGGATCTCGCTCGATGCACTCAAAACGGTCGGTCGGTGGCTGATTACTATGGAGCATTGAAGAAATTGTGGGATGAACTAAGCAATTATGTGAGCAATCGACGTTGCACTTGTGGCAAGTGTGAATGTCGGTGGGCGGATGAACTGTCCAAGGAGCGCGACGAGGAGCGAGTCCATCAGTTCTTGATGGGGCTCGATGACGTCTATGCAATAGTCCGCTCCAATGCACTTGCGCAGGATCCAATCAAGGGCATCAACAAAATTTATGCTCAAGTGGTTGGTGAAGAGCGCCATCGAATTGTGACTGCTAAAACTCGGGATGATCGAGTTGAGGGTGCTGCCTTTGCTGTCCAAGGGGGTCGTGGGCGAGGACAGGAGCGCCGCGAGCATCCCCGTGCTGGTGAAGATCGAGCTGCAGTGACTCGCGGTTCTGATCAACGCCGAAGTGATCGGCCGTGGTGCACTCATTGTGAGATCACAGGGCATGAAGCGAAGACATGCTATAAGCTGGTGGGGTACCCGGAATGGTGGGGAACGGACCGCCATGAACAGCAGCTTGCGCTGCAGAGAGAACAACGCGCACATCAGCGCGGAAAAGACGACCGCGGGCACGGTGGAAAAGGCCGCGGGCGCGGCGTCGCTAACGCTGCACAGTCCGAAGAAGGCTCGAATTTTCAGATTGGAGCTCTCACTGCCTCTGACAAGTCGGGTACAGGTTTAACAGATTCTCAATTGTCCAATCTGGTTCACTTGTTGCAATCAACTAATGCCAGGTCTTCCAATAATCAGTTGGGTAAGAATTATTCTAATTGGATACTAGATACTGGAGCTTCGTTTCATATGACAGGGAATGCTTCTTTGTTGACAAATGTGATTACAGTGGATTCTTCCACCATATTGCTTCCTAATGGGACTTCAACTGTTGCCCAGAAAGCGGGAACTTTGACACTTAGTGACCGGTTAATTCTACATGATGTGCTTGTTGTACCGCATTTAACTTGCAATCTTATCTCCTTTGCTCAATTGTTAAAGCATCAGAATTGCATTGCCAGACTGACTAATAAGCTATGTATCTTACAGGATCGCACTTCGATGACTTTGATTGGAGCGGGTGAAGAGTGAAATGGAGTGTATTGGTTTCGTGTGGCTGCACCGATTGCGCATGCTTCATGGATGGACATAGCTTCACCTGCCTTGTGGCATTCCCATGTTGGTCATCCTTCTCTTTCAGTTTTATAGTCTTTGCCTAATATTCGAATAAATGGTCCTCTAGAACCTTGTGATAGTTGTCAGAGAGCTAAACAGTCTCGTCCTTCATTTCCTGTTAGCCAAACGCATGCTTCTGATATGTTTGCTTTAATTCATTGTGATGTTTGGGGTCCCTATCGGACTCCGTCCGCTCAAGGGGCTCAATATTTTCTTACTATTGTTGATGATTTTTCTCGTGGCGTATGGAATTTTCTTATGAAGCATAAAAATGAGGTTGCTACTTTGATTCAAAAATTTTGTGTTATGACAAAACGACAATTTACAAAAGACGTCAAATGTGTTCGTAGTGATAATGGGACTGAATTTGTTTGCTTGCATTCTTACTTTGATGAAAATGGTATAAGATTTGAAAGCTCTTGTGTGGGCACTCCTCAACAAAATGGATGTGCTGAAAGAAAACATCGTCATATTTTAAATGGGGCTCGTGCTTTACGATTTCATGCAAATCTACCATTAAGTTTTTTGGGCGATTGTATTTTGGCTGCAACCTATTTAATAAATCGAACTCCAACACCAATCTTGCAAAATCGAACCCCTTTTGAGATGCTTTATGGGCGACAGCCTAGCTATGATCATTTTCGTACGCTTGGTTGTTTGTGTTATGTTTCTTTTATTCCCAAATCTTTAGACAAATTTGCTCCTCGGGCTAGAAAATGCGTTTGTATTGGCTATCCGGTTGGACAGAAAGGCTGCAAAGTTCTTGACATTAACACTAATGAGCGTTTTGTTTCTAGAGATGTCATTTTTTATGAGAACCATTTTCCTTATAAGACCACTGAAGCCATTAGGTCCCCTGATTCTGATATTGAACACATTCACCCATCTATTTTTGATGATAGCTCAATCCCGATGGCCCCAACGCAGATGGTTGACAGGGGGAGTGGGGTTCAATCTCCTCCTGTTGCCATCCAAGATCCGATACCCAACTCCTCAAATTCTCCAACGCAAACGGATGACAGGGGGAGTGGGATTCAATCTCCCTCTGCCACTGTCCAAGACATCTCTATTCCAAGCACTTCAGAAAGCCTTCCGCAAGCATCTGACGAAGGGGGTGGGGTTCAATCCTCCTTTGTTAATGCCCAAGACACTACCCGTCGTTCTACCTGTGAACGCACTCCATCTGTGAAGCTGCGTGGTTATATTTGCAATACTGTGCGAAAACAAGAAGCTCCACGAACTCTTTCGCCTAATCCGTCAAGTTCATCAGGTACGTCCTATCCCATAGCTAATTATGTCACTTTTGATCTATTCTCTTCACGCCATGCTGCTTTTATTGGTGTTGTTGAGTCTGTTACAAAGCCTCGATCTTATGTTGAGGCTGCTCGGGATCCATGTTGGCAAGAGGCTATGAAAGTCGAAATTCAAGCTCTGGAAAGGAATGGAACGTGGACATTGACGTCATTACCTCCTGGAAAGAAACCCATTGGATGTAAATGGGTATTCAAGATTAAGCATAACTCTGATGGTACTATTGAACGATTCAAAGCTCGGTTGGTGGTACTTGGAAATAATCAAAAAGCAGGCATTGATTACAACGATACATTTGCTCCGGTCACGAAAATGGTTTCTGTTCGTACTTTTCTAGTTGTGGCTGTTGCTAGAAACTAGGAACTTCATCAAATGGATGTTCATAACGCTTTTCTTCATGGCGATCTGTATGAGGAGGTGTATATGCGGCCTCCTCCGGGTTTTTCTGACACGTCTTGTGGGCGTTTCTATCGCCTTAATCGGTCTCTGTATGGTCTTCGTCAAGCTCCAAGAAATTGGTTTGCAAAACTGACTAGTGCTCTTCGCAGGTTTCGGTTTACTCAATCCCGTGCTGATTATTCACTTTTCTCCTACAGTCGGTCTGGTGTCTGCTTGCATGTGTTAGTCTATGTTGATGATCTGATTATTGCGGGGAACAATTCCAATGCTATTGCTAAATTCAAAGGTCAAATGAGTTCTTACTTCCACATGAATGATTTAGGGCCTTTGAAGTATTTTTTGGGCATTGAATTTGCTCGCTCTTCTAAAGGGTTATTTCTTTGTCAACGGAAGTATACCCTAGATATTTTAAGTGAAGCCGGTTTACTTGTTGGAAAACCGTGCGATTTTCCTATGGAGCAGAATCATAAGCTCGCTTTGTAAACAGTGCCAGGATTTAAAGAGCCGGATCGTTATCGGCGTCTAGTTGGGCGTTTGATATATTTGACTATCACTCGCCCGGAAATTTGTTATGCTGTGCACACTCTAGCTCAGTTTATGCAGGAGCCTACTGCTGATCACTGGGATGTTGCTCTTAGAGTTTTGAGATATTTGAAGAGTCATCCGGGCCAGGGTGTTCTTTTGTCTCAGAATTTAGATTTACGGCTCACGCCTTTCTGTGACTGATTACGCTTCATATCCGCTTACACGTCGTTTAATTAAAGAATATTTTGTTCAGCTTGGCTCGTCGCCTGTCTCTTGGCGAACTAAGAAGCAGAAGACTGTCTCTCGTTCTTCTGCTGAAGCTGAGTACCGGGCTATGGCTACTGCGTGTTGTGAGCTGATTTGGTTGAAGGCATTGTTGCTCTCTCTAGGAGTGGTACATTCTGATCATATGCGGTTATTTTGTGATAATCAAGCTGCATTACATATTGCTGCTAATCCGGTTTTTCATGATCGGACTAAGCACATTTAGGTTGATTGTCACTTTATTCGGGATCTTATTCTTGTCGGTAAAATTTGCACGCATCATGTTCGGACACATTCTCATCCGGCCGATATTCTCACCAAGGCCCTTGGTTCACAACAGTTTCATACATTTTTGGGCAAGTTGGGCATTTGTGATCTCCATGCTCCAACTTGAGGGGGAGTATTACGATATTATATTTTAGGAGGTTAAGATATTCTGATATTGTATTTATGTATAGGATCTTTGTTAGTTTATCTTGGGCCTCAAGCTAGGCTTTGTAATCTTGCGTGTATATATTTAGCTTCTGCTAATAATCAAAGGCAATCTTTTTCCGCCACACAAATCTTTAAAATAAATCCTAGATATATTTAACACCCTTTTTATTTTTATTTTAAATTATTCTTTGTCTTTCTTTTATGCGGATGGTTATTCGGATCATTTTTGTGTTAAATTTACCGGTTGAATGAGTTATTTGAAACTTAAATACAAAAAAAATACAAATACAAGCTATATGTCGGATATCTGGGTATACCCGAATCGGATACGGATATGGGTTTGGAAAAAAATTTGAATATCCTATCTGATTAGGCTAATCGAGTCGAATATCATGAACACCCCTAGTCAAAACGACTAGATCTAAAAAATTTCGGGCTTGAGCCGCCAATTTTGAACATTTTCCCGCAAATCCAGGCATGGCCATTTGGACTATTTATTCGACCAATACTCGCCCAGATTCCCACCTGGGCTGTCCGCGGGGACATCAACAAAACCCGATTAAAATAAAATAAAATTAAGGCCTAATACAACTAAAAATTGAGCAATAAAATCCAACATGTGTGTGCATAAAATCTACATTGCACTTATTTATCTATACTAATTTATATTTTATTTTTTATTAAATATAATTTGGGTCGAACCTCGCGGGTCTAACGGGTTTAATTAAGAGCTTACCATGCCCGGCCTAAGTTATACTGGGTCAGGTAGATCCGACCCAGATGGGCTAAAACCTATGTCCAAACCCGTAGTCGTGGGCGGGCGGGTCGGGCAGGCCGACCCAATTTCTTTCAGGTCTAAAAACGATGTGAATGTAGTATTGTACCAAGTCCAATTCAAACAATTAGGAATGGATATAGTTTGGAATTGGCTCTAATATCGTGTTAAAGTCTTATTAGCCAATCAACAAAGACATATATGTTTGTGTGCACATGGAAAATAATTTGAATATATGTATATATTATGATTAAGATCAGGTGAGGAAGTTTCTTAGCGTAAATAGTGAAGAGTCACCTCAACCTTTAAGTTTTAAATTTTTAATGGATAAAATATTTTAGAATTGAAAGAAAAATAAACAAATATTTTCATATTTAATTTTACCTCTCCTCTAATATCTCTCACATCTATATAAGTGTTGACGCTAAACTTTCTCCTTCCTTTAATAAATATTGAACAATTGATAACTTGTAAATGAACATGTATTGTATTTATTATGAACAAGTATTATTATATTATGGATAATAATTTACGCAAATAATTACGCCTCTCTACAACTGAACAACTACTCATTCTCAAATGAACAACTACATCCTCACAAGTATTAATATAAAACAATGAACAACTAATACCGAACAATGAATAATCAATTTTCAATTTTTCTTTCTCCTTAATATCTATCGTGTCTATATAAGCGTTGCTGCTAAACTTTCTCTCTCCTCTACTATAAATTGAACAACTAAGATATTGTAAGTGAACAAGTAATGTAATGAACATGAATAATTATTATAATATGAATGACCAAATAATCTACGCAAGCATTGTACTATTTTAGCCTTTTTATAAATGAACAACTACATATTCGTAAATGAACAACTACATACCCTAAACCCTAAAACCATATATCCTAAAGCCTAAACCTTAAAGCCAAGTTATCATTTGAAATCCATTTTGGACTAAAAGTAATAGTAACACCTTAAAAAGGGGAAAAAAAATACTTGTATACCTTTCTTCAATTTTAAAATTTTAAGGGTATTATAATTTCGGTCTTTCCTATATCCTAAGACATAGGATAAGAACCCAAATAAAGATAACAAAACCCTATTTTATGAAATATAAACCCCAGGAAAGAACTTAATAATTCTACCAAAGAGTTTCTACATTAGACTTCTTATCGTATGCCCTTGGGACATAAGATAGAAAAATCCTTATAATTTTAACAATTACTTTTATTAAAAACACAGTTTACAACTACTTAACTTGTGTTTTATTAATTAATCTAGTTTCCCCTTTTAACAATACTTGAATCTGTCATTATCTATTAGAAATATCACTGTTTTTTTAACGAGGGACCCACTTTTAGTGGTAAACTCCGTGTCCATGAACTAGCTGACAAAACGCATGAACCAAGTAAACCGGCTTGCACCGATTGACTCGATCTAGTGGTACGATGAATGATGGGAGTTGATTTTTTTCACTCAAGTAAAAGACGGAGGCAAAAATCGAACCTAAAACCTTTCAATATCCCCATTTCTCTTATTACTAGACTACCCCATATGGACTTAGAAATTAAATATCATTGTTGTTGTTGAGATACTTGCAATAATCCTTACATATAACGAAGTTAACTAACTTAAAGATAGGATATGGGTCAAAAGTGGACCCTATCATAATTCAGTTAACTAAACAACAAAAGCTCCACCGAAAAAGCCATGCCTCTTTAATCTGTAGCTAGTGAGACTTGGACCAAGCTAGGGGGCCCACGTTAAGGTGCATTTTTTAGGCTGATAAAAAGATAGGTCGGTCCATCTGAGGGCCCCATGTGTTATCAAATGCATGAAGCCGAGATGGTGAGTTGTGACATAAGAGATACTGAGGATGTCCGAGTAGGGTGTCAGGGACCCATACACGTTGTCCCTCTTTAGGACGCTGACTTATGCTTATTGTCAGTCAAATGTCTTCCCTCTTTTACCTCCCTCCCTTACAATCTCGCCCTTTCATCCGCTCACCTTTTAAGTTTTAATTACCATCGATCTCTCTTTTTATTTCAGTTCTTACCACGCATTGGGATATTGACTTTTGACATTAGATCTCAAATATAGTGTGGTTCTAAAAAATGGAGGGTAGCATAAGGGGTTTTGTGTAACAAGAAATTAAAGTCTTGTTTAAGTTTAAGTGAAAATTTTATAGAGCAGTTATCAAGCTCGCCATCCTATATAGTGCATAGTGTTGGCCGACTATGACGATGCAAGAGCAAAGGTTTATAGTAGCAGAGATGCAGATGCTTAGATGGATGTGCGGGCACTCGAGATTGGAGAAGATTAGGAATAAAGTAATTAGAAGCCAGGTGGGGGTGGCAAGTATAGGAGACAAGCTGCAAGAATCGAGATTTCGATGATTTGAGCATGTACAAAGGAGTACAGATGCGTCGGTACGGAGGTGTGAGGGCTTGGTTTTTGGAGATTTTTGTAGAGAAAAGGGTAGACTAAAGAAGTATTGGAAGAATAGCATAAAGAAAAATATCAACCGGCTGGGAATTTCAATAGATTTGGTAATGTGCAAGGACATATAGAGGGAGAAGATCAAGGTCGCAAACAACTAGTGGATCAACTAGCCGGTCATCCAGCCTTTTTTTCCTTCCTTCGCGTGTGGTTCATCCTTGGGTCTTTCGGGTGCACCGAATTAGAGTGCCCCCAACTTGACCCTCATATTCCGCTGCAAACAGAACCCTATTGGATCAATGTTGTTGTTGTTCTTACCATGCATATTTGATGACCAATTAAACCTAATGAAAAAGTCCAATGTAACTGATTAAGAACTATCATATAAGCGAATCACATAAGTGCCTCCTAACATTCAAATTTCACACCATTTTTAGCTGCAAATATATCTTACTAACTTTTTCAAGAACACGCCTTAATTATTAGCTTAATTAACTTGTATGCTTGTATGTGAAAGCTTATGTGATCATGACAGTATAGGAATTTTCCATCCATTGTAATTGGTTGTTAGTACCTCCTATAACATACAAACTTTATTTAATTTGTTAGGGGTTTTTAAATCGAGATTGATGTGCCCTAGCGCTCTCTAGCGTCCCTAGGGCGATTGTTTGGAGAATGACCAGGAGAGTCGTCGTTTATTCATTTTCTCCACGTCGGAGTCGTCTTGATTGTATCCGGTATATTGGATAAAAATATCTCCAGTGTATTGGTATCGAATATTATGAGAATGAACAAGTATGATGCTGTCCACGTGGCAAGTGGAGCACGTGATATATTTAATTCAGCTTAGCTTAGAAGCTAGTTTAGCCTAGGAGTTAGTAGAAGACAGCTGTAGCTTTATAACAAACTTCTGGTTACATACTCTGAATCGAGTCTATTTTCTGTAATTCGGTTTCTAATCAATGGAGAGCGTTTTCTCTCATTTTCCTGGTTTCCTCTGATTTCTATGCTGAGTGATAGTGATCGAGTGATTCAACTTCATTTCATTTCACTTTGTTTCTGTGATTCAGTAGATTGTGAATCTTCAAATGGTATCAGAGCGATGAAGAGTTCTTCATTTTTCTTGTGAGGCGTTCTCTAGAGTTTTCGTTTTGGTAATCCGGAATTGACAAATTTTTTGTCAGTTTTTGGTTCCTTTGTGACGGAATTACGATCGTGTGTCGATTGTAGAAGGAAGATTGTCGTGATACAGTGTTGGTGATCAAATGGCGCCAAGAATTGAAGAAGAAGCGAGTTCAGGAAATTCGTATAATGGAAGGAATAGCTACACAGATCCTTTGTTCCTGTCCAATTCGGACAATCCAGGTAATCAAATCGTGTCTGTACCTTTTGATGGCACAAATTTTATCACCTGGAGTAGGAGCGTGATCATGGCCTTAGGATCCAAACAAAAACTAGGTTTTGTTGATGGATCATGTGAGAAGCCAGATGATGGAGAAGATCTAGCTAGGTGGATTAGATGTGACTTCATGATTCGATGTTGGTTGATTAATTCCATGTCCAAAGAGATATCTGTGAATTTTACATATGCTAGATCCGCAAAAGAACTTTGGGATGATTTGCTTGAAAGATATGCTGAATCAAGCACACCTTTGGTGTATCAGTTACAAAGGGAAATTTGTAACATGAAACAGGAAAACTTGAGTGTTGCTGAGTATTACAACAAGATGAAACGAATCTGGGATGAACTACAAGTCATAGAGGGCTTGCCTACTTGTAGTTGTGGAAGGTGCACTTGTCAAGTGTTCAAGAAAATTGTTGAAAAGGATGAAAAGGCGAAATTAATGCAATTTCTGATGGGGTTAACAGATACTTATGAGCAGATTCGAACACATATTCTGTCTCAAGACCCTTTACCATCAGCTGGCAGAGCATACCACATGGTGTCTAGTGTGGAAAAGCACAAGGAGATTACAGGGAATGCAACTTCTGGTGGATCAACTCATGAAATCATGGCAGTAGGGAAAGCTGGAAAACAGGATGGTGGAAATAAGAAGGAGTACAAGAAAGAAGAGAGAATCTGTTTTCATTGTAATGAGAAGGGTCATATCAAGCAGAATTGCTTCAAGATAGTAGGGTATCCTGAATGGTACAAAGGGCCAAAGGGAAAAAGGGGTTGAGTCAGGGTCAAGTTCTGGTGGATCTGGAAGTTCTAGTAACAGAAGTGGTAAGATCACAACAAACATACATGCCAGAACTTAGCAGGATACGCCACTTGATCAGGATGATTCAGTTCAGGTTTCAAATGTGCTGGTTAATGCCATCTTCCAGGAGGTTTGTAAGATGATGAAAGGAAAGCAAATTCTGAATTCAGATGAGCAGCATGGTTCGATCAACTTTGCAGGTAATTTGCATTTATTGAATTCAGTTTCTATGTGCAAAGTTAATCAATCATGGATAATTGATTCAGGGGCAACAGATCACATTACTTATGATAGCAATATGTTTTCTAAATTACATGAATTAAGCAAACCTATTGTGATAGGGCTGCCTGATGGCACAACTAAGATTGTTACACACTCAGGAAAAGTGTTGTTAACAAAAGGTTTGCTATTGATGGATGTTCTTTATGTTCCTGACTTTAAACATCATCTATTGTCTGTGCCAAAGCTGTTAGATATTGAGAGAATTGGTGTGTTTTTTCATACAAAGGCTTGTGTGATTCAGGACCTTATCAGTAAGCAAGTTCTGGGAACAGCAGAGAGGTGTGGAGATTTGTACAGGCTGCCTATTGAAGATGTCGAGGTCAGGATACAAGCTGTGGTTGAAGATGAGCATAAAAAGCCTCATAAGGCGTGTAATAAACTAGATGAGCTTATGTTACTACATTCTAGACTAGGACATGCTTCTATGTCAAAGTTGAAACAATTAGTTGATTGTAAGACTCAGGATTTGAGCACCTTGGATTGTGATGTATGTGTACTTTCCAAACATCACAAATTACCTTTTGAAAGAAGTGATTCTCTTGCTTCCAAACTGTTTGAGTTGGTTCATATCGACTTATGGGGACCTTACAAAACTGATTCTATTTGTGGTGCTAGATATTTTGTTACCATTTTGGATGATCATAGTAGAGGTACTTGGACACATCTAATTAGGAGCAAGGATCAAGTTTATGGGGTGCTAGCTGGTTTTTTTGCTTATGTGGAGAATCAGTTTGGGTGTTCTGTTAAAAGATTAAGGACAGACAATGGGACAGAATTTATTCAGCAGAGACTACAAGAATTATTGCTCCGAAAGGGTATTGTTCATCAAAAGTCAGCTCCTTATGTTCCTGAACAGAATGCACGAGTAGAAAGGAAGCATAGACATCTCGTTGAGATTGCAAGGGCTTTAAAAATACAAGCTGGGTTACCTGCTTATTTCTGGGGTGAGTGTGTGTTAGCAGCAACTCACATTATTAATAAATTGCCTTCCTCGGTTCTTAAAGGGCAGATTCCTTTTGAAGTTCTACATGGTAAGAAGTCTGATATAGAAGGGTTACGTACTGTTGGTTGCTTATGTTTTGCTTGGATACCAAAGACACAGAGAGACAAGTTCCAAGAGATAGCTCGAGAATGTGTGTTTCTTGGATACCCCTCAAGTCAAAAGGCCTATAAGGTTTATGACTTAAAATCAAAAAAGATGTTTATCAGTAGGCATGTGGTTTTCAAGGAAAAAATATTTCCTTTTAAACAGCAATCCATGCTTCAGAATTATGATAATACATCAGTGTTACCTTTGATCAGTTTAGGAGGAGATGATGAGTTTATTCCTTCTACATCTGGTGCTAGGGAATCTTCTATACAACATTTACCTCAGAATACTGTTATTCCTGAGCAGGTTGCTACTGACTCTTATGGAACTGCTTCTGGTTCTGAACAGATTGTGGAAATTGATGATGATGTTGCACAGGATCAGGTTAGTGTAATTGAGACACCAACTCCAATTTCTAGGCCTTCAAGGGCGATCAAACGACCAGCTAAATTTCATGACTTTATTTGTCCAACTATACTTTCCAGAGCTGATACAGAAAGCATGTCTCAAATTTTTCATGTGTTGAAAATGGAAAATTTAGCACATCTGTCTCATGAATATGTTCAATCTTTATGTAATGCTTTGACAGTTTTTGAGCCATCTCATTATGGTCAGGCAAAGCATAATTCTGACTGGGTTGAGGCTATGGACAAGGAGATTGAAGCCTTGGAAAAGAATCATACATGGGACCTTGTTTCTCTTCCACAAGGAAAGAAAGCAATAGGGTCAAAGTGGGTCTATAAAGTCAAGTTGAGACAAGATGGTTCAGTTGAGAGGTTAAAAGCAAGATTAGTTGCTAAGGGGTATAATCAAGTAAAAGACAAGGATTATAAGCACACATTCTCACCGGTTGCAAAGTTCACCACTGTGAGGGTTATTTTAGCACTTGCTTCATTCAAGAATTGGTTGCTTCATCAACTTGACATCAATAATGCATTTTTGCATGGGTTTTTGGATGAAGAAGTTTATATGACACCACCTGAGGGATATTCTAAGGCTCTTCCTGGACAGGTTTGTCATTTAAAAAGATCACTTTATGGTTTAAAGCAAGCTAGTAGACAATGGAATATTGAGCTCACCAAGTTACTTTTGAAGCTTGGATTTGTTCAATCTCGCCAGGATTATTCTTTGTTCATTAAGAAGAAGGGATCTTTGATGACTGTGGCTCTCGTTTATGTTGATGATATGCTATTAACAGGTGATGATTCTGTTGAAATTACCATAGTAAAGCAAGCTCTTGATAAAGCTTTTACTATAAAGGACCTGGGATTAGCAAGGTTCTTCTTGGGTATGGAAATTTCTAGGAATTCTGATGGTTTGCTTTTGAATCAGAGAAAATATGTGTTAGATATTTTATCTGATACTGGTATGATGGAGTGTAAACCTGCAGATTTCCCAATGCAGCGAGGTTTGAAATTGAATCCAGATGAGGGTAAGGAGATAGAATCTGCTGAGACATATAGAAGACTGGTTGGTCGACTTTTGTATTTGACTCTGAGCAGACCAGACATTGCATACACAGTCCAACAACTTAGTCAGTTCTTATCATGTCCTCGAGAACCACACATGAATGCTGCTATGTATTTGCTGAGGTATTTGAAAGGGACTGTTGATTTCTCCTTGGTTTATCCAGCCAATACTGCATTGAAGATGACAGCTTACACAAATGCAGATTGGGGTTCCTGTGCTTATACATGTCGATCTTTAACTGGGTATTGTATTTTTGTTGGAGATTCTTTAGTCTCCTGGAAGACCAAGAAACAAAAGACAGTTTCTAAGTCCTCTGCAGAAAGTGAATATCGAGCTATGTCACACACAGCTAGTGAGATTGTCTGGTTGCAAGGTCTTCTTACTGATTTGTGTATAGATGTTCCCTTACCTATTCCTCTCTATTGTGATAACAAAGCAGCTCAGCATTTGGCTGCCAATCCAGTTTTTCATGAGAGGACGAAGCATCTTCGAATTGATTGCCATTTTGTTCGAGACATGGTAAAAGAAGGGCTCTTGGCAACAGTTCATATCAAGTCTTCTCTTCAACTTGCAGATCTGTTTACTAAGGCTTTGGGAGCACACCAACATCATTTTCTTTCCAGCAAGCTTGGCCTTGTGTCATCCATGCGTCCAGCTTGAGGGGGGGATATGAGAATGAAGAAGTATGATGCTGTCCACGTGGCAAGCGGAGCACGTGATATATTTAATTCAGCTTAGCTTAGAAGCTAGTTTAGCTTAGGAGTTAGTAGAAGACAGCTGTAGCTTTATAACAAACTTCTGGTTACATACTCTGAATCAAGTCTATTTTCTGTAATTCGGTTTCTAATCAATGGAGAGCGTTTTCTCTCATTTTCCTGGTTTCCTCTGATTTCTATGCTGAGTGATAGTGATCGAGTGATTCAACTTCATTTCATTTCACTTTGTTTCTGTGATTCAGTAGATTGTGAATCTTCAAAAATATTCATATTTGTATATCCAGTATATTGGATAGAAATATCTTCTGATTTGGTAAGTTTGGTATGCAATATGAATATTTGTCCATCTTTTTCTGTGTGTGGCGAGTAATTATTGTTCATGTATTTCAAGATAAATAAAAATACTCGTATAATTTTTTTTTTGGGAAAGAGTATAATTCACAATCTTTACTTTGATTCTGCCTGCTAGTAGTTAGCTTTTTTTTTTTTTTTGGTTGAGATCGACTAGTAGTTAACTAATTCTTATACCTTTCCTGATTCAATGCATTAGCTCTATGAACAAAAGCTGCATTCATATATGCTAGTTGAAGTGCATGAGGTAGTAGTAAAATGTCAAAAATGCATGCAAACACAATGCCACAATGGCTCAATGCATAACTTTTTCATGCAAATATGGCCAGTTATAATACCAGGGTGATTCCACAAACTCATTTATTTCTACTTTCAAATAATTATCAACTGATGGTCCATAATATTAGCTGTAGAAAAATCATGAAAGGCATGAGTGGCATGGCCGCATAGGGGTGGGTTATATAATATGAATCCATCAAAGTATGCCCAAGCTAGCTAGGAAAAAATAAGATAACAAACGTAAATTACCCAATCCAGTAAAGTTCAATAGATAAATTTAAATTGGCTTACTTGTGCTAAGTCAAAGATTATTCACAACATCCATCACTCTTGAAAATTCGTCACTAATTGAATACGGCCTTTTTAATACGTGCATCATCAGGAAGTGGAAAAACTGATGATGCACGTATTAAAAAGACCGTATTCAATTAGTGACGAATTTTCAAGAGTGATGGATGTTGTGAATAATCTTTGGCTTAGCACAAGTAAGCCAATTTTTAATACGTGCATCATCAGGAAGTGGAAAAACTACCAATGGTGCGTTGGTGCAGTGGTATGGGAGCTGCACTTGGAAGGGCGAATCCCGTGTTCGATCCCCCGCAACGTCGTTGAGAGGAGTTTAAAGCCGTAATTCCCTACCCCGCTCCGAATCCGGATGTAGTCCTGGGCTTAAGTCCGACCCGAATCCACTGGGGCAGGGTGAACCGGATGGGAAACCAAAAAAAAAAAAAGGAAGTGGAAAAACTTCCACAGCCGACAGATATATCAAAATAAAATCGGGTATTTGAAACAATCAAATAATTTCTGGGCCGGGTGTATAATTATAGGCCAACAAAATTAGCCGGCCCAAATATTGGCCCTTGTAGCTGTATCAACCCACAGAACACGCCTCTTGAACCAGCATTGGGCTGCTCTTTTCAAAGAAACTGCTGGCACAAGCCTCTGAAAATGTCAGCCCAATTCTGACTATTGGATATTCGTTTTCCTTTTAAACTATCTTACTAAAAAGTTTTACTTGAGTTGAGACTATACTATTAATTTCCCCGCGTCTTGTATAGATTTTGTTAAAAATTTTACTTTAATTTTACATCAAAAATTTATCATTTTACATATCGATTTAATATTTGTTTCATATTAATAGATTGAATATATTTATACTAAATCTTAATATATATGGTAATACATTAATTAATCATTTTTTAAGTAGTTAAAGATATTAATTTAAGGATGAATTAAGTAAATAGCAAAATATAAATATCTAATTGCGCATTTGTAATACAATGCAAAGAAATTAGGTAAATAGCAAAAATTTCCTACCCTTCACCCATCTTTTCTCTCCATTAGTTAACCGAGTTCACCCATTGTTGACCAAGCTGACCCGATCGTTGACCGGTCAAAACTGCAATAACTGTCATCAATTTTCATAATTCGTCATCAAAAAATCTTGATGACAACAAAGTGTCATCAAATGTCTAGACGATAATTTTTTAATGACAAAGTGTAATCAATGGTAAAAAGTATCATCAAAATGTCTTGATGACAACTATTTGATGACAAAAAGTATAATCAAAGACCTTCAACCACATAAAAACAATCGTCATCATACATAAAAAACAAAGTCATCGTCAAATATGTGTCATTGAATATAATTTTTAGTGTCATCATTCAAAGTGTCATCACATATAATTTTTTCTAGTGCTGTCAAATATGTGTCATCATTAAAAGTGTCATCAAACAAGTGTCATCACGTATATGTTTTTAACATCATCAATTATATTTGTCATAAAAAAAGTGTCATCAAACGCAGACCTAATATGTGTCATCATAAACAAAAGTGTCATCATAAATTATGGTTTTTCTTAATGTCATCAAATATGTGTCATCACTCATAGTTTCATCAAATAAGTGTCATCACATGCAATTCTTTAGTGTCATGACTCAAAGTGTCATCAAATAAGTTTCATTACCCAAAGTGCCATCAATTATGTGTCATCGCGTATAATTTGTTTTAGTGTCATCACTCATAGGGTCATCAAATATATATCATCATATGTCATTTTTTAGTGTCATCACTCAAAGTTTTATCAAATATGTGTCATCACGTATAATTTTTTAAGAGTCATCAAATATGTGTCATCATGTACAATTTTTCTATTGTTATCAAATATGTGTCATCACTCATAGTGTAATCAAACAAGTGTCATCACATACACTTTTTTCTACTGTCATAAAATATGTGTCATCACTCAAAGTGTCATCAAACAAGTGTCATCACATATAATTTTTTAGCATCATAAAAAAAGTGTCATTACATACAATGTTTCCTAGTGTCATCAAATATGTGTTATTACACAATTTTTTAGTGTCATCAAATACTTGCCATCACTTAAAGTTTGTTCGTTTTTATCATCATCACAAAAAATAGTTGTGATCAAATGTCATCATCATATAAAAATAGTTGTCATCATCACATAAAAATAATTTTTATCACTAAAAACAAGTTGTCATAAAAAATCATCACTAAATATAAACATGTCATCAACAAAAATAGTGTTATCAAAGAGCATTAATAAGCCTATGTGGGATTTGAACCCACATCATTGTGCGTTAAGCACATTGCTCTACCATTTGAGCTAATAGGCTAACATATTTCCTTTTAATTTAAATTAAAAGAGCATATTTAACAAACAATAATAGTTCATTCAAAAACAATAATAAATCAAACCATTAGGACAATTTTATTGTCACATTAAATCATTTATCACAAGGTCCCAACCAATAGATAGAACCATCATTGAATCATTTATCACAAGGTCACAACCTTTCACCCTAATTTTTATATGACATTTTTTACACATCTTCAGGTCCAACATATGGCGCTTAAGTTAGATATGGCGAAGGCTTACGATAGAGTGGAATGGGGCTATTTGAGCTCTTGTATGAGGCAGCTGGTTTTGACAAGAGGTGGACTTCGTTGATCATGAGGTGTGTGTCGAGTGTCACTTTTTCAGTTTTGATGGAAGGGATTCCGTCTAGGACTTTCTTTCCATCAGAAGGCCTAAGGCAGGGAGAACCTTTATCTCCTTATTTATTTTTACTGTGTGCTGAAGGGCTGGCCGGACTCATCAGACAGCGGGAATTGGCTGGTCGATTTCATGGAATTAAAATTGCCCATAGTGCTCCTTCTATGTCCCACCTATTCTTTGCTGATGATAGTGTTTTATTTGCTAGAGCGACCTGTCAACAAGCTCGGGAAATTGTTAATATCCTCCATGAATATGGAGAGGTGTCAGGCCAACAGGTTAACTTAGCGAAATCTGAGCTATCTTTCAGCAGAAATGTACATGCGATAAGAAGAAGTGATATTCAGGCGGTTTTACAAGTCCGGGAAGTTGACAAGCATGAACGCTATTTGGGTCTCCCAACTATGGTTGGGAGATCAAAGAAGATTATTTTCCAGCAGGTTAAGGAAAGAGTTCGGAAGAAATTAAAAGGGTGGAAGGAAAATACGTTATCTAGAGCCGGAAAAGAGGTGTTAATTAAGGCGGTTGTTCAGGCAATTCCAATGTACACAATGTCGTGTTTTTTGATGCCAAAAGAGCTTTGTAATGAGATTGAGCAGTTGATATGTGATTTCTTCTAGGGCTCAAATGGCAGCAAAAAGAAGCTTCATTGGCTTAGTTGGGAAAGATTGGGAGTTCCAAAAGAGCTTGGTGGTTTAGGCTTTCGCGTGACCTACACTCTTTCAATCTTGCGCTGTTAGCTAAGCAGGGGTGGAGATTGATTCAACATCCTAATTCACTTCTGGCGCAATTATTAAAGGCACGATATTTTCATAATTCCGAATTCCTTAAGGATAAGGTTGGGTTTAATCCTAGCTTTACTTGGAGGAGTATAATGAGTGCAAGAGATGTGCTAGAATCAGGTCTGTATTGGCAAGTGGGTAACGATCACTCTATTGAAGCTTACACTAATAAATGGATTCCTAGAGCTGTTTCTTTCCGTTTGATTTCGAGTCCAAACGAGCATGATGAGGCTCTAAGGGTCTCTGATTTTATTGATTGGGAGCTGTGTGCTTGGAAGGAAGAGTTGTTGATAAATAAACTGCTGCCAATAGATGTGGATGATGTTCAGAGAATCCATCTGGTTGATCAAAGTGTCTCCGATTCATTGTGCTGGTTTTTTGAAAAAAGTGGGGAATTTTCTGTAAGATCAGCCTACCACATGATTATGAAGGAAATGTTCTTGAAGAATGGGGGTGGTGAGGCTTCGGATTCCTGTGCTCAACGTTCCTTTTGGAAGATTCCGGTAGCGCCGAGGATTCGAAAATTTGCATGGAGGGCTTCACATGAAACTTTGTCATGTAAAGAAAGATTGTTCAAGAGGAGGGTCATGTCAGATCCCTGGTGTAGCTGCTATGGTGGAAGGGAAACGGTTCTTCATACTCTGGTGGATTGTAAGCATCCAAAAGCAGTATGGAAGAGATTCAACTTCCTGGCCACTCCTAGTTCAAGGTTGAATTTTTTTGCTGATTGGGCAGAGCTTATTTTCCACAAGTTTGATGAGAAGGATGTTGTGCTTTGGGTCATCATCTGTTGGAAACTTTGGAACGCTCGAAATGTTCGAATTTTTATAGACGATGAGGTTGAAGCGGGTGTTCTGATCTCGGAGGCTATTTCTCTAGCCAAAGAGGTGTATTCAGCTTCCCTTGTTCCTGCCTGCACTTCTCTTCCTCCTATTTCTTGATGGATAAAGCCTCCGACAAGTTTTGTGAAGGTAAATTGCGATGCATTAGTGTGTGATGAGAAATGTGGGATTGGTGTTTTAGGCCGAGATTCCACGAGTACTTTGTTATTTGTTGGATCAAAGTCTATCCAAATCTGCTCTGCTGTGGAAAATGCCGAAGCGGAAGTCTTACAGGGGGGTTTGGAGATGGCTTTTCAGCATGGGGTGACTCGAGTGATCATGGAATCTGATTGCATTTCTTTGATTAACAAGCTGAGGAAAGGGATTTTGTGTAGAACGACTGTCGGTGTGCTAATTGATAGGCTCCTTGCAAAGGCTTGGGACTTCGAATCTTGTGACTGACAGCACACTCGGAGATCTGCAAATGGTTGTGCTCACTGGCTGGCGACGCATGTTTTTTCAATTCCTGTTTGTTTTCGGTTGAATTCTAGTTTACAAGTTGATTTGTGCTCTTTTTTTCCAAAGGATTCTTGATTGAATGAAGGTTTTGGTTATCAAAAAAAAAAAACTTGCATCATTTAGTTATTCTTTTTTAAATTGATCTTTCTTCCTAGTTTGAATACTTCAGAACTTCTCTAGCCCTCTTACCTAAGCAATGGCGGTAAGTTCAAAAGATCCAGGTGGCTGCAACACTTACTGTCTTTATGCTAACTGGAATCAGAAATTCAAAAGTTGAGAAAATACTTACAGTTTAACAAAGATATGAAGGGAATCAAGGGAGTGGTATTCTCTTTTTTCATATTTCCCGCTTCCCATTTCATTTCTCCCACAGGAATAATATTTGTATTCTAACACACCTTTAACATCTAGAGCAACAGTCTTCATTAAAAAAAAAAAAAGAACAAGCATATAGAATGAGGTATATAAGACCAGTCAATATATGGGGGACCAACTTCATTTCAAATACTATTTGTGAAGCCTAGAAAGTACTCCACTTTGCAACTTAGGCCTAGAATGGTTGAACTTGAATGAAATGCTTTTGCTATTGAATTTATCAAATGTCCGTCGATCTTCATATCTATAGGTGACTCGATCATGTAAATTAATTATGATTGATCATGAGCTTAATTACAAATTCGATATTTTAAATAAAGGGTACGCAAACTATTTTGTAGAAAAACACCAAGTTGTTGTTTGACTTTTGAGCATTAATTTAAATTAAACCCCCCAAAAAATGATTAAAAAATAAATATTGAACGTTGTAGGGAATCAGACAACGTGATGAAGAAGCACATGGGATGCATGGGCGCTTCTCTGGTTATAGCTCTACTCCTCTCAATCAAAACCAAATATTAAGAACATACCCCTATAATTAAGAAAAAATATACTTAATTCACAATTATTAATTTAAATAGTATTAAGATACTATAGTAATAGAAATATTAATTAGCAAGTGAAAAATGATAAAGTGTGGAGCAGTACAGAGGATCCAGTGGTCCCCCTCCCTGATATCAAAACTTAATGCAATGCATGTGCCCCAAATATTTGACTTCCATATTTGTTCTTCACCAGCAGCTCTGTTTTGCTGTCATTTTGTTTGATTGCTTGAGGATGATCTTTCTACAAACAAGAAACAATCTCATTATTTTTGGCCTAAGATCTTCTATTGTTTTGGGTATCGATCCATTCATAATTTTCCTGCTTTCTAATTAAATAAAATTACGTATGTAGATTATTTATGATCGCTTGACATATCTTAATTGAAAGTTTCTTGTTTTAGTTTGATAATAAATTAAAGGAAAATTCCGAATGGTACCCCTAAAGTTTTTACTTTTCCGAATGGTGTCCAAAAAAAAATTTTTATTCCGTGTGGTTCGCCCGAGTTTTAATATTAGTTCTCCCCATGCCCTTTTATATTCATTTTTTTTCTAATTTTCTGAGTTCTATCAGATTTAGTATCCATTTAAGTTCAATGTGGTGCGATTAAGAAGCTTAACCCTTAATCACATGCCTGCACATGTAATTCAATGTCTGAATGATGATGAATCTAAGAGGATATATCATACCCGCTGAATGAACTCCATGGTTGAGTTGATCAGATTGATCACGGACAGCAATTGATTTTGAAAATGTATCATTATCACTTGACACTTGACAGGTATAACTCTGGTTCATAAAAAGGCAAGGTGTCTATTACCTATTTACCTCTAACTGGCATGGATTGAAAGAACTTATTTTTTGGCTTTGCTGTTGGGATTTGTCATATGTTTGGGCATTTCCAAAATTCCATGGTGCCAACTCTTCTCTAAAGCAAACAAAGAGTTACCAACACCTACAATTTTGCTATTAAAATCGCACCACATTCAGACTTTATCTTTTTTCTTTTTCTGAAATTCAATTTTTTTTTACTATTAGAATCTGATGAAACTCAGAAAATAGAAGAAAAATGCATAAAAGGGCATGGGACGAACTAATACTAAAACTCGGGAGTACCACACGGAATAAAAAAAATTTTAGACACCATTCAAAAAAGTAAAAATTTAAGGGGTACCATTCGGAATTTTCCTAAACTAAAAAAATCCTTAATTAAAAAAAAGCTTCACTAAAGTTACTATTTTACTTTGTTATTGGAATAAAACTCAAAAACTTAGGGAGATTTTATCTGTTTACAGTTTACATTGGCATTGATTAATTAGGTGAAACCCTAAGAATGTAACCACCATATTTTAAAATAAAAGCAGCTCATATATATACATGCATGTAGTCAATGTTCTAAAAAACGCTAGGCGGACTCTGGGCGGAGAGGGACCGCCAAGTTCCTAGACGGCCTGAACGGTTTCCTAGGCGGTCCTAGACGGGTACCTAGGCGGTATGGACGGCTAGGCGGGTTAGGACCTTCCAGCGCCTAGGCGGGGGGCCTAGTCGGGACCTAGAAGGGATTTTTAGAACAGTACATGTAGCTAGTACACGGAATTGTTCTAGACAATTGGTATTAGGTTTCTTTGAAATTCAAAAGTTCATATCATTATTGTTGATGTAGATGCCCCTTTAAATAGGATTTTTATAAAAAAAAAATTATTTCCGAAAATTTTTAATATCTTTTCTTAGATAATAATTCACCTATAATAGATTACATTAATTATATATGATATAAAAATAAAAATAAAAATCATAAAACAATTGCACCCAAAATACACAAATATTTCAATACGAAATATGGTGGTTATCACTTATATTCAGGCTTAAAATAGTTGCCATACCTTTTGTGAGTTATCACTTATATATATATATACATGCTTTATTTTGAAAATGCATTAATTAATTTGGAAAATGAACATGTTAATTCGATCAACATCAAAATACATTTTCTGCTGCAAAATCAGATCGATAATTTAAAGACCGTAGATCCGTAGCTAGTATGTAGTACTCCGTATTACATATGTCGGATTCAACCCAAACGCTTTTAGCATATAGTATTATATACAGGATTTCAACTATATAGTACTATATATTTTGCTATTTGCAGTACTATAACGTACTTATATGGCTGAAGATGGAGCATTAGTTTCTTGCGATTAATATGGATCTACATTAAAAGCAGTATTCCTGTTACATCATGAAATCTATCAGACATAACAACCCATTTTCAAGGAAACTGTATGCATACAACTTATCAATCGAAAATTTCATATTTTTGTATTTTTAAAAAGACAGAAGAACGACATTGACTTGTATTGTACCTTCATTTGTACTTGTAGCTCAATGTGCAAGTATATGCTCGATTGATTAATTTTATTTAGCCATCTCAATGCTGATGTGAATATATATAGATTAACTATACTCAACTTCAATTTGTATTTATTATCGAGTGTGAAATAAAGTAAGAATGGCTTCTTTTATCTTTTATCTTTTATCTTTTATACTTTTATTTAGGAGGCACATTGGAAGGGATGTCTAGGAAGAAAAGCTAGTTTCATGTTCAATTTATGGATAGTTAGCATGAGCGCTGTGGTGTATTTCAATTCGTTTGGAGAGCCAGAAATAGCATGGTCTTCCAAGGTGAGATTGTGACGAGCGGTGAATGTGCAAGGCTAGTAATCACTCGATCATGTTAGGAATTGCGTCCAAGCTAGGTGGAGTAAGCACAATAGAGAATCAAGGAGATGGTACTCTAGAATAGGCTTACTTTAAATGAATTAACCCCTTATCATTAAAAAAAAACATGTGATCGACTAGCTTAGCAACAAACTATTGAGACTCGAGTAGACAATGTTAAACCTTACTGTATATTATATGAAGAACTTTTAATTAGGTCATGTTTGGTTGAGTCAAATGCTTGGCGTTCCTAGAACCTGATATCAATTTTTTTACGTTTTCAACTAAATTCCCAAAAAGCCTCCAAACATCAATATTTCACATACTCAATTTCACCTGTAGTTTTGTTCGTTTTCGTGTTCAATTCCATGTTCTTCTATTGAGATATAGAGTCATGTTTAATCACGTTATTATTATCTTTGGTTTATTGAGATATAGAGTCAGGATGGGTGCTTTTATCGGCGCCTATACTTTCCGTTGTGGCTCGATGGTGGCCTTAATTGCTGAGCTTTGATCCATTTTCCACGGGCTGAGCAAGAGCAATGATACGGACCCGGTGTGGATCGCGTACCGAACCCTTGTTGGCCAAGGGGGTTGAGCCTAACCCGGTGTGGATTCCGACTCGGGATAATCGTGGTTGGTAGCCACGGAAAGCTAAGAGCAGACAAAGTAAATTAGGGCAAACTATTTCTTGGATAAATTATGAAGGTGACATCAAGAGTATTTATACCTAAGCCCTAACGGTTCAAAAAAAAGCGTCCCGGGAAAGAACCGTAAAGAAAACCCGAGAAGAGAGCTTTGCTCTAGTTTATAAAAATTACATAAATTGCATATAATGCTGAAATTATCAAATAATATCCTAAAAAGTTTATAAATTCTACTAATAAAATTAAATAAGCTAATCTTTGTATCGTCTTGGACGACGTCGGACTCGAGATGGCCTGGCAACGGATACTTCTCCCGTATCATTCTCTCCCCCGTTGAGAATAGGCTTGTCCTCAAGCCGTAAATCCGGAAAAGAACGGGAAATCACATCGACTGGTTCCCAAGTAGATTCGCCTGGCGCTCCGTCCGACCATTCAATGAGCCACTCGTGCCTGGGGATGCCGTCCACAATCACCTGACGCTCGGCCGTGGCACGTCGCGGAAGTGAGATCGGCCGGTCGTACAAAAATTCCGCCGGTAAGGAAGCGGGTGTCACAGGTGAACCATCCGGTGTAAAGGGCCGTAGCAGCGAAACATGAAATACGTTATGTATACGAGCCGTTGCCGGCAGCTCTAGGCGGTATGCAACAGGTCCAATCCGTTCAAGAATTGTAAATGGGCCATAGAAACGACGAGCAAGCTTAGCGGAGAGAGGACGACTGACCGAATGCTGCCGATACGGTTGCAGTTTCAACAGAATTCGATCTCCGACACTAAATTCCACATCTTTCCGATGCTTGTTGGCTTGGTTCGCCATCCGCTGTTGCATTTTGTAGAGGTTATGACGGATGAGGTCTAAAACATGCTCTCTATCACGCATGGCCTCCGATGCCGGTGTTGGTGGACCCGACGGAATAGTGACACGAGCGATCGGCGGTGCCTCACGGCCGTACAAGGCTTTGAATGGCGACATGCCGAGGCCCTCGTGATGCATGGAGTTCAAGGCTAATTCAGCCCAAGGTAAGAAGTCGAACCAGCGGCGTGGACGACCGTGCGTCACGGCCCGTAAATATTGTTCCAAGCATCGGTTTTTGACTTCCGTCTGACCATCGGATTGAGGGTGATAAGCCGTGCTATGATGTAGTTTTGTACCGCTCAAACGATGCAACTCGGACCAAAAAGCACTGCGAAAAATAGGGTCCCTGTCCGAGACAATAGTAGCCGGAATCCCGTGGAGTTTGACGACCATATCGATGAACAAAGAAGCCACTCGAGGGGCGTCAAAAGAGGGTCCCAAGGCGCCGAAATGTGCGTATTTAGATAACCTGTCGACGACAACTAGAATCGTCGTATGACCGCGAGACGGAGGTAATCCCGTAATGAAATCCATAGAGACATCATCCCAAACTTGTGTCGGCACTGGTAAGGGCTGAATTAACCCGGCAGGTTTAGCGGTACTGTATTTAGTGGACTGACAGATCAAACAAGAGTCCACGAAGCGTTTAACATCAACTCGCATTCCTTTCCAATAGAAAACATCAGCGACACGACGAAATGTACGGTCAATGCCCGGGTGGCCAGCACTGGGTGAGGCATGAAACTCTGTAAGAATATCAGCCTTAAGTGGAGAAGACGCGCCGACAACAAACGATGTCCATAATATAAGACACCGTCGTGCACACGAAATGGCGCGGCCAGAGTCCCCGCCTCGGCAGCCGCATGCCATGCTCGGAGATCCTCCAACGTGGAGTTTTCGGATCGAAGACGGTGTAGAATATCCGGTAACGGAGTCGTGAATGACATAAGCTGCTGCAGCGTGGCCTCATCATCGATCATACAGCGGGATAATGCATCCGCAACTCTGTTACTTGCGCCTGATTTGTACTCAATTCGAAACTTATAACCCATGAGCTTGCGCATAAAGAATTGTTGATCGGGTGTCTGAATTACCTGAGTAAGAAGTTCTTTCAAACTTTTCTGATCACTGCGGATAACAAACTCGCGGCCTAACAAGTACTGGCGCCATTTCTGAACTGCCGAAACAATAGCAAATAGTTCCCTGTGATATGCGGAAGACCCGCGGCGACGAATACCCAGTTTCTTGCTGAAAAACGACAGGGGTTTCTCGTCCTGTAACAATACGGCGCCGACGCCCTCGTCAGAAGCGTCAGTCTCAACTACAAACTGATTGGAGAAATCAGGAAGTTGTAAAATAGGTGGTTGCATCATAGTCGACTTTAATTTCTGAAAGGCAGAATCAGCAGCGGCAGACCATTCAAACTTATCTTTCTGTAATAAATCAGTCAAAGGAGCGGCTAGCAATGCATAGTGGCGGATAAATTTCCGATAATAGCCGGTCAACCCTAAAAATCCCCTCAACTGCTTGACAGATTTCGGAGCAGGCCAATCGGCCATGGCGGATAACTTTGCCGGATCTGCGATCAACTGGCCAGCGGTGACAATGTGCCCGAGGTACTCGACCTGAGATGTGCCAAAAGAGCATTTGGATCCTTTCACATAAAAGTGATTAGCCTGAAGAGTTTGTAAAACAGTCGCTAAGTGCGAAGCATGAGTTGTAACTGAAGGGCTGTAAATCAGAATATCATCAAAAAATACGATGACAAATTGACGCAGATACTGAGCAAACAGGGCATTCATGGCAGCCTGAAATGTGGACGGGGCATTCGTCAGGCCAAAAGGCATGACTAAGAACTCGAAATGCCCATCATGTGTCCGAAAAGCAGTTTTATAAATGTCTGAAGAATGCATCCTAATCTGATGATAACCCGAACGCAGATCAAGTTTAGTGAAAATAACCGCTTTCCCTAATTCATCAAATAACTCATCAGCAGTGGGAATAGGGAACTTATCTGCAACTGTGATGCTATTCAGAGCTCTGTAATCAATACAAAATCGGAAGCTGCCATCTTTCTTTTTAACTAATAGCGCCGGCGAGGAAAAAGGACTTGTACTGTGCTGAATGATGCCTTGATCCAGCATGGATTTAACCTGTCTTTCAATTTCAGATTTCTGAAAGTAAGGATATCTGTATGGACGGACATTGACCGGTTTAGAGCCGGTCTGTAAATGAATTCTATGGTCCCATAACCGCTAAGGAGGTAGCCCTGTTGGTAAGGCGAACACCGCCTGATGGCGCTCCAACACGCCTCGAATTTCCGGCGCCAGATCCGACGGCCAATCGGTGGGCGCAGAGGGCTCGGCCGGCGTCAGGTGTAAAATTTCAAAACAGTCCAAAATGTTGTCAGAAGCACAAAGAGAATGAAGCTCAGACATAGTAATAGGTTTCGGCGATTGCCGGTCGCCCTTCAGAAAGACAGATTTATCATTCCACATAAACTGCATAGTAAGTTTTGCATAATCATGGGACACAGTGCCCAGAGTTTGTAACCATTGCACACCGAGTACGACCTGCGGTCCATGAACCGCAAGGACAAAAAGATCAATAGCAAACGTGTGAACCTGCAGGACAACACGCGTTTCCGGGCACTGATGGGAGCATAATAAATACGCTCCGTTTCCAACGAACACCCGAAACGGTGATATGTGTAACAAAGGTAATTGCAATTTCTCAGCCAGATCGGGATGAATAAAGTTATGAGTACTTCCTCCGTCGATGAGAACCTGAATCTGTGCATCATTAATCGATCCGGAAAGGCGCAGGGAGCGCGGATTCGGCAGTCCCTCCATAGAATTAAGACTGGAGATGTCGCCCTGAACGGCCAGGTCATCTGTATTCCCGGCATCCTCGTCGTCATCACTATCGTCGCAGCTTAGTAAAGCTAAAAATCGAGGTGTGCAGCGATGGCCCCGAACAAACCTCTCATCACAATTCCAACATAAGCCTTTTTTAGTCCGCTCATCACGTTCAGCTCTAGAAAGACGACGAATTGGAAGAGAAGAGAAATTACCGTTAGGATTTTCCGGTGTCTGCGAAGGGCCGGTCGAACCGGGGTCTCCGACGTTGGATTTCGGCGTTGGCGCACTCTGGCGCGGTGCGTTCGGCTGCCACGTTCGCTTATTAACCATCCACTGTGACGTGGTCTCCGTATAAGATGCTGCCAATTCACGGGCTAGAGCGAAAGCCTGTGCTAATGATTGCGGATTACGCAGATTCAACTCTCGACGAATAGGTTGTTTCAGGCCGGCTTTGAAGAGAGAAATCAATGTTGGTTCGGGAACGCCGGTCACTTTATTCAACAAGGCTTCGAATTCAGTTTGATATTCGATAACCGATGATTTCTGTTTCAGATTGGCGAGAAGCTCTGTATAATCTTCATAATATGTGGGATCAAAACGTTGTTGAACTGACAGCAGGAAGGCAGCCCAAGTGTTGCCGCAATTGTTCCGGCGTTGATAACGAAACCAATCTGAAGCTGGGTGATCAATCAACATACCAACAAGTCGTAAACGATCGTGGTCTGCAATTCGGAAATAGTCAAAATACGCCTGGACCTTGAAAACCCATCCATTCGGATCCGACCCGTTAAAGCGAGGCGGATCCACCCGAATTTTAGGACTGAAATCGGGGGCCGGTGGAATGCGCACCCCATCGCGAAGAGCGATCGGTGTAGCATGCCGAAAAGGGTCGGGTTCGGCTGTAGGGGCGGTAGAGTAGGGCAAAACGTGCGACGTCCCCGCGCCATAGGGTCCCGGATTCGGACCGTGGCCAGCCCCGCAGTGAGCGAAGCAAAGTCCGAGCGGAGCCACGGACGTCCAATCCGCGAAGGACGCGGCGCCAGTATTGGGAGCGAGATGATGGGGCGTCCATCCAGCGACGGCCTGCGCACCCTCGCTCGGGATCGTGAAGGGCGGAGTCCAGCCCGGGGATATGTGCGGCGGCAGGCTAGGGTTTGGCGAGAACGGACCCATCGAAGATCCGATCCTGGCGCTGGATTCCGGCGCGATCGATGCGACAGGGGGGCTAGGGTTCGACAGCTTGTCGACCCGTTCACGCAAACTGGCGGTCGTGGATTTGTGCAGATCAAAATCACAACGCATCGTGTCAACGGTATCGGTCAATTGCAAGATCAAAGTGCGAAGATCGGGGTAATCTCCGGCGGTGGCGGACGTATCGTCGATCATGGATTTCGACATGATGTTCGGGATGAAAGTACCAGATGATACGGACCCGGTGTGGATCGCGTACCGAACCCTTGTTAGCCAAGGGGGTTGAGCCTAACCCGGTGTGGATTCCGACTCGGGATAATCGTGGTTGGTAGCCACGGAAAGCTAAGAGCAGACAAAGTAAATTAGGGCAAACTATTTCTTGGATAAATTATGAAGGTGACACCAAGAGTATTTATACCTAAGCCCTAACGGTTCAAAAAAAAGCGTCCCGGGAAAGAACCGTAAAGAAAACCCGAGAAGAGAGCTTTGCTCTAGTTTATAAAAATTACATAAATTGCATATAATGCTGAAATTATCAAATAATATCCTAAAAAGTTTATAAATTCTACTAATAAAATTAAATAAGCTAATCTTCGTATCGTCTTGGACGACGTCGGACTCGAGATGGCCTGGCAACGGATACTTCTCCCGTATCAAGCAACTACGCAACTGCTTGTAATTAATCTGATTAATGCCGAGACTGTGCGTACACATCCTGAATTTCATCTCATTGACCGATGTCGCCAATTGATCAGTCGTGATCGGTGGCAGGTTCAGGTTATTAACACAATCTTCCTAGTTAGGATACAATCTTATGGTTAGGATAGAATATTTTGTAAAATCTTATCTTGTTTTTTTTTGGTAGAATGAAATCTTATCTTGTATAATATTCTATCCATGTATGTCCTCTAGCGCCTTGGAGAACAAGTAAAAGTTCTCTATATTATGTACTCGATTGAACGTGAAATACTATCAGTCAGTTTTGCAAATCCTTTCATGGTATCCAGAGCCTAGGGTTACCTCCAATTTTTTTTCTTGAGCCAAGTTTTTTCCCCGCCATGTCTAACTCATCGTCGTCCACCACAATTCTTCTCAACAATGGCAAAACAGGCCACCTTTATTTCAATCAAGCTTGACCGAACCAACTATTTTGCTTGGAAGAGCATTATTTTCTTGACTCTCGAAGCCTTCGAAGTCGACTCATATGTCACGACTCCACTTGTTGCAGTTCCCAAACCGGGGTTCAAGGCAGCTGTTCTCACGACTTATGCTGCGTGGAAGAAAACATATCGCTTTGTTCTTGTTTGGATTCAATCAACCTTGTCCGAAAAATTGATTGCTTATGTTGCCTGCGCCACCACCTCCCATGGTCTTTTGAACATGCTCGTTGCTATGTTCAAATCGCAAACTAAAGCCCGACTTATACAACTCAAGGGCCAACTTCAAAGCCTTATACCAATGGGTCTTTGTCTATGATGGAGTACATTGAGCAAAAATGCTCTATCGTCGACTCTTTGGCTGACTATGGTTATGTGGTCTTTGATGACGACATTGTAGCCTTCATTGTCAATGGTCTTGACTCAACTTATGGATCGTTTCGCACATCTTTGAATGTTCGAGTAGAGAATGTATCTCTCGATGAACTTACTGGCTTATTATTGCAAGAAGAGGGGAAGCTCAATGCTGAATCCGCTCCACCTGTCTCAGCTGCCACACCACCGTCATCAACAACAACTTCACATGTGCCATCTGCCAATGTTGTCACGATTGGAAACAATGACCGTGCCCCTTCCACAAGAGGTCGTGGACGTGGTTCCTTCTTTGATCACGGTCGAGGTCGCTGGTATGGTCGTGGCAGAGGTCGTGACTCTTCCAAAAATGATCAATCTTCTTACAACAACAAAAACAATTATGGTTCCAACTCTTACAGTTATGGTGAACGTCCAGTTTGTCAAATCTGTGATCGAATCGGTCACCCGGCTAAAAAATGTTGGAACCGGTTGATACAAAATTTAATCCGCCCACTGGTCATAGTCCAAAGCAAACCAATCAAGTCAATCATATGAACCAAATAAACCCGTCCTCCATTGTATATTGACTCAGGTGCGTCTCATCATGTTACTAGTACGTTGCACAATCTTTCAGCTCATTCTAGTTACACAGGAACCGATAATCTTGCCTTAGGAGATGGAAATGCCATTCATATAAGCCATACAGGTTATACCTCTCTTGGTTCTACCGGATTTCAATTAAAAGAAGTTCTTGTTGCTCCTCAAATTTTTAAAAATCTTTTAAGTGTTTCCGCTTTTACCAAAGACAATAACGTACTAATTGAGCTTCATCCTACTTGTTGTTTTGTGAAGGATCTACAAGGTCGCACAATCCTGAAGGGAATCGTTGAAAATGGACTTTACTGTTTCCCTACATCACCCACCGCCCACCATGTTTCCTTGAATGACTGGCATAGACGCCTTGCCCATCCAAATAATGTTATTCTTAAGCAATTAGTCTTTTTATTTAAACTTCATGTGTCATCTAAAGACCTTTCTCATGTTTGTGAACCATGCCAACTTGGAAAAAGTCATCGTCTTCCATTTAGTCAAAGTCATAATATTTGTTCATGTTTTAATTTAGTTTATGTTGATGTTTGGCGTCTTGCCTCCACAACTTCAATCTATGGCAACAAATATTTTATTCAGTTTGTTGATGGTCATTCAAAGTTTTGTTGGATTTACTTTCTATCTCAAAAATCACAAGTTCTTTCAGTCTTCACCCTTTTTCACAAAATGGTTCAAATACAATTCAACACAACCATTAAAGTCCTTCAATCTAATGGTGGAGGAGAATTTGTTGCCCTAAATCCTTTTTGGACCAAAATGGTATTCTTCATCGAATATCCTCTCCACACACACCTTCATTTGGAAAACTTTCTATCAGTCAGTTTTCCAAATCCTTTCACAGGTCCAGTTCATCCCAAGACACCTTAATTCCATGCCGGAAACGTTTGCTAATTATGCTTTTTATTTAGATGCACCCTTTGCTTATTTTTCCAATCCTTTTGCTTGTATTTTGCCGTTGTTTGGCATCACGAACTCTATTATGGCTCTCCATTAAGCTAATAAAAGTTTAAGGGGCTTTGCCCTTCCTTGTGATAGATTGCATTTAGGTATAGCTTAGGATGCATATTTATGATTATTTTGCTTGATTTTAGCTTAGTCTAGTTTAATTCTTAGTTTTTTAGGTTTTCTAGGAAATTTTGGTTTTGCGCTTGTTTTGTTCGGTTTTGCAGATCTTTAGGTAAACAAGCATAGATGGGATGGATCTTAGATGATTATATAGGATCAAGATGAAGCTTTAGAGTGATACAAGTGAAGATTAGAAGAGCTAAGGCCCAAGAGCTTGAGGGATAAAAACGCTTAACCCCGGGCTATGCATTGGAGTCTTTTTTGACACCTCTATTTTGCAATGCTTGGTTTGGGAGATATAGTGTTGGATGAAGCTGAATTTGGTATCACTGGAAAGCTAACTCTAAGAGCTACAATTCAAATTTTTACTCCGAGTCCAAATTCTAACTCGAAGAGGGTCAAAATAGCCTCTGAAGTGTAACTTGAATGCTGAATCGAAGAGTGTCGCGGGCTAGGATGACAATGTGCGCGCCCACGCCCACTGTTACAAAGACCGCGCCATCTGTCTTCGTGCGAGAGAGTTGGGCCGCGAGTTTTGGGCCTCGAGTTGGACTTTATTAGATCTTTTCCGACATGTTTTATTGTATTTCGAGATAATTTGATATTTGGAATTAAACATTTGAGGTATTTAAACCTTATTTTTAGTTTCTCTTTCATAACTTGAAACATAATTTTGGAGGCTAGGGTTTTCTCTTTCAAGGAGCAAACTTTAAACTTTTGTAAGTTTTTCTTAATTTAAGTATGCATTGCTAAATTCCTTTGTGTTTGGCTAGTTATTGAAATTGTGATTTGCATATTGTTGTGAGGTTTGAGTGATTCTCAACAAACTTGAATAGAGTTTATTCCCTTTGCTTAATTGTATCTAAACCAGGGTTTTGTTAGATTAGCTACCTAATTGAATTTCTAATTATAACTGAATCTTATTAATTATCGGTCGGAGTTAATTTGATCAAGAGTAGAACTTTAATCAACTTAGGACCGGTTGGCCTAGTTTGTTGAAGAAGGGAATAAATTCACAAGTCACTTGGATGTCTGGTTGCTCTAAGTGTTTGTTTCTATTAACAACTTGAATCGTTATGTTGTTGTCTAATTGAATCTAGAAGGTCTTCTAGGTTGTTAGATGATTAGAGTTGTTAGACTGGTAGTTCTATCAACTAAATCTGATGTTTGGGTCATAATCCTTAGTAGGGTCATAATATACAATAGATTATTCAAGTGAGTAGAGAATCAAGAGAATCGATGATCAATAAGCATATCTGTGATGGATTTAACTAGTTGAACACACTTGTCTCTCATATATTACAATCAACTTTGCATTCATATTTACTTTTTAGTTTGCATCTTAGTTTAGATAAATCATTCAAAAAAACCCCTTTCGGCTACTTGGCATGTAAGTAATAACATAAATACACGAGTCTCTGTGGGATTGACCCTTTCTTACCATTCTACTAAGTTTGGTTAAGTTAGGATTCTTTGGTAGGTATTAACGACCCCGAAAATACCTCATCACCTTGCACCAAAAAAAAAATTATCTTTGTTTTATCCTCTTCATGGGCGGATCTAGGTGGGGGCGGGCGGGGGCAGTCGCCCCTAAATCCGTCCGGAAGAGCGAGAGTTTACTTGGGAAGACATGAGGTGAAGAAATTGCTTGAAATCCCCCCCCCACAGGATTCCCCGGGACAAGGCGAGTGGCGGAACAATTTTTTTTAGAAAAATCTGACTTTTAGCCCAAATTTTAGGGTTTTTAAACCTCAGTTTTCGGAGCTAGTTGTTAAAGTACATGAAGTAGGTAAATTGGCTTGCGTCAACCGGCTCGACACGATGAAAGAAAGAATGGTGAGACTTCCAATGAGTCCAGTCGAAGAATCACATGTAGCTTGATGTGAATATACATTATTTTTAATGTCAAACTATATTTAGTTTAATTTTTGTGTACTACTTGATATTTAAACAAACTAGATTTGTCTTATGTTAATTTTTGTATACTAGCTTGATGTATTAAAATATTGATATGTTCAAAATCAGTCTCACTTTTGGACAATTCTGGATCCGTCCTTGATCCTCTTTAGTTTCTCAATAGGATTCTGTTAGAACCACGGTAAAATTGTTAGATAGCTAACTATGGTTAATCATTAGAGTTTATTCTCTATCTTGAGCCACAAGGTTAAAGCCAATGATTGTATGGAGACAATTGAATGAAATAGTGGATGAAAATTTTCCTCTAAAATCTCTCTTGTGTTCTTCAGCAAAAGTTTGAATATTAAAGCTCACTCCCAAATTCTTCTTGGTATTTGAGTGTAGGATTGATCGATCCATATAGGGTGAGAGAGAGAATAGGAAAATGATCTTTTCTGAAACAAGATTACTATAGAAGAAAACATGATGAGGTTGCTAGCGCAGATCATGCAGATGAGCCAGAATTTAGGGAACTCACAAAGGGATCCGCTAAGCCTAGCAAACTTGGACTACCTAGGTATGTTGCTTACTACTACCCAGTTTGATGGGAGCAACTTCATACCATGGGAGCGCCAAATCCTATTAGCGATAGGTGCTAAACTCAAATTAAGGTTTATAGATGGTACAATAGAAAAGTTGGCTAAAAATCATATTGACAAATCACATTGGGAGAGAGCTGATAGAATGGTTGCTTGTTGGCTTCTAAACTCCATGACATCGGGAATTTTAGGTTCATTTGTTTATGTGGTTTCAGCCTTTAAACTTTGGAAAGAGGTTCTTGAATGATACAGGCAAGGCAATGCACCCCTTGTGCATCAACTTAAGAAAGGTTTTATGCGACTTCACCAAGGGAATCTATCAATCACAGAGTATTGTTCCAAGCTCAAAAAGTGTTGGGATGTGTTGAATCTCATGAGTGGGTTGCCAACTTGTACTTGCGGTGCTTTACAAAAAATGCAGTTTTGAGGTTTTGACTAAGACTCGAGATTTGGAAAACAAAGATAAGGTGATGCATTTTTATGTGAATATGAATGCAAAATATGATGACAACAAGAGTCAGATACTCTCTATGGACCCAATACCGACAATCAGTAGAGCTTATTTCATAGTGTATTAGGCTAAGACGTAAAAGAAGCTCTTAAGTTCTAACCTTGAATTTGTGGCATTCAATGTTAACTCCAAGACTCGGTATAATCATACAACAAAGTTCAAGCTTTCACTTACTAATACCACCGATAGCATGATATATCAATCGAATTTCATTTCAAAATCAACTCATAAGTTTGGAATGTCATAGCCACCATATTCCATATAGCCACATCTAGGGGTGTCAATTGGGCGGGTCGAGTCGGGTTTGGGTCGGGTCAATTCAGTTTCGGGTAAGTTCGGATTCGAGTCAAATTCGAATATTTTGAAAATCGGGTCAAATTTGGTTGGATCATTTCAGGTCCGGTGCTCAATTAATCGGGCAAAGTCGGGTTTCGGGTCAATTTCAGTCGGGTCATTCGGTTTTCGGTCCAACTTGATTTCGGATAAGTCCGGTTTCGGGTTTAGTTAGTTTCGGATTTAGTCGGATTTCGGGTGAGTTGGGTTTCAGATTTTTCGGATTTTGGGTGAATTGGATTTCAACTTTGACCGAATTTCCGGTTAATCTGATTTCGAGTAAGCCGGATTTTTATTCAGACCATATATCGAATGATGGTTTTTTGTAGTTTAACTACTCTAGGGTCTAAATATTTAATGTAACATTTAAATTAAAAACATAATTATAATAAATATTCACTATCATTAATATTTTAAACATAATGTGATTTTCGGATGGTTTCGGGTCGGGTAACTTCGGATTTTCGGATGGTTTCAGGTCGGGTAACTTCGGATATTCGAATGACTTCGGGTCGGGTAGCATCGGATATCTGGTTGCATCAGGCTTAGTCCATTGGGTATAATCGGGTTTGGGTTATTCTCGAGTTCGGGTTTTTTTGGATTCAGGTCAAATCAGTTCGGGTCAAACATATCTCGGGTATAAAACTTTTTATCTTTTTCTCGGGTTGGGTCGGGTTCGGAGTTGGGCGGGTCGGGCGAGTTTCTCGGGTTGGGTTGGGTTTGGAGTCGGGCGAGTTTCTCGGATCGGGTCAAATTTTGACCGCCCTAGCCATATCATACTATATATATTTAAGTTGATCCAATGATCCTGTAACCTTAGCAATGCCTATTATTTGTCTTGCATGTATTCTTCCAAAAAGAAACCTAACACATACTCCAAATTTTGAGAATTTTGAATTATATGAAGCAGTTTATTTTAATGTACGTAATGGGTAATGACTTCATACCTAAGTACCTAACCCAATAAGTGAAAGGGTGTGTGATATTTGGTGTGTTTATTAGAAATTGGCTTTCAATCAATTTGATCAATTATAACCGTTTATCTATAAGAAGCCAAATTATGAAATATTATTTTTGGATCCACTATACAAAGTGGCCTTTCTAATTTATGCTCTATTTAGGTCAGGAATAATATTCCTATAAAAATCGATACTACCCTAAAAGTGTAAATATCTAATTAAATGTCCGAATAGTTTCTAATATCTATGCTTTAACTTACATTTTTTTGTATGAATAAAATCCTCATATTTTAAAACATAAATATAATAAAAAGAATTTAAATGAAAGATATTTTTAATTTCTATGTATAAATCATTATCATAGAAAAAAAGTATATTAGATGTCGATTGTTACAATCGTTTGATCTACTCCCTCCGTCCCATGGGAAAAGAGATAAAAAAGGAGCTTGAGAGATTGTGATGTTGATGGATAAAGATGGAAGAAAAAGAAAATGAGTGAGAACGAGAAAGAAAGTGACTAAAAAACGTATTGGATAGATTTTTTATTGGATAATATGGGTAGAGATATATTGAATGGGATAATATTGTAAGAAAAATATAGATATAAAAAAAGAAAAACATTATGAGACAACAAATATTTTAAGTCAACGAAAAAAAGTGAACAAATATTATAAATCAGAGAGAGTATTAAACATGTCAAGTGCATCGAATTCCTTTATCGGATTTACTATAACAATTCTAATCTTGATAAATCTGGATATTGTTTGTTAATTTTGACTTTTTAAAAGGGTTCATTAATTCTAATTTGGGAATATTTTTAAAATAATTTCCAAAATAAGTATTATTATTGTGTCTTTATGGTTACACATTAACTAAACCCTTCCTTTATTAACGGGGGATCGATGCGCCTATGTCAGAAAAGCGAGGCGCCCACGTCGGTCACCTCGATCGACGTGTAGCTGCCTCGAAATGGCGGAAATGGGGCAATTGCGTCGGTCGAGGTGACCGACACTGTTGTCGACTGTCTCGACCAACGTGCAGTGTCGGTTGTCTCGACCGACACGCCACCCGTTGAGATAACGGGTGGATTTTCGGTTTATATAAACGTGTATCAGGGCATAAATCGAGCACACAAACTCGATCTCAAAATTGTCCAAAAAAACTTCCTCTAAACAATATGAATTGGCTCACTTCAAAATTTAATGTAAGTAATTTATTAAGTTTTTTCCGTTAAATTTATACGATTCGATATTATTTTCTAAATATTTCGTAATTTTACGTAGTCGTTGATGGTGGGAGGGTCAAAACCACCGGCTCCATTTGATTTAAACGAGAAGTACGTTGATGACGACGATGGAGGATATGAGGTTTCAAATGAGCACAATTACGACGTCGTTTGTAATCTAGAATCAAATCAGGTATGTAAATGTCAATTTATTAGGTTTAGAAATTAAGATAAAAAATTCTAATTGTTTATTATTATTATTATAAGTTATTCAGTTTCCAGATTTTTCTAATCATTTTGCAAATAATTGTGAGTGGGAGGAACGAGATCCTATGATAGAGTGGACCCGTAAGATAGGGAGGGGGTTAAACATTGTACTCACCATCAAAAACTCATGGCCGGCAAAGATTAGTTTGGGATGTGTATTAGGCGGTGAGTACAAAGCGGGAAAAAAGGCATACCGCGTAAAATGGTTAAGAATGTAGGTGTCGCTGATGAGCTTAAACCTCGTCCTCGTACTAGAAAGAAGGGTTGCCCTTTCGAGTTGATAGGTTGGAGGGACAGAAATACCTAGAAGTGGCACTTAAGGGTGGAATGTGGTAACCACAACCATGACCTTTCCACCAGTCTAGAGGGCTATCCGTTTGCAGGCCGACTGACTAAGGATCAAAAGATTGATGCAAGAAATATGGCTTTGGCAGATATAGAACCTAGGAAATCCATGCCATTTCTATTGGATAAGTATCCAGATATGACCACATCAATGAAGCAGTTGTATGATTTTCCGATACGACGTGTTTAAAAAGGAGATGAACGGAAGGGGGGTGAGCGAATTTGCGATTAATTTCTTAGAGTCTAATCAATACTATGTCAACTATCGAACTGCGAAG